>CM035128.1:162750946-164005946 GCA_020205605.1 Panax ginseng
GGCATGAGAATCTCTTTTAAGGCTAGCCCACTATGGAAGCAGGAAAGGTCACCAAAGAAACAACATGTACATAACTTCGACATCAAAAGTTCATCGAAGGAGAGGTGCATCATTTATACTAGCACCCGCGTGCACCATCTTTGTTCCTATTTAAAAGTTTAATGAGAAGAGAGCGAGAGGAGAAGTCCCGATTGATTGATCCTTGGGGTCACCAACCGTCTTGTGTGTGAAGAGTCCTTGCATTGCAGTGGAAGTCTCGCTTCTCATTTGGTACCTTGCCTTAAACAAGCCAACCAACCTCAATCCTAGGGGCACAGAAATGATTTCGTGAAGCTCACCCGTCTTGTTCTCATCTTAAGGAAGGCCCTGCACGTGAAGAAAGACTCTTTGATCGGGTAGTTCCCCTCGCGCTTGTTCTCGATCATCTTAGGTGCAACAATAATCAAACAAATTACTCTAGTGGTTCCGTCATAGTTATAAAGTAGCTTAGCCCCTAAACCACTCTTATTCTTTTGTTCCAGGTTGTCGTTGATGAAATGAAAAATATTCCATTTTTAGGTCTCATATCCAAGTTACATCAATCAAGTCGACCTATGAAGGAAAGATTTTGAACAAATAAAATCCTCAAGCACGATGGCATTTACTTTGATAAGCGCACTAGTCGACTACGTGATCGGCCTCACCACGAACCGACTACGGCCCATATATAGAGAACACAGGCCCGAGCCTAATATCGGGACTATTGGTGAACAAATTGCATTCATCTAGTTTACTTCTCTCACCCAATCGAACGCCACCCAAATCCGATCGTCACCCCAATCGTAATGCTCTATCCATTTCAAGTTGAGTTCGCCCCAATACGCCGTCTCGAGAGAGAGCACTTTTGAGATAAAGACTATTAGCAACTCTGCTATGGAAGAGCGTAGGATAGAGAGCAAGGAGGTCCCACTATCTTATATAGGAGCGAAGCCACCTAAAAGAAGGTCCGATTGAGCACTTTCTTCACCCGATCTTATGTCTGCAAGATAAAGATCAGACATCACATTACTTCCGCTATTTGCAGAGATGTCTTTGAAGGCAGGTGCCAAGCAATATGCGAAGTCCGGGTATGAAAGCACAATAGAACTCGCGGGAAAAGAACTTGACTTTCTTTCTTTCACTTTAACACAGAAGTGAGCTACCTCTATTCTATTTGAAGTAACGGATTCACCTTCCTGCCTTAGACAGAGACGAAGCCTAGCTTTCTTCCTTCACTTATGAACTAGAACCATCCCACAGATCAGATTGAAAACCTTACTTGAGACTCTTTCTCGCCTAACATCTCTCCGTGCTTTATGAACATTGATTTGCTCTCAAGTAGCTGAACTAGGGGAACTAAAAACTAGCTACTAGGAAAAAAGACCACTATTTGAACATCAAGCTTGTGGACGCTTCCCTTTTTGTGCTTTTACGCTGGCCTCTTCGATGACATTCCTTTCTTGCGTTCACTAGAAATGTCATCTCTCTCTTCCTATCCGATATCAGCCATCAAACCTTGTCGGATAGAAGCCTACCTACTATAACCAGCTCATCTGTTTACCCGAGTTAGACTGCTAGCATCTTACCTTACATCAAGAGTCCCTACCCCCATCTTTCTCCATCCCGTCACGAGCAATCGAATAAGTTTTGAGGGACTCAAGTCAGCTATGAAAGGTTAAGCGGGATCTCTATTTTCTATATCTATTCTTTCTAAATGTACTACTTGTGAGTCAGGGACTAGGGAAAGTAAGAAAAGGGATGAGCGTTAGCTTTAGGAACTCTCCGAAGGATAGACCCTAGGAGCTCGAGAGAAAAGGAAAGGGCCTACTTAATCTCCGAAAGGTAGCTAGAATCGATTCTATTCTAAGGTGCAAGGTTTTTCTTCCGGAGTGAGGGCTCATCTCGTTCGAGTAAGGAGTGAAAGACCAAGTAAAGGAAGGTTGTTAACGAAGGTTAAAATAGAACGATAGATAGCAGTCAAGATAGTACTTGAGTAGGAACGATAGAGAGTAGCTCACTGGAAGTCTCTGTCCAAGGCGATTTCATAATAATCATAAGCCCGCGAAGAGACAAGAAATAACATAGATAGATGAGATGGCGTAAGCAAAGACAAAAGAAGGAAGCTCGATCCAATCAATTCGATCGACTTTCACCGCCGAGGAAGTAGGAAGTCGGGTTCTCTCGGCCTTATTCAAAGATGCAGATTCGAGGGACTTTCAAAGAAAGCGGTTTCGTCCGATCAAGTCTCAATCAGGTCGAGATTCCTTTTGTCCTAATAAGCTTCTACATAGGTCCTTCCATAAAGGGGCTTTTTTCCAACTGTCTAGCTTTGGTGTGTTCTTTGCTTAATTATAAGGGCATCCCCTTCCGATAAGATATTTTCCAGTGCTTGTTCTCTTTATATTATTTTATTTCGATAACTATAGATTTTGAGCCAATTAGGTATCACTGCGTGTCCACTTTTGTCAAAGCGGAAGAAAGAGGATTCATCCGATTCCTTTCCAATTCAATGCCGGTGTCAAGAAAGGAAAACACACCAAAGCCGGTCAAGTAGTTTGACTTCTATCAACTGTTTGGATAGGGTTTTGCAAGGCAAAGAGAGCCCCAATCTGGAGAAGGTTTTAGACCGGTAGGGAGGTAACTCTCACTCAAAAATAAGCGGAGCCAGAGGATTTCAACAGGGGGTCCGGGACTACGCATGTAATTTTTTTTTTTCGACTGACCTCTTAGTTCGTTGATTTTTTTTCCCATATTCCTAAATCACAAATAATTCAACATTCAACAAAATCATAATCCTAAATCACAAGTAATTCAACATTTCAATTAGTTACTCAAATTCAATTGAAAAAAAAAAATCAATTACAAATTGAAACACATTGTCGATCGTTGAACCCAGAATCTGCAGATTTAGAACGCATTTTGAGTCTCTCTTCGGAGTTCGGACCGTAAAGGCGTAAATCCAACTCGCGAAGTTCTCATATTCGAAAATGTTGGATAATCACTTCATTATCAATGCGCCTCTAAAATATCTCTCTCGACATAAAGACACCAAACAATTTCGGTGAGAAAGTCATCTCCCATCTTGTCACAAGTAAATTTGTCTTAACAATATTCATCGCAGAAAATACTGTTCCACACTAAAGTAATGTGAACAGTGCAAAAACTAAAGCCAACTTGATAAGAAGATATACTAAATGAAAAGTAGTGTGATATCCCACCTCAACCATATTAGTTGCAAGTTCTCCGACATTTTCTAGTTTAGAAAATCTTGCATTTCTCTCATTTCGTAAATCCACATCTTTAGTTGTTCTTTAAGCTCCATTCGATCATCCATTGAAAAGTCTTGTGGATATAGTTCGCAAGTCGAACTAACTTTGAAAAACTAAAATTGGAGAACTAATTCTTAGGATCAAGACATGCTATGACAAGAGCAATTCCGTGTTCGTCTCAGTGAAACGATTATCCATCTCTTGACTAATACGATCAACAACCTAAAAAATATAAAATAAAATTACTTCTATATTTAAAAACATAATTAGAAGTATAAATAGAGAAAAATAATTGAATACCTGACAAAATATCTCAACTCGAAAGTGGTGAAAGTATGTGTGTTTTGCAACGGCGAACACGACTCGGAACATTGTCTTCCATATTAGGGATGCTAATATTATGTTCAGAACAAAAACTGTTCACATCTCCTAATAGATCATCCCATCCATTCTCCCTGAGATGTTGCAATTGTCTCTTGGTAGTAACAACCAAATTCATGGCCTCTACGATATTCGATCGATCTTTTGTTGCAAAAATTGTGACAAAATATTTGTCAACCCCAACACTACCTTCATCAAGTGAGCAATGAATACAAACTCATATGTTTCCATCTTATCGATCAAGCCCACAACAATGCCTTTACTTTTGGATTCTCATCCATCTTCATATATATTCAAGAACTTCAACCACCGATGACCACATAGATAGAAGATTTAACAATTGTTTTGTAGTGTGAATCCCAACGCAGTAGCACTTTTACCGAGCTAAACTAGTTTCTTGATTCAAACCTCTTCCTGTGGAAATATCACCATTTTCTAAACGCTCCACCATATTTTCATGTTGTCTTTGTGGTGGCAGTTTTGTTATTTGGTAATATCACATATGTAATATGTTGACTTTAGTGGCTTAATGGGCCATCATGACTTTTAGAAAAAATACATACGAACATGACTACATGAGAAATATTTTCTTTGTGTGGGCTAGTTCTGAAACAAGTCAAACAACTCAATCCTAAGTTATAAAAAAAAATTACTTTTTTTTTCTTCCCCTTCCTTCTTCTTCTCAGCGCACCTCGGACCCCCCGGACTTCCCGAATTTCAAGCTGGACCCTCTCTAATACATAAAATAATTTCTCACAATAGGGGGGCCGTGGACACCCCGAGACCCCCCTCCGCCCCTGCTCAGGTGAATCATGTCCTAGGGAAGAGGAAACCCTATCCTTGGAAGGAACTCACAATCCTATCTGGAATCCACATCCTAATGCTTTAGAAAGGCCTTCATGGCGGAACAACAAGGAGTCACATAGTCTCCTTTTGAATGAGCGCTCTAGCGCGAAACAAGCAACGGCCCAGGGTAGCAATCAAAGCAAAGGGAAGGAGTGGAGCCAGGTTTGTGCCATTAAGTCTTGCCTCTCGTAGGCCTGGGTCTAGTCTAGTGGTGGAAGCGGAATGAGAAAGAGAGTCATGAAACAGAATCGATTGAAGAGCTCACCCCTCTTGATGACCGGGAATGACCCATCTTCGAATAAGCCCTTTGTGAAGCGAGCGGGTGGATTCCTTCTTAGGCATAAGACGAAGTTTATGTTTATGTTTATGCTTGCCTTGTTGACTCTGATCTTTCTTACTGAAGTGCACAGAAGCATAATCCTCTAAAATCCAGTGAACTATTTATATTTAAGCCGATTCAATCTACCGTGGAATCGATTTGATCATTCAAGTCGGATAGCATTTATCGACGCTAGGATCTGACCTACGTTAACCGCTTTCTTCTCTTATGAAATTTCGATTGAATAGCAAACAATGGTTATTTCTAAGACCGTCTACTGAGCACACGCCCCCGTGCTCCTAATGTAGAGCTAGAACTACAGCTCCCGTGGAATCCGCGATCACACATGAGTACCTCGCCTTAAAAAAAAGCGGCTGCTAATTGGCACTAATGCTAATGGGGACCATCGATCAAGAAGGACTTCGGAGACTGCAATCAAATTGAAAACAAATATATATAAATATGGAGCCAACTCTTCTAGTTGCGCCTCTAACCTTACTACGCTACCCAACCAGCTGATAAAAGGTATAATTCAGCAGGGCTAGAGGTGAGTGAGCCTACGAACGACCACCGCTTATCCTTTTCTACCCACTGCCCATAGAAGCGAGAGAGACCAGCTATTCATCGGCGGATTACTCCACCGGGATATCAGATGTTGAATAATTGCCCGCTCTTGGTCCGTCTATGAAGGGGTAAGAAAGGAGAGCAAAGCAGACTTCCCCGATTAGTACTATCAGACTCGATGCGAAAAGGCAAGGGGATCTTGGAAGAGTTTTTTAGGATTCTTAAACCCGAAAGCATTGATTGAATGGCTTGGTCGAGGACAGGTAGTTTATAGGCTTGAAAGAGATCTTTGCAAAAGAAAATCCCCTTACCTTCCCACTACCCTTTCTATTCGTAGAGAGGTTACACGACGTCAGGCTTATAAGACTTCTCCTTCTAAGAATTAGGTATATGTCTTACTATTAGCGGCATTAGTTCTTTTGGTATTGGGGTTCCAAATCTTCCTTTACTACTCTCTTTTTTAAAAAGTAGAAGATGGATGCTAAGAATTGTCTGCTGGTGGTATCGTATAAGAAGATCAAGGCTGCTTTTAGGAGTGATCCTTTTTTCACATCTCAACCCTTGATCTTTCTCGCCATCTCTATCATACTTGCTTGACTAGAAGAATAACATAAGTAATAGAGAAAGGGAATAGCTGTTTCGGGGACTCCATGGTGTTGTGCTCCTCGAAGTGCCTCTTGCGCTGTAATGAAAAAGAACCTTTTCCCATGCTTTCTGTTGGTCAACCACAACTCTCGTTTAGTTCTTCACTAGTCGTACAGTAAAGGACTCTCTTTCTGTCTCTAGGGAATTGCAGAGGAAAAAACACAAATGCCACTCAATCGTAGACATTAATAAGTATGGGTCGAACCGGGTAGTTCTTTTTTTAAAAAGAGGAAATCTGGTGTGAGGTCTTAAAAAGTAGTTACTATAAATGTTATCTCTCGCGAGAGCGTTGAGCTTGAGCTCTAGCTCTTCTTCCTCGTACTTTAGCTTTTTTCTTTTTTTTGAAGGATGAGGGGTGCCCTAAATGTGTACGGTAGTACTCCTTATTTCCATAAAATAGAAGTAGAATGAAAAGAGGCACAAGCTTGTAATCTTCGATTTTATGCTTTTGAAATGAACTTTTGCTCTTGTTTGATGTGACACAGAAAAGCTCTTCGCCTAAGGTTTCTATAACTAAAAAGGGCAATCCAAAGAAGTAGGAGGTCCGACTTTGCGAGTCTAGCGAGTCAAGGGATGAGAGTCAAGAAAGCGGTTTTTCCTCAATAGATAGACTCGGATCAAATTTCACGAAGAAGAAGAAGAACCGTCCCTCGTTGTCTTATCTCGGGTCCGCCCGAGTCGATCATGGTCATCCTCAAAGACAACTATGTAAGGCTTAGACCTTGCAGATATCGCTTCTCTTTTGGGTAGCTTTCTTCAAGCACTCTTGCCTTAATAAGGGTTAGCTATGTTTCAAGCACTTCTTCTTTTTAGAAAACAACTCAAAAGAGTCTTTCCATTCAAGCACTACTTGTAGCTACCTATCCCTACAACTACTAAACGCTTATAAAAGTCATATAAGCGCCTATACTAGAAAGTGTTCTCCTCCTATACTATATTATATAGAAAAGCAGCCTAGAAAAGTCATAAAGCTGCTATACTGTAATGAACTCCGCTATGAAAACGATACACCGCTTCCATCGAATTCGTGGCTCTACCATTTATAGAGAAGAAAGAAGTCACAACACAAAGGAAAGCTTAAAAGAACAACTACTTGATAAGGTGTTGCTAAGAGACAATACAAAGTAATACAACAGTTATTCCAGTAACACACCAGCTACATTATGAAAGTGGATGTATAGGCCTCCTATCCCATACCCACTCCAAGAGAGCATCCTAGTGGGCTTGTTTATTGGCGGTGAAGCAAGCAAACGTCTCATTTTGTTCATTGTGAGGTTAAGAAAGGGAGCCAATCCGCGGAGTCATTTTTCTCTATGAATTGGATATTTCATTTAGGTAATGCCAAAGTTGATTCACCGAACGGAAGGAAAAGGGCGCTAAAAGCCCCCATTCCCCAATTGATTAACTGATTGTGCCTATGCTAAGAAATTACTACTCTATTTGGTCTTTCTCTATCTTATATGAAAGAAAGGCAAGATTCTTAGTGATACCGCTTGAATAACGATAATAGGAGTGAAAAGCCTTAAAGAGAAAGCTTTAGCAACGGTAGGAATTGGATCGATGACAAAGTACGGATCCCGATTGCTCTGTCACTTCATTTTTTTATAAAGTGAGAAGCCGTACCTTGCCACATAAAACTGGGTCTGACAATACCATTATTATCCTGACCCCAGCCCTAGTGAGTGAGCAAAGCAAGCTATACCTGATACCGAGCAAGGAAACTTACCCTGCCACAGTGATTATGGAAGTAGCGAATTGAAATGAGAGTGGCAAGGAAGAGACCAAGCAATAGGCATTCCGTTCTCTCTTTGTGAGAGAGTCCTTGCTCCATTCCGAGCTGCTATCTCCGACCGAGCATAAGCGATTACAAGTTTTAACTAATATAATATTTTAAAGTGAAATTCCAATCGAAATAGCGTATGAAATGAAATCCCAAACAATGCCCAACAACTCCCATGCCTTTCCGGACAAACCAACCTGTCCTCCCACATGAAAGAGTCATTCTTCCCAAATTACAGAGTAAAGTCTCTCTGTATGTTTCCTCTTTTTGAAGTGGACCTCGATCTCACTTCCTTGCCATTCAGGGAAAGCCTTTCTTTATAGTCAAAAAGAAATCAGCTACTACTGTTGGTGCTGGAACAACAATGCATTTGAGGTCTCACAATAAGCCTTTTCAATCTCCTCCTCGACATGTTTCCTCATGATAGGTGGAATTCTATGGAATATAAGAGGTATTGGCAACTCCCCTTCACTTAAAAGGCTTTGTAGGCTTGTTAAAATGTAGAATTCTTCTCTAGAAATTATGATCAATGGTACTCCAACTTAATACTTCTCGCCTGTCACGAGGCATAAGACAGGGTTAGGAACAAGTCTAGTTAGAGCTAATTCGGTAAAGTAGTCGCCCCTAAGCAATGTGAATTGGAAAAACATTCCTAATGTCGGCGAATCGCGGGTTAGACTTAGAGTCTGTTAATAAAAAGAAGATGGTTTCACTCAATTTACATTGCCTATTAAAGAAAAGTGCTCATAGAGAGAGGGCTATAGAGAGGCTAAGAGAAGAGCTACTATCCGGAGAGCGAGGAAAGAAAGCTAGCAGCTTTCACAGAAGAGAGGTCTTATCCCTACTTTAATAAATCAGTCTTGGAAGTGTGAATCGACTCAAGTTAGATTACGTCCTATGGTATGGTAGGCTAAGAATTTCATACTCAATAAGGGGATACTTTTTTAACAAGTCTTCTACTACAGGCTAACTCATTCCCAGAATTTCCTAGACTCAAAAGAAGGGAGGAGTGATAACCCTGATCGGAATCTACGCAAAGATTCAGATAAGGAATAGCCTAGCATTGTTTAGGTAACTCAGGAAAGAAAGAGGATTCACATATTTCCGCTTTCTTCTTGTACTTCTTTTTGTCTTTCCTTCCTTTCGTTTGGGGGCACTCTAAAGGCTTTGCGACCTTCAGAGTCGATAGACATCTTTCGGTTCTTGGCCTCATCCAACTAACTACTTTAGGTCCTTATTCGTGTCCTATCCTTCCTCATGGATTCGGTTTACGAAGGAGTAGCGGCCTCTGCCTCTCGACTCTGGGAGAACTTTACCTATAGCTAACCTAGAGAGCTTTACTTTAAGATAGCTCAAAGTGCACTCTTCTTTGGAAAGAGGAGTTGTTCATTTTACCACACCAACCACCTTAGCTATACTGGAAGTTCCAAAGAATGGGCGCCTAGGCAAAGGAAGATTAGATAGCAAATTCATATTCATTAGATAAGAGATTGTGGATCTGTTTCTTAGTGAGGACAACCGGATTGGGACGATCAGTTCGGTTGAGGCGTGAAAGACACCATAGGTGGATTGCCATTCTTGTCATCGTTTGGGTAAAAGGGGGGAGCGTTCTTTCCCTCTCACCGATTACTTACTTATAAGGGGTGGGGCGGAATCGGTTCAAACCAAATATCCAATGTACCGCTTTCCTTAATGGCTACTCGCCGAGTGAACTGCATTACTCTTGACCTGGCCGGTGAAGGGAAACCGTATAAGGCATTTTTCACTCGTTTACGGGACTCGTAATGTCAAAGGAAAGGATTGTTACACTTTCTTGCTTGAATGAATCGACATTTGTGGATGGTTGTTCATTCGGATTCTTTTATCTATATTTAGAACTCTTTGGATCAATCGATAAAAGCCTGTCAAAGGAAGATCTTAGTTATTACAATCATTTCGTTTACACGAGCTTGTTATAGATGACATTAGCGCATGCATAAGCAAGTAGAAATGACCGCTTATCCATAATCTTTTATAAGTGAAACAACGAGCTCTATGACTATTTTCTTTTTAGTAGAAGGCCTTTTGGTATTATAGTCTCTCGCTTGGACTCTTCTCACGAATTGGATTTGAACCAATCAAGCTTACTTGCCCTTTAGTAGATCGTGAGTGGGTCTAAATGCCCTCCTCATTATAGTCCTCCTAGAATCAATAGCATTTCATCGTAATACATCCTGTCTTTTTTCACCTTAGTCGCCCCATGCATAGTCAAGATTATAGCCCCAATCATGGCTACTAATAAAATAATACTAGGAACCAAAACCGACGGAATAGTATGTATAAAGTAAATTGCCCAATGTTTCCAAATTAGTCCAACTTCAGTACCTTTCCCAAGATAAACCATATATCTCTCGGAGAGGTCGATTTTTCTTTGGGTTGGTAGTAATGGAATGCTTTCATTATCTAAAATGAAGAACATTTCCCACCAAAAGATCACCCAATAATACCACTCACCGGTAAAACAGCGCAATACTTCCTCGTGAATCTCCATTATTTGAATATGGAACATCATAACAACGAATAGGAATGAAACGGCTATAGCTCCTATATAAACCATCGGGAAGATCATAGCGAAGAAGTCGAGACCTAACAAAAGAAGTAAACTCAAGTGTTGCGAAAGACCTGGATGGGAAACGAAGCGGAATGTAATTGGATTTTTAGCACGCACAACCATCAAACCGTAGACCAAAGCAAGGCTCGACAAAACAGAAAAGTATCATAAGACGCCGTCCTTCCTCGAAATGGAACTTTCATGCTAGAGCATTCAAGTCGATCTATTACGACCGGTCATGCGGTTGTTCAGATTTCATTTTCTTCTTCCAAGCCCTTCTTAGAAAGCACTCACCGAAAGTTACTTACTTTAATCTCAAACTCTCTCGACGCCGAGCATTTTTTATGTGTCCAGTAGATCGGAGGTTGGCTTCCTTCTCCCCACCTTTTAGCGCCTGGGCCCCTAAAAAGAAAGTTGAAAGACTTTATTCGCCTCAAGAATCTTTCTTAATTCTTCATTCTGTTGGGCTTCGATAGCCTTTCTTATACTAGAATTTTGAGTTTTATATATATCCCGAAATAGTTGGACGAAGCCTCAAGGCTTGGTCCATCTTTTTTTTCATGGAGGCGCTTTTACTTATAGAGGTCGGCTCATTTACACGAGCCTTATGCCTCTCAAATTTCGGTGAGTTGCTTATGGTCGGGTCTCTCTTCCTCAAAATATTTGGTTAAAGCTTTTTGATAGAGTTCACTCTCCATCACCTTCGAGTAGAAAGGAGGCCCCTCGCTCGGCCCATAAAGTAGTAAAGACTCGTCTAGCTCCTCGGGATGGTAGCTTTGAAGAGTGAAAAGAATACGTGTAAGAGAGCCACCAGTGCATGTGTAAAGAGCTTATCTTCATTTCCATAGTAAAAGTTAGATATATCTGCATAATATTCTCTTCCATCTTTGGAGACACGATAAACGCATCTGGAACGGGCAAAACATGCATAGGTTGGATGAGAGAGGAGAAATCCTGAGCTAGGTTCAAAATAATAATAATAATAATAATAATAATAATAATTAATTTTATAAAATTAATTGTATTTGGGGTTTGTTCCCTACAGATTTACACGTATGAAAAAATATTTTTTGTATTTTAATGGAGAATAAAAATGATTTTTCAAATTTATCCTTCCTCAAATAATTTAAATTAATAAAATAACAAAAATATTATTTTTAAATACACATCACTCTATATAATAATATTTTTATAATTTATATAATCTTTTTTAAATTTTTAAAAATTATTATTATTGTTATTGTTATTATTATTATTTTGAAATTATTATTATTAATATTTTTATTTTTATTATTTCAAAATTATTATTATTATTATTACTATTATTTTGAAATTATTATTATTATTATTATTATTATTATTTAAAGATAACCGAATAAAGCTAACGTAAAATAATAATAGTCTATTAGTCCAAATTAGTCTCAACTCTCAACTCTCTTTTCATTTCTCAGCCCCGATTTCTCTCGAACCGTCGAACTCTTGATCTCTCATCTCTCGTCTGAGTTCTAACATCTCTCATCTCGATCTCTCATCCGATCATTCCTCAGACCCTCAGATTCTCAGATCTCGATTTCTCATCTCTGTTTCTGCCCTAACCTAAGCCCTTAACCCAAAAGCCAGAACCCCTAGATCTCAATTTTTCATCTCTGTTTCTGCCCTAATCGCACGTCAGACCAAAATCTGGACGGAACCTCATCTGCGACTCCGAGACAGGATGGAATCTTATCACTACTTCTTGTTCCTTAAATTGTGAGTTCTAAAGTCTTTAATTTGTGTAATTTAATATAGGGCCAAATATTTGTCTTCAATTTTCTCTCTAAATACATTGATATATACATGAATACACGAATGGTGGTGTTGTTATTTTTGACAATTTCTAAACAATTTTGAATGGCTTGGCAATGTCTAAGTTTTTGATTAATTTCGTACCCATTTAAGAAAATGACTGCTTGTAATTTTAAAACTTGTATTTGCCTCTTTATGAATGTAGTTGACTGTTTTGATGTATTTATGTCTACCCTTGATGTAAAATTCCGGTCAAATTGTTGTAAATATTTCCCCTTTGGTGTTTTGAGAATT
This sequence comes from Panax ginseng, assembly GCA_020205605.1. Taxonomy (NCBI): domain Eukaryota; kingdom Viridiplantae; phylum Streptophyta; class Magnoliopsida; order Apiales; family Araliaceae; genus Panax; species Panax ginseng. The sequence continues at coordinate 162,763,438 of CM035128.1, forward strand.
GTTATTTCTTTATTCTCGGTGATAATTAGAACTGGTATGATGTGGTGTGGATAAACTCTGAGGAGGTTGATTTTGATGTTTAAGTTTACATTTTTGGCTCTTTTCCAGTATGTTGTTCATTTTTAACTCATAAACATTACATAGATTGATTAGTATCTGAATTATCAATGATTTCAATATATTATTACCTCCGTTTGACTAAAAGTTTCCACTTTTATGTTTTTATTTTTCTTCTCAAAATGATTCAATGATTTCAATATATTATTACCTCCGTTTGACTAAAAGTTTCCACTTTTATGTTTTTATTTTTCCTCCTTTCTTTACTAATATTTGTCCTTTTTGAAAAATATCTCAATTGATTATAATTGTCAGTTTTGTATTTAGAAAAGAATATTTCGTTGAAAATAGATTGCAACTATGAACTGCAGATTCCATTGGGGGTTGTTTTAGCCATACCACCCTTCAACTATCCAGTTAACCTTGCTGTCTCCAAAATTGCCCCTGCTCTGATTGCTGGAAATTTCCCTATATTTGTCCAAAATGAGTTTAACCTAGCTTGATTAACATTCTGTTTGGGAAATTTAATAACCATTTCATAGCCTTTGGCAATGATAATGTTTTCCCCTCGAGGGGCCTTTTCTATTGTTTTTACTTTCTCCCTATTTGTATTAAACTTTATTTGTAAAATAAACAAGTTCACTATTTGTATTCTAAGAGTTTTCGCCAAAATAATATCCTTTATTAGTTCTTGGTAGTGAGAAACTGGTAGTAAGTGTGTGATATTAGCATTTACTCATAACGGTAACACCAGAGTAAAATCGGGTAATGAATCTTTAATGCTTGATTGGTACTAGTAAATAATTATTTGACATCATAGTCAATACTCTTTCACGTGTGCATTGACTCCTGAATTCAAGTCTGTCTTTGTGTGGTTGTAACTACGCTTTGAAAATAATCAATTTGTGAGTTTTGATTATTTTCTAGACAAAAGAAGTGGCATTCCATAAAAATTATTTGTAGCAAATAGTAGTTCATATTAAAGTCTGGGCTCTCAAGGGTAACATTTGATTCTGAAGCACTTTTCATAATTCTGGAAAATATATGACCAGGACACACTGTCTGGAAGCTCAACAAGTATAAGCTCCTTCAGCTGTCAATGCAGACTTTCCATGTACTTGTATATTAATTCGTTATCTGCAGTGTAAATATCAAATAATGTTCTGGTCTGGCTGCTCTTGTCTTCACCGTTGAAAATTGTATATAAACTTGTCATTGATGACGTATATTTCACGCTATTCTCCATTCTGAAAGTTGTTATGCTGAAGTCATATGCAAAGGCGTGATCAAATCCTAGCCTCAAGATTTTACCAAGCGACAATTCATTCACCGAGTCGGCTATAATTGAATTTGAATAGAATTGAATAAACTTAGAATTTCTCTTCAAACAGAGTCAGGAATCCCTGGCAGAAGAAAGAAAAGCAATGTTTGAATCTGGGAATGACAAGAAGCACATGTGGCAGCTGTTATATGAGGCTGCAGCTCGGGTTAAAACACATCATCTTGAAGTTGGGTGAACAGCGGAGAGGAAGGGAGGAGCTTCCAGCTTTTCCCTTCTATTTTGTAGCGGACAACTTGATCAACAAAAATGATAGCTAACTTAACAGTGGATTTAGTGCATTCCTTGTACAGGTACTTGATAATTTCTTCTGCCATGTATACCTCCATTGGCTGTTTTGTTCTTGTAGAGATTCTTTTACCATTCAACTTTTATGTTATTTTATTTATAGATATTCGCACCATTAATAGGTTATTAAATGTAAGTTATTGTGCACAGTAAAAGCCTTGAAGCTTTAATTACACGCATCACATCTCTAATTCTGAAGTTGAACATCATAAAGAAACATCCAATACATGTTGCTAGCATTGTAAGATCTATAGGATAGATATATGCTCCCCACTCACTTTGTGATTGAGAAGGGATTGTTGTAAACTTTATATAGCAGCTTATGGTAAATGGGGATAGCCATCAGCATAATATTCATATGCAGAATTATTTAGGTCTTTGGCTTTTCTTGATAATTATAATCGACTGATATGCTTCCAGTTGAGAAAGAGTTATCTACTTGTCTTGCAAAACTTTCAGCGTTTGGCTAAGCATTAAAGTTTGAACATTCAAGATTTATAGTCTATCTTCTGCCTCGATGTTAGCTTTGATAAAGCTTCTATCAGTTTACAATTATAGGATGTAAAATATTACACATAACTACAGTGAATATGTTTCAAAACAACTACTTGTGCTGCAATTAAGCTTATTTTGAGAACCTGTCTTCTAGAAATCTAGCCTTAATTATGTGGACATGGCATTTTTCAATATTCTGCTTTTAAAACTCGTCACATTCCACAAATATTTAGGATGGAAGCAAATGTCTTCTTTATGCACCAACATATTGAACGTAAATTTTTTTGGACAGTCATTTCTGTTTGATTTCTCTCTAGCATATATGAAAACTTTTTAGTCATGCTGTACTGCAGTTGATATTCATTATACTGAGCACTTGAGAAGGGACGTCAGAAAGATAATTTTTGCATGATTTTTTGTCATATCACATTTAGTACAGATGTTGAATATCATTTCTATGTGATTCTTGTATAGCATATATTCTCTGTTTCTACTTTCTAGCAATGGCTTTGGGTGGGAATACTATTATTCCTGTTGCTTATGAAGTGTTGTCGGTTTATTTGGCTGCTCCTGAGTGGCAGAAACATCATGCTACACTCATTGCACTTGCTCAAATTGCTGAGGGTTGCTCCAAGGTGTCAAGTTTGTGCTTTTGTTATTGATATTTTGTTCTTAAGTTCACTTGTTCACGCCCTTAGACAGAAATTGGAATTAGTTTCTACTTTATGTTCAGTTTGATTATAAGATTATGCGCCTTTACTTGTTGACTATGGAATTAAAACTCTGCCTCTTTTCTTCTCCGTTACCATATAGTCACACTGATCTAGTTTGTGGTTTTGCTTAACAAGCTTGAAATTCCAGTTTGAGCTATGCTCTGCCACTAGCTTGCTCCTCTAGCTTATTACTAGTTGGCTATTTTATACTTCTCTGAATGAATCCATACCACATCTATTTATATATATATATATATATATATAAAGAACAAAACAGGACAGCTTTGGTTTTGTCAGCCTTGGTCTTTCGTCGTTTAACCCAAAAGTAGTTATAGATATTGTATTATTAGTATAGTTATTGGAATTTAAGTATGATTCTGGGATTACATAAATATTATATTTCAGATTAAAAGAATTTTCTTATGATGATCATTTGACCTTATTTCTATCTATTACTATTAATAAAATATAAGTATTATTATTGGAATTGAATTAGGATTCTTTTACTGTCTAGATATTTTAGTCTTAGAAGTAAACTACTTCCTAATGAAAATCATCTTATCTAATATTACTCTATTATTACTATTATTAAGATATTTCTACTATGAATATATATAGTCACAGCCATATTGTTCAATTTTAAGTCTAAAACAAAAAATTAATTATTCTGTTCAATATTATATAAAAAATCTGTAAAATTACAATAAAAATCATAAAAGCATAAAATATATAATAAAGTATAAACATAATACACTCACCAATAGTATGGTTAATTATTAAGTCCAAAGTTAAAAAGTAACTATTATTTTAATTAAATATATGTATATAGTATAATTACAACAGAAAAAGCATCACTAATATAATAATTCTACAAGTAGATTTGTGCTTCTCACAGGGTAATGAACTTGTTTGGGCATAAAAACAAAGAGGGTCAAGTGTAATGGACTCTGTGCTTTGATTGTCCATTGGGCTAGAGAATGCACGCCACTGATCAATATTCGTGCTTATGATAAATGCATTGCACATGGTTTTGAAGTATTCTTCGTTTCTAAATACAGAAATATGTTATAATACATCAGCATAATTGTGGTAATTTATGTGATGTGCTAATTGCTTTACAGATTTTCGTTAGGCAAAAAAATCAGACATGTTCTAGAGTGCCAGAAAATCCAATAAAGGTATGTGAGTATGTGCTATTTTTTTAATCAGATAAATATATTTTTTAATTCATTTGCACCTTTCTGATTGTTGTTTATACCAGCACAATTTCTTTTTGTCTTTGTTGTGATAGATTTTCATTCATTACATGCCCGCTAGCGAACCCCCATACCTCCTCTTGCGATTACAAATCATACTTTTTTCTTTAAATCCTTATTTTAAAAATAACAAGTATGATTTTGCCAGATTTTGTTGTTTTTCCCAGTCATCCTCTCATGGATAGCATTAAACTTCATTGAGTTTTCCTGTTATATGATTATGAAGAGTCCCTTATAAGTGTACTTACTTGTGGGATGTTGACTTTGTGTTTGATAGGCTAGACTGACTAAAATGTTTCATTATGTTCCGATATTACTGTTTTTTAAAATGTAGTTTTCTCTCTCTTGATCCATACAGGTAATGAGTAAAAATTTGGAACCGGTGGTGTATGGTTTTGAACTCATTTCAAGATCCCCAGCCTCGTGTACGGTGGACAGCTGTTAATGCAGTTGGTCAATTGTCCACTGATTTGGGTCCTGACTTGCAAGTTAAATATCATCATCTGGTGCTGCCAATATTAGCTGCAACCATGAATGACTATCAAAATCCCCGAATTCAGGTTTGTGGGATATATTGATTGGTATTTGTCTGCCTCATTGAGAATTGTATGTATATGTTCTTTAGCATTGCAATTATTTGCGACAATTTTGGATTTACTCAACCTGTGTAAAATCTGAACCAACGAGAGAGATCCTCTCATAACAATCATGACATTGCTCATTAGGATTGTGAATTGTATTATGTTGGAGCCTTGAATTTGTACCTTGATTCTGTAGGATCGTGTTAGTCTTCTCCCTTCACTCTGCTGCTAACATGATCTATTTCATCCATTAGCATTTGTGTTGTATGTTGCAGGTGCATGCTGCTTCAGCAGTGCTAAATTTCAGCGAAAGTTATACACCAGAGATCCTGACACCATACTTAGACGGGATTGTAAGCAAATTGCTTGTACTCTTACAGGTATACCATTGTCCAGAGTACCAACATCACGTCAACTAGGGGCACATGGATCATTATCTTTACTAAACTTTTTTTTTATCTTTGCTTAATTGTACACTTGCATGAATCAATGGTAGAAAATTTGTATATATGCGACTTGAGCTATTTTCCATTTTGTTAGCAACATCTTTGTGTCCGATGTATCATATGATTTTATTTAATTAATAATATTTTAGTTTTTTGTATTCCTGTCATAATTTGTTGTGGTTATTGAGACATAATTTTTTGTTTATAAAATAATTTTGACATTCGTTACATTACAAAAGAAAAGCAATAATTCAATAATTTTAATATAGCAATAATTTTTTATATATTTAGCAACAAATTTTTGTTGTTAATGACTTTAAAAATATAATATTTTGCAACGAAAAATTAATCTAATAACAACGGAGAGGATATTGTTGTTAATACTAAAATAGAAGGCAACATTTTTTATAGTTGCAAATCATATCAACTTTCGTTGCACATATAAAGAAACAACATATAATGTCGTTGCTAATCGTCGACTTTCGTTGTTATTTAAAAATAATCAGCAACAAACATTTTCGTTGCTGATTCAGCATAATGTTGTTGCCAAATAATATAATCAGCAACGAAAATCGTTGCTAAAAAGTTTACATTCCGCAACGAAAGCAAGCTTAGGCAACAATTTTCATAATTTACAGCAACGAAAAATGTCGTTGCAAAATGGTATTAATTGCAACGAAAATGCATGATCGTTGCAAAAAAAAGAGTTCATTTCGTTGCCAATTAGCAGGTTTTTGCAACGAAATAGGATTTTTAGCAACAAAATTTTAATTATTCTGCAACAATACATTTTGTTGCTAAATGATTGATGTCTCTGTACGAAAGTCATATTTCGTTGCAAAATGTATTACTTTTGACAACGAAAAAAATTCGTTCGTTGCGGAACAATTAGCAAAGCTCATTCTTGAACGAAAGACGTTAACGACAGTAAAAAGTCGTTGTCAAAACCCTTTCAGAACGAAATTTGGTACCTTTAGCAACGAAAATTCCATTGTTCTTTGAAGCCCCATTTTTTTGTAGTCTAAGCACCGCATACATGGTGAAATTCTTCTCCGTTATTCCATTCTTTATTATTACGTTAGAACATCCCGTCGTGCGTTTATGCATGACTGATTCCGATTATTTATTATTCGTTGGAATATCATGTCCGTGCGCTTACGCACGACTGTTCCGTTATTTATTATTCTCGTTGGAATAACCTATCGTGCGCTTCTATCGCATGCCCGGTGATTTCTTTTGTTATTCCATTCTTTATTATACTCGGTTGGTTAAAGTTTTGTTTTTATACTCCATGAAATTAGTGGAATATCCTTTATATCAAGGCTTCATCCAAAGATCTTTTATGGAAATATTCTTCCGAGCATTCTTGAGTTTTACCCCACAAAGCAAAGATCATGTTGACAATTTGAACGTTATTGGTTCTCGGATAAATTAATTCTTGAACTTGTTTTATTGAATTCTTATATCATTGTCATCATCCTCATGTTTATATTATGTTGAAAGTCATCGTTGGCCTGTAGTGCATAGATGGACTTGGTATGATTATGACCAGAGATTATTCGGTATAATCATGACCGTAATGTTACAAATGATGTGGTAAAAGTCCTCATTGGCCCATAGTGCATTGATAGACAGTTGTTGACATGATCATGACCATTGATGAATACACGAATATCCTTTGCCCGTTGTGCATGGATAATTTGTGGTTGTGATACTAATGAATATCCTTGGGTGTAGTGCATGGATGATGTGGTTTATATATTAAGCTGAGTCCCAGCGATAAAAGTGATGAAAAACCTTTTAAATCATAGAAGATAGTAGATTTTATTCTCTGCTTGACTCTTTTAATGGATTGCTTGTTCCGCTGCAGTTAAACTTGATGTTTGTTATATTGTATTAGTTTAACACTGTTAAATGCTAATGATAATTTATTTTGCATTATCTTAGTCATAATATTTGTTACTGGGCTAGTTGAGCTCACTCTTTTACTTTCATTATTCTGTTCAGGAAATGAGAACGTAGCAGGGACTAGTCGGGGAACGGAGTGACGGTCCAGATGATAGCATTAATAGTCCTCACTATTCTATGAAATAGTATGTTAATAAATGTATTGAAGACTTATTTTGAGTTTGAATACTGTCTATAAGACAATATTTGTATTAAAACTCACAGCCCATGTTGTATATTTAAGATTGTATTTGTATTCTGTACCATGTATTTGGCGACTCAGAATAGGTGATGTATACCTATTTTGGGGGCGTCACATTATTAGTTAATTAGTATTATTGTTAATATGTAGAAAGTTCTGTCGAGGAAAGATGTTATGTTATATAATTACGCGCTAGTAAGGAGAAATTCTTATCAAAAAACCCCCTCTTTTCTAGGAACGATTTGGTTGTCAGTATTGTGAATCTATAATATTAATAGTGAATAATTGTTGAAAGATTAAAAATGTGTTAATTAAAGATAAGTGATTTGTGGTAAATATTTATTCAATTTTTGATATAAATAAAGAGGTTTGTCAGGAGACGTTTGTTATAAGTTTGACTTATTATTCCATGGACCCCTACGTGCCAATTTTCAAAATCGTCGACAGAAAATTTATTTAGTTTTTGTTTTATTACTATAATAATAGTAATAAAACAGAAATTTTTTTATATAAAATAGAAAACTTTTTATAATATATATAAAGTTATTTATTTTATTAGAATATAATTAGAATATATTATATTATATATAAAGTTATTTTTTATTAGAATATTTTATTTGAAAAGTAAAAATTAGACGACCGAATTGTTCGTCCGTGATTATTTTTAAATAGTGGTACCCTATCATTCTTCTATAAATAGGTTGCTTAGTTGAAGTATAAAACTCAAATCAGAGTCACAAAATTCTTCTTCCATAATATTGTGCGTATTTCTTTTGAGTATAAGGATACTTTAATTGTAGTTAATAGTGAAAGATTTCCTCAAGATAATCTCAGTTATACCAGTCAGATCTAGTCTCCTACTAAGTTAAAAGATGTTATTTTCTTCCAATACTCATAAGAGATATCATTTTCTTTTATACTCCATATTATGTAAGTGATATTATTTCATTTCGTAGTTCTAAATCTAAGCTTACTACGATAGATATTGCTTCTATAATTCTTGAAATGATTAGAAATTCCTTGAGTTTTGCGTTTCATCTAATATTATTTCATTGAAATATTGCTCTAAATTTTCTTATTAAATTTTAATCTTTTCATGTCGGGTACTATTCATCCGGGGTACAATTTATATCGGAGCTAGTACTATTCATGCGTGGTATTATTCACGCCGAAGTACTATTCACAACGGAATTTAGTTTTCTTTTCTTGTCTAAATTATTTTTAAAATATGAATCTTAAATATCATTCTTGAATTTTACTCCACAATCGGTTATTATGCTGATAATTTGGACATTCTTGAACTCTGGATAAAGTAAATTACAAATCTTTAATATTTATCCTTGATCTCACTTTTATTCATCCTTTATATCATTATCATCATTCTCATGCTTAAATTAATGGTGAAAAGTTATGGCCCGTAGTACAAAGATAAACTGTTGATTGGTATGATTATGACCATGAATTGTGTATTGGTATAATCATGACCTTTAATGTTACAAGCAAATGCTTGTGGTAAGAGTTCTCTTTGACCCGTAGTGAAAAGATAGACTGTTGTTTGGCATGATCATGACCACTGGTGATAAAAATGAATATCTTTGGCCCGTAATGAAAAGATAAACTATTGATTTGCATATTTATGAACATGAACTGTTGATTAGTGTTACAAGGATAAAATATAGATGATGAATTCTTAAATCATAGAAGATAATAGACATCATGTGACGCCCCCAAAATAAGTATACATCACCTATTCTGAGTCGTCAAATACATGATACAAAATTCAAATACAAACTTAAATATACAACATGAGCTGTGAGTTTTAATATAATCATTGTCTTCTAGACAGTACACAAACTCAAAATAAGTCCTCAATATATTTATTATCACACTATTTCATAGAATAGTGAGGACTACTAATACTATCATCTGGACCGTCACTCCGCTTCCCAGGCTCCAAATTATATATTCTCATTTTCTCAAGAGAACAAAGTGAAAGAAAGGGTGAGCTCAACTAGCCCAGTAAGAAATATTATGACTAAGATAATGTAGGATAAATTATCATTAGCCTTCAACAATGTTAAACTGATAAAATACAATAGCTATCAAGTTTAACTGCAGCGGAACACGCAATCCATTAAAAGAGTCAAATAGAGAATAAAATCTACTATTTTCTATGATTTAAAAGGTTTTTCATCACTTTTATCGCTGAGACTCAGCTTAATAAATAATCAACATCATCGAATCACCCCTGCATTACGGCCAATGATATTTTTTAGTATCACGACCACAAATTATCCATGCACTACGGGCCAAGGACATTCGTGTATTCATCAATGGTCATGATCATGCCAACAACTGTCCATCAATGCATTACGGGCTAATGATGACTTTTATCACATCATTTATAACATTACGGTCATGATTATACCGAATAATCCCTTGTCATAATCATACCAAGTCCATCTATGCACTATAGGTCATAGATGACTTTCAAAAAAATATAAACATGAGGATGATGACAATGATATAAGAATTCAATAAAATAAGTTCACAAATTAATTTATTCAGGAACTAATAACGTCCAAATTGTCAACATGATACTTCTTTGTAGAGTAAAATTTCAAGAATGCTCAGAAGAATATTTTCATGAAAAGATACTGGATGAAGCGCAAATATCAAGGATATTCCACTAATTTCATGGAGTATAGAAGTCAAAACTTTAACCAACTGAGTATAATAAGGAATGGAATAACAAAAGAAATCACCAAACATGCTAGGTAGATCATTTGCAGAAAAAAGTTATTCCAATAGAATAATAAAGAGGCGGAACACCGCCGTAAAAACGCATGCATGTGATATTCCAACAGAATAATAAAGATAGAACCAGTCGGGGTAAAACGCATGCATGTGATATTCCAATGAATAATAAATAACGGAACCAGTCATGCGTAAAAAGATGACATGATGTTCCAAAGAATAATAAAGAATGGAATAACATAAGAATTTCACCATGTATGCGGTACTTCGCATAGACAGGTTATTCCAACATAATAATAAATAATGGAATAACAGAAGTTCTCTTCATGAAGACGAAAGAAAAAAATAATATCCCTTACCTCGTAAGAAAGCTCGGATATCTTTGGAATAGTGAGGTAAAGAGCTTCTTCTTCTATAGATTTCTCTCTACAATTTCTCTCTATAATAATTGCTCTATAGCTTTAGTGAATTGGTGAGAAATGAAGGAAGAATGAGCTTCTATTTATAGAAAAATATAATTTCAATAATTGCACGTTTTGGGGCTCAAAAAATTACAGTACAATACCTTCAACTTTTTTTTTATTTTTAATTTAGTCATGCAAGTATTATCAAACTTGCACCACCTCCTTTAATAGTAAATAATGTGATTCAATAGTAAATCATGTGAATCAATACTTCTAGACATGTGAAAAATCGAATTACAGTATAGTACTTCCATCTATACCTCCATTTTTAACTTAGTCATGCAAGTATTATCAATCTTGCACCAACTCCCCTAATAGTAACAAGAATGTGAAACAATAGTATACACTTGTGAATAAATAGTTATAATCATGTGAAATAATAGCAATCAATTGCTCATTTATCCGGTTAAATACCCGATTGGTCAATATAACCTCCAGACATCAATTATTATCGAAATAAATGTCGATTTTCACTAACACAAATAATTCCAACACAATGAAACTATTTTTATCAACAATATAAATTTTGAAATTTTAAAGTTTGACTTTTCCCAAAAGTCAACTGTTGACTTTTTGACCAAAAAGTTAATCCCGGAAAATTTTGTGTTTATAGACTAATTTTACTAATTTCATCATTCCGGACTCAAATATCACGTCCGCGTCTCCAAATTCAACTCCGAACACAACTTCAATTTTAATAACATTCATCATTAATATTATAACTCACAATATTTATCAACCAGGTCGTTCCCAGGAAAGAGGGGGCTTTCCAATAAGGATTTCTCCCTATTGGCGCACAATTAGGTGACCAAACCTCTCCTTGACAGAACTTCTAGAAATTGTAAATATTACAATTTAATAATATGAATAACTTTGTCGTCTCAATTATTGATTTAATAATATAACATATTATGCAGATGATACTGTAACAATAATTGAATCAATAATATGAGAGATATGATGCAGCAATTACTGTAACAATAATTGAGTATAACTGAGTGACTTCTTACGTAAGCATCAATAATCAATACCGTGTGCTACTATGCAACCACACGTATTACTGTACTTTTACTACCGAGTAGTTCAACAGTTTAAACTGTAAAACTTCCGCCATTATTTTCATAAAAATATTTTTGTCATTTTCTCAATTCGACAATAATTTCGTTGTGGGGTCCACCAATGATTGTACCGTCGTACGAATATTCCCTGTTAAAACGAATATTCCCCGACCAATCGAATATTATATAACAACTTGCATACTTTGCAAAATTTATAAATACTACCCACAACTATAACATTATATCAAATCCACACCATAATATTCAAAAAATTATTTCGAGAAAATTAAATATTTATTCATAAAATCTGGGATCTCACATCATGCTCTACTTGACTCTTCTAATGGATTGCTTGTTCCACTGCAGTTGTTGATCTAAAACTTGTTGTCTATTATATTTTATCTGATTTATCATTGTTGAAGGCTAAAGATAATTTTATTCTTCATTATCTTAGTCATAATATTCTTTACTGGACTAGTTGAGCTCACCCTTTTTGTTCCATTATTCTTCTCAGAAAATGAAAGTGTAGCTAGGACTAGTCGGGGAGTGGAGTAATGGTCTGAGATAGTTACTATAAAAGTCTTCACTATGTTGTGAAATAGTGTGACAATAACTGTAATGAGAACTTAATTTGAGTGTGTATAGTGTCGTATTATGTACGGTACAATATTTGTATTAAAACTCACAGTATGTGTGGTCATATTTTGCACGAAAGTTTAATAGTTATAAATATGAAAGTTTGTATTTGGATTTTGTGGTATGTATTTGGCGACTCAAAATGGGTTATGTGAACCTATTTTGGAGGCGTCACAAAATCTGTAGTCCAGGGAAGAGCTTTTGTTGTGCAGTCCCAAAAAGCATGGAACCCGAATGAAGTTATCATGGGTAAGCTACTTATCAACTCTTGTGAAGTCTATGCCTTTTTAGATACTGGCGCTACCCACTCTTTTATTTCACCTACATGTGCTCGACGTTTAAACTTGACTCCTGAAAAATTGGACGTTGACTTATCAGTTGAAACCTCACTAGGAGAAATAGCCATTACATCTAATGTCTATAAGTCCTGTTTGGTCCAAATCAAGAATTTCACATTACCCTTTGATCTTATTTCTTTGGAAATGCATGAATTCGATGTAATTTTAGGAATTGATTGGTTGACTATCCATCATGCTAAAATTGAATGCTTTCAGAAAATCATTAGTTTTCATATTCATAATCAACCTATTACTCGAATTCAAACAACAAAACCATTGAAAACAATAGCTGTCATTTCTAGTCATAAAGCCATTTGTTTATTGAAAAACGAATGTCAAGCCTTCTTAGCCCATATCACTGGTTTGAACAAAAGTACGTCAAACTTGAATGATATTCCCATTGTTAATGAATTTTTTGACGTTTTTCTTGAAGAACTTCCTGGCTTACCCCCAAATCGTGAAATTAAATTTTGTATTGACCTTGAACTCGGTACAAAACCCATTTTTAAAACCCCATATCGAATGGATCCTATTGAACTTCAGGAGTTAAAAGTATAACTTCAAGAATTGTTGGATACTGGTTTTATACGTCTGAGTACATCGCCTTGAGGTGCTCCTGTTCTATTTTTGAAGAAGAAAGATGGGAGTATGAGACTGTGTATTGATTATCGAGAGTTGAACCATGTCACTTTTGGATTAACCAATGCTCTTATAGTTTTCATGGACATGATGAACCGAATATTCAACGAATATTTGGATCATTTTGTGGTTGTCTTTATTGATGACATCCTCATATACTCTAAGAGTCGCGAGGATCATGAACAACACTTCAGATTGATACTCCAAAAGCTACGTGAGAATAAGTTATATGCCAAGTTAAAGAAATGTGAGTTCTGGCTTGAGGAAGTAACATTCCTTGGTCATGTGATTTCTAAACAAGGAATATCAGTTGATCCTACAAAGATTGAAGCAATTTTAAATTAGGAACCACCTAAGACTGTGATAACCCAAATATTAGTAATATTTCTTTTAAGGAATATATTAAGTGATTAAATAAAGATTAGAGATTTAACCTAATTATTAATAAAGGAAATGTGAAAAGAGTGGATTAATTTTTTTTCCTGTGCCCATAGGGTATAAAATGATCGGGAATAGAGACTTTTAATATAAAAGGCTCTAACCAAGAATGTATGAGACATTATAAATATTACTTACTCATAATGAAAAGGAAGTAATATGTGGAGTTAACTAAATTTTATGAGATCTAGTAAGCAAGGGTATTATTAAATGTATACCTTGATTATTCAAAATGAAAAGGGAAGCCAATATGGCTTAATTGAGAAATATTCTTGTCAAAAATCCACCTATGAGATCAATGAAATAATTATATTATAATATAATTAATTTCGTTCAAAAGTATTATATAGTGACAAATAAGGAAAATGGTGGGTACTACCATGAAATATTTAAATTATATAGAGCCATCATTTTTAATGATGTATGTGCTAACTATTTTACTAGCATAAAGAAATGTGATGGATAAAATTCATGTATATTAATATGTAATATAAGTCCATATTAAATATTCGGCCATATCAAATTTCCAAATAATTTAGGGTTATAGACTATTGCCTTACGTAAAGAGGAGTAATAAGAGTCCAAGGTATATAAATTGGAAAAAATTAATTTTTCCATGTAGGCATTCAAGCCTTCTTTATTTTATGATATGAGTACATTGAGCCCAAAACAAAGTTGTGCCCAACCTTGCATTAGGCCCAATTCGGCAGCCCATATTGGAGAGAAAAGGAACTGTCAGTTTAAATTAAAAGAGTAGTGAAATAGTTGTTGGTCAGTCAGTAAGCTAACAATTAGTTAGCAAATTAGTTAGTAGCTATAAGGTGTAGAGTGGCTGTAGGAGCCAAGTTCATTGCATGAGCCAAGTAGCTACTATAGATGATTGAATTAATAGGGGCCAAGTAGACTGTCGAGCAGTAGGAGGCTGCTAAGCCTTGTAGGGGCTGTGTGGTGGTAATGCTAAAGGCCAATATAGGAGCTGGGTAGGAGCTAAAGAAAGCAGCCAGGTAGAGATAATGATGGAGAGCAGCAATAGGCCAAGTAACCTGATTAAGAGAGAAAGAGAAAGCTCAGCCATATATGGCCATACAATGCACCTGAAATCAGATAACTTCTATACTTATCTGAGTTCCAAATGCAATATCAATAACAGTTCATTAGATTGTGAGAGTAGCAAAGCTATGACTAGAAGGGAATGGAGGATTGAGCAACAAAGCTACTTCAATCTTTAGATGTTATCAATGTAAGCAAGCTTAGACTCTTTCGATCCATTCCTTTTCCATTTCATATTTATGGGCTATTAGTGGCTATAGTATTAAATAAGACTATGGTGTCTGTTATGATGATATTAGAGCTTTGTGTGGTTGTTGAGGCATTATATGGAGACCTTTAATAAATCAAAAGCCAAAGGGCTAGGGAAAATAGACTGGAAATTAGTGGTTACATGTAAATAAAATCATGCTCACCAACTGTTTGATTAAATGTCCAAGTTGGGGCTGTTATAGTATAAAAGCATGCTAGCTATGAATTAGAGTTCAAATCATTTCTACGGACTCATATATTGAGATGTATGCCTTAAACATGCTTCTATGCTTAAAAATACCATGTTGTAGTATAACTTACATGCCATGATAATTTTATAGTAGAGTACCTTACTCCACAATCGTAGAGTGTAACTCCACGATCGTAGAATGCAACTCTACGATCGTAGATCTTAACTTAAGAGTGATCTGCGGACCCCCACTTTGTGTCTCAAATTGGAATACTGTAAATTGATGTTCCTAGACCAATGAAAGAAGAATTAACAGTCTATTAGGGACTTTTTTGAACAAAAGATAGAATCCCTACATTTAGATGTATTAAACCATGAACATATAGTATACAGAAATATTTTATTGTGATAAAACTTGTACTTGAAAGCTTGAAGGCTGTTATGGTGGTTTAGTACTAACTCATGTTAATAATGCCTAAAAATGAGTTATTTTAGTATTGATACATGAGCAAAGTTTTAAACTTGTTAAATTATGTGATGATAAGTTTTAAGGATAATTTGAAGTTTATATGAATGCTTAGATAACCCTTGAATCATAGCTTGGGGACTATTTATGAGTAATAGCCAAAACTGTGCTTAAACTCTGGATTAGAGGACTGTTTTGGTCAAGGTCAGTACCTAAAATTTTGAGTCAGTAAGGAGACCATAATACGTCCATAATTAACATTTAAAAGTTGTTCCTTAACTTAGTTGAGGTCCATATTGAGTACTACTCAGCTTTCATGTTTAAGGGCCATGAAAAGTAAGCTTTAAAGTGTCATTTAACACTTAAACGAAGAGAGGCCACACATGAAACTTGTAGGTAAGTTTCAATAGCTATAATATGGCATAAGTAAGCTACATAACTTAAAGAAACCAAGTCTAAACCTCTTTGAATATTGAACTTGTTAAATATTATGTTTTAGGCCAAAAGTGGTCTGTTTTGAGGTAAATTTTAGTACCTGAATTTCTAAGACTGTAATGAACTCATATAAAGTTGCTAATGCATGTTTGTGATGATTCCTAATCATTGCTATGACCAAAACTAGTAAGAAAACCAATTTAGGATCTATTTTTCAAGCCTAAAATGAGCTTTGATAGGTCAAACATTGCTAGATGACTAAAGAAAGTGAGATGATGATAAAAGTAACCTGAGGCAACTAAAATACACATACCTAGACTGTCCAAGTAACCAAAACTGAAAAAAATTTAAGAAGTGTCAAAATTAGTTTTGGGAAAAAGTGCTAAACTGTCCAGTTTGAGCCTCAGTTAAAGTAGACCTAACTGATATGAATGAGGAACCTAAACCCTTATTAAAATACCTTGGTATGTGGCCTAGAAGTAGGGCCAAATGGTAGAGTTGTTCTGCAGATAGTAGAGTGGTTCAACAAATGGTACAATGGCTCTACAGATAGTAGAGTGATTCAACAAATGGTAGAGTGGCTCTGCAGATAGTACAGTGGCTCAGAAGAAAGTAGAGTGGAAAACTTAGCAGATATTAGAGTAAGAACTCTAAAAAATCGTAGAGTTATCTCTAAAAATTGTAGAGTGAACTCTGAAAATCGTAGAATAACTCTCAAAATCGTAAAGTGAACTCTCAAAATCGTAGAATGAACTCTGAAATTCGTAGAGTGAAAATAGTAGAGTGAAAATAGTAGATTGTGGATAGTAGAGTGCAAATAGTAGAGTAAAAATAGTAGAGTGCAGATAGTAGAGTAAAAATAGGTAAACACCCTAGTTTGTGCCCAGTTTTGGTTAACTTTCATAACTGAATTTAAGAAACGAAACTCATCGAAAAATACTATGATATTTGATCTAAATTCTTTCATAAACAAAAGATCAAATGGGCTAACCCATAAAGTCCAAAAACATCATCAAAGTGGCCTAAAAATTCACTTTTGTTGCAGTTGGTAGTAGACTGGAAATATAAAACACCCATTTTGAGGCACTATCTTGGGAAGCCTTAACTATGGAATAAAATAATATAATGTATGTTCTAAAAGATTTTTCAAACATGGAAGTCAAAAGCTCATTACAAAGATTCAAAAAAATCTCCAAAGTACCCTAGAAAATCATATTTTCTATTTTTGAATTATGATGGAATAATGGGATTTGATTCCTGGAAATGTCACAATAGAACGTAAGATGATATTTAAAGTGTATAATGATTAATGATTTGTATCATATTATGATTGGACCAAAATGAGTATATTTGAGATGTATAAGAACTAAGTAATGTATACTATGTGTGTATGATCACAAAGTGATGAACAAAGGCTATATGCCTAATCTAAGTGTGTTGTAATGGTGTAATACACACACAGTAAACTACAAGTGCGATAAGCTAACACATGTGGTGATGAAAGGGAAATAAAACTTAGTTATATAAATAACGAAGTTGATATAAAAATGGTATAAGGATAATATAAGTTAAAGTAGGTTATTAAAGTAAGGTTAACCATGAGATCAAGTATTGACGATGTTTATTATCAATCTCACCTACCGTGTAGGTCATGCAAAAGAACATGATAGGTTAATGGTAAAACATCGGTATAGACAAGTTTTTTAGAACTTGTTTTTATATTTAAACTTGTTAATTGTTATGTGGACTTGTTAATTGTTATGTGCACATATTTCTTGCATTATATGTACTTCTTGTGAATAATTTGAGATATACACTATGTGCTATACTGTGATATAAATCTATTGAATCTAGTTAATGATTGATGTGGTTGAGTTATGAAAACTCACTATATTCGTGATATGAGATATATGATAAGCATGAAGCAGGTATAATTGTTGAGTATGAACATTATGATGCATGAATAAATGCAAAGTATTAGAAGCACGAATTATGTTTAAACTGCGGAGCATGACCAATTTAAAGTGTGTTTAAAATGCGACCTATGTGCTATAATTGTTAAACTTGTTGGGCAACGTAGTTGCTCACCCTTGCAATAAATAATTGTTTTTAGCTAAACCAAAGCGGATCGAATGATTCAGGATAGACAAAGGAAAATGGAAAAAGTACTGATTGAAGTTGTTTGTTTAGTTCTAGCTATGCTAGATAACATTTATATGACATACTTTATCAGTGCATGTTATTCATTTATTTTGATTCCTTTATGTTTAGTTTTACTGCATGTTTCTTGTGTATATGAGCTTATTAAGGTGTTTAATGATTTCAAGAAGAATTGAAGTTAAAATGAGGAAAAAGGAAAAATTGCAGGGATTTTAGCATTAAGTTGGATTCATGGTCTTGGCTTGGGACTTGGATTTTATTTTAGAGCTCTTCCTTAGCTTTCCGTAAATTCTTGAATTGTCCCAATCGAAGCTCATATGAAAAAGTTGTGATCTTTTTACTAAACGGACGTTGAACCTCAAAGTTTGGAAGTTGCAATTTACACATCAGTCAATTAGATCCCGATTTTGACCTTGATACAGCCAGAATATGTCAATTGTCAAAGAAGTAAAGTTGTCCATCTCGTCGAGAGCTTCGATTTGATAGGTATCAGGCCCCATAACTCCTCCCAGATCGAAAGCTATGGTATTTTTACCAAAGGACGTCTCAACAGAAAATAGGGGCGAATTTGTGCGGGAAATCTTAGATTTTCGGAAAGTTTCTAAAAACAGATTTCTACATGGAATTGGATTGATATTTCTATTAGATTTAGGATATCTTTTAAACTAAGATTTATTTCCAAATTAGATTCTATTTTGGTATAGAAACTAGTTATGGTTTATAATTCCTTTTAGGATTTGGATTTCTAATTCCCACAGGATTTAGGATTTTGTCTAGCACTATAAATAGAGGATGATAGTCAGTGTTTTATTCATTCAATCATCTACTCCATTCTCTCATCTACAACATTGGAGGATTGAAGATATGAGCTAAGTTCTTTTTATTCAGTTCTAAGGGACGTGAACCTTATTTATAATTAATGGTTAATTGAGTATTCATTATTTATTTATTGTGAGATCCCAAATTTTAGAAAATGAAAGTATTCAATTTTCTTATAATTATTATTTTATTTAGTAAATGATTAAATTGATAAAGGGTTAAAGTTAAAGATGATATGTGAAATTTTTTTAAAGTAAGCAAGTTGTCATAAAATAACCGGTAGTAAAAGTAAAGTAATACGCGTGGTTGCATAGTAGCACACGGTATTGATTATTGATGCTTACATGAGAAATCACTCAGTTATATTCAATTATTGCTACAGTAATTGCTGCATCACATCTCTCATATTATTGATTCAATTATTGTCACAGTATCATCTTTATAATATTTTATATTATTAAATCAATAATTGAGACGACAAAGTTATTCATATTATTATTTGCAATATTGACAATGTCTAGAAGTTCTGTCAAGGAGAGGTTTGGTCACCTAATTGCGGCGCCAATAAGGAGAAATCCTTATTGGAAAGCCCCTCTTTCTTGGGAACGACCTGGTTGTTAAATATTGTGAGTTATAATATTAATGTTGAATAAATTCGTGTTGATTAAAGATGAAATTGATGGTTCCATTGTGTTGGGATTATTAGTGTTAGTGGAAATCGACATTTATTTCGATAATAGTTGATGTCTGAATGTTATATTTACCAATCGAGTAATTAATCGGATAAATGAGCAATTAATTGTTATTAATTCACATGATTATAACTATTTGTTCACATGTGTGTACTATTGATTCACATTCATGTACTATTAGGGGAGGTGGTGCAAGATTGATAATATTTGCATGACTAAGTTAAAAATGGAGGTATAGATGGAGGTACTATACTGTAATTCGTATTTTCACATGTATAGAACTATTGATTCACATGATTGTACTATTGAATCACATGATATACTATTAGGGGAGGTGGTGCAAGTTTGATAATACTTGCAGGACTAAATTAAAAATTAAAGAAAAGATGAAGGTATTATACTGTAATATTTCGAGCCCCAAAACGTGCAATTATCGAAACTATATTTTCCTACAAATAGAAGCTCATTCTTCCTTCATTCTCACCAATTCACTAAGACTCACAAGAGCAATTATAGAGAGAGAAGCTATAGGGAGAAAGAAGAAGAGTAGTCTGCTACTTTACTACTCCAGTAAACAGTCTTCTTCTGAGGTAAGGGGTATTATTTATTTAATATTCTGAAGAGATATTATTTTTTGTATTCGTATGAATATTATTTTTCGTTCAGTATTCATAAAGAATATTATCTTCGTTCAATATTCGTAGGAATATTATCCTCGTTAAATATTCGTTGGAATATTATTTTCGTTCCACAGTTGTAAGGAATGTTATTTTCTTCATAAATGATATTATTTCTTTCAATATCATTATGCCAGAATATTGGTATGAATTTTATTGTGGAATTTCTACCTTTTTGTGTTGGGGTTACTATTCACTCTAGTATTATTCACTCGGGTATTCAAGGCACTTTTCGTACCGGAGTACTATTCCCGAGTTACTATTCATAGGTTACTATTCACCCAATTACTATTCACTCTAGTATTATTCACTCGGGTATTTGGGACACTTTTCATGTCAGGATACTATTCATGAGGTACTATTCCCGAAGTACTATCCACAGGGTACTATTCACGGGGTACTATTCATCCGAAAAATATATTTCTTTTCTGTCCAAATTATTTTTGGTACATGAATATTATTCTTGAATTTTGCTCCACAAAGCAATATCATGTTGACAATTTGGATATTTTTAAACTCTGGATAAATTTAAAGTCTTTCATATTTATCCTTGATTTCGTTTGATTTGATTGTGTTTGATTAATGCTTATATCTTTATCATCATCCTCATGCTTATATTGTGATGAAAGTCATCTTTGGCTTACATGCATAGATGGACTGTTGATTATTGATTTTACGGTTGTATTATCTTTGGCTTACGTGCAAAGATGGACTATTGATTATTGATTTTACAATTGTATATCTTTGGCTTACGTGCAAAGACGAACTGTTGATTGAAAGCTTTGGCCCTTAGTGCAAAGATGGACAGGTGTATGACATGATCATGACCACTGGTGATACTAACGAATATCCTTGGCCCGTAGTGCATGGATAATTTGATGATGTGATTGGCAGGATCATGACCATTAGTTAACAGTTGAATGTCTTTGGCCGTAGTGCACTGACAAACAATTGATTGGTTTAATCATGACTATTGGTTTTATAGTTGACTATCTTTGGCCCGTAGTGCAAAGGTAGACAACTTATTTGTATGATCATTGTTATTACATTTGAATATCTTTAGCCTTTGGGGTAAGGATTTTGAGTAAACGTTCTATTAAGCCTTTGTGGCAAGGAGGAACTGTCGATTTACATGATTATAAATATGAATTGTGGATTTAACTATAATCTTTGGTGGCTCAGGTGAAGACAAGTGATGATAGTTCTTTTTTGTATAACAAAGAACTGTTGATAAGTATTACAGGAATGAAATATTAACGATGGACCTTTAATCTAGAGGAGATAGTAGACATTATGTTCTACTTGACTCTTCTAATGGATTGCTTATTCCTTTACACTTGTTGATCTAAAACTTGTTATCTATTGTATTCTATCAGTTGTTATACTATTGAAGGCCAAGGATAATTTATTCTGCATTATCTTAGTCATAATATTTCTTATTGGGCTAGTTGAGCTCACCCTTTTCTTTCATTGTTCTCTTCAGGAAATGAGAATATAGCTGGGATGAGTTGGGAAATGGAGTGATGGTCCAGGATAAGTGGCTTTAGTAGTCCTCACTATTCTGTGAAATAGTGTGATAATAATTGTAATGAGGATTCCATTGAGTGTGGATATTGTCTAGAAGACAATATTCTTGTTTAAACTCTCAGCTATGTTTTGTCGTATTTTACACGACAGTTGTATAAAAGAAGTTTATAGTTGTATTATGTACCATATATTTGACGACCCAAGATGGGTGATGTATGCCTATTTTGGGAGCGTCACATTTATTCTCACATGAAATTCATTCTTGATAATCTGATTTAATTTCTGATTGCTATTTGGCTTAACTGATTTGATTTCTGCAGGATTGAGTTGGTTAACGAATATCATATGCTAGATCAAAGAATAATATTACGTGTAATTGATATTATTCCTAATCACAAGTAGTAATTAGTAATACCTGATTGTGGACAAGCTTTTGAGTATTGATATGATTATCAGAAGACAAGTTAAACAATCCGAGCTTATGTGTTTGTTGCTTGGAATAGTCTAATTCCCTAATTCTTAATGCTACTATTATATTAAATCTAGAGAGCTTGTTCTAGGTTATATAATTGCTTGAATCTTGTGAAGAGCTTGTTTCATTGAGTGACAATCTAAGGGGAGTTTTTGGTAGCAGATCTTGTTGTTACCTAGGGCTATTAATTTCATTGAGGGTAAATAATGTTACACTATTAATCTATTGTTGTAAAAAGGTAATACTGAACTGAAGAACTAAAGCTTTTTATTCATTGTTAATTCTTATTAGTCTATTCTTGTTAATTTAGTTAATCAATTCAAAATCCCCTTTTCATTAGAAATCATAAGATAAATATAAAACAAATCATTCTATGTGGGATCGATCCTTGCTTACTACTGTACTAATTATTTGAATTTGTAAAGTGAAAGCGAGGTTAATTTAGGAATGTAAACGATAGCTCCAAATACTGTAATTGTATAGTTAAAGAACATTGTATAGAAGAATAGTTAAGTCTAGTTGTGAGTTCATGGATACTTAAAACCCAATATATTCAAGTGAAACACATTATTTATAACTTTAAACTGTATAATTTAAATTAATATGATTTAAAAGTGTAATACCAGGTTGTAAAGGTTGTAAATTCTAGAAATGAAAAAAAATTAATGTATTAATTGTTATCAAAGCAAGGTTGTATTCATTATTTTATGAATAAAGGTTATAAATATTTTATAGTAATGCACCAGGTCCGAGGTAACAGGTACCTGGATTTGGGGGCATTAAAAAGATAGTAACCAAAGTACAAAGCTTTCTGGGATTACCTGGTTATTATCGGAGATTCGTAGAAGGATTTTCTCGAATTGCCACTCTATTAAATTAGCTAACTCGAAAAAGTAAAAAATTTAAATGGAAAGAGGAATGCGAGAAGAGCTTCCAAGAACTCAAGAGGAGACTTGTTTCAGCCTCTGTTCTGACCATACCATCAAGGTCGGGAGGATTTGTCATCTATAGCGATGCTTCAGGCAAAGGTTTAGGTTGCGTTCTTACCCAAAACGGAAAAGTTATAGCTTATGCCTCCTGTAGGTAAGGAAACCATACCTTACTAGGGTTAGGGTTTCGTGTTGACTGAGGAGGAGAGAAATCCACAAAGAGTATGGTCTTGATTGAGTGGTTGAAGAGGGGAGAAGAACAGGTAAGCAATTGCTCGAGTAACACATGGCAGAACTCTTAGGATTCAAGAGCCTTCTTCAAGGTCTGCAGTTCAGAGAGAATCAAAAGTCCCTTCTATTGAAATGAAAGGGGGTATTGATAGAGTTTCCGGTCACGTGCCTTGCACATGTCTGGGTCTTGTGCTTGGCATATTATTTTAGAGGAAATTCCAAAAATACCCTTAATTACTTAAGTAATGCCTAAATCATCCTGTCCTTCTAGCCACCAATCCAATCCCTCAATCAATTCCCAAAATGAGTCATCTCCACGAGCCTTCTGCCTCGGGACATGTGGAGACTTCTCCCGGTTCATTTAATTCTTTAGATCACACGTAAGCCCTGATTTTATATTTGGGCTCACAATTGCCTTTCGGGTAGTAAGGAGATGATTTGTAATGTTTTATCTCGTATCTATCTATCAGGCTCTTGACGTCCCTATTGATGAAGGGAGTTCCATTGTCTGATAAAATGACATTCGGGATCCTAAAACGACAAATAGTATGCTCCTTGATGAAATTTGCCACTGCTGTTCCTGTAGCCCTCTTTAAGGGTATTGCTTCAACCCACTTTGTGTACATCTCAGTGGCGGTCAAGATCCAGATGTTACCCTTTGAATTGGGATGAATAGGACCTATAAGATCCATTCCCCATGTATGAAAGGGCCATGGTGTTGCTAAAGTCCGTAAATCCACAGTGGGAGCATGAATCAAGTTTCCATGAATTTGGCAAACGTGGCACTTCTTGGAAAACTCTAAGCAATCCCCTTACATTCTAGGCCAGTAGTAACCATGATCAATCAACTATTTATACAACTTAGCTCCTCTTTGGTGTTCATCTTTATGTATTTGGTAGACCAAATCCTTGGCCTCTCCTAATTCCAAACACCGTAAAGGCTTGCTGTTAAACCCTCTTCTAAACAACTCTCCGTTTTGTAACAAGAATCGTTTTGCTTTCTTCTTTATCGTGACTACATCCTTCTTTTCGATAGGAAGACTACCACTTTGTAAAAACTCCATATATGGGCTTCGCCAGTCTGCTATGTCATCAATGAAGGCACATTCCTCCTCCTCAGGGTATTCTTGGCACGGAAGACATTGTCGTTGAAGTGCATCTGCTTATTTCTTCATTTCGGGCCAATAATACCCTTGGCGTTGCAACCTTTGATACAATCCAATATCTGCCAATCCGTAGTTTTCTTCATGTACCTGATATAAAATCTTATTTGCTTCATCTTTCCCTAAGCATCTTGTCAAAACACCATCTGATTCTTTATGGTATAATACTCCTTTAATGATGCGGTATTTCTGAAGCTCCGCTGGTGATATATTCCCTTCCTTTGTTTGTAATTGATGAGAGATGGCATGTCTCCAATCTTTTGTCAAATCTTTGGGGAATAATTCCAGCACCATGGTTGGGAGGATTCTTTTGATTACCTTCACATCCAAGTCTTCTCCTTTGACATACACTCTAGATGCTACTATGGCTACTGCATCAGGTTGTCTATTTTGTACTCTTGGCACGTACTCAATCACTACCTTCTTAAAGGCTTCCATCACTTTTTGTGCTACAGTTCGGTATGGTGCCAATATAGGTTCCTTTACTGCGAATTGACCTCTTATTTATTGAACTATCAGATTTGAATCTCCCTTTACTTTGAGGCACTTGGCTCCCAATTCTCTAGTTGCTAATAATCCCAATATGAATGCCTCATATTCTGCTTCATTGTTCATGCAAGGAAAATCTAGTTTGTATGACAGGGCCACTTCCTTTCCTTCCTTGGTAGTTAATACCACACCTGCTCCTCCTTTTCCTTCTGCGGATGACCCGTCAAAGGCCAAGTTCCACCACTCCGAATCTTCATCTACCACATTAATTTTTTTTACTTCTCCCCCTGGAAGATCCTCTGAGGGAGGTTCATATTCTCCATGCGGAAACTGAGCGAGCAGGTCTGCTAATGCCTGACATCTGATTGCCTTTGGTGTTACACAATTGATGTCATATTCTGAAAGGATCATCATCCATCTTGCAGGTCTTCCTACCAATGATGGCCTAGTTAGCAAGTACTTGATTGGGTCAGTTCTCGTTGCAAGTTTCACTTCGTGTGCCAAAAAATAATGACGCATTTTCTGTGCAACAAACACCAGTGCCAGACAATGTCTCTCCAATTGTGAGTACCTGGTTTCTGGTCCCCTGATTATTCGGCTGATGTAGTACACAGGCTTTTTTTCCCCATCTACCTCTTGTGTGATCAATCCTCCTACAGACTTTGCGGTAGATGTGATATACAGCTGCAATAGTATTCCTCTCTGTGGTTCCACCATCGTTTTCGCCGAGGCCAAAATTTCTTTTACTTTTATGAAGGCTTGTTGCTGGTCCTGTCCCCAGTCCCATTCTGTCTTTCCCTTTAGAAACTTTTTGAAAGGTTCCGTGACTTCTACTAATGCTGGCATGAATCTCCTCATGTAGAAAACTTTCCCTAGAAAGCTCTTCAACTGTTTCTGCGTTTTTGGTGGGGGCATATCTGTAATAGCTTTTTCCTTGTTTGGGTCTACCTCCAAACCTCTGTTGTGCACCAAGAAGCCCAAAATTTTTTCAGCTGTCATCCCAAAGGCGTACTTTTTTGGGTTCATCTTTAACTTATACCTGTGACAACGTTCAAACACCTTTCTTAAATCCTCTACGTGGGTTGTCTCCTTTTTAGATTTCACCACTATGTCATCCACATAGTCTTCCACAATGTCATGAATCATGTCGTGAAAGATGGCATGCATTGCCCTTTGGTAAGTTTCTCCCGCGTTCTTCCACCCAAATGGCATTACTACATAGTAGAAATTTCCAAACGGGGTACAGAAGGCTGTCATCTCGGCAACCTCTATGGACATCTTTATCTGATTGTAGCCTACGAACCCATCCATGAATGACATCATCTCATGATTTGCTGTTGCATCTACCAAAGTGTCTATATTGGGTAGCGGATACATGTCCTCTGGGCACGCCTTGTTCAAGTATCTGAAATCCACGCATATTTGCAACTGCCCATTAGATTTCTTTACTGGTATTATGCTGGATAACCATACTGGATGTTGAATTGGTTTGATGAATCCTACATCTAACAACTTCTTTATTTCTTCTTTTATTTGTGTTTTAACTTCTGGTGCATAGGTGCGAGGCGCTTGATTCACTGGTTTAGCTCCAGGGCTTAAGTTCAGATTATGCTCTACCAACTCCTTGTCAATCCCTGGCATCTCATTATAGTTCCAAGCAAACACATCCCCATACTCTCGTAGTAGCTTCACCATCTCTTCCTTTTGGTTGGCGTTCAGCTCCTTGTTAATGTAAGTCGGCTTTGGCATTCCTTCTCCTGTTTCCAGATCAACTTCCTCCAATTCATTTTGTTGAGGTTTTGGCCGGTCCTCAAAACATTCTGGAGCTGGTTCCACCTTCTGCTACACGATTTCTTCCTTTTTGTTGCTACTGAAGTGGGGGGGCCCCTCCTGAGCCCTCAGGTTTGGATGTACCTTCAAGCTTCTCCCCCTTGCACCATCACAGGTGAAACACTATCTTTCCATCGGGTTTGATTACTCTTTCCCACTTTGTCTTCTGTTCTTCTTTTTCTTCAACTTTCAATTGGGCTGTCTGTTTGGCATTGATTATATTTCAGGCATCCTCCGAGTCTGTTGCCCGTTTCCTTGGGTCTTTTTCTTCTTTCTCTACATCTACTAATACATGTTTCTTATTTTTGAAACATTCACCTTGTTCTAAGGTCTGCTTATTTTCTTTTTTCACAGGCACAAACTTGTCCTCTTGTACCTCCTCCCAGCTTGCTAGCTTCAGAGAATCAGGCTTGGCAATATGGTTTTCTCCTTCTTCGGCGACATCATCGAAGAAAGTTGCTTCAGTGATATGTGCCTCCTCCGGCCCAAAAGGGTTCCTTGTCGCTGGTACCTTGACCTCCTTGCCTTTCCAAATTGCCTTTATGCACTGATGAAAAACTGATTGTACCACCCCATAATCATTCTGCCAAGCTCTTCCTAGCAACACATGATATGCTGCGTCAACCTCTGCTACATGGAACATCACAGGTCCTCAGATCTTCCCTACTTGCATATCCACCTTGATGTATCCGAGGGTTCTCGTGCTTTGATTAGTGAACCCCGTGATGTTTGTCTTTTCCTTCACGATCTTCTTCTCTGGCATACCTAACTATTTAAAGACGGTGCAAGGCATGATATTTACAAATGTTCCATTATCGATGAACGCTCTCCGCACTTCTATGCCGTTAATTATTGCTGTCATATATAGTGGTCTATTATGTGGATATCTCACCTCTCTATCAGCCTTAAAGAAAGTGATTTTGTTCTCTTCCTCTTCTACAGTCCTTACAAACCCTTTGCTGACTGCCATGCAAGTCTCTTGTGCTTCGGTAGCTTTGATGATTGCCTTGGTCGCTTCTATCCTTGCTTCCTTGGTCAATCCGATCTGATAAAAAAATTTCCTGAACTTAGCTTCGTTCATCAATGCGGTCACCTACAGACCTGGATCAGAATTGTCCTCCATCCTTTCTGTGTTCTCCATCATCTCCACATCTCTTCCCTTTGGTGATTCACTATGAGTAATAGTGTTGCACGTTTCTTTCTCCTTGTGGTTAGGAAGTGGCTTGTCCAGTACGTTGTTTCCTCCTTCCAGTTCGATTTCTCATGCCGCCAATTTCTCATGGTAGGTCCTTCGTAGACTGTAACAATCTATAGTGGAATGTACAGCATTCTTGATGATATATGTAAGTCTGATCTCTTCTTCATTTCTTCTGTTACAACAAATCTGGGCCTTGGAGGTTTTACAACTGCATGTTCTACCCATTGCTCTTACAAATCTCTAAATGCCTTCTCACTGCACGTAATAGCCCCTGGGATTGGTAATCTGGAAAACTTGTCTCCTGGTTTTCCATGGTTCTTTTCATTCTTTCCACTCTTTTCCCTCTTGCCCCCTTGTGGCTTTTGCTTAGAATCTTCTAAAGCCACAGTAGCAGTTCTTTTGCCCTTCCACATAACAGTCGCATGGCTTGCGGGCAAAGTCATAATTCCTCCCAAGTCTTGTGCAAATGTTGATAGTGTTTCAAAGGAATCACATGCTTTAGTGACCAAGTGAGGCTTAAAGGTATCTAGGGCACCGTTGTTGCATATGTTCACTAGATTCTTCTCCTCAATCGGCTCCACACATTTTTTTTGAGAGCTCGAATGCATCTCACGAATCGACGGCTCTTCATTTGGTTTTTGTTTGAATCTCATTAACTCCACGATGGTCACCTGTTTCTGCATATACAATTTTTTTAAAAAAAATTGTAACTTCAAATCGTCCCAATCTTGGACTGACCCTTTCTCTAGATTATAGTACCAACTGAAGGCACTATCTGTCAATGTCTTACTGAACTCACAGAGCAAGAGGTTATGGTTGATTACTTCATCATAACCCAACCACGGAGACATCGACTCTACAAACCTGGCTATATATTCTCTTGCATTCCCTTTCTCTCCATTGTACTTCGGGAATTGTGGCGGGTGCTCAATATACCCTGCTTGGTAAGGTTATCTTCGTATATGTGTCGGGTATGGTGGAATGAAGTCCAATTCTGATGGTCTGGTTGTCTGTCTTCGGAGTTGATTGATTACGTTAAGCATATCATCCTTTGTCATATACTAACTTGTTGTATGGACTTTCTAAGGGGTTGTAATGTATTGTTGCGCTGGCGGTGTATATGGTAAGGAGATCTGCTGGTGTACACTGACATCATGTAACGCTTGCATTGCTTGTACTTGTTGGCTTTTTTGTTGGGCGTGGCTCGGTATAGTCGGTATCTGCACTTATGAAAAAGCTGGGAGTGTGGTGGGAATGACGATTGGTTGAGACTGGATTATTTCCACTCTGGGTTGTGGTACATCACCACTATTTTGGGGCTCTAAATGGATGATTGGAATCGGCTGACTCTCCGTTGCTGGAGGCATATTTTGATTTTCCTTGTTGACATCCACTCTTGCTTATTCTACCTGCGAACTTCCTGGAAACATAGCTTTGAAGGATGGAATCTACATTAACTGCTGACAAAAATTTCGCATCTCTTCTTATTTCTTCAGCATTTCTGACATCATGGCCATCATCATCCCTTGTCCTTCTCTTGCCTCCTTTAAGGCCTTGAGCATCTCTAACTGCACAGCATTCGTGGTTATTTGTTCTCCACTTGCTTCCTCACCTTGTCTTCCTGTGCCTATCTGTCTGACATTGGTTTGTTGTTGATCAGCCATATGTGGTGATGTTGAACTTCCTTCAGAAACGTCTTCTCTGAGAGGTTGATTGAGATCCAGATTTGTGCCTTGGAAATATTGATTTGTTTGCCTCGGAACCGGATCTGGTGAAGTAATTCTAGGTGTCGGTGAAACTCTTCCTATAGTTCTCTCGCTTCGAGTCGTGGGCATACCCTTCACGAATTCTACACCTCCCCAGCAGAGTCGCTAAATGAATATAGGTAAGGAAACCGTACCTTACTAGGGTTAGGGTTTCGTGTTGACTGAGGAGGAGAGAAATCCACAAAGAGTATGGTCTTGATTGAGTGGTTGAAGAGGGGAGAAGAACAGGTAAGCAATTGCTCGAGTAACATGTGGCAGAACTCTTAGGATTTAAGAGCCTTCTTCAAGATCTGCAGTTCAGAGAGAATCAAAAGTCCCTTCTATTGAAATGAAAGTGGGTATATATAGAGTTTCTTAAAAAATGGTCACGTGCCTTGCACATGTCTGGGTCTTGTGCTTGGCATGTGATTTTAGAGGAAATTCCAAAAATACCCTTAATTACTTAAGTAATGCCTAAATCATCTTGTCCTTCTAGCCACCAATCCAATCCCTCAATCAATTCCCAAAATGAGTCGTCTCCACGAGCCTTCTGCCTCGGGACACGTGGAGACTTCTCCCAGTTCATTTAATTCTTTAGATCACATGTAAGCCCTGATTTTATATTTGAGCTCACACCTCCCAAAAACTCAAAGATTATGAGAAAAATTTCCCTACTCATGATCTAGAGTTGGCAGCGGTCATTTTTGCATGAACAGAGAGAAAGTAGAGTTCTTTAAGATCACAAAAGCCTCAAATATTTATTCACTCAGAAAGAACTCAATATGCGACAACGACGTTGGCTTGAGCTGTTAAAGGATTATGACCACACCATTCAGTATCACCCAGGAAAGGAGAATGTGGTAGCTGACGCATTAAGTAGAAGATCTTATACGAGTACAAATGCAGTACTAACAACATGAGAAAGCATTTTGTGCGACTTACAAAAGATGGAGATAGAGATAAAGTGTGATGCCCCCAAAATAGGTATACACAACCCATTCTGAGTCGCCAAATACATGGTACAAAATTCAAATACAAACTTCATTAATACAATACGACAAACATAAGTTGAGAGTTTTAACACGAATATTATCTCTTAGACAATATCCAAACTCAAATAGAGTCCTCATTACAATTATTATCACACTATTTTATAAAACAGTGAGGACTACTATAGTCACCATCTCGGACCATCACTCCGTTCCCCGACTTGTCCCAACTATATTCTCATTTCCTGAAGAGAACAATGAAAGCAAAGGGTGAGCTCAAATTTTCCAGTAAAGAATATTATGAATAAGATAATGCAGAATAAATTATCGTTAGTCTTCAACAGTGTAAAATTGATAGAATATAATAGAAAATAAGTTTAATTGCAGCAGAACAAACAATCCATTAGAAGAGTCAAGTAGAGCATGATATCTACTATCTTCTATGATTTAAAATTTCATCATCAATATTTTATCGCTGTAACACAACTAAATAAATAATCCACATCACTGAATTATCCATGCAATATGGGCTAAGGATATTCATTAGTATCACATCCACGAATTATCCATGCATTACGGGTCAAGGATATTCGTTATTATCACCAATGGTCATGATCATACCAAACAACTATCCATCAATGCACTACGAGCCAATGAGGAATTTTACCACATCATTTATAACATTACAGGTCATTGATAAGTGTATTTTATATACACAATTTAATATTCAATTCATGCTTATTTGTTGCTAAATTCTTGTGATCATGTTCACTTTTACTTGTTTTATGTTATTTCATGTGTAGAATGGTGGTTGTGGCACTCAACGTACATTTGGAGATATTTGGTGTGATTTGGAATCAAATAGAGCATAATTGAAAGCAAGTTAGAAAGCGAAGTGGAAGATTAACAGAACATAAGCCCACCCAAGGCTGAATAGCTTATATACACCTCACCCAGGTGGGGTCTTACACTCCGATTATCAGAACATAGTCACTGGGTGGCGTTATTAGATTACACACCCCGCTGCTCGGCTGGGGTCTTCATACTGAGCAAGTCAGAGAATTACCATTTGAAGTGAGTTTACATAATATATAAACCCGTAGGGGTGGGGTGGGTGAAAAATTTGAGTGTCCTGTTATGTTTGCAATTCCTTTTGGGCACGAATTTTAGCTATTTGCATGGCAATATAACTCTATTTGATAGAGAATTCAACTGGGACTTATGTGTTGGACATGATATACTAAAGGAATAACAACTTCAAGAAAAGGAGGAGGAGAGACATATTACAAAGATCTACGTTTAGTTTTTGATAGCAAGTGTGGAGGAGTATTAAGAGGAGTTTTTCAAGATAACTGCAATTCTAGTCTATATGAAGGGTGTTTTTCAATATTCTTCATGTTAGATTATTATTTGTAATTGGAAGAATGATTTTTATGATTTATTCAGTGTTTATTTCGTTTATTATGAACTAATTCACTTTTAGGCTTGTGATGGATCCTTAAGCGAATCGATGGTTTTGTAAACTTTGATTTCCAATTTAATAAGCTATCTCCAGTTTATCTATATTGATTTGTTCTTGAATCTATGAATTGCCTTATCAACAATTCTTTGTGGAGTTGGATGGAATCGAGAGAGGATATTCAAATCTAGACCTAGTTAATATAGCATGTGTTCAGGATTTTGTTAGTAGCTTAAACTTGATGAGTGTTAAGGTAGAGATATGCTTGACATCACATGTAATCAGATAGAGAACTTATTCTTCAACCTTCTTCAATTGTAATTCACATAGAGATATAGTGGGTTAGTTGATTAAGGTTTTTAACGGATTTCTATCTTAATTGTGGATTGATGTTAATACGGTATTAGTGCATCAAGAGGTGGTTAATACTACGTTTGTGTTCTTGATTAATAAACTGGGATAGTGTGTTGAATTGGAATAAAGGTGTTGAAATCAAAGTGAAGCTTAGGGTGAAATCATAAGTTCCTCTATTAATTGTTTGAAATTTCAGATTTTGATATTCGTGGTTATTTTGTGTTAGTTTAATTATTCTTAATTTTAGTTGCGCTAATTTAAATTATTGAGTTGATTTGTTTAATAAAATTAGGGTTAATAGAAGATTGCTAATTGTAAGTTACGGTTTGGTGATCCGAGAGAAGTCCTGGATAAACCTTTTGTAAAAACCGGCGTGCCCGAGGAAACTCCTCACCCCTTTAACTGAGGTGGGTGGTGGAAGGTTATTGATCACATCGATCTTTGCCTTATCAACCTCAATTCCGCCTACAGATACCCGATGACCTAGAATAATGCCTTCTTCGACCATGAAATGACACTTCTCCGAATTCAACACCAAGTTGGTTTCAACACATCGATGGAGAAGCGCCACGATTAGTCAAGCAATTGTCGAATGAGCTCCCAAAGATCGAGAAGTCGTCCATGAAGACCTCAAGGTCTTCTCAACCATGTCGTAGAAGATTGACGCCATACACCATTGAAATGTGGCGGGAGCATTACATAACCCAAGGACATTTTTGGAAGGCAAAGGTCCCATAAGGACATGTAAATGTCGTCTTCTCCCGATCTTCCCGGAGCAATAGAAACTGATTGTACCGAATACCCATCAAGCAAACAATAATACTCGTGTACCAAACCAACCGGTCCAAAGATTTGATCAATGAAAGGAAGGGAAAGTGATCCTTACAGTTGATTTGTTCAAACTTCTCGTAATCCGTGCACACTCTCCACCCGGTCACCGTCCTGGTGGGAATCAGTTCGTTATTTTCGTTGGACACCACTGTCATCCCTCCCTTCTTTGGCACACATTGGATTGGACTAACCCAAGGAATGTCCGAGATGGGGTAGATAATGCCCGCATCTAGCAACTTAATGATTTCTTTTTGGACGACCTCTTACATAATAGGATTTAGCCGTCTCTGATGCTCTATAGATGGCTTCGAGCCTTCCTCCAAAAGAATTTTGTGCATGCATAGAGTTGGGCTGATCCCTTTTATATCAGCGATAGACCATCCTAAGGTAGTTTTGTACTTCTTGAGCACAAGAAAGCGACTTTTCTTCCCGACACTTGGTTAGAAGCGTAAATTATTATGTAATGTAGATGAAATTCCTAAATAAGCATACCTCAGGTGAGTAGGCAAAGGTTTGAGCTCAAGGACAGGAGGTTCGATGATAGATGGCTGAGCTTTGGATGTAGAGGCCTCATTATCATTCAGAGACTCAAACTTTCGGTGGAATGGCTTTGATCTTTGAGGTTCATCAAGCCACATGGCACATTCCATATGCGCAGGATCTTCTGTAGTACTAGCCCCAATTAATGAAGCTTCCAAAGGGTCAAGAATGCAAGTTTCTGAGAATATCCCTTCCACTGATTTATCAATAGCTGTAATCTGGAAGCGATCCTCAGGGGTATTAGGATATTTCATGGATCGGAAGACATTGAACGTCATCTCTTGATCATTAACTCTCATTGTCAACTCCCCTTTTGGACATCGATGAGGGTCCTCCCAGGTTGCCAGAAACGGCCTTCCCAATATTATTGGGATTTCCTATCATCCTCAAAATCAAGGACTATGAAATCCGTAGAAAAAAATGAACTTGTCGACTTTCACTAAAGACATCTCTATAATTCCCTTGGTATGTCGTAGATCCGTCACTAATGAAGGGTGACACTTGTTGGCTTGGCTTCATTTAGGCCCAACTTTTTATAAATGGAGAGGGAATCAAGTTGATGTCGGCCCCTAAATCATGAGAGCCTTCCCAATAAACTCGTCCCCAGTGGTGCACTGGATTGTAAAACTTCCGGGTCTTTTAGCTTCGATTTAAAGCTTGTTTTGAAGGATGGCACTACACTCTTCCTCGCTGGCCCACCGCCTCATAGTCCCCATTTTTCGTTTCTTGACAGATGTCCTTCATGAACTTGACATAACAAGGCATTCCCTCCAATGCCTCTGCAAACGGTATATTGATGTGCAGTCTTTTGAACACCTCCAAGAATTTGGAAAACTGTTTATCCAGCTTCTGTTTTTGCACCCTCTTGGGGAATGGTAACTGAGGGAGAGGCTGAATGACCACAGTCGTTGGAGGAGATGGTGTTGAAGGGCTATCTTTACCACTTTCTTCAACCCCACTTGTCTCAGCATTCTCCTTCACAGAAAGTTCCTCATCAGACACTGTCTCATCTCCACAGGAATACCCTCTCCACCTTGCACATTAGTGGTTCTCCCACTTCTTAGGGTTATTGCTTTACACTGCTCCTTGCCTTCCTATTTTGGGTTGACATCAGTGTCACTTGGCAAAGCGCCTGGTGGTCGACTATTCAAGGCAGTAGCCAACTGACCCATCTGTACTTCAAGATTCCTAATGGAGGCTTCTTGATTGTTACTTCTAGTTTCGTTCTGGGCTATATACCTCGACAGAAGATCTTCTAAACTGGGCTTCCTTTCTTGTTGTGGTGGAGGATGGTGAAACTAATTCTGATTGCTCTGTGGATGTGGGTTGAACTGAGTCTGCGGTTGGAATCCAGGAGGATTAGCATAATTTGGTCTGGTTGATGGAGGTTGTTATGGATTATTGCCCCATGAGAAGTTGGTATGGTTTCTTAACCCCGGGTGGTAATGAGTAGGAAGACTGGTATTTTGTTGCCGCCCGTAGTTAGAAACAAATTGAACCGATTCAGGGCTTATCGCACACTGCTCGGTTGGGTGGCTCCATTGACATAATTCACATTGAACCATGACACTCTGCACGTTTTGAACCGCTGAAGGTCCTAGGGTGTCTAGCCTTTTTGTTAGCGCTGCTACCTGAGCTGCTAACGATGTGAAAGAGTCCACTTCATAAACCCCCGCTGCTCTTCTTGGGGCTTGCCTATCATTAGGCCATTGATAATTATTGGCAGCCATTGTCTCCACCATTTCATATCCCGCTGCGTGGTGTTTGGCCATGAATGCCCCTCCAGATGCGGCATCAATACTCGATCGAGTATACCCGGATAAACCATTGTAAAAGGTCTGGATAGGGAGCCACTCGGGCAGTCCGTGGTGTGGGCATTTCCTCAGCAGATCCTTAAAACGCTCCCACGAGTCGTACAAGGATTCGGATTCAAACTGAATAAAGGACGTGATGTCATGCCTGAGCCTAGCTGTTTTGGCGGGCGGAAAGAATTTTGCCACAAATTTCTGTGCCAAGTCGGTCCATGTAGTAATGGAACCAGACGGAAGTGAATGAAGCCAGCTCTTGGCTTTGTCCCTTAATGTGAAGGGAAACAAACGGAGTCTGATGGCTTCGTCAGACACTCCGTTGCATTTGAAAGTGTCATAGATCTCCACAAAATTTATCAAGTGATCATTGGGGTCATCATTCGGCAGTCCCCCAAATTGGATGTTGGTGCACATTTGAATGGTGCCCGGCTTGATCTCAAAATTGTTGGCTTGGATGGCGGGCCTTTGAATGCTCGCCTGGAGATCATCAATACGAGGCATAACATACTCCCTCAGAGATTTCTGAAGTTCCTCAGCTATTATGATAGGAGCAGGAATGTCCTCGATTGCGTCTATGGATTTCTCTCTCCACAGTCGTCGAAATGTTCTATCAACTTCGGGATCAAAAGGTATTATATTGCGTTCCTTCCGAGGTGGCATAAACAATGGAGACTACGAAAAAGAGAATTAAAATGTAAAAAATGGGTTTAAAGTAAGGATCGATTGACTTAGTTTCAATATTGTAAAGCAATTAATTCTAAGTCCCCACAACAACGCCAAAAAAACTTGTTGCTCGATTTTGCAATCAAAAACACGCTAAGTATATACGCGGTCTTAAAAAGTAATATAAGAAAGTAGAGTGTCGAACCCACGAGGACAAAGATTTAACGGAAACAAATACTAAGGTAAAGTCGCTACTAAACTTATCTAAACAATTGAAAGTAATGGTTGGTTAAGCTATTTCAATAAGTAAACTAATTAAGAGAAGTTGATTGCTAGGAAGGTAAGATAGGATTACAACTCCCCTAATACTTCGCCTAATCTTCAAACTCTCCGCAATACAAACGAATCAAGGAATGGTCGGCATAGAACAAAATTAGGCATAAACTTCTGTCGAAGGTCATATGCACATCCCTAACAAGCTAGAACACCATATATCTATGGGTGAAACTAATTGGGTCGAGGTCATTAAGCACATTTCCAAGGTCGCACAAGGAAAATATGGATATGTCTATCCTATTGGCACATTAAGCCCACATTCAAATGACAAGGGCATAACAAGTGTTGTTGCATTAAAAGATAGACAGTAATATCCATTTATCAATCTCCAGTACTATCAGTACAAATTTCTTTATCAAGAAATCAGACAATATAAGCAAAATACAACAACCCATTCCAAAATGCTTCATTATATAAAACGAGAGAGAAAGCCGATTAAGCTATTCAAAAGGTTACATTGCAATCCTAAAAATGAAGTTAGCTCATAACTATGGGACTAACACAAATTTTTATCAGACCGCCCATTATCGTATTAAATACAATAAATAGAATATTTGAACTAAGAAAACCCCCACAGAACGAAGTTATCTTCTGCCAAATATTCTCTTCAAGGCTCCAGTCTGAAAATGTGGAGAGCAAGATCTTCCCTTTCCTTTAAGCTCCTTCCTTCTCTCCCTCTATCTATTTTCTGGTATGAATAATGTGTGTCTGAAAGCTGCCGCCTCCTTCCTTCTAACATGTTTCCCCCCCTTTTCTCTAGGTCAAGAAAAGGACTTATCTAGAACTGAGGTGGCACATGGGTAGCGCTGGCCATATGTATTGATTGAGTATTTGCATGGCCACATGAGAAATCGACGCTTGAAGCTGTGGCTGCAGTCATGAGCCAAAGGAGAAGAGAAAAGTGGTATGGCCGCCGGCTTATGTCAGCATGAGTCGTCGGTCAGTCAACATGCTATTTGCCATTGCTTGGTCTTGGTGTGCGCGAGAAAGAGCAAAATGACTGTTTTTCCCTTTAAAAGCTGCAAAAACACAGTGAAGCTCTGTAGTGCAACTATTAAACACAATAACACTATATTTCTATAAAACTACATAAAAACTACGAATTCAGGCAAGTATTTAAGTCATAAAGTATCCAATTCGCGGGTTTAAATCCCACTCATCAAATACCCCGACATGAAAAGATTAAAATTTAACAAGAATGTTCAGAAAAATATTTTTGTGAAACGATACTCGATGAAGCGCAAATTTTAAGGATATTCTACTAATTTCAAGGAGTATAAAAGCAATACTTATCAACATAAGTTTAGAATTAGGAATATGAAACGAAATAATATTACTTACATACGACAGAGTATGGAAGAAAATATTATTTCTTACGAATATTGAACAAACATAATATCCCTTACAACTGTTGAACGAAAATAATATTCCTTACGAATATTGAATGAAAATAATATTCCTTAAAAATATTGAACGAAAATAAAATTTCTTACGAATACGAAAAATATTATCATAAGCGAATATGAGATAAATAATACCCCTTGCCTTAAAAGGAGAGTATTCCGACTGGTATAACGAAGATATTCTTGAAGAAAACTTATACTGTTTTCTACACTTAAAGGTTCCTTAAACTCAAAAGAAATATTCTCAATATTATAGAAGAAGAATTCTCTGATTCTGGTGTGATTTTCATTTCTAAACTATGCATCCTATTTATAGGAGAATGACAGGATATTATTTAAGAAAAATAATCATGGACTACACAGTGAATTTTTGACGATTTCACGGGCGAAGAATTCTTAAAAATTTTGATTTTACTATGCAGCACTATGCACACACTATGCAGTACAATGCAACACTATGCATAATAAAATATAATATATTTTATTTTATATAAAAAACTAAACTTATATATAATATATATATAAACTCACACACACACACCCACACACACGTAAACACACACACACACACACACATTATATATATATATATATATATATATATATATATATATATATATATATATATATATATATAAGTAATAGAACAAAACTGAGATAACTTTCTACCGATAATTTTGAAAGCCAAATTTATCTCAATTCACTTGGCTTTACTAAATACATTTTTAACAACATTTTTTCATCATTAATATTATAACTCGCAATATTAACAACTAGATCATTCCCAAGAAAGAGGGGGCTTTCTGATAAGGACTTCTCCTTATTGGCGCACAATTAGGTGATCAAACCCCTTTCCTCGACAGAACTTTCTAGACATCGTCAATAATGCAAATAATAATATGAATAAATTTGTCGTCTCAATTATTAATTTAATAATATAAAATATTGTGCAGATGATACTTTAACAATAATTGAATCAATAATATGAGATACTATGCAGCAATTACTGTGGCAATAATTGAGTAAAATTGAGTAATTTCTCACGTAAGCATCAATAATCAAAGATACTATACAATACCGTGTGCTACTATGCAACCACGCGTATTACTCTACGTTTATCACTGGGTATTTCAACAGTTAACTATAAAAAATTTACCGTTATTTTTATAAAAAGTTATTTCTGTCGTTTTCTAACTCCAACAGTAATTCCGTTGTGGGGTCCACCAATGATTGTGCCGTCGTACGAATATTCCCTGATAAAATGAATATTCCCCTACCAAACGAATATTTTATGTCAACTTGCTTTCTTTAAAAAATTTGTAAATATTACCTATAACTATAACATTATATCAAATCCACACTATATTACTCAAAATGATATTTAGAGAAAATTAAATCTTTATTCATAAAAGTTAGGGTCTTACAACCTCTCCTTCTTATAAAATTTTGTCCTCGAAATTGGTGTACGTACTTGGTATGTCGAAGAGGTGAGGATACCTTAATTCTATTTCAGATTCTAACTCTTGAGGTATAACCTTTGAGCGTAGAATATGTTTCTTTTTATCCAAGATTTTAACAGGTATCTCCTCATACGTTAAATTTTTCGCTATCTCGTCTGGTTCTAATTTAATAATATGGTTTCGGTCTTCCACATATTTATGTAACATAGATGTATGAAAAATATTATGAACACAAGACATACTTGGCGGTAAGGTGAGTCTATAGGCCATAGTTTCTACTCGGTCGAGTATTTCAAATGGACCAATTAAATCGAGGGTTGAGATTTCCTCTCTTCATCGATTCTTGCTTCTAGAATAACGCCTTCTTGCACCTTCTTCTTTATATTTATCAGCTCCGGGTGTAAGACCCCGATTTTTTTTATAAATAAAATGGAATTTCCTTTATTTATTATTTTGAAATAGTAAGGGTTTATTTGATTAATGTGGTTAGTTGTGGGTAAAATGCGCAAATATTTTAAATAAGCAAGTGGTTATAAAATATTCATTGTTGTCGGGGAATATTCGTTTGGTCGTGGAATATTCTTCTTTGTCGAGGGAATATTCGTATTTACTGCCGCTAGTGATTTTGAGTTTTTATAAATAATGGCGTAGTTGTTATCAAGTTAATGGCGTAGTTTTTATAAATAATGGCGTAGTTTTTATAGTAGCACACGGTATTGCACCAATTATTGATTCTTATGTAAGAAGACACTACTCAATAATTGTTACACTAATTACTGTTCAATATTTTATTTTATTGATTCAATAATTGCTACATTGATATTTTATATTATTGTTGTTTCAATAATCATCACTACACAGTATTTTCCACTATCAGATCAATAATTCATATTATTTGAATAATATTATTAGATAGCATTATTAGCAATGTCTAGAAAGTTCTCGTTTCAAGGAGAGGTTTGGTCACCTAATTACGCCGCCAAGAAGGAGAAATCCTTATTCGAAGCCCCTCTTTCACGGAAACTACCGTTGTCAATATTGTGATTACGTAATATTATTTGTGAATAATTAATTATTGATTTATATGATAAGAAAAAAATTCATTTTATGTGGATATAGATGGAGAAATTTTTTAATGTGACAATTGTTGAAAATAGATATTTTATCTTTTCTGATAAAATAATTCATTTAAATATATTATTATATTTTAATAATAATGGTGATATTTTTACAATGAATGTGTGATATATGAATAAATGAGAAAGAAGAGTATTTTTATTACAAAAAATGTTTAACACATGTTTTGTGTGTTGGTGGACCCTATTTTTGATTGAAATTTGATTATAACCTGCAAAATCGTCCGTATGTGGATTTTAGTCAATTTTTGTTTGGAATTTGGAAAAACTTTCTTCTGCAAAGTTGTAGATAATTAATTTTTCTATGGAATGGACATAAGACTTGAATTTTTCTAATAAAAGGGCTATCTATTATGAATTATTGAAGTTCTGGAATATTGGGTCTGAATTAATTTTGTTGCATTAAATGATAAAAACATGTTTTGTGTGATTGGTGAGCGCCACATGTGTTGCAAAATATGCTGAATTCAGATGTTAAAGTATGCGTATAATTTTTAATAAATAATATTATTTTATTAAATTTTCTGCTTTGGTGTTCTAAGCATTTTCTTATAAATAGGGTGCTTAGGTTAGAATTGAAAATCACACCAGAAACTGAAGTTTCCTCTCTCTCTATATTATCGAGCGTATTTTTGTGAGTATTTAAATATCTTGAGTGTTTCTATACGGTGCAAGTTTCCTTCAGCGTTATATCTGATATTCCAGCCAGAAGTACTATTCTTTTGAGGTAAGGGATGTTATTTTTTTTTAAAAAAATGAAATTATTTCTTTCAAATATCATTATGCTGGAATATTGGTAAGATATTTCTTGTGAAATTCTTATCTTTTCATGTCGGGGTTACTATTCACGAGTACTATTCACGAAGCATGATGATTTTTCTTATGAAATTTCTACCTTTTTAGTGTCTGAGTTACTATTCACGATATACACACTATTCACGATACCAAGATTATTCATTTATCACGACATTATTCACGTAAAAATTAAATTTTCTTTTCTGTGTCCAAGATTGTCTATTATGGTTTCTATCTTTGATTGGATCTATGTTTTGATCTTTATTTTTGAATTCTGCTCCACAATAAATTATTATGGAGTATTTTTGAACTTGGATTGTCTATAATACGAATCCTTAATATTTGTTCTTTTGTCTCACTGGATTCGTTTCCTTTAAAATATATTTTTTATCATCCTCAATCCTAAATGATGATATTACTGATTATCTTTGGCCTGTAGTGCAAAGATGAATGATTTCATGATGAATATCTTTGGCTCGTTGTGCAAAGATGAACAGGTGTTGAGATGAACATGACCGACTGATTAATATCTTTGGCCTGTAGTGCAAAGATGACTATTTGATTAAAGATGTATATTGATTGATGTTACAGCGATAAAATATCGATGATGGACTTTTAAATTCATAGATGATAGTAGATTTCATTCTCTACGTAACTCATCTATGAATTATTATTTCCGCTGCAAATATTGATCTGAAATTTGTTATCTATTGTATTCTATCAGATTTTTTTCCCTGTTGAAGACTAAGGATAATTTGTTGTACATTATCTTTGTCATAATATCCTTTACTGGGCTAGTTGAGCTTACCATTTTCCTTTTTGTTCCATTTTTCTTCTCAGGAGGCGAGAATATAGCGGGAACTAGTTGGGGTGTGGAGTGATGGTTCAAGACAGTTGTTTTAGTAGTCCTCACCATTTTGTAAAATAGTGTATCAATAATTGTATGAGGACTTATTTGAGTGTGGATATTGTCTAGACGATAATATTTGTATTTAAACTCACAGTATACGTGTTGACGTATTTTGCACGACAATTGTAATAATGAAGTTCTAGATGTTTCTGTACCATGTATTTGGCGACTCAGAATGGGTTGGATGGAATGGACCTATTTTGGGGGCGTCACACCGGGTCTATAGCTTGAGCAACTTTATCTTTATCGATTAAAGACGGTTCTATTCGTATATTTGTTATCATCACATGGGTCCCTAGAGTCTTTAACTCTATCTCCATCATTTGTAAGTTATACGAAATGGGTCTTTGTGTTAACGACATGGCACTCGTACCTGCATACAATCTTCTACTCAAAGCGTTAGCTACCACGTTTGCTTTTCCAAGATGATATTGAATGGTATGATCGTAATCTTTTAATAGCTCGAGCCAACGTCTTTGGCACATGTTACGTTTGTTCTAGGTGAAGAAATATTTAAGGTTTTGGTATCGGGTTCAAGGTCGATATAAAATTTGATTTCACGCTTTAGGGTAGGCCAGAAAGTTGTTCGGGAAATACGTCAGAAAATTTATTAACAATAGAAATATCATTCAAAACTGACGTATTTTGTTTAAATCCGTGACATGGGCTAAGAAAGCTTGACATCTGTTTTTAATAAATGAATGGCTTTATGACTTGATATGACAATGATTGACTTTAGTGGTTTGGTTGCTTGAATTTGTATAATAGGTTGGTTAGGAATATGAAAGCTAACAACCTTACGAAAATAATCAATTTTAGCATGATGAGTTGTTAACCAATAAATCCCAAAAATCACATCAAATGCAAGTATTTTCAAAGAGATAAGATCAACAGGTAACGTGAGGGTGCCGATTTGAATCAAACAAGGTTTATAAAAAGTTGATGTAATGAAGGTTTCTCCCAACCGAGTTTCAATAGATATGTCAAATTCTAATTTCTCTGGAGTCAAATTTAAACGTTGAGCACAAGTAGGTGAAATAAACGAATGGGTAGAACCAGTATCGAATAAGGTATAGACTTCGTAAGAGTTTATGATTAGCTTATCCGTGATAACCTCGTTCGGGTTCTTCACTTTTTGAGAGGTCACGACAAACGCTCTCCCTTGAACTACCGGCTTTGACTTGTCTTGGGCGACCTTTGATGTCTCCATCCCAGCTGGACTTGACTTCACTACATGGCAAAATCAAGCTAGGTGACCTTCTCTTTCGCAATTGAAATAATCTTTGGGTTGCTGTGTATAGTTTGGACGGATGTGTCCCTCCTTTCCACATTTGTAGCATACGACCAGTGGTCGTTCTCCTTCCTTAGAAACGGGTGCTGGTGCTACTGTCGATTTCTTTTCATTATTATTGAATCTTATCTTTTTGAAGTTATTCCCACTTAGTTAACCTTTCCTATTATCTTGCCCATGATTACCACCAAAGTGGTTACCATTTCTGGCATGATAATTTCCTCCACGATGGTTATCATTGTTCCGATGGCCGTTGCCACTGGTACGATTATTATCGTGTTGTTGTTCGTTATCTTTTGGTTGGGCTGACTCATTATCGCGTTCCAATAACTGAGCCCTATTCACAACATCTGAATATAAACAAAGTTAGTGAGAAATGAGGTATTGACGTATTTCAGGTTTAAAACCTCGCAAAAACATTCATGTTATACGCTCCTTATTGTCTACCAAATGGGATAAAAATCGGGATAATTCCGCAAACTTAGCCTCGTACTGCGATACGGTCATATTGTTTTGCTCCAGCTTGATGAATTCTACCTCCTTCATGTGACGAATACTTTCGAGAAAGTACTTGTCGTTGAATAATTCTTGGAACTTCTCCCAAGACATCTTTAGTGCGGCAGCCTGAGTACATTTTACTGATTCCCACCAATGATCTGCCTCTCCTCGCAACATAAAGGTGGCAAAGAGAACATTTTTCTCCTCCGAGCATCCTAAGACATCAAATATCTTGGTGATCTACTTAATCCATGTCTCTGCCTTAAGTGGTTCTTGTTTTTCCAAAAATTCCGGTGGTCCCAGCTCCTTGAATTGTG
Source organism: Panax ginseng (assembly GCA_020205605.1). Classification (NCBI taxonomy): domain Eukaryota; kingdom Viridiplantae; phylum Streptophyta; class Magnoliopsida; order Apiales; family Araliaceae; genus Panax; species Panax ginseng. The sequence continues at coordinate 162,808,204 of CM035128.1, forward strand.
CCGTCGAGGAATATTCGATTGGTTCTTGATTTTCCAATCATTGGTACATAATAATATTCGATTGGTCGGGGAATATTCCTTTTAATAGGGAATATTAAATGACGACAAGACAATCATTAAGTGGACCCCACAGCGGAAGTATTGTCGTAGTTAAAAATGATGTAATTATCTTTTTATAAAAATAACGGCAGAAGTTTTACTGTTAAACTGTTGAACTACCCGGTAGTAAAAGTACAGTAATACGCGTGGTTGCATAGTATCACATGGTATTGATTATTGATGCTTACGTGAGAAGTCACTCAGTTATACTCAATTATTGCTACAGTAATTGTTGTATGATATCTCTCATATTATTGATTCAATTATTATCACAGTATCATCTGCATATTATGATATATTATTAAATCAATAATTGAGACGACAAAGTTAATCATATTATTAAATTGCAATATTTACAATGTCTAGAAGTTTTGTCAAGGAGAGGTTTGGTCATCTAAGTGCGCGCCAATAAGGAGAAATCCTTATCGGAAAGCCCCCTCTTTCCTGGGAACGACCTGGTTATTAAATATTGTGAGTTATAATATTAATGATGAATAAGTTTGTGTTGATTAAAGATGAAATTGATAGTTACATTGTGTTGAAATTATTAGTGTTAGTGGAAATTGACATTTATTTCGATATTAATTGATGTCTGGAAGTTATACTGATTAGTCGGGTAATTAATCAGATAAATGAGCAATTAATTGCTATTAATTCACATGATTATAACTATTTGTTCACATGTGTGTACTATTGATTCACATTTTTGTACTATTAGGGGAGTTGGTGCAAGATTGATAATACTTGCATGACTAAGTTAAAAATGGAGGTATAGATGGAGGTGCTATACTGTAATTCGTATTTTCACATGATTATAACTATTGATTGACATGATTGCACTATTGATTCACATTATTTACTATAGGGAGGTGCTTTTAAGTTTGATAATACTTGCAGGACTAAATTAAAAATGATGAAAAAGAGGAAGGTATTATACTATAATATTTGAGCCCCAAAACGTGTAATTATCAAAACTATATTTTTCTATAAATAGAAGCTCATTCTTCCTTCATTTCTCACCAATTCACTAAAGCTTTAGAGCAATTATTATAGAGAGAAATTATAGAGAGAAAGAAGAAGAGAAGTCTGCCACCTCACTATTCCAATATTCAGTTTTTCTAAGGTAAGGGGTATTATTCCTTTCGTATTCATGAAGAGAGTTATTTTCTTTCAATACTCGTAAGAGTTGTTATTCCATTCTTTGTTATTATGTTGGAATAACTTCGTCTATAATGGGCACCGCATACATGGTGAAATTCTTTCGTTATTCCATTCTTTATTATTCATTGGAATAACTCGCCTCTATCTGGTCTATCGCATGCCTGGTGAATTCTGTTGTTATTCCATTCTTTATTATTCTATTGGAACATCCTGTCTGTGCGGATTACGCATGACCTGGTTCCATTCTTTATTATGGAACATCCTGTCTATGCGGATTACGCATGACCTGGTTCCATTCTTTATTATTCTGTTGGAATATCCTATCTGTGCGGATTACGCATGACCTGGTTCTATTCTTTATTATTCTATTGAGAATAACCTGTCTGTGCGGTCTATCGCATGCCTGGTGAATTCTTCTGTTATTCCATTCTTTATTATTCTATTGGAATAACTTGTCTATGTGGATTACCGCATGCATGGTGAATGATCCTTCGTATTCATTCCTTATTAAATTGTGAAAATGATCTGTCTACGTGGATTACCGCATGGTGGGCGAAAAATCCCTTTGCAATTTTATATATTCTTTTATACTCAGTTGGTTAAAGTTTTGGTTTCTATACTCCATGAAATTAGTAGAATATCCTGGATATTTGCGCTTCATTCAGTATCTTTTCATGGAAATATTCTTCTGAGCATTCTTGAATTTTACTCCACAAAGCAATATCATGTTGACAATTTGGACGTAATTGATTTTAGGATAAATTAACTTATAAATCTTTAAAATTTATTCTTGAACTTGTTTTATTAAATTATTATGTCATTGTCATCATCCTCATGCTTATATTGTGATGAAAGTCATCTTTGGCTTATATGCATAGATGGACTTGGTATGATTATGACCAGGGATCATTCGGTATAATCATGACCTGTAATGTTATAAATGATGTGGTAAAAGTCCTCAGTGGCCTGTAGTGCATTGATTGATAGTTTTTGGTATTATTATGACCAGGGATTATTCGGTATAATCATGACCATCGATGATTTAATGAATATCTTTGGCCCATAGTGCAGGGATGACTCGATGATGTGGTTTATTTATTAAGCTGAGTCTCAGCGATAAAAATTGATGAAAACATTTTAAATCATAGAAGATAGTAGATATCATGCTCTACTTGACTCTTCTAATGGATTGCTTATTCACCGCAGATTAAACTTGATGTCTATTGTATTTTATCAGTTTAACATTGTTGAAGGCTAATGATAATTTATCCTGCATTATCTTAGTCATAATATTTCTTACTGGGCTAGTTGAGCTCACCCTTTTGCTTTCATTGTTCTCTTCAGGAAATGAGAGCGTATATGGACTAGTCGGGGAACGGAGTGATGGTCTGAGATGGTGTTATAGTAGTCCTCACTATTCTATAAAATAGTGTGACGATAAATGTAATGAGGACTCTATTTGAGAGTGGATATTGTCTTGAAGGCAATATTCCTGTTTAAACTCTCAGCTATGTTTTGTCGTATATTACACGACGTTTGAATAATTAAGTTTGTATTTGTATTCTGTACCATGTATTTAGCGACTCAAGATGGGTGATGTATACCTGTTTTGGGGGCGTCACAATCCATGCACTACGGGCCAAAGATATTCGTTATTATCACCAATGGTCATGATCATACCAAACAACTGTCCATCAATGCACTATGGGCCAATGAGGACTTTTACCACATCATTTGTAACATTACAGATCATGATTATACCGATACACAATTTATGGTCAGAATCATACCAATTAACAGTCCATCTATGCACTACGGGCCAAAGATGACTTTCATCACAATATAAGCATGAGGATGATGACAATGATATAAGAATGCAATCAAACGAGATCAAGGATAAATATTAAAGATTTATAATTCAATTTATCCAGAGTTTAAGAATGTCCAAATTGTCAACATGATAATTATTTTGTGGATTAAAATTCAAGAATAATATTCATGTCAAAATAATTTGGACAGAAAAGAAATCAATTTTTGTCATGAATAGTACCCCGGCATGAAAAGATTAAAATTTAACAAGAATGTTTAGAAATATATTTCTGTGAAACGATACTCGATGAAGCGCAAATTTCAAGGATATTTTACTAATTTCAAGGAGTATAGAAGCAATACTTATCAACATAAGTGTAGAATTTGGAATATAAAATGAAATAATATTACTTACATACTATAGTGTATGGAAGAAAATATTATTTCTTATGAATATTGAACAAAAATAATATCCCTTACAACTGTGGAACGAAAATAATATTCCTTACGAATATTGAACGAAGATAATATTTCTCATGAATATTGAAAGTATTCGCCACATGAAGGAGGTAGAGTTCATCAAGCTTGAGCAAAACAATATGACCGTGGCACAGTACGAAGCTAAGTTTGTCGAGTTGTCTCGGTTTGCATCCCACTTGGTTGATAATGAGGAGAGAATGACGCGGATGTTTCTAAGAGGTTTGAAACCCGAGATACGTCAATACCTTATCTCTCATAAACTGTGTTTGTATTCAAATGTTGTGAATAGGGCTCAGTTATTGGAGCACGATAATGAGTCAACCCAACCAAAAAGAGAAGAAGCGGTAAGTAAGTCGATAATACTAGTGGTAGCAGTCATCGAAGCAGTGACAACAAACGTGGAGTGAATCAACATGCCAGAAATGGTAATCACTTCGGTGGTAATCATGGCCATGATAATAAGAGTGGAAATTTCAAGAAGAGGAGATTCAATAATGATGGAAAGACGCCAAGACCGGCTTTTGTTGTTAAGGATGGAGAACAACCACCACGGCAGACATGTTACAAATGTGGAGGGAAGGACACATAAGTCCAAACTGCACGATGCAGTCCAAAGCATGTTACAATTGTGGAAAAGAAGGTCACCTAACCCGATTTTGTCGTGCACCAAAGTCAAGTCCAGCTGGGATGGAGGCAACAAAGGGTGTCCCAGACAAGACAAAACTAGTAGTTCAAGGGAGAGCGTTTGTCGTAACCTCCCAAAAAGCGAGGAATCCGAACGAGGTGATCACGGGTAAACTAATCATAAAATCTAACGAAGTTTATACTTTATTTGATACCGATTCTACCCATTCCTTTATTTCTCTTACTTGCGCTCAACGTTTAAATTTGACTCCAGAGAAATTAGACTTTGACTTATCTGTTGAAACTCCGTTGGGAGAAACCTTCATTACATCCAAGGTTTATAAGTCTTGTTTGATTTAAATCCAGAATCGCATGTTTACCGTCGATCTTATTTCTTTGAAAATACTTGCATTTGATGTGATTTTAGGGATTGATTGGTTAACTACTCATCATGCTAAAATTGATTATTTTCGTAAGTGTTGTTAGCTTTCATATTCCTAACCAACCTATTATGCGAATTCAAGCAACCAAACCACTAAAATCAATCACCGTCATATCAAGTCATAAAGCTATTCGCTTATTGAAAAAATGATGTCAAACTTTCTTAGCTCATGTCTTAATTTAAATAAAAATACGCCGATTTGAATGATATTTCTATTGTTAATAAATTTTCTCGACGTATTGATGATAGTGGTATTTTTACCTACTTATTGAATACCAATTCATGAAAATTGTGCCCATCTCAAGTACATTTTATTGTGTTTTAGTTGCATTTCATGTTATTTTGCATTGCATTTATTTAAACTCCTTTTGGTGAATAAGTGCGTGAATCTCCATTAATTTTGGTGGTATTAGAGGGCACGAGGCCAATGGATGCGTGAAGACAAGGCACAAGCGGGATGTGCATGGTATGGAGGTACAATGAAGCATGGAGACCAAGCAAACAAGAGGATCAAGCATGGAAGAGCAAGATAGCAGTTAAGTAAGCCAAAAACCGTAACCGTAACTTGCAGAAAAAGAAGTCGCCGACGAAGATAAAAGATTGGGAACGCGCGCCCGCCATGAAAGTACCCCTGCAGATGACGATGAACTCATCGCAAGTTGCGCTGCCATGGTAGGAGAGCGCTACCGCCAGAGAGGTTGGCCGGACAGGTAGATATTTTGTAAGTCTCGCTACCACGAGAGAGATATAGTCGAGAGCGCGCGGCCGCTGCTGCCGACGTCGATGTCGTAATTTTGTTTTAATTTTAAATTTTAATTAAATGAATTGTAATTGGTTTTAAACGATTCTCGACGGTGTCGCATATAAACAACTTGATAATTTTAAGTATTTTTTCATCATAGAAACTAGGGTTTACACCTTGGGAGAGATTCCAACGTAGAACTAAGTCAAAACGCTACTTCTCCAATTCTTCTTGGGATTCTCTACCATTGTGGATTTTTATTATTGTTTATCGGATTTCTATGAGGATTTAAACGTTGATCATTGATTTCTATTCAATGATTGGGTTTGATCGTTCTATCTCTCTTATTTCAATTGTTTGTTTATTGATCATGTTTAGCGTTGATCCCATAATGGCTTTTGGTTCAGCCATGAACTAAATTCCATTATGGGATTCTAACGAATTTTAATATGTAGTTTGGTTGCACACTTAAATGCTAGGATTGTTTTGCATATCATATGGAATATCTGTCATGGTTGTTTTACATGTATGAATGCTTGATCACCATTCATCTCAAAAGATTTGTATGGAATTGACAATGAACATATAGGTATGGATTGTAATCATGATAACATGCTAATATATAAATGTTGTATATGGTTTTATGATTTTGTGAACCAGATAGACATATATTGTTTCACCGTATGAGCTAGAATAAGGGCTTGAGCTTAAAATCAATATAATTGCAATTTCACATGTATATATAGTGATTTTGGTTGTATTGGTGATTACATAGAGTCTAACATCGTAGATGTTGTGTAAGTAGGTTATAGTGCATTGAAAAATGGTTATAACTCTATTCGTGTTTTGGCTATTTTTCCGTGATATGTGAACATTTCTTGCATGATAGTGGCGATTAGATGAAATATTAAATGAAGTTAGGGTCCCATTATTTCCAGATTATATTTATTCCATTTGTATTCTTATTTTCAGTTGTTATTCACAATTAGTTTAATTCAACACTTTTAGTCATTAGTCTAGGCATATAAATTTGGTGAGTTAATTGATGCATGATAGTTAAATTTAACAACTTTCTCTGTGGGATCGATACTCTACTTACTCAGACATTTGTTGATTCGCGCATGTATGCAGATGAGTTAGAGCTCTTTTATTAGAACTATAAAAGAGGCAACAAGTTTTTTAAGCGCTGCTTCGGGAAAGGCGTTAATTTAGATAATTATCATCAGCTTAAAGCTAAATTGTATGACTTAGACAATTTCGATCGCTTTTCATTTCTATTTTTGTTTTATTTGTAATTTTAGTGTACTTGTAGATTTATATGCACACGAGATCTTCCAATTCGTAATTAACACCAAAGACAAGAAAACATCAACTGGAGAGGTTGGAAAGCTAGCGTACAAGAAATCTACAAGCTCGCTTAGAAGGAACTATAATTAGATATATGTAAGAAGAATAGTAGAATCGAGCAAAGAGAAGAGCATCGGCTCTAAGGGAATATTCCATGCCAAACATAAACGGATTATAGCCAAGCATAGTCAATCCCATGATAGCAAACCAACACCTTTGAGATCAAACCGCACTATTCAAATGGTGCGTAAACTCTCGGGCCAGTTTGGGGGTGTCGCTATGATGATCCAAATGAACACTTATTGAGTTTCATAGAGATCTCATGACACATTTAGATACAATGGTGTGATTGGAGGATGCCATCGACTCACGACTATTTCCATTTTCATCGAGAGATAAGGCTAGAAGTTGGTTACACTCTTTTTGCCGTCGTGGTCAATAACCATACATGGGAGGACTTAGCACGTAAATTTTAGCCAAGTTTTTCCAATGGCTAAGATCGCAAAGATGAGGACGACTATCTCTCGCCTCGAGCAACAAGTAGGCGTAGTCCTTATATGAGGCATGGGAGCGTTATAAAGAGATGCTCGTAAAATGTCCGTGATCATCACCAGATGCCAGATCGGATGGTGATAAATTCCTTTTACAATGGGTTAGGATGGCAATGAGACCGATTGTGGATGCAAAAGCAGGAGGGGCATTGTGGGCAAAAAGAGCTATGACGAGGCCTATACGCTTATCGAGACTATGGTCGCGAATGATTATCGTAATCCTATGTACTTTGGATGCCACAACCCAAGGTTGTGTGTGTGTTGAGGTTGATGCCATTACTCGCTTGTTTCAAGACATGATGATGGCGCCTATGGCTAAGAAGATAGATACTTTGCGTAGAGAGCAAAGTGAAAATAGTTGCTTCGTTTCAGAGATTTGTGCGGGTCACACTCCACGGATCAATGTGCCATCACTCAGAGTCAAGACAAGATGTGAGCAATTACGTAAAAGACCAAGGTCAATTCCGTAACACATACCACCCCAACAACCGCAATCATCCAAACTTTAGTTGGTCAAATAACCAAGGACAACAACAACATCGGGCCCAACCAAACCAACAGCTTTCAACCATACTATCTCAACCATGGGTTTGCATAAAAACCACCGCTTCCACCGGATTTTCTCAACAACAACAACACCACGCCCAACCGCACACACGTACCCGTAAGAAGAAATCAGAGATGGAGGAGATGATGTTGAAATACATGGCAAACATCAAGTCATGATCAAAAGCCAAGCAAGGGCTATCAAGAATCTGAGACGCAGAGGGGGGGGGATGGCAAGCATGCTTAATAATAGGCCCTGTGGTGCATTGCCAAGTAACACGAGACAAATCCTAGAAGAGATTTGGAAGGAGCAAAGGTCAAGCAATCACATTGAGATCTCGGGAAAGACTTGACAGACATCGTAAGTCAGCGCCACTGCGCGCGTGAGTTACAGGGGACATCGCGCATCAGGATCACAAAGGTAATAGCAGATGGATGGTGATGAAGAAAAGTTAAAAAAATCTGAGGTTCAAGCAGAAGAGAAGAACAAGGGTGTTCGTAAGAGAAGGTCAAGAGTCCAAGACAACCAATGCACCCTCAAGTACCATATCCGCAGAGGTTAGTTAAGGTAAGGAAGACAAACAGTTCAAGAAGTTTCGGAGGTGTTCAAAAGCTGCAGATCAACATACCATTCGCCGAGGCATTGGAACAAATGCCAAGCTACGCAAAGTTCATGAAAGGTATATTGTCAAGGAAGAGGAGATTAGACGAGTTTGAAATGGTAGCCTTGACAGAGGAATGCAAAGGCAAAGGCTCCAAATGTAAATTACCTCCAAAGTCGAAAGATCCGGGCAATTTTTCACAATTTCTGCACCATTGGGAAGATGAACTTTAGCAAGTGTTTATGTGATCGGGGGCAAGTATAAACTTGATGCCCTTGTCGTTGTTCAATCATTGGGATCATTTACCCAAGACCGATTTAACATATCACTACAAATTAATCGATGATCCATCACATATCCACGGGGAATTGTTGAAGATGTGTTGGTAAAGGTGGACAAGTTCATTTTTCCGGCTGACTTCATCATTCTAGACTATGAAGAGGACAAAAGTATACCAATCATACTAGGGAGACCATTCTTAGCCACGGCAAGACTTTGATAGATGTGCGTAAAGGGAGCTCACTATGCGCTGCTCAGATCGGGGAGGTCACCTTCAACGCCTTCAAAGCCATGAAGTTCCCAAATGATGAAGAAGAATGTTTTCTCGTTGATTTGGTGGATCGGATCGCAAAGAATGAGGTGCGTAGTTTTGCAGACTATGAACCTTTAAAGAATATCTCTAATGAGAGTTCAAATGTGGAGGATGAGGAATTGATGAATCTGTGCAATATCCGGATACAACCTCACAATTCAGAGATTTAGATTACCGCAGAGCCATTGACAAACAAATGGGAAGCCTCAAAAAGTTAAAGCCATCTCTTGAGTCACCTCCAGAGTTGGAGTTAAAACCACTCCCTAACATCTCGTGTATGCATTTTTAAGTTTAGATTCAAAATTACCCGTGATTATCGTGATCTCGCACTAACATCTTGTCAGAGGAAAAATTGCTACGAAAGTGCTTCGACAGTTCAAGTCAGCTATTGGATGGACTATAGCAGATATCAAAGGGATCAGCCCTTCCTATTGCATGCACAAGATCCTGATGGAAGATGGTAGCAAGCCAACAGTTGAGCAACAAAGGAGGCTTAATCCGATAATGAAAGAAGTGGTTAAGAAGGAGGTGCTGAAATGGCTAGATGCAGGAATAATTTATCCGATCTCAGATAGTTCATGGGTGAGCCCAGTACAGTGTGTTCCAAAAAAGGGTGGTATGACAGTCGTGACCAATGAGAATAATGAGTTAATTCCAACACTAACAAAGAATAGGTGGAGAGTTTGTATGGATTACCGCAAGCTCAACAAAGCTACGAGGAAAGATCATTTCCCACTCCCATTCATTGATCGATGTTGGACAAAGTTAAGCAGTGTCATGAGTATTATTGCCTTCTCGGACGGATATTCAAAGCTACAATCAAATTATGATAGCTCCGTAAGACTGTGAAAAGACTACCTTCACATGTCCGCATTTACACTTTTGCTTTCGTAAGGATGTCTTTCTTGACTATGCAATGCGCCAACCACGCTTCGTAGATGCATGATGGCTATATTTTCGCATATGGTGGAATGTAATGTGGAGGTATTTATGGATGATTTCTCGCCTTCTGGGGACTCATTTGACCTATGCCTTGAAAATCTGGTTATGGTTTTGAAAAGATGTGTTGAAACGAACTTAGTGCTAAACCGGGAAAAATGTCACTTCATGGTACAAGAAGGAATCATATTGGGACACAAAGTTTCAAAGACGGACTTGAGGTGGATAAGGCAAAGTCGGGCAACTATTGAGCACTTGCCACCACCCACTTCAAAGAAAAGGAGTTCGCAGCTTTTCGGGACATGCCTTTGTTTCTACCGCAGATTCATTAAGGATTTCTCCAAAATAACTAAACCGCTTATGCGCCTATTGGAGAAGGATGCACAATTCAACTTCGATGAAGCCTCAGATGTCAAAGATTTGAACACTGAAGAGGAAACTTATTTCAAAGACCAAGTGATTATCGCACTGCATTGACTTTGCCATTTGAATTGATGTGTGATGCCGTTGATTACGCCGTAGGAGCGCTTTTGGGGCAAAGCGGAAAGAAAAGATATTTCATGTGATTTATTATGCCAAGAAGACCCTAACGGATGCACAATTGAACTATACCACAGCAGAAAGAACTATCGGGCAAAGTGGTATACGCCTTTGATAAGTTCCGAGCATATCCGATTGGCACAAAGGTGATAGTGTATACGGATCACGCATGATTCGACATTTAATGGCAAAGAAGGATGCAAAACCCTCGGTTGATTAGATGGATTTTATTATTGCAGAATTTGATTTGGAAATCAAGGATGAAAGGGATCGAAAACCAAGTGGTGACCACTTGTCGCGACTCGAGAATCCGGACAGGAAGTAAACAACAAAGTTCGATCAACGATTCCTTTCCTGATGAGCAGCTTGTTTGTGGTGAAAGGTGAAGTGCCATGGTTCGCAGATCACGCTAATTATCCGGTAAGTAAGATGGTACCTTCCGACTTGGTGGGTTATCAAAAGAAGAAATTTCGCACGATGTCAAATGGTATATATGGGATGAGCCATACTTGTTTAAACAAAGGTTCGATCAAGTGATCGTAAGGTGTATTCCATATAGCGAGACCGAGGAGATTTTGCAAGAGTGTCATTCTACGGTGTATGGAGGTCACTACGGTGGAGAACGAACAACGGCTAGAGTGCTACAAGCCGGATTCTACTGGCCGACAATTTTCAAGGATGCATACAGTTTTGTCCAGCGGTGTGATAGATGTCAGCGAGTGGGCAACATCTCTAAAAGAAATGAAATGTCGTTGAATACAATCCTCGAAGTAGAAATTTTGATGTATGGGGGATTGATTTCATGGGACCCTTCGTCTCTTCCTGTGGAAATCTCTACATCTTGCTCGCAGTGGACTATGTCTCAAAATGGGTTGAAGTTGCAGCTCTTCCGACTAATGATGCCAAGGTCGTACTCAGATTTCTACACAAAAGCATTTTCACGAGGTTTGGGACCCCAAGGGCTATCATTAGTGATTTAAGGCGCTATCATTTCAACAACAGTGCTTTATAGCCTTTGTCGGCTAAGTATGGGTGAATCATCGATTGCTACACAAAGATATCACCCGCAAACAAATGGTCAAGCTGAAGTGTCAAATCGCGAAGTAAAAAGAATCCTGGAAAAAGTTGTGAATCCCACACGGAAGGACTGGTCGTTGAAGTTAGATGATGCCGTATGGGCTTATCGAACAACATACAAAACTCCGTTAGGCATGTCGCCTTTTCAACTCGTGTATGGCAAAGCCTGTCACCTCCCTATGGAGCTAGAGCATAAGGCATATTGGGCAATACGGAAGCTCAATTTTGATTTGACATCTGCAGGGGAGAAACGTCTACTCCAGCTCAATGAGTTAGATGAATTTAGATTACAGGCATATGAGAATTCAAAGTTGTACAAGGAGAAAGTGAAGAAATGGCATGACCGAAAGATCATCGAAAGGACATTTGAACCGGGACAAAGGGTTTTGCTCTATAATTCTGCACTTAAACTTTTTTCCCTAAAGTCAAATCGAGATGGTCAGTCCATTTACAAAGTGAAGAATGCCTTTCCGCATGGTGCAATTGAAGTATATGATCGGCTTTCTGCACAAGCCTTTTAAAGTAAATGGCCAACGATGAAGCATTACTTTGGCGTAGGTAGGGATGTATGTAACGCCACCTCAATTCTCTCGTCGACATGAGATTCAGAGATAGTCAAGCTTAATTGACTATAACTTAGCTACCGGATGGGAGGCAACCCATTATTTTCACTCTTACTTTCTTTTCATTCCTTTAGTAGAGTAGTAGTTAAATCAATTCTATTCCATGCCCTTGATGAATAATTTGTGGTGCATTCTTGTTCATGTAGGTGTTTTCAATTGTACTCATCACTAATATATAAATTTCATGCATACAAGGTGCATTCATGAAGTTACATCACATGGCACAAGCAGCCAAATACCGGAAGTCAAGAGAGCTCATAATTCCAGAAAGTTACTTGCCGCTACAAGGCCCATAAGAAAATTCTGCACATCAATGCATGCACACATGTGGGGTTGAATTTTTTTTTTTTTAAGTTTAAGAATCCGAGTGGTGGTCTACTTGGTCTCTCACGTGCTATAATATAAGTGTATTCTTTCGTTTCTCCCATAATCATACAACTCTCTCTTCATCGCTCATATATACACGCCTCTCTCTCCATTAGCATAAATCTAGGGTTTTATGGGGAGTGTCACAAGCAAAGTTTGGGGGTACTCTCATCTCAGTAGCAGAGCATCTATATTCTCTACCTATCATCCGCTCATGGGACCAAAAAGAATACGCTCCATCTCCATCTCTTCATCATCCGACTCATCATCCAAAGGATCACGACGAGGATATCATGGAACATAGTAAAATTTATCACCGAAGCTCAAAGAAGATTATTACCACCTCTCGATTTAAATCGTTTGTGAAGGAACGAGGATTTAAACCTGATAAGAAAGATGGACACCTATGGAATATGCTACGAGAAAGAGGCTGGGTTAGCCTAGCTGCAACGCCTATGCCTATTCCCATGGGAGTTGTTCGGGAGTTCTACGCGAACGCAAAGGAGATGGAGCTGAAAGGAGGGATAACGCTGGTTCGCCAAGTGCAAGTGGATTTTCGTCCCTCACCATCAGAGCAGTGTTTGGAATAATTGATACACCACCGACTGGGTCTGTGAATTGGGTTACAGGTGCACATTTGATGACGGACTTGGACGTAGTAATTTCGGATTTGTGCATCCCAGGAACCAAATGGAATTATAAACCAGGGACGACAGAGCCTCAATCTTTTCCAGCATCCTCCTTGAATCGTTATGCCCAAGCATGGAATCTGTTCATATGCACCAAATTAATTCCGTCCCCTCACAAGCATGAAGTACCTACCGAGAGAGCGATCATTTTATGGGGCATTATCACCGGGCAAGTATATCGACGCTTACCACTTAATTCATCAAAACATGTCTGCATTATCATGGGAGAGCATGATCGGGAGTATCCCGCATGCATCTCGTGTGGTATACTTTGTATCCAACAGGAGTCCCATGGAATGACAAGCAATCGCAGTAAACCGAGCCACGACATCACTACTACCACAATCGCCAAGTTCAAGGAGTGGGACGGTGGTGAACCACACCCACGAGGATTGGGTTTTATCATCCACCCCACCTTCCCAAGAGCTATCTCAAAAATTTCTCTCACCGATGAGGCCAGCCCATCCACCCGAAAGCACACCCGGTTCCTAGCGATCGACAACCAAGGCAAGAGAGAGCAAAGTCGACGCCATGTATGCCAATCTTGGAACGCTTTGCCCGGACTCACAAGGGCCTTGGTCAAGCATTCGCGCAAAGAAAGAACAATGCTAGAGTGGTTACAGCCAGTAATCGCAAAGGCCATATCCACCACTGCATTCACCACCCGAGGAGGGTGGTCAAGCCGATCATTGGGAGTTTTTTCTGCACTTTTACCTTCATTCAATGGGGACATTGAATATTTTAAGTTTGGGGGTATTGGGGAGCATAGCATAGTAGTTTAGTTTTATTTAATGTTGTTGTATGTTTATGTGTTTAGTTTAATGTTTTTTTTTAGATAATTTTTAATTTTTATTCATTATTGATTGTGATTAGTATGTTTTAGTGCATGCATGTCTCACATAATTTTTGCTTAATAGAAATTTTGCCTAACCAATGATGATAGTGAATTGTGAAGGATTTTAGAACATTTTGGATAACACAACTTAGATATAATGTTTTACACGATGAGATTCATGTTGTTGTTTAAATGCTTTTCAGATGCACAAACGTGTTCACAATTACTTGTAGGTTTAAGAAGTGTGTGTTGCATTGCTTGATAGAACATGTAGTTTTAAAAAGAGAAACATGTGGAAAGTGTTGTAGACTGTATGAGCCATTGACATGCAAATTTTGGGAAAACATGGGTATGCTATGTATAAAAAAAAAATCAAATAGCAATAACGTGGCTAGTCTTAATTCGGGGCCCTGGCTACTTGAGTAAGTACGCCCGAGGGGATTATCTCTACACCTAGCGCCCTAAGGTCTTTCATGGTCTGGGAGTCGTTGGTTGAAAGCTCGCTAAGGGGTAGCAGTGTGCCTAATGGATTGAGACATTGCACAATCATGTGAAAAAAAAAAAAAAAAAGAAAAGAAAAATAGCAATAAACATCATGGAAAGTGTGGAAATCGCCCTCGTGAGTAGTAAATAAAGCAATAAACCCATTGTTGAACCTTAGTTTGTGTTGATATGTTGAAACAAATTCATGCGTATACATGAATATACATGAATCTTGCTTTTAGACTATAATTTTTCTGCTTGGAGCAAAGTAAAGCATATGTATTCTTTGCTTAGATCAAGTTTTGGTGAACACACACACACACACACACAAGATCTCTATAAAGATATATGAAATTATCCGAGTGTATGATGTTATGTTTATAGTTTGGTTTGAAATCATATTCTTGGATCTCGATGATTCACCGAGGTAATTTTAATAAATTTTTACTATGGCAGGATTATGTGAGACTAATTTGCATCATAGAGTAGTCAGATATTTTTGTAGTTGCATTTTCATTATTCATTAGTATGCATTGCTGAGGGCAAGCAAAGAGTTCAAGTTTGGGGGTATTTGATAAGTGGTATTTTTACCTACTTATTGAATACCAATTCATGCTAATTGTGCCCATCTCAAGTACATTTTATTGTGTTTTAGTTGCATTTCACGTTATTTTGCATTGCATTTACTTAAACTCCTTTTGGTGAATAAGTTGCAGAATCCATTTTAATTTTGGTGGTATTAGAGGGCACGAGGCTAATGGATGCGTGAAGGCAAGGCACAAGTGGGGATGTGCATGGCATGGAGGTACAATGAAGCAATGGAGATCAAGCAAACAAGAGGATCACAAATGGAAGAGCAAGAAATAAAGAAAAGACAGGTAAAAAAAAAAAACCGTAACCAAAACTAGAAGAAAAGAAGCCGCATGGCGCAACATAACAAATTGGGGAGCGCAAGCACCACGCGAAAATACCCGCCAGACGATGATGATGATTCATCGCAAGTGCGCGTCATGAAGTAGAGAGCGCGCCATACCGCGAGAGGTTGGGATGACAGGCGATATTTTGTAAGTCTCGCTACCGCACGAGACATAGGCCGAGAGAGAGGCGCCACACAGCGCGCGCGTCGTCGATGTCAGAATTTTGTTTTAATTTTAAATTTTAATTAAATGAATTGTAATTGGTTTTTAAACGATTTCGACGGTGTCGCATTAAAACAACTTGATAACTTTTAAGTATATTTTCATCATATAAACTAGGGTTTACACCTTGGAAGAGATTCCAACGCAGAACTAAGCCAAAACGCCTACTTTTCCAATTCTTTTGGGATTATCTACCATTGTGGATTTTTTATTATTATTTATCGGATTTCTATGAGGATTTAAACGCTGATCATTGATTTCTATTCAAATGATTGGGTTTGATTGTTCTATCTTTCTTATTTCAATTGTTTGTTTATTGATCATGTTTAGCGTTGATCCCATAATGGCTTTTGGTTCACCATGAACTAAATTCCATTATGGGATTCTAACGGATTTTAATATGTAGTTTGGTTGCACATTTAAATGCTAGGATTGTTTTGCATATCATATGGAATATTTATCATGGTTGTTTTACATGTATGAATGCTTGATCACCATTCATCTCAAAGATTTGTATGGAATTGACAATGAAATATATAGGTATGGATTGTAATCATGATAGCATGCTAATATATGGGGTGTTGTATATGGTTCATGATTTTGTGAACCAGATAGAGATATATACTGTTTCACCGTATGAGCTAGAATAAGGGCTTGAGCTTAAAATCAATATAATTGCAATTTCACATAGATATATAGTGATTTTGGTTGTATTGGTGATTACATAGAGTCTAACATCCTGTAGATGTTGTGTAAGTAGGTTATAGTGCATTAAAAAAATGGTTATAACTCTATTCGTGTTTTCGCTATTTTCCGTGATATGTGAACACTTTTTTGCATATATAGTGTATTCTTATTAGATGAAATATTAAATGAAGTTAGGGTCCCATTATTTCCAGATTATATTTATTCCATTTGTATTCTTATTTTCATTGTTATTCACAATTAGTTTAATTCAACACTTTTAGTCATTAGTCTAGGTATATAAATTTGGTGAGTTAATTGATGCATCATTTATAGTTTAAATTTAACAACTTTCTCTGTGGGATCGATACTTTACTTACTCAGACATTTGTGAGAAATTCACGTGATATCGTCATGAATATCAGATGATAGAAGTTAGAGCTTTTTATTAGAACTATAAAAGAGGCAATGATCTAGAGTTGACAAAGCAATGCTTTTTACACTTAAGATTTGGAGGCATTACTGTATGGAGAGAAGGTGGAGATCTATACGGATCATAAAAGCCTCAAATATTTCTTCACTCAAAAGGAACTCAACATGTGACAACGTTGATGGCTTGAGTTGTTGAAAGGTTATGATCATACCATCCTGGAAAAGTTTAACGTAGTATGTGGCGCGATTGAGTAGAAGATCATATGCGTACGAAAAGTGCAATATTGTCAACGCAAAGGCCCATTTTGCAATATATTTTTGAATATTATGGTGTGGATATAATATAATGTTATAGTTGTGGGTAATATTTACAAATTTTGCAAAGTAAGCAAGTGGTTATATAATATTCGATTGGTCGGGGAATATTCGTTTTAACAGGAAATATTCGTACGACGGAACAATCATTGGTGGACCCCACAACGGAAATATTGTTGTAGTTAGAAAATGATAGAATTATCTTTTTATAAAAATAACGGCGGAAGTTTTACCGTTAAACTGTTGAACTACCCGGTAGTAAAAGTACAGTAATACGCGTGGTTGCATAGTAGCACATGGTATTGATTATTGATGCTTACGTGAGAAGTCACTCAGTTATAGTCAATTATTGTTACAGTAATTGCTGCATGATATCTCTCATATTATTGATTCGATTATTATCACAGTATCATCTGCATATTATGATATATTATTAAATCAATAATTGAGATGACAAAGCTATTCATATTATTAAATTGCAATATTTACAATGTCTAGAAGTTCTGTCAAGGAGAGGTTTGGTCATCTAAGTGCGCGCCAATAAGGAGAAATCCTTATCGAAAAGCCCCCTCTTTCCTGGGAACGACCTGGTTGTTAAATATTATGAGTTATAATATTAATGACGAATAAGTTTGTGTTGATTAAAGATGAAATTGATAGTTCCATTGTGTTGGAATTATTAGTGTTAGTGGAAATCGACATTTATTTCGATATTAATTGATGTCCGGAAGTTATAATCGACCTACCGGTAATTAATCAGATAAATGAGCAATTAATTGCTATTAATTCACATGATTATAACTATTTGTTCACATGTGTGTACTATTGATTCACATTCTTGTAATATTAGGGGAGTTGGTGCAAGATTGATAATACTTGCATGACTAAGTTAAAAATGGAGGTATAGATGGAGGTACTATACTGTAATTCGTATTTTCACATGATTATAACTATTGATTCACATGATTGAACTATTGATTCACATTATTTACTATTAGGGGAGGTGCTGCAAGTTTGATAATACTTGCAGGACTAAATTAAAAATGAAAAAAAGAGGAAGGTATTATACTGTAATATTTCGAGCCCCAAAACATGCAATTATCGAAACTATATTTTCCTATAAATAGAAGCTCATTCTTCCTTCATTTCTCACCAATTCATTAAAGCTTTAGAGCAATTATTATAGAGAGAAATTATAGAGAGAAAGAAGAAGAGAAGTCTGCTACCTCACTATTCCAATATTCAGTTTCTTCTAAGGTAAGGGGTATTATTCTTTCGTATTCATGAAGAGAGTTATTTTCTTTCAATACTCGTAAGAGTTGTTATTCCATTCTTTGTTATTATGTTGGAATAACTTTGCCTATAATGGAAGTACCGCATACATGGTGAAATTCTTACGTTATTCCATTCTTTATTATTCATTGGAATAACCGTCTACTGATCCATCGCATGCCCGTGAATTCTGTTGTTATTCCATTCTTTATTATTCTATTGGAACATCACATGCATGCGGATTACGCATGACTGGTTCCATTCTTTATTATGGAACATCCCTGCCATGCGGATTACGCATGACCGGTTCCATTCTTTATTATTCTGTTGGAATATCCTATCTGTGCGGATTACGCATGACCTGGTTCTATTCTTTATTATTCTATTGAGAATAACTCTGCATGCCATGGTCCTATCGCATGCCCGGTGAATTCTTACGTTATTCCATTCTTTATTATTCGTTGGAATAACTTGTCTATGTGGATTACCGCATGCATGGTGAATGATCCTTCAGTATTCATTCCTTATTAAATTGTGAAAATGATCTCGCTCACGTGGATTACCGCATGGTGGGCGAAAAATCCCTTTGCAATTTTATATATTCTTTTATACTTTCGGTTGGTTAAAGTTTTGGCTTCTATACTCCATGAAATTAGTAGAATATCCTGGATATTTGCGCTTCATTCAGTATCTTTTCATGGAAATATTCTTCTGAGCATTCTTGAATTTTACTCCACAAAGCAATATCATGTTGACAATTTGGACGTAATTGATTTTAGGATAAATTAACTTATAAATCTTTAAAATTTATTCTTGAACTTGTTTTATTAAATTATTATGTCATTGTCATCATCATCATGCTTATATTGTGATGAAAGTCATCTTTGGCTTATATGCATAGATGGACTTGGTATGGTTATGACCAGGGATCATTCGGTATAATCATGACTTGTAATGTTATAAATGATGTGGTAAAAGTCCTCAGTGGCCTGTAGTGCATTGATTGATAGTTTTTGGTATTATTATGACCAGGGATTATTCGGTATAATCATGACCATCGATGATTTAATGAATATCTTTGGCCCGTAGTGCAGGGATGACTCGATGATGTGGTTTATTTATTAAATTTCGAGTCTCAAATGATAAAAAAAATGATGAAAACATTTTAAATCATAGAAGATAGTAGATATCATGCTCTACTTGACTCTTCTAATGGATTGTTTATTCCGCTGCAGTTAAACTTGATGTCTATTGTATTTTATCAGTTTAACATTGTTGAAGGCTAATGATAATTTATCCTGCATTATCTTAGTCATAATATTTCTTACTGGGCTAGTTGAGCTCACCCTTTTGCTTTCATTGTTCTCTTCAGGAAATGAGCACGTAGCTAGGACTAGTCGGGGAATAGAGTGATGGTCCGAGATGGTGTTATAGTAGTCCTCACTATTCTATAAAATAGTGTGACAATAAATGTAATGAGGACTCTATTTGAGAGTGGATATTGTCTTGAAGGCAATATTCATATTTAAACTCTCAGCTATGTTTTGTCGTATATTACACGACGTTTGTATAATTAAGTTTGTATTTGTATTCTGTACCATGTATTTGGCGACTCAAGATGGATGATGTATACCTGTTTTGGGGGCATCACAATCCATGCACTATGGGCCAAAGATATTCGTTATTATCACCAATGGTCATGATCATACCAAACAACTGTCCATCAATGCACTATGGGCCAATGAGGACTTTTACCACATCATTTGTAACATTACAGATCATGATTATATCGATACACAATTTATTGTCATAATCACACCAATTAACAGTCCATCTATGCACTACGGGCCAAAGATGACTTTCATCACAATATAAGCATGAGGATGATGACAATGATATAAGAATTCAATCAAACGAGATCAAGGATAAATATTAAAGATTTATAATTCAATTTATCCAGAGTTTAAGAATGTCCAAATTGTCAGCATGATAATTATTTTGTGGATTAAAATTCAAGAATAATATTCATGTCAAAATAATTTGGACAGAAAAGAAATCAATTTTTGTCATGAATAATACCCCAGCATGAAAAGATTAAAATTTAACAAGAATGTTTAGAAAAATATTTCTGTGAAACGATACTCGATGAAGCGCAAATTTCAAAGATATTCTACTAATTTCAAGGAGTATAGAAGCAATACTTGTCAACATAAGTGTAGAATTAGGAATATAAAACGAAATAATATTACTTACATACTATAAAGTATGGAAGAAATATTATTTCTTACGAATATAGAACAAAAATAATATCCCTTACAACTGTTGAACGAAAATAATATTCCTTACGAATATTGGACGAAGATA
The DNA here is from genome assembly GCA_020205605.1 of Panax ginseng. Taxonomy (NCBI): domain Eukaryota; kingdom Viridiplantae; phylum Streptophyta; class Magnoliopsida; order Apiales; family Araliaceae; genus Panax; species Panax ginseng. Next base: position 162,828,957 of record CM035128.1, read on the forward strand.
ATATTCCTTACGAATATTGAACGAAAATAAATTCTTTATGAATATTGAACGAAAATAAAATTCTTTACGAATATGAAAAATAATATCGTAAGCGAACATGAGATAAATAATACCTCTTACCTTAAAAGGAGAGTATTCCGACTGGTATAGTGGAGATATTCTTGAAGAAAATTTATACTGTTTTTTACACTCAAAGCTTCCTTAAACTCAAAAGAAATATGCTCAATATTATAGAAGAAGAATTCTCTGATTCTGGTGTGATTTTCATTTCTAAACTAAACATCCTATTTATAGGAGAATGGCAAGATACTATTTAAGAAAAATAATCATAGACTGCACAGTGAATTTCAGACGATTTCATGGGCGAAGAATTCTAAAAATTTTTGATTTTACTATGCAGCACTATGCACACACTGCATAATAAAATATAATATATTCTATTTTATATAAAAAAAAACAAAACTTATATATAATATATATATATATATAAACTCACACACACGTAAACACACACACACACATATTATATATATAACTCATATATATATATATATATAAGTAATAAAACAAAGCTGAGATAACTTTCTACCAATGATTTTAAAAAATAGGTAAGTGGGGATCCATGTAATAAGTCAAATTTACAACAAATACTTCATAAAAAAACTCCTCTATTTATCTCAATTCACTTGGCTTCACTAAACACATTTTTAACAACATTTTTTCGTCATTAATATTATAACTCGCAATATTAACAACCAGATCATTCCCAAGAAAGAGGGGGCTTTTCGATAAGGACTTCTCCTTATTGGCACACAATTAGGTAACCAAACCCTTTTCCTCGACACAACTTTCTAGATATCGTCAATAATGTAAATAATAATATGAATAACTTTGTTGTCTCAATTATTGATTTAATAATATAAAATATTGTGCAAATTATACTGTGACAATAATTGAATCAATAATATAAGATACTATGTAGCAATTACTCTGGCAATAATTGAGTAAAACTGAGTGACTTCTCACGTAAGCATCAATAATCAAAGATATTGTACAATACCATGTACTACTATGCAACCACGCGTATTATTGTACGTTTATCACCGGGTATTTCAACAGTTAATGATAAAACTTTTGCCGTTATTTCTGTCATTTTCTAACTCCGACATTAATTCTGTTGTGGGGTCCACCAATGATTGTGCTGTCGTACAAATATTCCCTGATAAAATGAATATTCCCTGACCAAACGAATATTTTATGACAACTTTCTTACTTTGCAAAAATTATAAATATTACCCACAACTATAATATTATATCAAATCCACGCCATATTACTCAAAATGATATTTAGAGAAAATTAAATATTTCTTCATAAAAGTTGGGGTCTTACATAAAGACACCAATGACCAATATGCAAATTGCGCATGTATGAGTAGAACCAGGTTAAATCAATAAAATTAAAGCTGCTCCAGCTACTGACTTGGAATTGATAAATATGATGAAGAAGGTACAAGAAGGTGTTTTTTCAGAAGTAAGAATTGACAAGGAAGGGATACTTCGAGTTAATTCTCAACTATGTGTCCCTAACAACCCCGAATTAAAACATAAAATCATAATAGAGGCACACAACACACCGTTTGCAATCCACCCTAGAAGTACCAAAATGTATTGTGACCTTCAACATACATTTTGGTGGAAAAACATGCAGAGAGCGATCGCGGAGTTTATTTCAAGGTGTTTAACTTGTCAATGTGTCAAGTCAGAGCATCAAGTACCTAAGGGTCCATTGCAACCACTCGAGGTCCCAAAATGGAAATAGGAACACATCAATATGGATTTCGTAATGAGTCTTCCCAAAGTTTCCCAAGGCTTGGATGTAATTTGGGTCATTGTGGATTGACCAAGTCCACTCATTTCTTACCCATACGAGAAAACTATTCACTAGAGCGTCTTGCCAATATATACATAAGTGAGATTGTGAGATTGCATGGCATGCCAATGTTCATAGTTTCTGATCGAGACCCTAGATTCACTTCACGATTTTGGATTAGCTTGCAAAAAGCTATGGGCACCGAGCTGCGATTCAGTTATGCATATCATCCCCAAACGGATGGACAATCGGAAAGGAAAATTCAAACTCTCGAAGATCTATTGAGGCTTTATGTACTAGACGTCAAAGGAAGTTGGGACAAATACTTACCATTGGTTGAATTCTTTTACACAACAACAGTTATCAAGAAAGTATAGGCATGGCCACGTTTGAGGCATTGTATGGACGAAAGTGTCGCTCTCTAATTTGCTGGAGTGAGGTAGAAGAAACAAAATTATTGGGACCTGAGTTAGTACGCATAACAACAAAAAATATCCAAATGATTCGACAACGAATACAAACATCTCAGGAACGACAAAAGAGTTATACTAATCTTCATCGAAGGGACGAGAAATTCAATGTTGGAGATCATGTATTTTTACGTAGTTCTCCATGAAAAGGAGTTACGAGATTCGAAAAAAGAGGAAAGCTCAACCCTCGATTTATTGACCCATTTGAAATTCGACCGTGTAAGAGCTGTGGCCTATAGACTTGCCTTACCGCCAAACATGTCTTACATTCATAACATTTTTTACATATCTATTTTACAAGTTTAGTGGAGAAACCAAGATACAGAGGAAATAACTTAGGAACTAGAATCTGAAATGAAAGCTAAATATCCTTACCTCTTTGAAATACAAGTCAAAATGTTAGGTACGTCAATTTTGAGGACAAAATTTCATAAGGAGTTGAGGTTGTAAGACCCCAAATTTTATGAAATAAAAGTATTCAATTTTCCTTATAATTATTATTCTATTTAGTAAATGGTTAAATTAATAAAATGTTAAAATTAAGGGTGATATGTGTAAATTATAAAAGTATGTCAGAGAATATTTGTTTTATCGAAAAATATTTGTTCTATTGGAGAATATTCATTTTGTCGGGAATATTAGATAAAAGTACATCATCGAAATAGCCAATCATTGGTGGGCCCCACAACGAAATATTGTTGTGTGCAGAAAATGACATAAATAACTTTTTTAATAAAAAAGTATAGTTAATGGTACTATCATTTTTACTGTTTAAATACCTTGTGAGAAAAGTACAGTAGCACACGGTATTCTTCAGTGACACACGACATTCTACATTATCACATGGTATTTCACAATACTTAATATTATTGATTTAATAATTATTACAGTAGCAACTGCATAATATTTCATATTATTGAACTCAATAATTACCACAATAGTAAATGCACAGTATTTCATATTATTATAATTAACATGGCACAATAACTCATTTTATCTGATATGATATTATTAGGCTAATAAATATTATTGACAATGTCTAGAAAGTTTTGTTAAGGAAATGAGTTATTTAATTGGGTGTCTTATATGGAAGGCCCCCTCTTTACTAGGAACGGTCTGGTTGTCAATATTGTAATTCTATAATAATTAATATTATACTCAAAAGAAATTAGTGAGCACCAGTTCACTATAGCAAGCACATGATTTTAGGGATGTCACAGTAATTGTCACAGTATCTTATATTATTGAACTAATAACTGACATCGTAGCAAGGATAGTAATGGATAGTTGCATAAATGGAAGTCACGGGTTTTAAATAGTTAGGTCGACTCATTATTTGAAGACTAGTAATATCCGTGATATTAATACATTAAGTCAATAATGTAGAAGACGGACAATATAATTATAATAGAATAATCTTTTTGATAATGAATTTATCTTTTTGAATAAATAATGATAATGAAATAATCTTTTTGATAATGGATTTATCTTTTTGAATGAATAATTATAATGGAATAATCTTTTTGATAATGGATTTATCTTTTTGAATAAATATTGATAATGGATTATTCTTTTTGAATAAAGTAAAGATAATGGATGAAAATGGGTAATGATTATGTTTAAAGTAAAGATAATTAATGAAAATGGGTAATCATTATATTTAAAGATAATGATAATGGATGAATAATATATTTATAAATATGGGATATTTTGGCTATAAATAGGAAGGCTTAACATAAGAAAATTCATAACTTCCTTACTTATACTTCCTTCCGCTCTCTAAAATTTTTTTAGTGTAAGTTCTCTCTAAGTGTGTTAACCTATCTTGAGTATTTGTGAAGATCAGTAAGATTACGAGTATTGTTCAAGTAAGTATTTTCTATAAAAGTTTGTCAAACACTCACACACATCACACAGTGTTAAATTCTTCATTTAGAATAGTTATTTTGAAAAACTTCATTTGAAAGATTAATTTATTTTGAAAAATATATTTTGAAGCTTATTATATACACTACACAAATTTAAACTATATAGTCACTTTTGACAATTTCATAATATACGAGTTGGTGTACACCATATGTGATAGTTACTAATTAAAGTATAAATATATTTAGGTTGATAAACTTCATAGAATTTAGAGTAGCATCTAATCACTTGTTAATTGAGGTAAGGGATATCATTTTCTTTCATACTCCATATTATGGTAAGAAATTGTTATTTTTTTTATAACTTTTTCATTAAAAGGTGAAAAGTCCTAAACTATTTAGAACTTCCTTAATAGTTTGCGCTTCATATAATATATTTTCATCTGAATCTTCCTATTTTGTTTTACACGAGATAGTTGAATTGTGAATCTTATTTATCCTATTCTTGAACTCTAATGGAATTTCTAGATATCATGTTGAAAATTTAGACATTATTGAATTAAAAAGATTAAATGTCAAATCTCAGACATTGATTCTTTTATCTTATTATTCTTACAACTTTCATTCATTTTTATATCATTATAATTTGTATTAATCATCAAAGAATCAATTTATGGTGAATGTCTTTGGCTTTGGTACAAAGAAGATATGATTGTTGAGGTTGTTAGTTTCCGGAGGTACAATAGTTATCTAGAAGGGGGATTGAATAGATATTTTAAATTCTTTTAAAAATACTTTGTTTGTTTTAACAATGGTTCAAACACAACAGAATTAAGATTTATTTACTTTCCCTTTAAGATATAGTGAGTTAATAAGAGTGAGGCAGTTATAACAGTTATAGCAGTTATAAGAGACACGGAGATTTTAAGTGGTTCAGAGCATTCAAAGCTCCTAGTCCACTCTTCTACTCCTTGAGTAGGAAATCCACTAAGGATATCTTTACAACTTTTGAATCTCATAGATTCCTTCAAGACCAGCAGTCTTGGCACTTCTCAGTTCACTTTTGAACTCTACAAGTCCAGCAGACTTGGTTCTACACAGTTCACTTAGAACTCTTCAAGTCCTTCTGACTTGGAACTTTTTACTTCACTTGATAGTAGTTGATGAGTTCTTGAATGGTGCTATTCAGTTTCCGTTAAGCTCTTGTTCGAAAGAACTGAATAGCTGAGCAAGATTTCTCTTTTCGGATCATAGAGTTTGATCGTTGAGTGTTCTTTTGCTTTTTGTTTAGTGCTTGCTTAATCTTCTACATCTGTTGAATCTGTGTATATAAGATGTCTTTGAAATATATCGGTTGAAGACATCTGTTGAAGCATTAAATGTATTTGACATTTCTGAGCTTTGATGGAGACTTTTTGCATAGTTTCTGATTAGCAGACTAGCCCACTGACACAACAGACTGTTATCTCACCTAACACCTGAAAAGGTGTTTTCTGCTGACCTATAGTACTTTCCTTAGCTTCTTCAATACGCTTCTTTGTTACATACTAAGGATGACTGTTGTGTCATTGGGACTCTTGAGGACTTCAACGTTTATAATCCATTCCTTATTTTTTGGGTTTTATTCTTAAACAAATGGACAAGGCTCGATGCTTCTGACACAGACAGATGATGCTCTACGACTTTGATCGTGGTGCTTGATCTGATACTGGCAAACGAGAACACTACTATTTCTCTTAAGGACTGGCACACTACGATCTTTACTTGCTTGTCTTTGTAGATTCTAGGTTTCTGAGAGCATACTACGAACTCTGAGTTGGCTTGGCAAGCGTTTGGACCACTCTACGATTTTAGGAGAGGCCCTTCAAAGCAGATACACTACGATCCTCGATGCTCTATAATTTTGCCTTGGCTTCTGCATTCTCTTGATCAGCTTGATAGACTACGATTCAGTTGAACCCTATATATTATATGTCAAGATATAGATCTGTTGGGCTTCGCAAGACGAAACGCATGCAATGAAATTAAAATTTTAAAGCAATTTCCAAACCCTAAAACAGATCCACATAAAATCAATTAATTCAGAGGTTTAGAGATTATACCGGATATAAACAAAAACGAGAATCAAACCAATCGCACCTCGAATCTCCAACGCAATACAAACCGATCAAGCGCCTACGACGATATCCATCGAACGCCGCAGACGAACCGTCGAACGATTCTCGCAATAAGAAGGACTTTCAACAGTACTAGCCACCAAAAGGAATGGATTTTTTAAATCTGTTTTCTCTCTAGTCTCTAAAGCGGCTAGTGAGTTTTTTTAATTATGATATCTTACCCTAAGTAGTCATGCATATATATCATATATATAGTAGTTAAAAGGAATTAATCAAATCAAAACCTAATTTTATAAAATCAATTTATATATATATATCTCTTAATTAAGTCTTACTTAATTAATATACATATATAAATTATCCTTTTAATTTAAATTGTGATTTAAATACTATTAATCATATTAATATATTTAAATCCTTAAAATTTAAATTAATTCCCCTTTAAATAACGTTCTATGTGTGTGACCTTATAGGTTATTATTACGTTGGCAATAATTTTAAAATCATATTATAAAATTATAAGCGGTGAAATGGCATCTAGTAATGCATCTTTCGCTACCCAAGTAATAATAAGATCGATGATTCGATGCAACCTTTTCGTGACCAATGTTTCAATGTAATTTAATCCTTTTAACCTTAATATCCTAGATTAAACTCGAGTCATGGAATGTGTCATACTCTTCATAATTTAACTGAAGTTTTCTTGATCAATGAGTAGACTATATGAAACAAATCACTATTTGAGCATGGCCTATGCATTTCATAGTCCTACTCAATCAAGAGGCCTATGGATATCACCCATAATATATAGGATGGTTAAATTCCATCTAGATCACTCATATTTCTCACACGATTAATGATGAACCCAATAATCACCTTTATAGTCCACCCTATTAAAGGTGACATTTGATGATATCAAAGTACATAAATTCTCGTAGTAATATAGCGATTTGTGCCTCGGAGGACCATTACATCATTGTCACTATGAGAATTGCTAACGACACTTCGCATAATGCTCCATATAGAATTCTCATGGTGGGTCTGCATCAAAGACATCGTTTCTTCAACATGTACCTATGCATTGACTTAATATCTCATATATTTATGACCAATGAGATTTGGTCATCAATCGATCCACATACTAGTCTCCATGCATCATTGTTGTCCCATCAACAATGATACTCGATCAGGACATTTAAGAACACCGATACTAATGGTAATATATAATCTCATGTTCAAGTCACATACTTGAAACTATATAATTTGTATCACTATTTTAAGGAATTTTATTATGTTAACAATTATATTACGCAGTAAATAAAATCATAATAAAATCATATATTTATTCAATCAAATATAATATCAAAACGTTAAGCAATTATATCAAATAATTGGCCTCTAGGGCATAAACTCTAACAAGATCAACTAATCAGCTTTGATCTTTTCTTCTATACATTCATTTACATAATGATAAACATTAAAGACCAGATCAACCTAACACTTTTGATCTATCACTAAGTCCTTGTATATGCATTCTTTTAAGGACTTTATATATAATCATGGATATTTACTTTCAACATCAAATTTAAATATCCAATCTCCCAACAATCTCCCCTTATTTGATGTTGACATAACCAAGGAGATTTGTATCATGATTATCAATTTCTAGATGCAATTGCTAAAAAGTAAATATAACTTAGTGTTTCAGTGAGCAACTGAAACTTTTAGAGAATAAACATGAATTTATTGATGTTTGTAAAGACAGATATTACAATTAAGCTTAATTACATCAATAAGAAATGAGTTTCAACTTATCTCTATTTATTCTGCCTTTTACTCCTTGGAGGATTTGCATACTCTTGAGCTCTTCTTCTCCTGCTTGCTTTGTCTCTCTGTGTTATATCTTCCAACTTGCTTTGACTTAGTCTTTCATTATGATCGTGTCTATTCATGAATACAGGATCTCCAATTGGCATTCTTAGGCCTATGGTGGTCACTTCATGTGAGCTGGAAGAAGGGCCTTGACTCCTTAGTGGTTGTGCCATAATGATTTGTTGTTGTTCAGATCATGGAGTCTGATGTTGAGGCTATCTTGTAGGAAGGCTTCTTGAGGAGTGAGCTATGAATGTGCCTCTACCTTTGCCTTCTTTCCCTTTATTCTCCCCCTTTATGTCAGCATCAAGGGCGCGAATGTCTTCAGATAGGCAAGTCATACCTTGGACAAGCTCGTTGAGCTGATGCTAGGATTGAGTAATGTCTTCATGGTTCTCTTTAATTAGAGAATCAGAACGAGCTTCCCTCTTTTGGAGAATGGCCAGGACATTTTCCATCTATTTCATTTGACTCATTGAGAATTCTTGAAATTCTTTCACTGTAGTTTGTAGATTCATGATACTTTGTATCATAAGGTTGTTCTAGGACTCTTGAGTGGTTTATAAAATAAGAACAACATCCCTGTGTTTCTTAGCGGCTTAAAAGTGGATTTGATCCCTTTCATTTATGCTCTGAATCATCTCCTTTATGATCTCCCTAAGCTTTTTTGTGAGCTCAGAACTTAGGGTGCTTGGGAGAGTGTTGGCAACATCGATCAGATGAGTCAGCCTTAGTTGAACAAGGTCTGGGTGAACTTCAAGTTCTTCCTGTATGTCCTTGGTCACCTTTTTGGATGCTTTAGACAACTCTATTTTGGTGGGAAGATCTGATATGAGTTCAAGGAGTTGCGAACTATTTGGAGGGGTCCTTGTGTATTGATCTTGCATAGGGTAGAGAGCAAGATCAAGGTTGAAATATTCATTAGAGGACGAGGAAAGGACATCTGATGGAGGGACATCAGTAATCATAGAGTGAGACATGATAGGAGATTGTATCAAAGGAAAATTGGGCACATTTGGTTCATCAATTACAAAATGTTGAGATTTTGTAATCGGGAATTGATTAAGTGGATGAAGAATCACTTCCAACCATCTTGGTAATTCATAGAATTGGTTGAAACATGATGATGGACAGTGATTAACCCTGAAAGAGATGGGAATAGTTTGTACCTCATGCCTGTTTACTGAAGAAGGACCATTTGTGATCATCTTTTGGGCAAAGTTGAGGTTGTCTGGGAATCCATGAGCTAGCACCGAGATTGCTAGATAGGCTTTGAAGGTCCAGAACATGTGATCCCAGGAGTTGAGAATTTGGGCTCTATAAAAGGGCATCATAGGTAGGTAGGAGAATAGTTGATTGTAGTTGGCCCTTCTATAACCATCACATCATAACCATAACTATAATCTCAACCTCATCATCCTCTTCTTCTTCTCTGTCTTCGTGTGATGATTCCACTTCAACAATTACCTCCACTGCTCTTCCTTGCTTTTCTTCTCTCTCACCTTCCATAGCTTCACTTCTCTTTATTTCTGCAGTTTACGAGCGAAATTTTGAGGAACCGAGGAGATTCTCGATGATCTCTTGGCAGTTCTTCCTCAGGAGCAGCTTCTTCTGTTATGAGAACTTCATGATGCTCCCCCTCAGCTAGATCATTTATTTGCATTTCAAATAGCTCCCCCTCAGCTGAAGCACTCTCTGGAGTAGGAACTTCAGGCAGCTCCCCCTCAATTTGAGCTGTGTTCTTCTGACTAGCTTCGGATAGCCCCTTCTCTGTAGCTATCCTTTTATCTTCCTCCTTTATTGCTTTTTCATTGACAAGAATTTATTTCTTGACAAGTTTTCTCTTTGACTTTTTAGGCTGAGCCATAGCCTCAACACTTTCTTCAGCTTCAGCTCTGAATGGTTAATCAGGCTGAGAAGCTATTGCAGCATCCTCTTTGGGAGTGGTGTCCAATCTGGATTCTTCGATCGGTAGAGACTCTATGATCGAAGAGAAAGAGGTCTTCTTAGACTTATGACTTCGCTTTCCTTTCTTGAGCAGCTGAGAGATGGTAGCTCTGTCTTCCTCTTTCTCAGAATGCTGTTCTTTTCTCTTCAATTTTTTTAGAGTTTCAGTGCCTGAACTCTCTTGAGGTACCTCAGTAGTTGATCCTTGAGGCTCCTCTGCCATTTGAGCCTTCATTTTTCTTTTACCCTTGCTTTTTCTGATAAAAGCAATGGGTTCTTCCTTGTTGATTTCTTCTTCTTCTTCAGTCTCCTTCACAACATATATATTTTCTGGTATTCCAGTCTCCTTTGCATCACCAGTTGTTCCACTGGACTAGGATATCATTCTGACATTTTCAGTGGATTTCTTTTCCAGTTTTCAAACAGCTGCTGGGTCATCCTCCTGTTGGGATTAATGGATTCTCCTTTATTATCTCCAATTTTGTCACCCAATGCTGATTGCAGGATGATGCTTATAAACCGCCCGTAGAGCATCTTACCAGAGCTCTTTGATTTCTTTGAATTAAGCATCCACTTCCCAATCCAATCGATGAGTAGGGCTCCAAAGTTGAGTCGAATTTCATAGCAGATTCCTGTCATAAGCTTCAGTTATACTTCATTCACTGAGTCGTGGCCAGAGCTTTTGCAACATATGCACTTTCCAACAATGTCAGCCAAAACCTCATATTTTGGGAAAATCCTTCTTTTGTACCCTTCGATACCGATTCTCTTTTGTGATGCATCTTCTTCATCCATCATGGAAATCGATGACCTCTATCGATAGGAGTCCTTTGACTTGAAGCCTAGGGCCGATTATGTCTTGACCTTGAGCTTGACTTTGTACTCCCCGACTCTTGTGGTGATGATGTTGTTCTCAAAACTCCATTGCTATAAAATTACTTTATTAGCTTTGGGTAAATCCATGTCTTGGGTGCAGAGAGCCTCCTCAAGACCAAATTTTCTTTACCAAAGATGTAATCTTGTGGTATTGAGAGTCAATTTGTCTTGAACTTCGTAAAAGCAGTTCGGTAACAAAGTGATAATACTTGAAGCCGCCATTGATTTTGTTTTACTGAAGATGATTTAGAGATTTTAAGAGCTAGGGTTTCTGCTAGTAGAGAGAGAGATAAGCTTTTTGAACTTTTGAGTTTTCAAAAAGGCCTTTTTAAACTATACTTGTAACTTCCCTCCACTCGATCTGATTAGAGAGGCATGTGTCAAGTTCTGCTTGGCTTCACGATTTTAACTTGTGTGGGAAAATATTGATTTGCCCTTAGCTCCTACTGAGCTGATGTGTTCTTTGAGAAGTCTACGATCGTCGAGGTTGCACTATGATCGTTGAGGTTACTTCTGAATCTGCTCTACGAACGTTGTCTGCCCTGATCCTTGTGATGAACTTTCGACTTAGCATTTCTCTCGAGTTAAGGTAGCTCAAGAAGGGCTAACCTCTTAGAGTGAATTAAGGGTTAGGTTTGTCCCAGAGGCGCTTGACAGAGAGATTGCTTTGATTTGTTGGAACTTTGTCATCACAGGATGCTTCTTTGTTCTGTTAATGGATCTCTATGATCGTGGTCATTCATATCACTGCAACTCTACAAACGTGGACTTTATTTGGTCATGTCTACATTTTGAACATAGCCTTTATATCTGCATGGTTAGCACAAACTAAAGCATAGATTTTATGGTTTTAAATTTAGCATGCCTAGCTCACTTATTAATTTATTAAATCTGGATTCATCTAAAGGCTTTGTAAAAACATCAGCAAGCTGATTTTCAATAGGGATGTATTGTAGAGATATGGTTCCATTTTGAACATGATCCCTAATAAAATGATATCTTATTTCTATATGCTTAGTCTTAGAATGAATGACAGGATTGTGTGTTATTACTATGGCACTTGTGTTATCACAATGAACAGGTATAGATTTGAAATGAAACCCATAATCTGCTAGCTGAGTTTTCATCCATAAGATTTAAGCACAACAGCTGCCAGTAGCAATGTATTCAGCTTATGCTGTAGATGTAGACACTGAGTTTTGTTTCTTGCTAAACAAAGACACAAGTCTGTTTTCTAGCAGTTGACAGGTGTTGATCGGATAACCGATCACTAAACACACGCAAGTGTACGCGGTCTAACAAGTAATACCGTGATAAGTAGAGTGTCGTACCCACGAGGAACTGCCACTAATATTTACCAAATACCGACTTTATATCGCTAAAGTCTTATTCGAACAGCAATAAATGGAAGAGTGATTAATCTAAGCATAACTAATTAACAAGCTAAGGTTACAACTTCACCCAACTCAGGCATTCTGTCGAACACCTGGCGTGCTATGTTTCATCAAACTAGCTACCCTTCTCTCTATGGTCTAAATGGTCACGACAATTTGTCGATCGAGAACACAGAAGTGCTCATACACCTCTGTCGAGGTATGTACGAACATATCCTTTACCGATCCACCCGTTAGGGAATATAATAGAAAAGAACGCCCAAGCTAGATACAATCCTACATATGTCTATGCGAATTGATCAGAACAAGGATTTAAGCTTAAGCTCTCAAAGGTCGCAGGTGGTGCACAGATATAAGTCTATTCTAGGCACAAATTATGCAGTCGAACCCACAATTACATGCCAATATATTCAGGTGTAAATCTACAATTCTTCTATCGATATCATGTAAATTACCAAAATCATCATTAATGTCTGAGCGAGAATTATTAAGCATAAATATATCGAACCAAATCATATGGTGCCAACCAAAGAGATAAGATAGTCAATTTAAATCACAAATGGTTCCATTAAAACCTTAAAGCAAATATTCAGTTCATACTATTGAATAAAATACAAGTAGTAATAAAGACAACATTTATGGATTACAAAATCAGAGAAAATAAATAGATAAGAAGAAACTCTGTCAAGGCCCTTCAATCTCTAACTATTCTACTCGAATCAAGCTCTCCAGTCCGTGTTGATCATTGCTCTTGATGCTCCAAAGAAACCCAAACTTCTCCCTTAATCTAACTAAACTATATTTATAACACACTTATCTAAGAGAAAGCAAGAGAAATTACAAAAGAAAACTAAAATCCTAAGCTTAAACTACTCTCTAGATCTCCTTCTCTCTCTATATTCTATGTTATATCCTCTCTCTTATGCAGAGCCTCCCTTTCCTTTTATATCCTGCTTCCTTCCTTTTGCTAGGTCAAACAAAGGCCCCGGACCGTCTGAATCGGAGGAGGTGGCCCATGGTCAAGGGCCACAAGCTTTAGATGGCATCATGGTGCCATATTAGAATCTGGGACACGGAGCCAAAAGAGGAGTAGTGGCGCCGCGCCATGTCAAAATTTCAGATAGTGAAGTTTGAAAACGGTCTCTAACCGTGCCAAAATTCTGTAGAAATGACCCTTGAAGTAATGCACAACAATTTCCCAATGCAGTCCTAGCGATTATAATTCAAAACAATCAATTGTCTCTCTCAGACAATTTATCAAGCACCTTGTGTACGCTCTGGCAACTGAACTTGGATAGCCTTTGTTTGTGAATACTCAAACCAGATTTCCAGCAGTGGAAATCACCACAAATCACACAAGAAGAAGAGCACAGAAATGCACAAATCCATATCAAATCACTTTATCAATTGAACGAAATCTAATCTATACCTTAGTGAGAAAACCCTAGGTGAGACTTCGTGTGGGCGATCACTCTGACCAGAAAATTAATGGAGGCTCTTGGGTATTTGATGAGAGATCAATACTCAAACTTCTATGATTGGGACGTTGATGGGAAAACAAAAGCTATTTTGTGTTATGGTGCCGAGAGATGTCGAGGGATTTGGGAAAGAAATGGAGAGGCATGGCTACTAAAAACTGCTCTAAAATTTCAAATTTCATTTACGCATCACAGTGCAAGAGATATTCTTCTTTCTTTATGTCATGCTTGTATGACTAGCAAGAGGTGAGTCTCGCGCAGAAAGCAAAGAAGACGTATGACCTTCCTTTGTTAGATGGTATTTGCAAGATGCGAAAGTTAACGATGAGACTATGTAAGTATATGGAAATGGCACAAGAAGATCTGATTCAATTGATGAAGCGTAGCACATGAGATGCAATATCTGAGTTTTTCTGCTTGTTATCTGCACATGCCAAGACAATAACAAAAACTACACTACAAAGGCAAAAATACATTAGTAACAACACAAAACCACTATTATAATATGCAGTATATCATACTAAACATGCTGCCCGTAAATGATAGACACAAAATGCATAATCTGACAGCTATGCTAGTAAATAAAATGAACAGACACAAAAATGAACTAGAAATAAATAAAGACAACAGATAAAAATTTATATCGAGATGGGGGTTCCTCCCCACCAAGCGCTTGTTTTAAAGTCGTCGGCTTGACTATATTGATACCGTTCAATCTGGCTCATAAGCATAAATGACCTTTGCATGCCGCCTATTCGTCAATTCCTTTAAAGTATTGGCCGACATTGAAGATTGGCCATTCTTCTGCCCGTCATCCTTCCAATCATCCTTCGGCACAAAGAATCTCTCGCAACGGGAATTACCCACTAATTCGCCTGCTTTATTAAATTGAAAGCGTTCTTCATGCTCAATTGGGCCCTCCAGGGATTTCACAGTCGGGAGCGTGGTTTCTGACTGTAGATCAGCAATGACAATACAACCACTGTTGCTCCATTTGTCCTCAACTTCAGACTCCACCGATTGGTTAGTTTGCACTATGACATCTCCCTCAACAACTGTGCGAGATTCATCGCATTTTCCTTGCGTATCCACCGTGCAATACTCTATCGCGTCGTCGTCGATATCAATTACAACCGGAAGATTGCCTTGCAGTGGATTTATGATGGCATTGACGAGTTGCCCCAATTGATTCTCAAGGCTGTGCAATGCGGCTTCTTGGCTTGCCATCCGAATCTCATTTCTTTCGATAAAGATGGTGAGAAGCTCTTCAAGTCGGTTCTCTTGTTCACATGTTGAGGTCTCAGCAAAGTTCTCATTCGGTTGAGATGTCCATTCATAGTGCGGCAGAGACTGATATTCAAGTTGAGAGGCATGATTCGGATCATGATATTGCTCTTGAATGTAGTCCCAAGAGTTTGGATAACCCTGGAAGTTTAGATGATAGAGGATCTGTTCAAAGTCACTGTTTCGTTAATCAGTATTTCGAGTGGATCGACACTCAAGATTGTCAGAAAACCTCAAGGCATTGGCAAGTTAAACTTACAATTTCTCGAGTCCTTCTTTCGAGCTTGGTTGTGTCGTCCACTCATAAGGCCATTGATAACATTGATCGTCCATAATCTGTAAACAAAAAGAAAGGAAGATCAAAAAAATAAAAGAAATATATATATATATACGTTCAAAGTAAGACTAAATTGATTGAAATCAATATTGGAAAATATTATAATAAAAGCTCCCCGGCAACGGCGCCAAAAACTTGTTGGTCGGATAACTGATCACTAAACACGCGCAAATGTACGCGGTCTAACAAGTAATACAGTGATAAGTAGAGTGTCGTACCCATGAGGAACTGCCACTAATATTTACCAAATACCGACTTTATATCGCTAAAGTCTTATTCGAACAACAATAAATGGAAGAGTGATTAATCTAAGCATAACTAATTATCAAAGCAAGTAAATAGATAACGAATGGTAATCTAAGGAATAACAAGCTAAGGTTACAACTTCACCCCACTCAGGCATTCTGTCGAACACCTGGCGTGCTATGTTTCATCAAACTAGCTACCCTTCTCTCTATGGTCTAAATGGTCATGACAATTTGTCGACCGAGAACACACAAGTGCTCATACATCTCTGTCGAGGTATGTACGAACATATCCTTTCCCGATCCACCCGTTAGGGAATAGAACAGAAAAGAATGTCCAAGCTAGATACAATCCTACATATGTCTATGCGTATTGATCAGAACAAGGATTTAAGCTTAAGCTCTCAAAGGTCGCACGTGGTGCACAGATATATGTCTATTCTACGCACAAATTATGCAGTCGAACCCACAATCACATGCCAATATATTCAAGTGTAAATCTACAATTCTTCTGTCGATATCATGTAAATTACCAAAATCATCGCTAATGTCTTAGTGAGAATTATTAAGCATAAATATATCGAACCAAATCATATGGTGCCAACCAAAGAGATAAGATAGTCAATTTAAATCACAAATGGTTCCATTATAACCTTAGAGCAAATATTCAGTTCATACTATTGAATAAAATACAAGTAGCAATAAAGATAACATTTATGGATTACAAAATCAGAGAAAATAAATAAATAAGAAGAAACTCTGTCAAGGCCCTTCAATCTCTAACTATTATGCTCAAATCAAGCTCTCCAGTCCGTGTTGATCATTGTTCTTGATGCTCCAAAGAAACCCAAACTTCTCCCTTAATCTAACTAAACTATATTTACAACACACTTATCTAAGAGAAAGTAAGAGAAATTACAAAAGAAAACTAAATTCCTAAGCTTAAACTACTCTCTAGATCTCCTTCTCTCTCTATATTCTATGTTATATCCTCTCTCTTATGCAGAGCCTCCCTTTCTTTTTATATCCTGCTTCCTTCCTTTTGCTAGGTCAAATAAAGGCCTTGGCTATCTGAGGAGGAGGAGGGTGTGGCATGGCGCAGGCCAATAAGCTTTAGATGATGAAATGCTTACGCCATATTAGAATCTGAGACATGGAGCTCGCGCACAGCCATGAGCCAAAGAAGGAGAAGTAGGCACATATTTACGGTCTTTGATATCATCATCGTAGGGGGTGGTATTGCCATGCAGCTGACCAAGAAGCTTAAGCATTAGCGCCATAGCGAGTGTGAGAATAATGACCATTTTGCCCTTTTAAAGCTGGAAAAGTACTGTAGAGCCCATCACTTCATCAGTTAAGCACAATAACACTATATTTATATAAAACTATATAAAAACTACGAATTCAGGCAATTCTTTAAGTCATAAAGTATCCGATTCGCGGGTATAAATTCCACTCATCAACAGGTGCCACTAGTACTTTTTTTGTCTATTTTGCATCCTGCAAAATCAGCATCTGTATATCCTGTCAGATCAAAAGAGGACTCCTTGGGGTACCAAAGCCCCAAGTGAGGTGTGCCTTTGAGGTACCTGAAAATCCTTTTTACAGCAATTAAGTGTGATTCCTTAGGATTAGCTTGAAATCTAGCGCATATATATGTTGCAAATATTATATCTGGTCTACTGGCAGTTAGATGTAGAAGAGGCCCTATCATACCTCTGTATTGAGTTATATCAATACTTTTACCTTTTTCATCTTTGTCAAGCTTGGTTGTTGGAGCAATTGGGGTTTTCATGGGAGATACTGATTCAATGTCATACTTTTTAAGTAAGTCTTTAATGTACTTGGCTTGGTTTATGAAGATTCCTTCATCAGTATGCTTCACTTGTAGTCCAAGGAAGAAGTTCAGCTCACCCATCATGCTCATTTCAAACTTGCTCTGCATAAGCTTGGCAAATCTCTTACATAATTTTTCATCAGTAGAGCCAAAGATAATATCATCAACATATATTTGAACTAATAAGATTTTGTCTTTGTGTTTTCTAAGAAATAATGGGTGTCTACTCTACCTCTTGTGAACCCATTTTCAATAAGAAAGTTAGTTAGTGTTTCATACCATGCTCTAGGTGCTTGTTTAAGACCATATAAGGCTTTGTCTAATCTATAGACATAATTAGAGAGAGATGGATTGATGAAACCTAGAGGTTGTTCTACATATACTTCTTCTTGAAGTTCACCATTTAGGAATGCACTTTTGACATCCATCTGAAAGATTTTGAATTTCATATGAGCAGCAAAGACAAGGAATATTCTGATGGCTTCTAATCTGGCAACAGGTGCAAAGGTCTCATCGTAGTCAATGCCTTCTTCCTGAGAGTAACCTTTGGCCACTAGTCTTGCCTTATTCCTTGTTATTACTCCATCTTCATCCATCTTGTTCTTGAAGACCCACTTGGTGCCAATGGCAGGATGAGTTTTTGGTCTTGGAACTAATCTTCATACTTTGCTTCTTTCAAACTAATTTAGTTCTTCCTGCATGGCTTCTATCCAGCTGGAGTCTTCCATAGCATCTTCTATCTTCTTGGGTTCCATTTGTGACAAAAAGCTCAGATAGAAACATTTATTTTGGGTGGCAGCTCTTATTTTGATTCTTGCATTTGGGTCTCTAATGATTAAGTCTTGAGTGTGATCTCTTACCCATCTATTTCCTGTTGGAACATCTGTCCTGATGCCTTTTTATCTGAGACCTTCATGATCAATTTTAGCTTCTTGATGTGGAGGTTCGTTGTCTTGCGTAGTTCTCTCTAAGATGTCCTCTTCTTGCTCAACGATCTCATTTTTTGGAACTATGATCGTGGTGTTGGGCTCGACGACTTCGTTCGTAGTGTCTAAACTATCATTCGTAGTGTCTTGAGACATTGTTTTGTCTAAGTCTGTTTCATCAAAGATGATGTGAATTGAGACTTCAACACTTAGTGTTTTTTTGTTGAACACTCTATAAACTTTACTGTCTGTGGCATATCCGAGAAAGATTCCTTCGTTAGACTTAGATTGGAACTTTGTCAGATACTGTTTTCCATTGTTGAGTATATAACATGCACAACCAAACACATGAAAGTAGCCGACACTTGGCTCTCTTCCTCTCCACAGTTCGTATGAAGTCTTCTTTAACGTAGAGTGTATAAGAGATCTGTTCTGAGTATAGCATGCAGTGTTGACAACTTCTGCCTAGAAGTATTCAGACAGATGAGCTGCTGCTAGTAGAGTTCTTCCAGCTTCTATCAACGTTTTGTTCTTTCTCTCAGCTACTCCATTTTGTTGAGGGGTTCATGGAGCTGAGAAGTTGTGGCTGATGCCATTGTCTGTGCAGAACTGGTCCATCTCAGAGAAGTCAAATTATCTTCCATGATCACTTCTTATAGCCTTAATTTTCTCCTCTCTCTCGTTCATCACTAGTCTGAACATTTTGATTAGTTGGGAGCTAGTTTTATCTTTCGAGTTTAAAAAGAACACACATGTGAATCTGGTGTAGTCATCCACTTCGACTAGTGAGTATCTCTTCCCTCCAAGGCTCATTGTTGGAATTGGCCCAAATAGATCCATATGAAGCAGCTGCAGGGGCTTGTCAATTGAGTTGACAGTTTTGCTCTTAAATGAGCTCGCAAATGCATTTTCAAGTCGGCGAGGCATTGCAAGGCCTTTCTTTAACGAAGTTGAACTTGGGTAAGCCTGCAACTAGATCTTTTGAAGCCAGTTTAGACATGCTTTTGAAGTTGAGATGAGACAGTCTTCTATGCCACAACCAGCTCATTTCTTCAGATGCTTTAGCCAGAAAGCATATCGTCTCGTCTGAGCTTAGTTGACCAAGATTTAGAGTGTAGACATTTCCTTTTCTTGTTCCGATCAGCTTTATTGCTGATGTCTTTAGATCTCTGACTTGACATTGATTGTTGACGAATGTGACTTGATATCCCTTGTCGCAGAGTTGGCTTATGCTCAGAAAATTGTGTTGTAGTCCTTCCACATAGGCTACTTTATTGAAGGACACTTCACCATTCCCAGCTGAGCCATATCCTCTTGTCTTGCCAGAGCCATTGTCTCCAAAGATGACTGAAGGATCCTCCTTCTCTATGTAGTTAGACAGAAGGGCTTTGTTCCCTGTCATGTGCCTTGAGCATCCACTGTTAAGGTACCAGGTTATGATTGTGGAGCTTGGTTCCTGTGGTAAGATAAAACTCTCATTTTGGTACCCATACTTGCATGGGTCCTACTTTGTTATTACCCTTGGGAACCCAAATTTGCTTAATTCCGGGTCTCATATGCATAGGATTATGGTAGCATATTGCAGCCTTGTGACCAGTCTTATTACATACAAAACATCTAATATAATGTATGCTTGTGTGTGTGTGTGGATTCTTCCTCCATTTGGACTTATGAGGGTTTTTAGCAATCCTATCTTCCTTTTTCCATGTGTCCTTGTGTTTCATGATTTGTGACGAGTGAGGTTTAACTCTATTATTCCTTCCCAGTTGGTTCGTGGAGTCGATTTTACTCGACTCTATGACTCTTTGAGGTTGGAGAGTAGAGACTGAGTTACTCTTCTCTTTTCTGAAACCTAGGCCAGCATGAGATCCTTTATTCCTTGGAACATAAGTTGGATCTGACGAGGAGGGTTGAACCGGTTCTTCCATCTGTAAGGATTTCACAAATATAATGCTTCTACTGAAACTTGGAGCATTACTAGGGCTAGTTTCTTTTTATCTTTTCCATATATGGCTCTAAGATGGATTCCCCAAAGCCTAAACATGTTTTGTCAGATGCACTTCTCTGACTAGAGATCAGGGAGTCCATGGATGAAGATGATTTATTCCATGTAGAGATTTTCCTTTCTAGTTCCTCAATTTTAGAGGTTAGACTTGACTCTCTTTGTGCATTGAGCTCATTGGTCTATTTTAAGAGCTTATTTTCAGCTTTAATCTTGGAGAGAGAGAGTCAGTACTTAGAAAGGCTGTTTCCAGTTCTTCCTGAACTTTCTCTTTCTCCTTTTGAAGAAGTGAATAATCTTTGGACAGAACTCTGAACCATTTCATTTACTGATGCAGATCAGATGTTATGTCATGCAATGCAGTTCTTAAATCATCAATGTCTACATCAGGAGAGTTAAAGTCAAATACCTCATCTATACTTACTTCATGAATGTTGGAGTTCTTTTTATCCCTATCATGCTTGGCCATTAGGCAAAGATTTACCATTTGAGGATCTTCATCATCTCCAGATTCGGTAGTTGAGTCGTTGTCTAAGTCACTCCACGATCCTCCAGCTACAAGACCTTTGTTTTTCTTCTGAAGCCTCTTGTTGCCTTTAAATTCTTTCTTTGAATTTGATCTTTTCTTGAGTTCTTCTCTGAGAGGCTTGTTGCAGTTTGCAATGAAATGGCCAGGCTTTTTGCAGTTGTAGCATAAGTCGTTTATTTGTTCCTAGCTGTTATAGTTGTTGAACTTCTTAGGTTTGCTTCTTTTGCCTTGACGCATGAACCTTCTAAGTCTTTTTACCAACATTACAAAGTCCTCATCATTATCTTCATCATAGTCAGAGTCATTCTCAGTGTTAGCTTTAGAAGTGTTGTCTGTTGGTTTTAGAGCAACTCCTTTGTCTTTCTTTCTTCCTTCGGATAGAGTTTCTGCTCGTTGAGTCAGCTCTAGTTCGTATGTGAGAAGGTTGCCATATAACTGTTGAACAGTCATTTCATGGAGATTCTTTGACTCTCTGATGGCAGTGGTTTTGACATCCCACTTGCTAGGTACAACTCTCATGAACTTTATGATTAGATCTTTATTTGGATAGATCTTTCTATAGGCTCAGAGAGAGTTGAGCAGTACATTGAATCTTTCGTTGTTGGAAGTGACATTTTCTCCTTAAACGTGTGCAAACATTTCATATTGCTGAGTTAGGAGAGATTGCTTGTTTTCTCTGACTTCTTCTGTTTGGAACAAAATGTTCTTGGCCTTTGTATCGAGTTGGACAACTTTCTTTTCATTGTCAGTCCATTCTTCTTTGACCTTGATCTGGATTCTGTTTTGATCGTCTACAGTAGGAGCAAGCTTGAAGGGAATGTAGGGCCCATTTTGAACAGTTTCAAATAGATCTTCATCTATTGAGTCAGTGTAAGCTTGCATACGAACTTTCCAATTGGCAAATTTATCTTTGTTGCACATAGGTGGCTTGCTGCCTCCTCCAGTCTTTGATTCGCTTATCAGATGTGCCATTGGATCTACTTAAGCTTTGTAGGCTGTTTGATAGAACCTGCTCTGATACCAATTGTTAGTTCCTAGAGGCACAATAGTTATCTAGAAGGGGGGGGGATTGAATAGATATTTTAAATTCTTTTAAAAATACTTTGTTTGTTTTAACAATGGTTCAAACACAGCAGAATTAAGATTTATTTGTTTTCCCTTTAAGATATAGTGAGTTAATGAGAGTGAGGCAGTTATAGCAGTTATAGGAGACATAGAGATTTTAAGTGTGTTAGAGCATTCAAAGCTCCTAGTTCACTCTTCTACTCCTTGAGTAGGAAATCCACTAAGGATATCTTTACAACTTTTGAATCTCACAGATTCCTTCAAGAGCAGCAGTCTTGGCACTTCTCAGTTCACTTTTGAACTCTACAAGTCCAGCAGACTTGGTTCTACACAGTTCACTTAGAACTCTTCAAGTCCTTCTAACTTAGAACTTCTTACTTCACTTGATAGCAGTTGATGAGTTCTTGAATGGTGCTATTCAGTTTCCGTTAAGCTTTTGTTCGAAAGAACTGAATAACTGAGCAAGTTTTTTCTTTTCGGATCGAGAGTTTGATCGTTGAGTGTTCTTTTGCTTTTTGTTCAGTGCTTGCTTAATCTTCTTCATCTGCTGAATCTGTGTATATAAGATGTTTTTAAAATGTATCCGTTGAAGACATCCATTGAAGCATTAAATGCATTTGACATTTCTGAGCTTTGATGGAGACTTTTTGCACAGTTTCTGATTAGCAGACTAGCCCACTGACACAGCAGACTGTTATCTCACCTAACACCTGAAAAGGTATTTTCTGCTGACCTATAGTACTTTCCTTAGCTTCTTCAATACGCTTCTTTGTTACATATTAAGGATGACTGTTGTGTCATTGGGACTCCCGAGGACTTCAACGTTTATAATCCGTTCCTCATTTGTTGGGATTTATTCTTAAACAAATGGACAAGGCTCAATGATTCTGACATAGACAGATGATGCTCTATGACTTTGATCGTGGTGTCTTGCCACCTTGGTGCTTGATCTGATACTGGCAAACGAGAACACTACGATATCTCTTAAGGACTGGCACACTACGATCTTTACTTGCTTGTCTTTGCCGACTCTACATTTCCGAGAGCATACTATGATCTTTGAGTTGGCTCGGCAAGCGTTTGGACCACTCTACAATTTCAGGAGAGGCCCTTCAAAGTAGATACACTACGATCCTCGATGATCTACGATTCTGCCTTGGCTTCTACAATCTCTTGATCAACTCGATAGACTACGATTCAGTTGAACCCTATCTATTACATCTCAAGATATAGATCAACCTAATAGCTTTGATCTTTTCTTCTATACATTCATTTATAGAATGATAAACATTAAAGACCACATCAACCTAACACTTTTGATCTATCTCTAAGTCCTTGTACATGCATTCTTTTAAGGAATTTACATATAATCATGGATATTTACTTTCAACATCAAATTTAAATATGTAATCTCCCAACAGAGGTGTTTTTGGTCTATATGGCAAGGACACATGGTGAAAAGTTCTCTTTGGCCCGTTGTGCAAAGATGGATTGTTGATTGACATGATCATGACCATTGGTGTTACAATTGAATATCTTTGGCCCCGTAGTGCAAAGATGAACTGTTGATTTGCATTATTATGATAAGAAATTATTGATTGGTGTTACAGGGATAAAATATTGATGGTGGACTTTTAATTTGGAGAAGATTGTGAACATCATGATCTATTTTACTCTCCTAATTAATTGATTGATATTTCCGTTGCAGTTGTTGATCTAAAACTTATTATCTATTACATTCTATCAGATTTTTCACTATTGAAGGTTAAGGATAATATATTATTCATTATCTTAGTCATGATATTCTTTACTGGGCTATTTGAGCTCACCCTTTTCTTTTTTGTTCCATTGTTCTTCTCAGAAAATGAGAGTGTAGCTGGCCGGGACTAGTCAGGGTGTGGGGTGATGATCCGAGATATTTTCTATAGTTGTCTTCACCATGTTGTTAAATAATATGGCAATAATCATGTCGAAGACTTGTAATATGTGTTGTTGTATCTTATACGACATTGTAATAATTTGAGTTTGGATATTATCGTATTTTCTATAACACTGTATTAAGAGAACGTATTGTTGTAATGCGTATTTTGGTGCTCCAAATTAGGTTATGTGGACCCTATTTTGGGGGCATCACAGTCCACCCAATATGAATTGTGGACCGATAGAAAGCCTGACTTAGGCAATTTACAGTTATGGGGTTCGGTAGCTTATGTTCACAACATTTCTCATAAATATGTGAAGTTGGGTAAGAAATGTATATTTATAATTAAGGTACTCTAAACACTATAAAGGTTATGTTTTCATTGGTGAGCATCTGGATGGGACTATACTGAAATTAAGTCACGAGATGCAGAATTTCTATAAATAGATTTTGCGATTATAGGTGATGTTAGTAGGGATAAAGACTTTTATGAGATGGAGGAAGAAAATGGCCCACCTAATCAGATGGTAGAGACTAAGGAATCTATTCCTTTGGCTTCTATATAAAGTGGAAGTGACATACTTTCAAGTACTCTTTCGTCAAATGAAAAGTCACATATTCTTCAATTGCGAAGAAGTCAAAGAGGAAATATTCCACATCGTCACTTTGAGATTGAGGGAAATGCTTTTATTGCTGATACGCAAGATCAAGATAAACCTCAATCTTATCTAAAAGTTATATAATCTACTTCAAGTGGAAAGTGGACAATTACAACGGATGAGGAAATGGACTCTATGAGGACTAATTAAGTCTACGACTTGGTTGATCTTTTGACTGGACAAAAAGTTATTGGGAACAAACATGTTATTAAAGTTAAATGCAAGGCGGATGGTTCCATTGAAAGATATAAAGCTAGCTTAGTAGCCAGGGGGTTACACTCAGTAATAAGGGATTGATTATAAGGAAAATTTCTCACATGTTGTGAGATTTGTCTCGATCCGTCTCTTATTAACTATTATTGAACATTTGGATCTAGAACTATACCAAATGGACGTAAAGACGGAATTTTTTAATGGAGAACTTGTCGAGAGATATACATGGAAAAATTAAAAGTTTATATTGAAAAAGGTTTTGAGCGCAAAGTTTGTAAGCTCAAACGTTCTATTTATGGCATGAAACAAACATTTAGACAATGGTATCTTCGGTTTCATCGAGCACTCATTGGTGATGAGTTTGCAATGATCAAAGAGGACCATTACATGTATCTCAAAAGGTATAATGGGATGTTTCTTATCCTTTCGATGTGTGTTGATGACATTTTACTTATTGGGAATTATAAAGCGATGATAATCGCCACTAAATGATGGTTGTCCTCTAACTTTGAAATGAAGGACATATGTTCTTGGAGTAAAGATCTTTAGAGATCGATCAACAAATCTTCTTAGTTTATCCCAAGAAACTTACCTTAAGAAGGTTCTTTAATTATTCTAGATGAACAACTATAGACCTATAAACAATCCTATTGCAAAAGGTGATGTTATTGGCCTTGAGCATTGTCCTACCTCTCCCAAAGAAATTGAGAAAATGTCGTATGTTCTATACATTACAATTATTGAAAATTTAATGTATGTAGTTCAGTGCACACGACCAGATATAGGTTTATGTTCTTGCACTAGTACAAAGTAGTAAATAGACAACACTTAAACCACAACGTTTTTATAAAAAATGTTGTGATAATTTTTTTCACTAACGCTTTTTAACAAAACGTTATAGATACATATGAAAAAACGTTATCTATTTAAAAGGAGTATTTTTTGGTTTTAAATACATAACGTTTTTTTAAAAAACGTTATTTATCTAAAAAAACCCGGAGCAAAAACCGCACTTAAATGAAAACTTAAAATTAAAATACGCTTTCTCTGTGCTCTGCTCTGCTCTCTCTCTCTCTGCTCTCTCTCTCTGCTCTCTTTCGCTCACAAAACCAAAACCCTATTTATTCCTCCCCTTTAAAGATCCTTTCTTTGGCTGTAACTGATTTTGATAACTTGTACTTTCTTGTAGGACAAATTGGCATATTTTCGAATAAAGGAGCTGAAGGATATCCTTACGCAATTCGGTCTTTCTAAGCAAGGAAAGGAGTTTATTGAGTGCTTGTTGTACGCCTTTCACCATCTAGCTCACAAGGTAAGGAAATTATTCTCTCTATCGCTCCTCCTTCAATTATATTACGCTACTCTGCTTGATTTTTACTCTACGCAAACAATTCTCCTTCTTCCGATACTCATCCGTACCGCACAAAATCCCCAAATCGAACAGGAGAAGAAGGTATTCCTATTTTAGTTGTTGTAAAAACCCTAATTTCAAGATGTTACGTTGACAATCACTTGTTGTACCAAACCAAAGAAGGAAATCAGCTCACTTCTGCTGCTATTTTGGGTCAGGACGGCTCCGTTTGGGCCCAGAGCCCCAACTTTCCTCAGGTGCTCCATTTTTGTGAAGATGTTTGTGGCCAGGTATGTTCGCTTTTTGTTTTTCTTAAAGTTTGAGGTTTTTAGATTACCATTTGTGGTGGACATGTTTTTGTTGGTTTTTTTTTGTTTAAAAAAATATGTTTTTATAAAAATTGTGGTTATTCTGTGTTTTTGTTTGGTCAGATTTTATGCCTTTCTGAATGCTTCCTGCCTCTTCAGTTGATTCTGTAAGGAACAATGTATTTGAATTTAGTATTTAGGTATTTAGGGCCTTTATTTTGGTCTTATTTGATTTTTCATTTGTAAATGTTTACGGGATGTTTTGATTGTATATGATGTATGGAGTATTCTAAGTGGTGCTATGTCAAAGTTAAAGGTTAAGTCCATTTTGATAGTTGCTTGATGTTTTCAATTGAGAAGTAGTCCTTTTGTGGCAGTCTATCAATGGTACGATTTCATTCACTTATAAAATTTTCTTTTAAATATGCGGGCCTTTATACAATAAACATGAGGTTTCTATATGATTAGGTTTGAGAAACATTATGGGAAGATGGCAAACGGTTCCCTATGAGTCTTATGGTCTTCAAGACTGCATCAACAATGGTATTGTACTTGAGAAATTCGATTTTTAATTCTATGTCTGATGAAGTTGTGCAAGAGCAGAGAGTCTTAGGTTGTGTTTGATAAATCTGAAAATTAAGATATGAATGATTATGATGTCTTAATAAATTAGATCATCTGAATGGTTATGAGGTCTGAATATAAAAAATTGTTTGATAACTAAAAAGTAAGTTGTCTCTTAATGACACTATTTTACCATTTTAAAGGGTAAATTTTTATTTAATAATTTTAAATATTCAATTTAATAAAAATAAGTGCATAATATTGTTTAATATATTTATATATAAAAAAATTAGCAAAAAAATTCATTAAGAGGTACCTCTTAATTATTAAGATTTCATTTTCTGTCTTACCGATTAAGAGGCATTCAGAGGTAACAAAAAACAAAACAAACAGCATCATGCCTCTTAGCGAATAAGAGGCAGTCCATTAAGAGGCAATCAGATGTAAACAAACAACACCTTACTTGGATATTTACACACATTTGTGATTTGTATAAATGACAGGTACAAATAGACATGATTTAAATGTTACTTTATTTACAACCCAGGTTGGCACTGATATAGTCTTGAATCAGAATAGGCCAGCACTCATAATTAGCAGTACAAGTTGGTGAGTTCTTACTGAACTAGCTGCTCATTATATATATGTGTTATGTATGAGCTCTGTGTTTGTAGTACTTATTTCGAGGTGAATATAACCTTTATATTTCTGGTGTTTGTTATTTACTCTATTTTATTCTAGTGATGCATCATACAATTTTGGGATTGCATTTGATTATATATGTATTTGATCATATACCATTGCATTGCATTTGATCATATATGTACATGGTTGCATACTGTGAATTGAGAAATTTATGTCATGTGTTCTAAATTTTGGGATAGTTCTAGTGGCTGTCTTGTTTGTCTAGGTTCTCCTGTCTGATAATTTGGTCACGTGAAGAAAGTTGTGGCTTGTCTTTTTCAGCATACCCCACAACAGGTGAGTCTGTGGTCATGCAAGTATAAGTTTTGAAAATTCTATATTAGGGGGATTTGGAAATTTACTAGGCTTTTTTCTTTTGATTTTGTATCCGTTGACTGTTATTTCGTCTGGTTATTCTATATTTTGTGCACTAGGAACATAAGACCTTTGGCCACTGATCGTTGCTTCATGTTCACTTACCCTCTTTACACTTCATAAGACCTTTGGCATCAACACTTGTATATTCTCTAAATTGAATCCATTACCAGATAATTCTGTCATCACTAGGAAAACAATATCTGCAATACAATTAGGAGTTTCTAATTTAATTTGTTTCATCTACCTTTTTCATTTCTTTTACTAACATGCAATAGGCAAGGATAGTGTGATGGTAGCTTATGTCATGAAGCCTTCTCGTGAAGAATACTTTTCTAAGGTGAGACCTCTTATTATTAAATGCATACAACATTTCCCGATCTACAGAAATAAAAGACGCAATTGACCTTATGCACTACAATTGGCCACATGATAATATAGGTTTGCCCATAGCCTGTGCATGATCTACCTTTAGAATCTGGAACTGGTCTTTTTATACTGTTATTTTGGTAGTTGATTGATTTATCTTTCATAATAAACTTTACTTTTAATTTTAACTAACCAGATTATCAGAGAGTTCTTGTATTTGATCTGTATAAGTTTTGGCCTTCCAAAACCTTCAGGTTGTTCTGGTTGAAAATTCTATTAGTGCATGTGAATGTTCAGCTTTTTAGATTAATGTTTCTTGTACCTGCCCCATCTGAAGCATTCAAAGTTACATGTATTGATTGTTTGCTTTTGGCAGAAACTGTCTCCTCCAAGTATAGCGAAACCTCAAGTTGCTTGTGGTGTATCTGATGCTCACAGTATGGTAATAACTTTTCCTAATGTACTTTTGATTTTTCATCTTTAGTATCAGAAAATTTGTAAATTGTATGCCTCACCTGTATATCATTGCAAATTGTATATAAATCATTGTTGCAAATTGTATGCCTCACCTGTATATCATTTTTCTTTACAAATGGTATGCCTCACCTGTATATGGATATAATTCATACCTGACATTGGGTTATTTACCTCATTGTTGCAGTTTGAACATGTCGGCAGCCAAGCTCATTGGTAGTGTTGCAGCTTCATTTGTAATTGCATTTACATGTGACTATTATATTGCTGAGCGGAAAATATTTGGAGGCAAGTTCGTTCTTTTTTTTCTTTTTTTCTTTTTTGAGGTCCTGCCTTATTTCTTGTTTCATTAATGTTGTGGACCTTGGCTGACTTCACCATTCTAAATACCTTTTAAAATCAGGTACTACTCCTAGTACTATTACAAACAAAGAATGGGCAGCAGAGACTGACAAAAAGTTCCAGGCATGGCCTCGTACTGCTGGTTCTGATTCAGCTGATCATTTGTTTCTTTCTTTTTCTCCCTGCATGTAGTGTTACATGTATGAACTGTTAAACTGCAGGTGCGGTAACTGGAGCTATAACTACTCCCCTTGATGAACATTTTCTTAGTGAACATAGTAGTAATTTATATTGAAAAGTGAATTTGAGATTTATATATGGATAGTTTGGTATATATTTTGTGGATATAGTAATTTGAAACTGTAAACGAATTTTATTATTGGGATGTATTTTGAATGGTTGATACATTTTGGCTTTAAATTTAAATGAGAATTTAGACTTTTTAGCTATATATCATGGCATTAATATATTGCAAGTGCATTGGTAATATAGGTGAATCATAATCTTTTTTTTCTTTTTTTTATCTACAACATTTTAAAAATGTTGTCTGATATATTAAACTACAACATTTTTAGTCAGAAAACATTGTGAAATCATACCTTCTACAACGTTTTCAAGCATCTACTAATTTATGAAAAATAAATCTACAACGTTTTTTTCTTAAAAACGTTGTATAATGTGTCTAACTACAACGTTTTAAAAACTTTGTGTAAGGGTGTCATCACCCTTAACCACGAAATTTTTCTAATAGAAGCTACAACGTTTTTTTCGCGTTATCTATTTACTGTTTTGTAGTAGTGTTGGTTGATACCAGTCAAACCCTGGAATTGCTCATTAGAGAGTAATTAAAAGGATCATGCGATACTTGAGAGACACATTAGATTACATTTTATGCTATTGAGGATCTGATCTTCACTTAGTTGGATACTGATTCGATGCTAGTTATGGAGGCGATCGTGGGAACAAAAAATCTACCTCAAGATATGGATTCTTGCTAAATGGAAGGTGCCATCACCTAGCTAAGTAAGAAAAAAACTTGTGTGAATTTATCCACGGTGGAGTAAGAGTTTGTAGCATGTATATCAATCGTCCAAGAAACCTTATGGCTAAGGAGGTTCTTTAAGGATCTTAATTTTGTACCTCATGCTTCATATCCTGTGACAGTTTTCTGTGATTGCACAACGATACTTGATTTTATCAAGGATCCCAAGTATCATGACAGGACAACATATTGATTTGAGGACATGCTTTATTCGAAAGAACATAACAAAAAATGAAGGGGTACTAAAGTATTTACCCACCAATCAGATGATTGTTGACCCCCTAACGAAAATGATTCATAAAAATGCATTTCAGAGACATGTTCATTTTTTAGGACTTCGTAGGGTTTAATGTACTTATGACATTTCAATGTATCACTTATTGTTTGGCTTATATTAGAAATTCATATCATTGTCTTTATTGGCATATGATAAATTCAGTTCACACAATTATAAACTATAACTTATATATATATATATATATATATATATATATATATATATATATATATATATTAGAATTAAATGTCTAACAAGTTGATTGGTTCTCTCGCACGAGCAAACATCTTTGGCGCTTTAGATAGCGAGTAATTGATGTTTAGGATAACAATTAATTGACGCTGAAAAATGAGCAAAGATGAGATATTTCATTTAATTTTGTTTTGGATAGCGAGTTATTGACACTTTGGATAACATTCAATTGGCGTTTAATAGCGAGAAAAATGTTATGTTAATATATCACCTTGGTTAGAAACAAGATGAGGTTAAATATGTTGACCGAATATGGTAAGTCTCACTATCCATATTAACCTGGTAAATAAACGGATGCTAAATCTCAGAGTTGACGCTTAAAGAGACGAGCAATTCAAGAATTCTAGCTAGGCACTCGAGGAGTGATGAACTAAGATTCGCACGGCGTGATTGTAAGACATATGCTCACAATTGTGGGATTATTTGTCGAGACATGTTAAATGGACAAAAAATTTCAAAATTGGAGCTTCGAAAAGCAAGCAATTTGAAATTTTCAAGTTAGACACTTGGGGAGTGACTAGACTGGAGTCCACACAAGAAAACTATTTAATTAGTATGTTGTGAAAATATGACATGAGTTTAGCGACAAAATAAAAGAGGTGAGAAAATGAATCCTTACTTTCTCACTGTGTGTTGTCCTTTTAAAGGATAAGGTATTCCTTGATCCTTTTATTAAGTACTCTTTGTGTACTTTGACTATGTTAAAAAGAGATTGATGTTACTTTGGTTGAATTTCCTAAAGTTCGGACTATGAGACTTTATGGGATGATTCTAGGAAAGTAGTTGATTCAGATTTGAGTAATATTATGGCAAATGGAAAAAAATTAATTTCACCATGCTTTGAACGTGTCGACAACTATAACGTTTTTGGAAATGATATAGTAATAAGTGAGATGCAAAATAGAAATAGGCCTAAAGGGGTTAAGTGCGGCGCTATGAGGGATCAAAGATACTTAACCGGATGAAAATTAAAGTTAGTCTGGGGTACTCTGAGTTTGAGAGGTTGTAGCTTCGATGCAAACCTTAACCAGTTTAGTTTGACGGCTCCCACATTACATATTTTGCTAAAAGGGTTGATGTCTCTATTTTGGCCCTAATGGCTGGGTTTAATTTAGAGCTCCTGTATTGCAGATAAAATCAGCGGTCGCACAGTTCGGCGGCTAAACAAATTTATTGACTTACACGTTTGGACTTCATTGACTTGTATAATAACGTCGTCCTTACCATGGGTGAGTAGAAGATGTTGGTTAATGGACCCAAACTAGAGCGCCCATAGAGCGAACGACTTGGTGGGTATAACCACATGGTTCATTGTCTAGATAAATTGAACATGTGTGTAAATCTCTCCTTTATGCTCTTGGGAGTTACATACAACTTGAGAGTTATATATATTAAACATGGGAGTTACATTGTAATTAGTGTAATTCATTTGGGAGTTACTAGAGTTTCAAATGAATTACATAATTATCAATATTAATTCTTGTTTAATATATGTATGGGGGTGAAAATGATCCCAAGTCGATTCGAACACCTTAATGCTGAAGTTCGACTCGAATCAAAAAATTTGTGTTTAGATTCGACTCGAATTTGAACTGATAATTCCAAGGCTGCTCAAGTTTGACTCGATTAATTACTCGATACTACTCGACTCGAAGTTACTCGACTCGTTTTCACAACGAGTAATTTGTGAGCCTTTCTATTCGAGCTCGAGCATGAGATGGATCACACCAAAATGAGACAAAAAATGTAAAATTAAAAAAACTCCATTTTCATTTATATATAAAAATACATGTGTAACAAAAATTACAAAGATAAATTTACAATATTAATTATACTATGATACAATTTCTAGTTACATCATTACATCAAGGCAATAACTTTAAATAGAAGCAATTCATGAGTCATTACTACAAATCTACATTTTTGGTTTTTTGCAAATAAATCAAGGCCCAAAGTTCAAGCTTTAATCCTGATCAATTTGAGCAGTAATAGGTTGAGCATCGTATGCAAATGCAATGGAGCAGAACTGAATCATACTGAAATCACAAAAATAACAATGAACAGTTCATTACCGAAAGAAAGGACAAGCAACATATTATATATTTCATAAATAAGAACATGATACATTACAATCAGCTCCATAAAATTTATATTTATTGATATATCTATGAGACAAAACAATCAGCAAAAAATAAAAAATTAAACCAG
This sequence comes from Panax ginseng, assembly GCA_020205605.1. Classification (NCBI taxonomy): domain Eukaryota; kingdom Viridiplantae; phylum Streptophyta; class Magnoliopsida; order Apiales; family Araliaceae; genus Panax; species Panax ginseng. Next base: position 162,862,110 of record CM035128.1, read on the forward strand.
TCCTTAACTAAAGAGTGTGAAACACATTCTGCAATTGAGCTCATATGAGTGTATGTGTGTTTTTATGTGTGAGACAGAGATAAAGAAATGAAGTTGATTAACATACACAACCTGCAAAACATAGATCCTACTAACATTTTATGGCTGTAATAATCAACTAATCAAGTCATAAAAAAATTACATAGCATGGAAACATTTACTAAATTTTTGTGAACACATGATTTCGGTTTAATAGTCTAAAAAGAGGTAAATGTTGAATAGTAAATATTGCCTTCTAACCAAATCAACTAATTTTTTATATCAAAAGATTCTTCCAGGCAATAACTTTAAGCTTTTAAATCACATTAGACAACATGATGATTCTAAGTCTGAGACCATTGAAATGGAACTAGATTGTTGATTTGACTTCTCTTAAAGGTCAGTGCTAAAAGAGATTTGAACAAGTGTTTAGCTCAGAAACACAAACCTTCTGCATCAGGAATCCAACAACAGCATGGGCTCTATGAGTAGTGCCAAATGCATCATTAATATACACGTTTGCTAGAGATGTTAGCTTTTTTGCAAATTCAGGATCATTATTCTCTTCCTCTTTATATAATCTCACATTCTCGAGGAGAAGAACACCCCTTCTGGTATTTCATCAGCCACCAATTTCTCTACTTCTTCACCAATGCAGTTATTTGCCATACATGCAAACAAATGTAAGTAAGATGGAAAAAAGGTTTTAGAACTATATGAAATACATGTAAGAGACCACTTGTAATACATGGAAAAAAGGTCTTAGAAGTATATGAAATACTCTAAATGTAAGTATGAGTTTTTGGAAATACTTGTCAAACAATAGTAAGATGCAGGGAAAAATAACAGAACCAAAATATACGAAAAAAATAATGACAAAAATATAATGGTGAAACCCAAACTAAATGAGCATGGATTCAACCACAACAAACCTAAAGAATAGAAGATCTCAACCTCTGAAGAACATACTTTATTCTCATATGCCAGACAGATAGATGATGCATACTAGTCTTCTCTCAAAAAAGAAGGGGGACGATATGAAATGAATATTATCAATATACAAGAAAAATAATTATATAAAATAAGCATGAAATTTCCCCAAAAACCTTATAGCATCACATTATTCTATATGGTTCACTAAATTGCCATTTTAGTTAAAAGAGAAAAGGACACTACATTCAACTATAATTTTCAATACATAATTGAATGAAATAGTAAAAGTGGAAACTTAACACATTCCCAACTCAGATCATATGAATAGAATCACCAGTTGAAAAATTCAATAAAAATTAATTACCGACTAATAAAAGAAACTGCCTACCGAGTAACAAAGTGACATAATGTTCTTTTAAGTCTAGATACACAACATAAGACAATAGTCCATAGAGACTTATATTACCACATAACAAGTTAATCAATAGGCATCTCATATCCATATTTGTGACGAAACTCAACTGCTTCATTTCTTTCTTGTTGAACCAAGGTCCTTGCATCAACTGAGAATCACTACAAGAAAAAATGTTATTTTCGACGGAATTGAGGCCGGCTGAACACATTTCATCGACTTTAATATAAGACCGACTGAATATTTCGTCGATATTAAGTTAGTCGACTTTAATGTATCCTCGACGAACATACGTCGGAATTAAGCCCTCTCATTGGCGCCAAGCTTTTCGCCAGCGCGAGTATAAAGTCGATGAAATATGTGTTACCCTCGATGAAATAGTTCGTCAAAATTAGCTTAAAGTTGACGAAAATAACCTCGACGGAATTTCGTCAAGAATAATTATTAAAAACCTAATCAGATTGTTTTCTCCAGCCTCCTCGTCAGTCACTCTTTCATCTCTCTCTCAATTTAGCTCTCACTCACTCTCTCTCACTAAAACTCTCTCATCTCACTCCGCCCACACCACCATCTCGTTGGATTCCAACCACCACCTCCGACCACCATCTCCGACGACCACCTCCGCCCACCTTGCTACGGAAGCTAGCCGCGCCCACCTACTTGGCATCCCCACCTTGCAGTGATAGCTGTGGTCGATTTTTTTCTCAAATTGGTGGTTTTTTAGCTAGTAAATCTTCTATTTTTTGTTAAAAATTCAAGCTAATCAAGTATATTTGATGAATCTGCCATTTGATTTTGATTAATATGTCTTTTAAATCCATGCCCTATTTTTGCAAAATGGGTTCTATTATAGTATTGCTATGTATTTTGTATATATGTTTGGGTCTGAAAATTAGTGGGTATTTATTTCTCTTGCACTGGCTCACAGATTGTACTGAAATTGGTTTTTATTAGGTTTGAAATTGGTTATATTGGTACCAAAGATATGAAATATGACTGAAATTGGTATAAGATAGGGTTGAGTTGATCAAATTGATCTAAAATTAGTTAATTAGCTAGGGTCTGATGCAGGAATTACATAACTGAAAATTGGTATTATATGCATGCCATGAATTGTTGATATGTGTTTATTTATTATATCATTTTGAAATTATGAAAATTTGATGAAATTGAGAATATTAGTTGCAATTTTGAAATTTTGAAATTTTGTAAAATTTCGTGTCATATTTGTTATTCCCGACGGAATTCTGTTAAAATTATTCAATTACAAAATCAGTGGGCCCTAAAACAAATACAAATTAATAATAAATTAGAATAATATATATAAATTGAATAAATCTATATAAAATAACTTAAAACATATCTAATAAATAAATAAAATAAAATAAATAAATTATATTTAATTAATAAATATAATATCTAATAAATAAATAAAAGAAAATAAATTACATTTAAATAATTAATAATAAATCAATTAAATTGAAAAATTAAATTAAATTTAATAAAATAAATTTTAAAAATTATATAATATAATATAATACAAAATAAACTAAGTAGAACTTACTTAGTTTTTTAAAATAATGAAAATAAGATCAATATAATATAATATAACATAATAAAAAATAAATTAATATTTTAGTAAATAAAACTAAAAAAAAATAATTAAATTAGATCTAATAAATAAATAAAATAAAATAAATTATATTTAGTTAATTAATATAATATAGTATAATAAAATAAAAATAAAAATGAATATTAAATCGAGAATAAATCAATTAAATTAAATAAATTAAATTAAATTTAATAAAATAAATTTTAAAAAATATATAATATAAAATAATACAAAATAAACTAAGTAGCACTTACTTAGTTTTTTAAATTAATGAAAATAAGATCAAAATAAAATAAATAATATAATATAATAAAAATAAATTAAAATATTTTAGTAAATAAAATAAATTAAATCAGATCTAATAAATAAATAAATAAAATAAATTATATTTAGTTAATTAATATAATATAGTATAATATAATAAAAATTAAAATGAATAATAAATCAAAATAAATCAATTAAATTGAATAAATTAAATTAAATAAATTAGAAAAATTATATAATATAATATAATACAAAATAAACTAAGTAGCACTTACTTAATTTTTTAAATTAATGAAAATAAGATCAAAATAATATAATATAATATAATAAATATAATAAAAATAATATAAATCACACTAAGTAGCATTTACTTAGTTTTTTAACATAAAATAAAATAATATACTAAATAGAATTTTCTTAGTTTTCTACAATTAAAAGTAACTAAATAAGTTATCTACATATTCAGTAAATAAAATAAAATACAATAAACCTAGTAGCATTTATCTAGGTTTCCATTGATAAAATAAACTAAGTAGCATTTGCTTAGTTTGCCACAATTTTCAATAAACTTAATAATGTCATGTGTTAAATCTTCAATACACTCAATCGACAATCAATTACAATTATACACTTTATAGTAAATATATCATTCCATAAACCTGTAAATATTTACTATAGGTAGGAGCTTAGAAACCCGTTTGACATTCACTCATTAGGAGTGAATGTCGAATAGTCCCCAGTTTGGGACTGTTACTGGATGTTATGTCTCTCACTTAGGTCGATGCTAATTCACAAGGTGCATTTTTATAAACTTTTGAGAATTTTAGCTGGTGTCTCTACATGTTCTCCGAGTGCATATTTAGACTAAGTCGACGGAATAAGCATATCCTCGACGGAATTTCGTCGATATTAAGCCCTTTTTTTTATGGGCTGCCACGTGGCAAGTTTATCCTCAACTGACTAACCTTGACGGATATAATTCAGTCGAGAATAGATTAAGCTCGACCGAATATTCCGTCGAGGTTAGTCAGTCGAGGATAGATATCTTCGACTGAAATATCTACGGACCAAATTTCGACGTACTTATATCCGACTGCATTTTCAACCAAATATTCCGTCAGAATTAACATTATCTCGAAGGATTATGCTTAATTCCGACGAAATATTCCGTCGAAAATAACCCTTTTTGTTGTAGTGAATTAATACTTCAAACATTATTAGAGCTCCACTTATTTATTGGAATAAATATTATAAATAAATAAGTGTGACTTACATTTGACATAACTTCCAAATTAATAAAGGACTATAGCAAAGCAACAAAACAAATCAGATAGGATCATAATTGGATATAAAATATCTGAAAGGATTACATTATACAACGGAGAATCAATAAATAGATATACCATAATGTGTGCAACCCAATCCACTGACACAATCAACCTGTTAAAAAGCAGCAAAATACATAGCTCAACACTAATAGATATAGAAGATGACTTAGAAACAGGTTGAAAACTTACTTGTACAATTAAATAATAAAGGAACTAATGGTTCATTGCTCAGTTGAGAATACATTACTTCTAACATACAAAAGGAAAAGAAGAGAGAAATGTGTCATGTGATCTCAAGTATTATGAGATATCTGATAGTTTAGAACTTAGAGCAGACATGCTTAAAAGAAAAGGTAACAGAAAAACTTGTGCAATTGCAGAATCGAGAAACTTACATTGGTCTGCATTTCCATCGATCCTTCCACAGATAAGTACCAACCTTGCTAGTTTGAATCACTACATTTCTAAGATCATTAAACTGAGTTGAATAGTGGAGTTGCTCAATCTGAACTCATTTCGAGTTCAGGCTTGTGGCTTGTTCATATGCCAAGCTAAACATGAGTAAAGCTTGAGTTCTAAATTAGTTTTAACAGTACATGTAAGAAATAAACATGTGAATGATATTCTTATTTATATATGATTTGATTATGATATATATATGAATGAATATGCAAATATGCTTGCATTAAGAAAAGCTGTAAAGTCCTCTGATAGAGTATAGAAATATATGTACAATGACTTAGAATGAATTGATCAAATGTGTTAGGATGATCCTATATAAGCAGAACAACTTTGTAAAGTCCTTAAAAAGAAATGATGTATAAAGACTATAAACATAGAAAGATCAAACATGTTAGGTTGATCTTATAATGTAATAGATAGGCTTGTCTGATCGTAGATGTGACGCCCCCAAAATAGGTATACATCACCCATCTTGAGTTGCCAAATTCATGGTACAAAAATCAATTATAAACTCCATTTATACAACTGTCGTGCAATATACGACGACATATATATTGTGACTTTCAATAAAAATATTGTAACATATATAATACGACAATATTCATACTCAAATTATTACATGCCATATAAAGTACAACAACAAATATTTCAAGTCTCCAAAGGGACACGAGAAGATTTCTGTTCTCTTCATTTTAATGCGGTGCACTTTTGACGCTTTCAAGGTCGGGTTCTTATCACCCTATTGTTGTTCACCAAAATCAATTATTAAGTGACGTATAAAATATGACACACACATCTTAGGTCCTCAATGCAATTATATATTGCATGTCATGCCGTTTTATAATGTATTGAGAAACTTCAGTAGTCTCGGACCATCTCACTATTTCCTTGCTATCCCCGCTCGATCCAGCTACACTCTTATTACCTGAAAGGAATTGTGAAGCAAAAGGGGTGAGCACAACTAGCCCAGTAAAGAATATCATGACTAAATATATTTTACATCATCAATAGCCTTTATCCATAATAAATCAGAGATTTAGAACATATGGCAGATGATAAAACTTTTCAACCGTAGTTGCAGCGGAACGAACAATCCATTAGAAGAGTCAAATAGACCATCTGGTCTATTATCATCTCCATGTTAAAAGTCCACCAATAATGTTTTATCCCTGTAACATCAATCAACAATTCTTGTCCACAATCATATGAATAACTCATAATTCTGATTCTGATTCTAAATTCATCTTTGCACTCAGGACGAAGATAATTTTCATCACCTATCTTCACCTGAAATATCAAAAATTATGGTTATACCAAATCACAATTCTTGCTCATAATCATACTAATAAATTCATCTTTACACTACGGCCAAAGATATACAACTGTATAACCAATAACCAACAGTTCATCTTTGCACTACAGTCCAAAGATATACAACTGTAAAACTAATAATGCTGAGACTCAGCTTAATAGTATCACGACCACGAATTATCCATGCACTACGGGCCAATGATATTCGTGTTTTCCATTACGGTCATGATTATACCGAATAATCCCTGGTCATAATCATACCAAGTTCATCTATGCACTACGTGCCAAAGATGACTTTTACCACATCATTTATAACATTACGGTCATGATTATACCGAATAATCTCTGGTCATAATCATACCAAGTCCATCTATGCACGTAAGCCAAAGATGACTTTCATCACAATATAAGCATGAGAATGATGACAATGATATAAGCATTAATCAAACAAAAACAAGGATAAATATTAAAGACTTTAAATTTATCAAAATATTATCAACCACTCATAATCTAATATTATTAATATCATAACAATATTTTAATCACTTCTTAAACTTATAAACAATTTATTTCAATTGTTTACACTTTACCAAATAATGCCTTTAATCATTCGAAAATGCCTTACTCATAAGATTTCATCACCAATGATCAAATCCCTCATCAAAAATCTGCACATACCTTATATAGGATTTTCAAGCCATAAAATCCTATTTTTCAACTTTGTTACTTCACATAACATATTTAACTCATATGTTCGTAACTAAACTATTTTCATGAAAAATACCAAATCAATCCCAAAAATATTTCTTTTCTTGGATTTAGCAGAATATAGTCCCATAATGAACATATATTTTTCTCGAAATTTTTAAAATTTATTTACTATTTTTCAAAAAATCAATTTCTAATTAATTTCTTAAGAAATTAGCTACCTCAAGGTTAACTCCAGAAATTCCCAAATTTTGGCAGGATCTTACACATGTTAACATGAGCTTCCAGTTTAAATTTCATGGTCATCGGAGTTATAGAACTCCAGTTATAGCATTTTTTGTCGGAAAAACCTAAATATTAAAATGGTCATAACTTGCTCATTTTAAGTCGGAATGAGCTCATTCTTGGACAAGAGGTACCTTATACCATATAATTTTATTTCCCAAAAGGCTGAAATTTTTCTCACAAATTAAGTGGCCGAAAATGCCCTTTTAAAAATCTGGGCAGTAGCTTTTTCCCATTTTTCACTTTTTCGTGCTTTGCTAAAATCAGTCCACATGAAAATCTACAACACCTTTTTCAGTGATTCCACTTGGATAAGTTAGAAAACTCATAGATCTAACTTTAGAACTTGACCACACTCAAAAATTTGAAATATAATAGGAGATATGGTCAATTGAATTTCATGTTCAATTTTCACCAAAATCTGATTTTCAAACCTTTGTGATTTCTAAGAAACTTTCATGTTTTCACATAATAACCAACATAACTCATCATAACACTTACTAATAGTACATATACCCATGATTTTCATCAGTCCAATGCTTTTATTATGAATTTCATCATAATCCACGTAAACAGATCATTTCCACAATTTAATAAGGAATGAATACAAAGGATCATTCACCATGCATGTGGTAATCCACATGTATGTGTTATTCCAACGAGAATAATAAAGAATAAAATAAGCGAAGAATTCACCATGCATGCGATAGATCGCATGCAGACGAGTTATTCTCAGCGAGAATAATAAAGAACGGAACCGAAGTCGAGCGAATTGCAGATCGACAGGATATTCCAAAGAATAATAAAGAAGCGGAACCGGTCAGCGTAATTCGCAAGACAAGCGAGGATATTCCAACGAATAATAAATAATGGAACGGGTCATGCGTACGCATACAGCATGTGATATTCCGACGAATAATAAAGAATGGAATAATAGAAGAATTTCACCATGTATACAGTACTTCGCATTGACTGGTTATTCCAACATAATAATAAGGAATGGAATAATAGAAGAATTTCACCATGTATAGGGTAGTCCGCGTATACAGGTTATTCCAACAGAATAACAAAGAATGGAATAAAAGAAGTTCTCTTCATGAATACGAAAGAAATAATACCCCTTACGGATACAACAAATAATATCCCTTACCTCAGAAGAAACTGGATACTGGAATAGTGAGGTAGCAGACTTCTCTTCTTCTTTCTCTCTATAATAATTGCTCTATAGCTTTAGTGAATTGGTGAGAAATGAAAGAGAATGAGCTTCTATTTATAGAAAAATATAGTTTCGATAATTGCATGTTTTGGGGCTCGAAAAATTATAGTACAATACCTCTAACTTTTCTTTCATTTTTAATTTAGTCCTGCAAGTATTATCAAACTTGCACCACCTCCCCTAATAGTAAATAATGTGAATCAATAGTCCAATCATATGATTCAATAGTTATAATCATGTTAAAATATGAATTACAGTATAGTACCTCCATCTATACCTCCATCTTTAACATAGTCATGCAAGTATTATCAATCTTGCACCAACTCCCCTAATAGTAAGTGAATGTGACTCAATAGTACACACATGTGAACAAATAGTTATATAAGCATGTGAATTAGTAGCAATTAATTGCTCAATTATCCGATTAATTACCCGATTTATCAATATAACCCCCAGACATCAATTATCATCGGAATAGACGTCGATTTCCACTAACACTAATAATCCCAACACAATAGAAATATCAAATTCATCTTTAATCAACACGAACTTATTCATCATTAATATTATAACTCACAATATTTAACAACCAGGTCTTTCCCAGGAAAGAGGGGGCTTTCCGATAAGGATTTCTCCTTATTGGGCGCCGCAATTAGATGACCAAACCTCTCTCGATGTGAACTTCTAGACATTGTAAATATTGAAATTTAATAATATGAATAACTTTGTCATCTCAATTATTGATTTAATAATATAACATATTATACAAATGATACTGTGACAATAATCAAATCAATAATATGATAGATATGATGCAACAATTACTATAGCAATAATTGAGTATAACTGAGTGACTTCTCACATAAGCATCAATAATCAATACCGTGTGCTACTATGAAACCACGCGTATTTTACCACCGATAGATGTGCTCACAAAGCCAAAGAAGAATCGTAGAGAAAACACGATTCTCAACAATTGAGCACTCCTAGAATATCCAAAGGAATGAAGTCTCTGGTTGGTACAGTAAGGATACATCTCACCTAAAGGAAGCCAGAGAGCACTCAACGAATGGCATGCAATCTATTAGAAGATCTAAGCATCAACTTAATCAGCATCCAAATTGAGTTGTGAAGCCATTCATGATAAAGTCTTCCACAAGATGATCATAAGAAGACTTCAGTAGCTGACTAAGGAAAGTCAGCTTGTGTAGTAGCTGTCAATTAGAAAGATGACAATGATCTTGGAAGTAACCAGGATCGTAGTGTTTGCCAAACGAAGAAGGAACTAATGGAGTATATACAAAGATCTTTGATCCGCCTCGAAGAACAAGGCTAAAGTGATTAAGCATTGGGTCATCCATTGATGATAAGTGAACGGAGATCACAAGGAGAAAGCGAAAATTGGACACGCCACAAATCAAGTGTCTTGTTATTTAGAAGGGGCGGAGAAAGGAGTCAAGCCATCGAAGATCTCGAGAGCGGTTGAGGCAAAAATGTAAGTATTGAAGCCGCATTTAAAGAAGGAAGAGTTGTTTTCACTAGAAATCAAGTGAACGCTCTTTAAGATCGTAGTGTTGACTCTACATGTCCATAAGCATCAGTCAATAAGACACTACGATCAGGTCTGAGAAGAAGTGCATCAGAATCGTTGAGTTCGAACAACTGAGGATTAAAGCATTGGCAACGGTTCAATCTGAAGGTTGACATTCAGACTAAAGCTTATTGAGAGCATCGACGCAAGGACAACCTCTGATCAAGAAATCAGAAGGGAGAAATAAAGTCGACGACCTGCCCGAGACATCAAAGTAACATATCTGACGGGGTAGGTGAAATAGTAGTCTGCAGTGTCAGAAAGTCAGAAAAAGATGTCATGTCACATCTGCAGTCTGCACCAATTAACTCGAGATCTGTGAAGTAATTTGAATAGCTTTCAACGGCCACTTTCCAATGGGAAGATTGGGAAGAAGTATAAATCAACAGAGCTTCAAAGATCAAGAGTTGCTGATAATTGTTATGTTGCAAAATCGTTGAGTTGGTGAATGCTATTGTTGACTCTACGAGTTCCACCAAAGATCAACAGAACAAGTCTCAGTGACAGTGAGACTTCCAAGGTGGAAGTGAAGCAGCTTTGAAGAAGAACTCAAACAAATCAAAGCTTCACTCAACAAAGATGAGAATGCCACTAAAGATGGCAGCCAAGCTGAGAGCCGAGAAGGCCAAGAAGATAGCATTCAGGAAAGTGGCTTAGTACAAAGAAGATCAAGAGAGCCACTCTATGAATCACCATGAACCAAAAGCTAAAACTGAACAAGTGCAGAATCATGTCTGCAAAACATTCAAGAAGGGTTCAGGGATTGCTAAGTGCCAGACAAAGTCTACCAAAAGCATAGAAACTTAGACAATCCAGATGGTGATGGTGCACAGCTGATTCTAGACGAAGATGAGCAGAAAAGAATAAAGATCAGCTGCACCAAAGAAGATATGGTCCATACATGAAGCAGAAAGCAAAGAGGACCACACCAAGCTGCTAAGAACAAAGGATGTTCTGAGCTTAATGACATCTTAGCAGCTCAACACCACCAACAACAACAACTACAACAATAAGAAGCCAGGGCCTGAGGGGTCCTTGTCCAGAGGGACTAAATGAAGTTCCAAGCCTGCTGGGCTTGAAGAGTTCCTAGGGAACTAGAGAATTTCCAAGGCTGCTAGCCTTGAAGAATTCTTAGTGAACTAAAGTCCCAAGGTGCGGCCTGAAGGAATCTTAGTGATTGAGGTCTTGCCGCCTTCCTTGGTGGAAATCCTGCTAGTTGAAAGCAGAAGAGTGGATTAGGAGCTTGAGTCTCTGAACCACTTAAAAACCCCCCTGTCTCTTTTACTTTATGTCATTTACCTTATGTACATTAACTGCTATGTATGTGGTAACTGTTTACCACTAAATTAACTCTACGAACAATGTATGATTGATTATGAATATATCAATAAACGGGATCTTTTTCTTACTCCGCTGTGCTTGAAAAGATTCTTATGTTTGTCATATACTACTTTATGAGCAATACAAAATAAACGAGAAAAAGTATTTGAAATTCAAAGGATCTATTTAACCCCCCCCCCCCTTCTAAATCTATTTTGTGCCTACTGGGAACTAACAATTGGTATCAGAGCAGGTTCTCATGCTATATTCTAAAGTTAATCGCTTTGAGTCTGATCCTAGGCACAAACATTGTTCTAAACTTAGTTTAGTAGTAAGTCACTTGTTATATAAAGATGAGCTCACATGTTGGAAATATTGTGTACAGGTAAATGTGCATATACACCTAAAGCTGCTCAGATTGGTCCATGTTCTTGATTTCCATAACAACAAGACCAATCCTTGCTCGCGGTTAATCTTTTAGTCTGGAGACCAGGCTAGAAAGCTCAAGAGACATTAACAGAAAAGAATCAAACATTCACCAGCCTGAAAAGATGAAAAGGCCATACATGCTAAGTAATGCTTATCCAGAAAAGAAAGAAGAACTTCTCAAACATGTGTCTGGCCAACCTACAGCTGGATATAAACCTTGTGAACTCAAGGATGTCAAAGAACTAAAGATGCTGATATTCTTTTAGCTTACATCTTCAAGACCACGACTGATTGATTGAAGGTCAACTGGAGCAAGCAAATTCATCGGGAGAAATCGAGAAACTATGCACATCAATGCCTAAACTCAGTATATCTAAGATAAATGATCATTATGAAATCGACAATGAAAAAGGTACGATTCTTCACTAATATAAATATGTTCATCATACTTGCACCTCCTTATGAACTATATAACATTATTCCTTGAGGAATCATAATCTACCTAAAAAGGTGAAAAGAGAAAAATACAATCGATGGTGGAAACTCAAATGTCTATAAACTTTCTCTCCATCCAAGTTTTAGGTTGAAGATAACAACTTGAAAGAAACCTGAAGTGGGTTTTAAGAGAATCACATGTCGAATGAATGTGAAGTAATCTTTGCTGATGGGTTAATGTGTATGTACACCCAATTGTCTAAGTGTTTAATGACACACAAAGTATGATTAACTCTACAAGAGAATCTTGGAGATTCATAGAAACTGATCACCTCCATGAATCAACCAGATACTAATAAATCGCAGAGTTGATTCTCACTCTATGAACATTTAAACCCTGTGAACATAACCTAGCAAATGATGAAACCATCAAAGAAAAAGAGTGTTTTGTTAAAATGACGACAGATTTCACACACATTCATCACCATGCATCTCAAAATGTATTAGCTAAATAAATTATATGCATGAATACGACTGATGGTGGTCAATATGATGATTATCCAAATATATGAGGAACAGGGGTTTAGAAAATTAACCTAACAGGACCCATTTAACCATGGGTACCAAAAATAAAAATTTATAACCTGCAGGTACTTGGTCTATTTGACCACACTAAGGAATGCTAAAGAAAAGGACTTCAGTCAAGAAGATTCAACCAGTAGAAGGCCATTCAACCAAAGATGAAAAAGGGTCTTAGATGCTCAAGCATGCAAATCTTGTCCTCAAGGAAGCTCACATCAGAGGATCATCGAGCATCAAATTTGAGGAACTCATTACGGGAGCTGAACTTCACAAGTACAAGCTGACAAGGGAAAACTACGTTTGTAGTGCTGTCAAGGGATCGTTGAATGATCAACCCTGAAGATGCCCATTTCTACGATATAAGAAGATTTAATGATTTCAGTTAGAAGGAGATATGCGAGGATGCTTCCTAATGAACATGAAGAAAAAGAAATCACACCTCACTGAAAAGACAGCATCAACCGTGGGGGAGCAGTGACTTGTTAAGGAACAACATCACTGAAATATTCTATAAAGTAATGTACCAGCTACAGAGTTCTAAAACTTTGTGGCTGATGAACCAAATGACGATCCATAGTCAGTAGGAACATCTCAAAACGTACTACTTTCCTATCAGCCACCCAACTCAAAATCATGGAGTGCCTACAATCAAACATCTGATCGTAGTGTAAGAGCAAGAGGACACCACGATTACTGCAAATGCAATTGACTAAAGATTGGGAGAGGACCTCCCCAACAGAAAAGGTCAAAAGAGATATCAGTGCAAATTACTCCTAAAGTACTTCATCTGGAAAGTGCCTCAGTGACAAACCTGACCCTTAGCTCACTCTAAGAGGTTGGCCCTTCCTAAGCTACCTTAACCCAGAAGAATTGCTTGATCAAGTTCATCTCAAGGACCAAGACAGTCAACGATCGCAGAGTAGAGTTTGAGAGAACTCAACGATCGTAATGTAACTTCAACGATCATAGTGCAACCTTAGCAATCGTAGAAACAGACTCGACGATCGCAGTCTTACAAGAGGCTACCATTAACTCATAAGGACCTAAAAGAATAGGACAATTGCCCAACCATTCAAATTGTGAGGAGATAAGTTCGAATGCTGGTTGGAAAGATGCCTTGCTAAAGAGAAGTACCCAAGGCTTCATGAAGCAAATCAGTGGCTGAATCATGAAAATTCAAAATGAGAGGAATTTCCACAACCATCCACTGCAACATCTCTCAACAGTTGATCGTTGAGTTAACTAAGGAAAACGTAGAGTCCATAGCTGTCTTATCATGCTACTCTACGAACCCAAGAAGTCAACGGTCAATCCATGTCAATCAAACGTCTACTCTTCTAAAAGTGACATCTAACTAAAAAGTTAATGGGGAGTTACAGCTCGTTACTGGGCATCGTGCAACCAATGGCTAGTTGACATGTCATAGCATATGCAGTGTCAAAAGAAACTGCCATAAAGACAAATTCAAAATCTGCAAACACTTACCAGAACCCATTAAACCTCTCTCCCTCCCTTTTTCAAACCCTAGAATCCTCTTCGAAGCCAAACCAATCAAACTTCCAGAGCCCAAATCACTTTCAGCTAAATCTCTCCGAACCACATACCATATACCTTGAACTCCTCAAATGATAGAATGGAAAGTTATAACGTGTATTCAACTCGGCTTTACAAAGTTTGAAGAATCAGAGACAAAATTCAAGGACATACTTGAACTCGTAAAGGAAGCTGGGTTCTCTGAGTGCCTGGAGGCCAACACTCCAATTTATACAGAGCTAGTGAAGCAGTTCTACTCAAATGCTTCAACGAACTCTGGGCTTCTTACTACTAAGGTGAAAGGATCTAGTATGAAGATAAGAGCATCAGACATCAATCAATGTCTAGGGTGTCCCAATCAAGGTCTGATAAACCTGGATGAAGTCGACATTGAAGAAGGCAAGAGGCTAATGCAATACCAAAGAAACCCTAGTCTGAATGATATGAAGAAGAAGGAATTTCCTGAGGAATTCGAGTTCCTTGTTGAGATAGTGGGAAAATGTATATTGTGCAAAGACACTGCACACGACACTGTACTCGACCAGCAGTTGAAAATTATGTCTGCCATAGTTCTGAAGAAGCAAATCAACTTTGGAGTTATCCTGTTCAATCAAATCACCAAATGGATAGAAATAGCTGAGTTGAAGAAATCTACAAACAAACCACTTACAAAAGTATTTCATGGAAGACTGCTAAGCATAGTGATGAAGAAGAAGCTAGGAAGCAAGATCAAGGATAATGAGGGAGAACCTCTGAATGTGCACAAAGTAATGTCTTCATAACTGTTTGTGAATTGGAAGAAAAACCCAAAGGAAAATAGGAGGCTAACACAAACTGGAAGCAGCAGAAAAGTCTCTACAAAGAAGAGAAAAGCAAACGAGGTGGAAAGCTCTAAGTCTGATGACTCTGCATCGATTCTTTGCCCTGCCGTGAAGAAGAAGCCTAAGAATGTGAAGAATGCATAAAGCCGCCAAGACATCATCTCCACTGACAAGAAGAAACAAGGAGCAGGAGAAAAACCAGCATCAACTGCTGAAAACCAAAAAAGAAGGAGTAACAGACTACTCCAAGAACCACCCAAGAAGAAAGGAAAAGGGATGAAGAAATTAGTTCCAGTTCCCCAAGGAAGCACATCTGACAAAGAAGAGGACGTAAAGTCAAAAGAAGAAAAGGAAACTGATAATCTCAAGACTGAATCCCCGGAGATCAGATCCAACAATGAAGGTGGAGCTGGATCCATGAAAAAAGATGTAAACTCTGCTGTTGAAGAAGAATATTTAAGTCCTATGGCCAATTCTCAGAGTACTCACTTTGTAGTTGAAGAGAAGCTGCAAAATGGCCCATCTGAATCTCCAAATGCAAATGTTCAAATAAGCTGTCATTATGGATCAAAAGATGATGAGATCGAAAAAGAAATACCTGCCCCTGCCAATGATGAACATCAAGAAAGCTTGCCTGATGACTCAAAGGCCTCAGAGTCTGAAGAAGAAGAGTCCGATTCTCTCATAGCTGAACCTTCAAGGAGAAGGAAGAGCTATAGATTGATTGCTCAATTTGCCTCCAAAAAGAAAATTAACAACTCTACTGAAGTCATTGAATTAAGTGATGAGGAATATGAGTCACAAGAAGAAAGTGCTGAAGATGAGACTAGCATTGAAGAAGATGATTCCAACAAAGATATTGCTGAAGAAGGCTCTGAAAATGAAGACAAACAAGAAGAATTCACTGATAAATCTGATGAAGGGAATCAGCAAGATTCAGGCTCAACAAGGGAAGAGATAGAGAAAGATTCTGATTCTACACATCAGGAATCAGAGGAACCAGAATACTATCTTGTTCTCTCTCCAGCCAGAATTAGCAGAAGAATTGTAGTGGAAGTCTTTGATGAACCACCAGCTGAACCAGCAGCAAGATGGATAAATCATGGAAATGAAAAACTTCGAGTTGTAAGAATGACCACAGATGAAGTGCTTCACAACTAGAAAAACATGGAATTAGACTGCACAACAATACTGTATAACTCTGAAGACCTTCTAATGAGATGGTTCTTTCTGTGGATGCCATGGTTGAAGGCACATACTAATACTGATGAGAGCTACTTCAGCTGGTGCTATTCTCAGTTTCCAAATCTAGAGCTGGTGGCATAAAACTTTCTAAGGGTAAAGAAGTTTGAAACCATGATGATAAATGACAAGCCCCACTACAAAGTCTACCGACATGCTGAAAATCATTATATTCCTTATGATCGCAGAGTGGACTCTGTGACGACCCCAAATCCAGGTACTTGAAACCCGAACTCGGTTCCCCACGATACCATTTCTTTAAGCTGAATAATACTAAATAATAATACATTCGAACTTAATTTACATACATCAAAGTTTACTTCCCAGTGCACGTGACCTTCAAATACATTCCTTACAATACTTGAATAGATACCAATACAACTATAACCATTAACTCATAATACACACTTATTCAATCGACTTTCTGTTCCTTTGTTCGTGCTCGAGCCTTGAGTTGCTCATACATAATCGAAAACATTTAATTTAAACAAGGATGAGCATTTAAGTGCCCAAATAAGTAATAGCAATTATATATAAGTTTGAAAGAATATAAGTATTCTCTTTACATAACACTTCTACAACGAATTGAAAGTTGTGAAGTAATCTGTCTTGATAAAAAATTCACATAACAACTCTCTTTCAAATTCTTTAAATTTGGCTCGCTCTACCCTTGAATAGGGTTTAAGAAACATACTATGAACATTCTTTTCATTTTCGAAAAGGTTTAGCGGAATTCTATCCTCAAACCGTCATAACTTACGAACACGGAGGGTGATCACCCAGTTGTACCTCAGATTGATCAATACTTCATAACTTGAACGAAATTCATCGCTCACTCTATATCGCCCATGCAAAACTCTTCCCATATAGGGATGTTCATACATGCACGGTTCCAAACCCAGAAGGTTTTAATCTTGCTCAACAATAATATGTAATTCAACATATATATATACGGGTAATTGACAAAGGTGTATCAACATGTGAACAAATGCCATGATTATCAAGTGGGGACACTTGTATAACCATTTATAGAAATCAATGAATGTAATATATATCCGAGCTAACATGTCGATAATCAAAGAGTACATAATCATGCGGGGATAGAATAATTACAAACTTCTTACTCATGTCCATTGCATAAAGGAAGTGCAAAGGTAGGATACTTTTCGATTCAACGATTACAAATCTCAACTTAGTTTTATCTCTTTATCACAACCTATCAATAATCGGATCATTCGTTCGATTAGAACAATATATCTTAACGCATAAGTCTTTTTATTATTACGACAAACACATAGTCTAATCACATAATCACGGTGATCATACTTTTAGTTCTATTCTATACTTGAAATATTTTTATACATTTTTCAAATATCTCATCCATGCTCTTCTGAAGTAGTCTTTTCTTTCTTTTATAAGGTCTGACATTTGTCGGCGTATCGACAGCTTTATCGGGTAAATACTGAGTCTAAGACTCTTATTCTATACCTCAACATCTGTAAATATCAGACATCTTATTTTTAATCATTTTCAAAATTTCCAGAAATTGAAAATTTTAAAATAATTCAAATCTGTCACTAAAAGGCCTATAGTGATATAACTGTTACTATAGGTGTTCTTCTTCAAATTCAGAACTTCATAATCGGTTCTCAAGTCGACTAGTTTGCCATTTATAACTTTCAAATATCGGAATCATAATTAAATGATTTAAGCGTTAAACAATTTCATTATCATTAATAGTTTAATTAATACAAAACTATTAATGAAACCATTGCCAAAATATAAAAGTTATTTATAATAACTCAAACTATTTTTAAAACATTTATATTACCCAAATAATTACCATTAATATTTAAATATTAATGTACTATTTATCAAATATTAAAAGTCATTAATTATAACTTAAAATATTTTTAAATCCTTAATATCCTCTTTAAATGGTTTTTAAATAAGTAAAACTATTTTAAAACTATTTATTTAATATTAATCATTAAATAAACTAAATATCATTAATATTATCTTAATATCATTAATATTTAATTATTAATGGAATTATCATTTAAATATTAAAAGTTATATTTTATAACTTAAAATATTTTTAAATACCTTATTTTCATTTAAAATGATTTTTATAATATTAAAATCATTTTTAAACTAAATTATTTAATATAATCATTAAATAACTTTAATATCATTAATAATTATTAATTAATGAAATTCATCACAAAATATTAAAAGTCATCACAAATAACTCATTTACATAATCAATTCCAAGCCAAAATAAACATAGTAAACTAACTAGTTTATTAACAACACTAACTAAACTTCAAAAATTCAAACTTTAACTAACAATTAAAAATAATAACATTACAAAAATTAAATAAGAAACATACCCTAAATACTTAATTCCACGATTTGAATACGCACTTCCACGCCAAAATTTAACTAAGGAGATCTTTATAAAAGTTCTCCCACAACAAAGCCTTTCTCAAAATTGGAGTCCTTATTATTGGTGAATGAAACAAAGGTCAAGCCCTTCTATTTATAGGTTTAGAAAATGGTGAAGTTCTCAATTTAGTCGATGTGGGACTTGGTTTATACTAATTTTTCAATAGCTCACTTTTGCGATTTTCTAACGCATTGCTCATAACTCCGATTAATCTGATTTTTGGATATGTTATACATGGTATGTAAGACTATTTTTAAAAAATACGAATTACCCAATTCGGGTTCATTAGGTAGCCCAAACAGTGCGTCAAAAGTGGACGTTCATAACAGTTTTCAATCTCGTTTTAGCTTTACCCTCTTTCGCTAAAACAGTCATAACTCTTTCATTTTAAAACATTTTTGAGCGATTCTTGAGCCCACGCGAAGCTAACTTCTGGGGCTACAACTTTTATTCTTTGACCATTTCCAAATTCCGAACACATCAGCCCAGAAATTCCGTTCAAATGGACTGCACCGCACTTGTTGGGAAGTTTTGACACTACTACTTTGAAATGTCATAACTCTCTCCTCCGATATCGGATTTAGTCCGTTTCAGAGTCTATGGAAAGCTTATTCGGTGTACTATAATATATCAAAAGCCCAGAAGGTTTTGGAAATATTAACTGATCGAAACAGTGTCCCAAATAGCACATTCCGCTGCTGACTTTCAGTTTTGAGAAATTTGACACATTTCCTTCCAATCATCGTAATTCCCTCATCCGAGGTCAGAATGAGGTCATTCCAAAGCCTATGGCTTCTTAACTCAGTGTACTACAATATATCAAAAGTCCAGACCTTTTAAAGCACAAAAAGTGGACGAGAATGCCCCCATTACAGACTGCCCAAAAACAGTTTATCATGATCGGTCAACCATGTTTGACCATCTATGACTTCTAATCTATACATGATATGGACTTGATTTTTTTGATTAAAGACCACATATCAAAGGCTACATATAACTTTTGAAGAACAAAACTCATGATCGAACAAAGAGTTATGGCCTCCGACATTTGGTGAAAAAATAACGAGAATTCGCTTTTTCCAATTTGCTTAAATCTTCAAATTAAAGTGCACTTTGATGTTATGGGTCTTTGATTTATCAACCCATATCATCAATTAACATTCTATTACACAACTTTAAACAATCAATTGCATCAAATAACATCGAATCAAAGGATTTCTAGGTTTAGTGTTCTTATACCTTTTTTTGCCAAAAATTCTTGATTCTTGCTTCTGATTTGTTATGGGTGATGGTTGGGCTTTGTTTAAGAGTGTATGGGCAATCTTGTACAAGGCAATTAAATGTAATATTTAATCACTAGATTTAATTCTTATAATTTACCAATTAACTTCTATCCTTTGGTAAATTAAAACACTTATACAATAACATCGAAATTAAACCAGTAATTAAAATTAGGGTTTCTCAACGTCATCAATTAGGGTTTCTAATTGACCATTAGTGGTTCTTTAATTATCTGTGTATGTTACTAACACAGTCGTTACAGGTTTCTAATTTCAACCAGTTAGGGTTATAATAATTAGGGTTTGTCCTAATTATCGACGTCATAACAAATAATTAGGGTTTCTTATAATTACCGATATTCTTATTCACGATAACTTCATATACACAAATACTACTCGGAAATACCCCATAAGCGAGTTTAATAATTAGGGTTTCACAAAGACGGTAATATGCTTTATGACCTAATTGACCGTCATTGCTCAATATTATCTGTCTCACATACCGATACATAATTATGGTCTTTGTAAAATCATTATATAAATAATATAATATTATTATTCTCATCTCTTGATCACAATCCCAATCCAAGGTTTGGATCTCATGTTTGACTTATTCTTCGACACAAAGACATCAATAATCAAGTTAAAATAATTAACTTAAATATTACGAACAATTCATATAATAAAATATTTATTATATAAATCTAATTATCACTTCATATATTATTTCCAATCATGTTTTCATGAAAAATAATTAATAAAAACATTTTACCTTACGAAATTTATTACCATATAATTTGTGGTAATTAATAATTCCAAAATTATTTCTAATTTTTCAAGTAATAAATGTATTCGCATTTATCGTTCACTTTTACTTGACACTTAGTCTCGTCATTAAAAAAAAAAAAAATTTATCATAAAATTTCTTATTTATTTTATATAGAAATTCTCGGGTTATTACATTCACCTCCTTATAAGGATTCCGCCCCGGAATCACCGCTTTAAAAACTCATATGCAGGAAAGGGTACATAGCATATAATCATTGACGTAGATCTCGATCATACTTGATCGAACCGATCTTTAATTATTCATCATAACAACTTATCTATCCGATTAAGCGTAAATATAAGATATATAAGTTATTCAAATACAAGACTGGAGTTACATTTCAACCGCCACCGTATCTAGGCTGGCCATGTTGTAAACCCTCGGAGTTTCTTTCGTTGGAGTTCTTGGTTGAGTTTAGTCTGAAATTACTAACGCCCCACCGCTTCTCCCCCCGTGGTTACGTTCCTCGCCTCCATTCCCCTCGTGGGCAGTTCTCACCTTATGCTCGGTCGATACACATATGAAGCATCCACCGATCATCCTTGAGTTAGAGCGGATGGGAGAGATATGACCCTCTTGCCGCACTCATAGCATACAAACTTGCCCTGAGACACTCGCCAGAGTGATTCTTCCATGATTCTTGCAACCGCACTACACGCTTCTTTATACCTTCTGCTTTACTTGCATTTTTCTCGAGAAAAAATTCCTCATTCTTTTCTCACCCCTATTCCCACTACTACTTTCTATCTTTACTGTTCCTCCTGACTTGCTTTTGTTCTTCTTCTCCTTATGGTAGAGGCGCATGGCCTCACTTCCCTGTTCAGTAATGATAGCCTTCTCCATGAGTGCTACAAAAGTATTGATTTGCAGTACTGACACCTTATTGTAGAGCCAGGGTTTTAAGCCCAGCTCAAATCTCCTTGCCTTCCTAGCCTCTGTATCCACTTGATGTGGAGCAAACCTAGCCAACTCATTAAATTTTGCGGCATACTCACGCAATGATATATTATCTGCTTTAACTCCAGAATCTCACCTCCATTCTAGATTTGCATACTAACAGAGAGATAGTTTTGAAAAATAAATCCTTAAACCTATCCCAAGTAATTTTTTTTCTCCTAGCCGAGTCTTATTTGCCTCCCACCAAAAGTTAGCTTCCCCTTTCATCATATAAGTGGCAAACCGGTCTTTTGCCCTCATCTACTTTTAGCGATTATGAGCATTCTCTATCTCGTTCACCCAAGTCCGGGCTTCATAGGGTCGTTGATCCTCAATTCGTGGTCCCACGGCTTTGAAGTCTTTGAATTTTTTGCAAGCGATTATGCCATTTGGTTTCATGAATCGGTGTTCCCCTAACGCATAGCTTTGAGCTACCATGTTTGCAAAGTTTTGCATCGATTAAATTGGCCATCGTTCCCAAAGATTAGTAGATTCTTCTATCCTTTGGTTTCGAGTTTGGCGTCTTGGCGGCATTATCTCAGTTAAATAAAACCATAAATTATACCCTTACATTTTAAACCTTATTGCATAAGATTAATGTATTAAACTCGTTTCATTTCTCAAACTTAGATTCATATTCATTTATCGAATATTTACACAGCACATCCTGCTTTAATCAACAGCTATCCCTTTGTGACTACGAAAGTCGGGATTTAAAATCTTAACCAACATAAAAGTTAAAAATAGTTCATTACTTATCACACATATTACATACATAACCCATACTACTTATTTACCAAGCCTTTTTTCTCGGACATTCATTCGCTCGATGTCCTTCCATCCCACAATTAAAACATTCACCTTTCTTATAGTCGGGGCAACGAGGAGAGGTGTGTCCTTCACGGATGTGTCGCTTGAGGCTCCATCTGGTCAATTTGGATTTTGAGCTTATCATGCTCTTCCATTGTTTCCATTAACGCCTGATGCATCAACTTTTCTATCTCCCACAACCTTTCCAATGAAGAAACCTTGTTCTCCAAATCCTGCACCTCCGTTGATGCTTGAGCAGCTTCAACTTTAGTGTCTGAATCACTATCTGTCAAATCCAACATTTCTGGATCTGATGCTACATTTTTCCACGATAGCCACCTCATCCGATTTGGGTTCCTAGTGAGCTTCTATTTCATCTGTTGGCCTCGATATTAGCTCGGGGTGTGAATATGATCCTTCTTATTCCACATATCTTTCTCACCAGACATCGATATACATAAGTTACCCTGATTAACGTATATATATATATACACAGCAATCAAGAGTTCTATATACGTTGTCTCTTATTTTGATTGACGATAAATTTATTTAATTCTCATCAACGCCTATCTCTGTAGAAAGGCGACTCCATCCCTCTGCATCGAATCGCATGAAGGTGATGACTAAAAGTTCGGTCCAAGGTATATATCTGGTGTCTTTGGCTTCTATTTCAACCTTCAACTATCTTATCTGAATATCTCCCTACCCCAACCTCCCTCATAACTTTCATTAACTCTATACGTGCTTATAACATTCACACATATCATCACATGCTACCCAATACACCTCTCACAAGAGTAAAAGTTTTCAAATTGTCTTTGAGGGGTCATATAGACCATGAACACATAGTTTTAACGGTATTCAAACCGCATAAAACAAAACATTACCCGTATGTTTACAATCACAAAGAAGGTAAACTACCATTAATAGTACTTTAGGTGATTAGCCTATTGTACCCTACGTCATGCATAACGTATTAATCATACCTAGCGAATATTTACGCCATTAGATTGGATCATTTATCCAAACAACATTGTTCACCTCGGTCTTATCATAGGATTCGCACCAAACAATTTGGTTCGGGAAATTTCTTTCAATGAACACTTAGAGTTTTCATAAACATTAGTCTAGTGATTCAAATAGCATAGACTCATATCAATAATTCAATTCAATCAATTATTTAGATGTAGTCAAACCCGTTGCAAATTAAACTTTTTGAAAACATTTTTCGAGAATGACGTCATGATGCCGCATTGTATTAACAATCCGTTGAGGATCTTGAGTCATTGTATGACTTTGTCATAACACATCATACAATAGTGGAACAATGACTTGAGGTCAAATTCACACTAAGTATTCTGTATTTACAACTCCATCACATTTTATCATCTACGCTTTTGAGTTACATATGGTATGAGTGATAATTAAAACAAATTTTGATATTTCAAATCATTTGCGCTCTAGCCAAAATAAGTAGCATAGGCCAGTACTTTTAAACCGTTTCAAAATGATTACGAGTCTACATTTTTGTTTTCAAAAGCACATAGTGCGTATTTAGCTTGATGTCAAAAATTTTGAAGTTTAGCATAGCTAGGAGTTTAGGAAAACCTAACACCTTCACTAAAAATCATTTACTTAACAATCTATCTGTTCCTGTAATCCATAACACTCCATTCACACAAAACTATACCCAGTTCATCAAACCACACTTATGAGTTCATAAATTGCCACAATCATATGAGTTTAAGAACTTATCCTAGTCAGACCTTTGGCGTCCATTCACTGAGGGGTTCATAAACATTTCATATAATTATGAGTCAAGAATGTCTCATAGGTATGAGTTTTAAGAACTCGAACTTAATCTTATATTCTCTATCTATGACCTATCTACCTGTTATACACCTGAGAATGGAGTCATCCTCTTAATGTGCATATAACAAATAATCGCGACACAGACATTTCAATGATTATCAGTGCCAGAAACTAAGTGGTTTTTACACCAAGTACAATTCAGCTCCCATACGAAGAATCATACAACTCAGCTGCCGACATGAGTCCTCAATTGAATCCCCATCTAACACTAACCCCATTCTCCATACGAATTTAATTCGTATTTATAATTCTCTTCTGGATCTGTACCAATTGATAGTACAATTCATACACAGCAATCTTAACGTAAACTTTCCAATCATCGATTGATTCCTTACCGGTCATCATAGCCTTTATCGGATCAGGGTGATCTCATCGTATATATTACGATTTAGTTCTATATCTTGATCGTTTTATTTTACGATCTCTCATAATCGCACTTTCGGTCTTTTAGACTCAATCTATTCCCCACTCTTTGTTTAACTTTATAATCGAGGAGTTAGGGAACTCTACGTGTCTTTACACTTCGCCGAGAGATTCATCTTTAAATCTTATCGACCAACTAACTCTATATGAGTTAATACTTATCTTAATCATTGCGGTTATTAGTCTCGGGTATTCTACCTAAGCTTCATAACCAATGACTTTGATACCAACTCGTGGCGACCCCAAATCCGGTACTTGAAACCCGAACTTCGGTTCCCCACGATACCATTTCTTTAAGTGAATAATACTAAATAATAATACATTCGAACTTAATTTACATACATCAAAGTTTACTTCCCAGTCGTGACCTTCAAATACATTCCTTACAATACTTGAATAGATACCAATACAACTATAACCATTAACTCATAATACACACTTATTCAATCGGCTTTTCCTTTTCCTTTGTTCGTGCACGAGCCTTGAGGTTGCTCATACATCTTGAAAACATTTAATTTAAGCAAGGATGAGCATTTAAGTGCCCGACAAGTAATAGCAATTATATAAAATTTGAAAGAATATAAGTATTCTCTTTACATAACACTTCTACAACGAATTGAAAGTTGTGAAGTAATCATCTTGATAAAAAATTCACATAACAACTCTCTTTCAAATTCTTTAAATTTGGCTCGGCTCTACCCTTGAATAGGGTTTAAGAAACATACTATGAACATTCTTTTCATTTTTGAAAAGGTTTAGCGGAATTCTATCCTCAAACCATCATAACTTACACAGGCACGGAGGGTGATCAAAGTTGTACCTGTATTGATCAATACTTCATAACTTGAACGAAATTCATCGCTCACTCTATCCGCCTACAAGCAAAACTCTTCCCATATAGGGATGTTCATACATGCACGGTTCCAAACCCGAAGGTTTTAATCTTGCTCAACAATAATATGTAATTCAACATATATATACGGGTAATTGACAAAGGTGTATCAACATGTGAACAAATGCCATGATTATCCAAGTGGGGACACTTGTATAACCATTTATAGAAATCAATGAGCAGAATATATATCCGAGCTAACATGTCGATAATCAAAAAAAGTACATAATGCATGCGAGGATAGAATAATTACGAAACTTCTTACTCATGTCCATTGCATAAAGGAAGTGCAAAGGTAGGATACTTGCACGATTCAGGCGATTACAAATCTCAACTTAGGTTTTATCTCTTTATCACAACCTATCGATAATCGGATCATTCGTTCGATTAGAACAATATATCTTAACGATAAGATCTTTATCTATTACGGTTATACATAGTCTAATCACATAATCACGGTGATCATACTTTTAGTTCTATTCTATACTTGAAATATTTTTATACATTTTTCAAATATCTCATCCATGCTCTTCGATGAGTCTTTTCTTTCTTTTATAAGGTTTGACATTTTGCCACAGTATCGGCAATGACTTTTATCGGGTAAAATCTTGAGTCTAAGACTCTTATTCTATACCTCAACATCTGTAAATATCGACATCTTATTTTTAATCATTTTCAAAATTTCCGTAAATTGAAAATTTTAAAATAATTCAAATCATCACTAAAGGGCCTATAGTGATATAAGCATTATTATAGGTGTTCTTCTTCAAATTAGAACTTCATAATCGGTTCTCAAGTCAGCTAGTTTGGCCGGCTAATTATAACTTTCAAATATCGGAATCATAATTAAATGATTTAAACATTAAACAATTTCATTATCATTAATAGTTTAATTAATACAAAACTATTAATGAAACCATTGCCAAAATATAAAAGTTATTTATAATAACTCAAACTATTTTTAAAACATTTATATTACCCAAATAATTACCATTAATATTTAAATATTAATGTACTATTTATCAAATATTAAAAGTCATTAATTATAACTTTAAAATATTTTTAAATCCTTAATATCCTCTTTAAATGGTTTTTAAATAAGTAAAACCATTTTAAAACTATTTATTTAATATTAATCATTAAATAAACTAAATATCATTAATATTATCTTAATATCATTAATATTTAATTATTAATGAAATTATCATTTAAATATTAAAAGTTATATTTTATAACTTAAAATATTTTTAAATACCTTATTTTCATTTAAAATGATTTTTATAATATTAAAATCATTTTTAAACTAAATTATTTAATATAATCATTAAATAACTTTAATATCATTAATAATTATTAATTAATGAAATTCATCACAAAATATTAAAAGTCATCACAAATAACTCATTTACATAATCAATTCCAAGCCAAAATAAACATAGTAAACTAACTAGTTTATTAACAACACTAACTAAACTTCAAAAATTCAAACTTTAACTAACAATTAAAAATAATAACATTACAAAAATTAAATAAGAAACATACCCGGAAATCTGAATTCCCACAATGTGAATAATAATGACTTCCACGCTTAAAATTTAACTAAGGAGATCTTTATAAAAAGTTCTCCCACAACAAAGCCTTTCTCAAAAATTGGAGTCCTTATTATTGGTGAATGAAACAAAGGTCAAGCCCTTCTATTTATAGGTTTAGAAAATGGTGAAGTTCTCAATTTAGTCGATGTGAGACTTGGTTTATACTAATTTTCAATAGCTCACTTTCTGCATTTTCTAACGCATTGCTCATAACTCGATTAATCTGATTTTTTTGGCTATGTTATACATGGTATGTAAGACTATTTTTAAAAAATACGAATTACCCAATTCGGGTTCATTAGGTAGCCCAAACAGAAGCGTCAAAAGTGGGCGTTCATAATGATTTTAATCTCGTTTCAGCTTTACCTCTTTCGCTAAAACAGTCATAACTCTTTCATTTTAAAACATTTTTGAGCGATTCTTGAGCCCACGCGAAGCTAACTTCTGGGGCTACAACTTTTATTCTTTGACCATTTCCAAATTCCGAACACATCAGCCCAGAAATTCCGTTCAAATGGGCTGCACCGCACTTGTTGGGAAGTTTTGACACTACTACTTTGAAATGTCATAACTCTCTCCTCCGATATCGGATTTAGTCCGTTTCAGAGTCTATGGAAAGCTTATTCGGTGTACTATAATATATCAAAAGCCCAGAAGGTTTTGGAAATATTAACTGATCGAAACAGTGTCCCAAATAGCACATTCCGCTGCTGACTTTCAGTTTTGAGAAATTTGACACATTTCCTTCCAATCATCGTAATTCCCTCATCCGAGGTCAGAATGAGGTCATTCCAAAGCCTATGGATTCCTAACTCAGTGCACTACAATATATCAAAAGTCCAGACCTTTTAAAGCACAAAAAGTGGATGAGAATGCCCCATTACTGCATCCTAAAAAGCAGTTTATCATGATCGGATCAACCATGTTTGACCATCTATGACTTCTAATCTATACATGATATGGACTTGATTCTTTTTTGATTAAAGACCACATATCGGGCTACACATAATAACTTTTGAAGAACAAAACTCATGATCGAACAAAGAGTTATGGCCTCGACATTTGGTGAAAAAATAATGAATTCGGTTTTTCCAATTTGCTTAAATCTTCAAATTCGTGCACTTTGATGTTATGGGTCTTTGATTTATCAACCCATATCATCAATTAACATTCTATTACATAACTTTAAACAATCAATTGCATCAAATAACATCGAATCAAAGGATTTCTAGGTTTAGTGTTCTTATACCTTTTTTGCCAAAAATTCTTGATTCTTGCTTCTGATTTGTTATGGGTGATGGTTGGGCTTTGTTTAAGAGTGTATGGGCAATCTTGTACAAGGCAATTAAATGTAATATTTAATCACTAGATTTAATTCTTATAATTTACCAATTAACTTCTATCCTTTGGTAAATTAAAACACTTATCTGATAACATCGAAATTAAACTGTGTAATTAAAATTAAGGTTTCTCAACGTCATCAATTAGGGTTTCTAATTGACCATTAGTGGTTCTTTAATTATCTGTGTATGTTACTAACACAGTCGTTACAGTTTCTAATTTCAACCGATTAGGGTTATAATAATTAGGGTTTGTCCTAATTATCGACGTCACAATGATAATTAGGGTTTCTTATAATTCTCGATATTCTTATTCATGATAACTTCATATACACAATCTACTACTCGAAATACCCCATAACCGAGTTTAATAATTAGGGGGTTTCTGACATGGTAATATGCTTTATGACCTAATTAACCGTCTTTTGCTCAATATTATCATCACATACCCGGTACATAGAATTGTATGGTCTTTGTAAAATCATTATATAAATAATATAATATTATTATTCTCATCTCTTGATCACAATCTCAATCCAAGGTTTGGATCTCATGTTTGACTTATTCTTCCATTACACATCAATAATCAAGTTAAAATAATTAACTTAAATATTACGAACAATTCATATAATAAAATATTTATTATATAAATCTAATTATCACTTATATATTATTTCCAATCATGTTTTCATGAAAAATAATTAATAAAACATTTAAACTACGAAATTTATTACCATATAATTTGTGGTAATTAATAATTCCAAAATTATTTCTAATTTTTCAAGTAATAAATGTATTCGCATTTATCGTTCACTTTACTTGACACTTAGTCTCGTCATTAAATAAAAAAAAAAATTATACGCAAAATTTCTTATTTATTTTATATAGAAATTCTCGGGTTATTACAGACTCTGATGGAAAAAGGAATATGGCCAAGACATTGATCGTAGAGTCTGTTCACTCTACCACTGATGATGATCAAGTCCAGAATAAGATATCTCCATCTGCCTTAGCACAACTATCTAACATTCCTTCATCCTCTCACAGCGATTGGTATTCAATGATTTCTCAGATTCTCAATACTTTAGAAAATTTGTTCAAGGATGAGAATCGTAGAGTTCAATTTAATGATCAACAAGAGGCTGCCCAACCAGATGATCAAATTTCCATGGAGCAGGAATTGTTGAAGAATTCTAATGACTTGATTGAGAAGATATCTCAAATCAATGAAAAGTCAAAGATGATGACTTCAATAAAAGACAACTCAGTTCATGATAGAATCCAAACTATTATGGCTGATGTTTCTCTAAAAATCAAAGAAAGAGATCACATCTATCTGAAGGCCATAAATGATCAAAAAGAAGAAGCTCTACGAACACAGAAGGCAAATGAAGAACAACTCCAAGCCCTCTCTGAAAAGATTGATAACTTGAATCAGTCCTTCTCTATGCAACTTGAGTCAAGCCAACAAGAACTCAAGATTGAAGTCGGTAACTCCTCCTACCTGATGGAGCAACTAATGTCCAACATGGAGCAGATCTCCCAAATGATTAATGACAAAAAGGGGGAGAAAAAGAAGCATAGAAAGAGGCACTCAAGGAAGAGCAAAAAGAGCAAAAGGAAAAGGAAAGAATAGAAGAAGACAACAACACAAGAAGTAGCTAAGTCATCATCTGAGGGGGAGCCAGAAGAAGAAGAAGGAAGCAAACAAAAGAAATGAAGTCAACATCCCAGGGGGAGCAGGAGCAAATAGACCAAATAGATGGGTAGCTGATCAACAGACATCCTGAAAACATACATGGAGCCAAAGAGGTATATCTCTAACTAGTTAGGTATGTTCTGGATCCAGGATGTAAAATGTCAGTGTATTAAATTTCATATTATTATAAATGACATTCATGATTATTTGTTTTAGAAATACAACAGCTCACTGTAAATAAGATTCATTCATAACATGCATATGCACTTATTGTTTTTGTCATAATCAAATAGGGGGAGATTGTAAGGAATAAACATGTGAATGATATTCCTATTTATATATGATTTGATTATGATATATATATGAATGAATATGCAAGTATGCTTGCATTAAGAAAAGTTGTAAAGTCCTCTGATAGAGTATAGAAATATATGTACAAGGACTTAGAATGAATTGATCAAATGTGTTAGGTTGATCCTATATAAGCAGAACAGCTTTGTAAAGTCCTTAAAAAAGAAATGATGTATAAGGACTATAAACATAGAAAGATTAAACATGTTAGGTTGATCTTATAATGTAATAAATAGGCTTGTCTGATCGTCGAGCATTGCACCAGAAATTGTAGTCTGCCAGGAGAGTCAAGGATAACTCGAGAGCTATCGAGGCAGAATCGTAGTCTGCAAGATAGTAGATCTCGGAGTTTGTAGACTTCCAGGAGAGACAAGGAAGGATCGTAGTGTGTCGAGTAAAGCTTCCTCGGAGTAGTAGTATCACGCTCGCTTTCTGGTAAGTAGAGCATCTGCCAAAGTCAAGTCAAGAATTGTAGACTACACTCGGAGTCGTAGAGTCTACTAACGGCCATGTCAAGGATCGTAGACTACACTCAGAATCGTAGAGTCTACTGATTATATCAAAGGCAAAAATCGTAGTCGAGCAAGATCAAATGAAGACAACAAGCACAACGACAGAAATCGTAGTGTCAAGATCTAATCTCAGAGTAGTAGTGTCTGCATAGCTGAAGCTGAATCGTAGACTGAAAAACTAAGACCTCAATAGATGTGCTCACAAAGCCAAAGAAGAATCGTAGAAAAAACATGATTCTCAACAATTGAGCACTCCCAGAATATCCAAAGGAATGAAGTCTCTGGTTGGTACAATAAGGATACATCTCACCTAAAGGAAGCCAGAGAGCACTCAACGAATGGCATGCAAGCTATTAGAAGATCTAAGCATCAACTTAATCAGCATCCAAATTGAGTTGTGAAGCCATTCATGATAAAGTCTTCCACAAGATGATCATAAGAAGACTTCAGTAGCTGACTAAGGAAAGTCAGCTTGTGCAGTAGCTGTCAAGTATAAAGATGACAATGATCTTGGAAGTAACCAGGATCGTAGTGTTTTCCAAACGAAGAAGGAACTAATGGAGTATATACAAAGATACTGGTCTGCCTCTGAAGAACAAGGCTAAAGTGATTAAGCATTGGGTCGATCCATTGATGATAAGTGAACGGAGATCACAAGGAGAAAGCGAAATTTGGACACGCCACAAATCAAGTGTCTTGTTATTTAGAAGGGGCGGAGAAAGGAGTCAAGCCATCGATGATCTCGAGAAGCGGTTGAGGCAAGCGTAAGTATTGAAGCCTTTCGCACGAAAGAAGGAAGAGTTGTTTTTCACTAGAAATCAAGTGAACGCTCTTTAAGATCGTAGTGTTGACTCTACATGTCCATAAGCATCAGTCAATAAGACACTACGATCAGGTCTGAGAAGAAGTGCATCAGAATCGTTGAGTTCGAACAACTGAGGATTAAAGCATTGACAACGGTTCAATCTGAAGGTTGACATTCAGACTAAAGCTTATTGAGAGCATCGACGCAAGGACAACCTCTGATCAAGAAATCAGAAGGGAGAAATAAAGTCGACGACCTGCCCGAGACATCAAAGTAACATATCTGACGGGGTAGGTGAAATAGTAGTCTGCAGTGTCAGAAAGTCAGAAAAAGATGTCATGTCATATCTGCAGTCTGCACCAATTAACTCGAGATCTGTGAAGTAATTTGAATATCTTTCAACGACCACTTTCCAACGGGAAGATTGGGAAGTAGTATAAATTAACAGAGCTTCAAAGATCAAGAGTTGCTGATAATTGTTATTGTAGACACTCAAAATTTTCTGCGTACATTATTAACATTACGGGGAGGAGATTAATTTCTCTTTCGGAGATAACCCTAGAAGACAGCTTACATCCATTCAGGATACTATCGGAAGTGCAGTTCCAACCCAGAACACAAACCGGGAACATCAGTTCCAACCCGGAACACAAACCGGGAACTTCATCTCAAACCCGGAACACACACCGGAAATGTCACTTCCAATCTCGGAGATAACCCCGAGGTTTGCAAGATCAAAAGACCGGCAACAACACTAGAGAGGACAGTTCTATCTCGATGATAACACCACGAAGTTCAGTTCCAGTCCTAGAAACAACACTGGGAGTAGCAACTCCATCCTTGGGGATAGCCCCAAGGGATGCTTCTGCAGTTCCGGCGATAACTCCAGAATTGTTTGTTTCAAACATATGCGATCATCTTCAAGCTCAGACCTCCTATCGAGGCAATCATACCTCAGACCCGGAGCTAACAACGGGCAGATAGGTTCTTTCACAGATGACCTTGCGGTATTCAAACACTTGCAGCAGTCCAATCTCAGATGTAACCCTGAGCTACGTCTGCTTTCCGCTAAAACCGACGATAACCCCGGTAAGGAGTCAAAAGTGTATTCTTACCACCTCAACAAGATGATATCACGGCATACCAACAAGTAGTACAATCTCAGATATAACCCTGAGCAACGTCTACTTTCAACTCAAACCAACGATAACCTTGGTGACGAGTCAAACATCATCTTGTCTCTTTAACACCTGTGCGTCGTCTCGACACTTCATACATACATACATACAACACTTTCCCACAAGAACCGAGGAGTAACAATCCCGAGTGACAATTACGCGTGGCAGTACTTTTGATAGAATTTGAAGCTTGAAGACCATGGGCATAGACCCCTCTTCCTGACTTCGTACAACCTCTAATCCATGTCATTGCGTAACTCTCGACACAAGCGGTCCGAAGAAGGTCAGATATACCTCATTCGGATGCTCGGATTAAAGTTTTGCAAGTTCGAGCGGACATTACAGTGCACGAGTGCACGTACTACGAGACGACGGGACCCGCGAGGCTCGGATGCACCACGACCGGTAGCAGGGTAGGGCATGTCACTGCCATGAGTGTACTGCGGCCATCCGTCTATATATACAAGCCTTGGGGTCAGCCATTTGAAGGAGTGGAGAGAGAGAAAAGGCGAGGAAGCCCTATCCATTTTACTCTGCATACACATCTTTTAAGTGTTTCCTCACTTTTAAACACTTGTTAGCTCACATATACCTATCTTTTATCCAGCGGGAGCTGAGTGTTTATCCATTTAAAGTCATAGAAGTCTACTTTAGCATCCCACTGTAAGCCTTCTCACATTATATAAAGTCTTCTTCTCATATTAGCACACACTGTTGTACACGTTGAGAGTCGTGTGAGTGTGTTTGCCCGGACTTCGGTCCGTGTTTTTCATTTATGTCTGTATATATACTTATATATATATATATGTATATATTTCATATATGGACTAACATTATCGAGTTATGCCTCGATTGAGCCTAGACTTCGGTCTGGAGCATTTATTGCCTTTATATATATATACACTTATATATATAATTGTTGTCAGACATATCTGATGAGCCTGGATTTTACATCCGGAGCATTTACTCGCTTATATATATATATATATATATATATATATATATATATATATAATTGTTGTCGGACATATCCGATGAGCCTGGATTCACATCCAGTGCGTTTACTACTTTTATATATATATTTGTACATATATTATATTTACATTTCTGTCAGGCCTAGAGTTTACTTTGTGGCCTTTTACACTTTATTTACATTTCGTCTGCTGGAGTTTACTTCGTGGTAGTTGATCGCTTTACAACTTTATTTACATTTTCGTCCCCTAGAGTTTACTTCGTGGTGGTTGATCATATCCATATATATATATTTACCGCTTTTATATATTTACATTTCTGATCCCCCATGGAGTTGCTTCGTGGTGGTTGATCATGTCTATATATATATTTTACGGCTTTTATATATATAACTGCTAACTGCTTTCCATACAAATTGCAGTATCATGTGAGCCTAGGAATCATGTGATCACAGATTCAGTCTACTGAATCTAGATTCGGTTCCCATGATGGACATATTTTTCAGCTGTAAGCAGCTTGTACATTATTTTACAGTGTCTGAATTTCCTTGGATGGTTGTCATGCCCATGAGGAGTTAAGATCGTCTAACATATATTATTTTCTCGAGAATGCTTCGCATCTAGAAAAAATAAAAGCAAACAAGCCGAACATTTAATAATAAAATAGAAGTATGAAAAGGTCTCAATTCCTATTGAGCACAGGGTTTAAAAAACCTCTTTTACAAACCTTCATTGATATATCTTGGTTAAAACTGAATTTTTCTATAAAATTCAAACCTTGTGTATATAGGTGCGAACGAGGCCTCACACTACTTTCAAATAATTGCACATTGATCCACACACACACACACACACATTCATATAACAATTTCTTTGAAAAGTGGCGGTCACCACCAGTAGTAACACAGATGTCGTGGGGTGCCTAACACCTTCCCTCCGCATAATCAAGCCCCCGAACCCAAAATGAATCTAGGTTTCACAGACCCGTCTAGCAGTGTCAAATCATTGGGTCAATGTGCAAACCTTTTTGGTTGCGTTGGTGCAACTAGTTAAATACACCAACTGGCGACTCTTAAAGTCAAATCGTCGACATTATACATGTCGGACCTTTTTCACATGTTTTTTCAAACAAATCTCACATTAACATGAGAACACCAAGGAACAAGTAATGAAAAGGGACACTCAAAAATCCCGACGTCGACAGGTGGCGACTCTGCTGGGGACTCCAGTAAGAGGGCTTAAGCCGCTATTACAAGCTTTTCAAAATTGTTATATGCTTGTGTGTGAATGTTGCATTTACATTTATGATGAATGTGTACGAATGCATCTTAATTACTACACTGCTAAATATCTATATGTGATATTAGTGCTTCGCACATGTCATCATTTTGCATAAACGGTGAGACACGTGGGAAGAATGTATGTTGTATGTGAATGTATGTTGTGAGGTCCCTCCACCAAGAGGCTATCCTATCGGTGTTTGATTACTAGACTCGTGGGAAGAATAATTCCCTGGGGCTCAGGAAAGGCACCACTCAGATTCGCTCCAGTTAAACGACCGGATTAACTTCCCGTCAAGTAGATTGCGATGATCTGGGAACCTTCATGCCAAAAAGCGCGAGAGTAACCCTAAGATAGGTGACCTACGATAAACCAAGCGCGGAGAAAAGTCTCTTCATACTTTCCATTTTCAATTACTTGTAAAAGCATTTACTTGTAATTTATTCCATGTTCATCCACATGTAATGGAAAATATGAAGAATATCTGTACATGCATGACATGTTATCAATTAACAACCGGTTTTGCAGGACAAAATTCCTAAACGGATATGTTATGATAACATTTACATTACCCTAAGACTAAAATACGTAAGTCTTTTATGGGGAAGCAATTGGGCCTGTTACCCGCTCAAAATCCAAAAAGGCCACAGGCCTACAACCAATCATGTCTTCTTCTGACCAGTCTAATGTTGTCTCCAGAAGAATTTGTGATTGAGTAAATAAAGTTGCGAGACTTGGTAGATTCTCTTTGAAAGAATTGCACGATCCACCTCGTGGTATGAAGATACTACACATACAAAATCCCCTACACAAGGAGGAGTTCAAGGTCTGAAAAAACAATTTGAAACCTCGGTTGGATACAACCAACAAAGACCCTGAAAACACCCATCTCAAAGGAGATCCAGACAACGGTGATATCGGAAGAAGGTCCTTCAAATAGAGGAAACTATTCGTGTTCTCAAAGGATTGGAACACATGGCGTGTTTTATATCTGAGACCTTTGCATATTTCCGGTGTTCATTATCCGAGGAGAAATTCAAGACCCCGATTTTGAGAAATATAACGGATTAGGGGATCCTTATACACATTTAAAAGTATTCATTGGAGAACTTGGGTCTTCGCGGAAAATGAAAAGCTAAGAATGCATTTGTTTTAGAAAAAATCATTTGGAGAAGCTGCGTTCATGGTATACGAAATTAGACAACTCAAAGATCCATAGGTGGAAAGAGTTGGCTCACGCCTTCCTTACTCAATCTGAGTTTTCAATCTCAGATGGCTCTGGCCGGGGTACCAAATTACCAAGGTCAAGAAATGATCTAATAAGTCATTTAGAGAGCACGCTCAAAGGTGGAGGCGCCTTCATCGCTCAAGTTATTCCTTCCATAACGGAATCGAAATGGTCATGACTTTCATAGATGTACAGAGAAGCTCCTTTCTATGAAAGAGTTCTATTGGTATTGGTAAACCATTCTACGAAATGATCAAGCATGGAGAAATGGTGAGATGGGATTGAAGTCCAAAGAAAATTCAAGACCTAGCCGCTCTTAAAAGCATTCTTTGAGCACATCCATCTGGATCTTATGGAAACAACCCCGGAGGGTCCATAAAAAAGAAAGAAGAGGATGTTTCCTTGATACTACAAGTACAAAAAGGCAATCAAAGCATGCCTATGGAGGAGAAACTACTCCCCTTTTTCAAAGACAATCTTCAAACCCTCCATTGTCTAAAAGTGAGAAGTAAAAGAGACCTCGAACGTTCACACCCTTAGGGGACTCGCTCGAGAATCTTCTTGCTCTTCTGACTGCTTAGAAGAAAATTACACATCTTCTTCCACCAGCCAACCCTAATGGTAGGGGTTTTAATGCTACTTGGAAGTGTGCCTATCATGCCGGAGCACCTGGACATGATACTCAAGATTGTTGGGCCTTGAAGCATAAGATTCAAGATCTAATAGACAATGGTGAGATCTTGGTCACCAAACCAGATCAACCTCATGTGCAAGACAACCCTCTTCCTCAACACAAAGAAGAAGAGGTCAACATGATCAGTTGGAGCACTGTACAAGGTTCCAATTCTAACGGCGAATCATCCCAACCCATCAAAGACGGTGTTAACAAATGGGATTATGCAAATTTCCAGTTTACCATGGAATAAAAGATGAAAGCTCTTTCTAAACAAATTGAGCAAATGGCAGAACTGGTGACCCACCAGTATTAAGTCACACGCCAATTAATCAGGCATGAGCATTCTTATCTCCTTCCTTTTGTTATGAATGCCTCCTCACCACCTTCAGAAAGTGAAGCTATGGAGGATAAGGTTTTGAAGAGAGCAAATGCTAAAGCCCGTCGGGATTTTGCCAATTAGAGGGAATTCACCTATTTGGGCCAATCTATAGAGGAGATATTACAGATGTTGATCAACGAAAGAAGAATTACCTTCCTTCTCCCTCCAATCAATCCCCGTTCAGGACGGTTCAATCCTGATGAAATGTGTTAATATCATTTACATTCTCGCAGTCACAACACAGAAGAATGATGGGCACTCCACCATCTCATTCAGAATCTTATTGATAGTAGTGTCCTGCAAATAGCAGATGATTACACTGTACAACTCAAGGGTGGGAATGCATGTCCTACCAAATGGAAGGATCGAGCATGATTATATCTGAAGTGGATGATGAGACTGTCAAAGTATTTCCCATACAACCAATTCAACTCAAAGGAGCTGACAATCCTTTGAAAGTGGCCGCACCAGAGCCAATTTCTTTATCTTGCAGACCACAATATCCTGTTGTCAGCACACAATGTTCCATGGAATTATGGAGAAAGTGAAGGATCCACGTCTCATACTCTTCGCTATGATGTGAAGGAAAATCCACTATATCTTCCTCGGCGGGTTATTAAACCTACTTGCGAAGTAAAGGGTAAGTTTCCATGGAGAAGATTGAAAAATTCCTCCGCACTATGGGCCACAATGAAGCCAAAGTGGTTTTAAGCTCATGAGAAGCTCCACACCAAATTTTAATTTGGACTTGGTTTTTCTCTTACGAGGATCATCGGAAGATCTTCTTTGAAGGTTTTAGAAGAAGCCTATTTACCAAAATCGGTGGGCGTGGAAAAATTTCAACATTTGGTTGATCACATTTTCAACAACAATGTGATATCCTTCACTTTGATGATGACATACCTCCCAAGAAGGGACCGGTCATTGCAAGCCATTGCATATTACGAGTTTGTCTTCTGGTACATGCTTATTTGGAGTTTTGATAGATGGAGGCTCATCTCTAAATATATCGTCCTTATGCCACCTTGGTGAAGATGAATGTCAATCTCGGTGGATCCAAAGCGACCATACAGTTATCGAGCTTTTGATGGATCAGAAGACGAAATGCCGTCGGAAATATTGAATTGCAAATTGAGATTGGTCCAAATACATTCAATGTATCCTTCCACGTCCTCAACATAGACTCAGGATACAACCTGCTATTGGGGAGACCATGGATATACACATGGATGGAGCCGTTCCTCCATCACGCATCAACAACTCAAATACATTATCAATGATCTAGCTAGTCCTTTGTCAACGCTGAGTCGGATTGTCCTAAACAAGGAACTCTACCAATCATCAGCTTCAATTCAGAAGTTGAACCAACCAGTTTCCATACTTTGGAAGTGAGTAACACGCAATACCATTCTATTGGGCGCCACTTCCCATACCCAAGATTTCTCCGAGGTTATATGCCTACCACTCAAGAAATGATGTCGTTGGGTCATCAACCTGGATAAGGGCTTGGTAAAGATAAGCAGGGTATTAAACACCCTATTCAAATGTCCAGTCAAATTGGAACAGCCGGACTAGGCTTTTCTGCCAATTCCACTCACAGGAATCCTCATCAAGCTAAGCGAGTTCCTCGAAGCTTAACATGCTTGCGGCGATTTTCTATACCTTTACCCCATGAGCTAATGCGGTCTCCGATAAAGGTGTCGGCCTATGTTGTGGCCATGCTGTTTCCTAAACCAGTGCCAATCAAAGCTAAAGAGGTGCTGATTCCTGATCCCGAAACGGAAGGAAAGGAACAAAAACATAAACATGACATTGCTTTGATGATGGTAGGCCTACGCGTCATTGTTCATGATGAACATACAAACAGATACACCCGAGATGATGATTTCCCAGATGTCATGGTTATCATTAGGGAAAAGAAGGACAATGACGATCCTTCCATCACTGCAGTCCATCAGGACTTTGCCCTCGACAATTGGAGCAACACTCTATGCATTGGTCGACGAGGATAAAATGGGCAGAAAAATCCCTCTGCCCTGTAGATAACTTTATTTGCTTGCTTTCCTTTACAGTACTAGCAGTTATTTTATCAAGTACATGCTAACACTTTTGTATGATCGAACAGTTGCATATATTAAGTGAAAACATCTTTTGTTTCAGGACTCTGAATTTAGATGTGCCTGTACTTGCTGATGAAGTGCCTTCTCTCCACGAGGACTGTAACTTTGATGCAAAGTTGGACTCAGACTTGATGGACATCCAAGAGAACATTGAGACACCTCAGGAGATTAAGGAATGGGTTACAGACAAACCCAAAACCAATCTTGATCAAACCACTTCTTTCAATCTTGGATCCTTAGACAACCCTAAGCTAATCTAAATTGGTTCAGACCTTACCACAAATCAACGGAATGACATGGTTGCACTATTAACCCAATTCCAGGATGTGTTTGCATGGTCTCATGAAGACATGGTGGGTTTGTCCACTGACATTGTTCTTCATTGCCTTCTCATTAAAGAAGGATTCAAGTCAATCAGGCAAAAACTCAGGCGATTGAAACCTGAGTGGAGTTTAAAGGTCAAAGAAGAAATTGTGAAATAATTTCAAGCTGGCATCATCATGGTGTCTACATATCCGGAGTGGATATCCAACATTGTTCCCGTACCTAAACCAGGGGGAAAGGTGCGAGTCTGTGTGGATTACCGGGATAGCTTTCTCGTGCCCTTTATCCACTTTCTTATTGACAATACTACTCAATCGACATGTACTCCTTTCTTTGATTGCTTATGGGTACCATCAAATTATGGTATTTGAGGAAGATCGTGAGAAAACTACTTTCATCATGCCTTGGGGAACCTTTTGCTACAGACGGTTGTCATTCGGCCTCATCAATGCCAGGGCAACCTATCAGCGAGATATGATGGCTCTTTTCCATGATTTAATGCACAAAGAGATAGAGATATACGTGGTTGACATCATTATCAAATCCCGGAAGGAGGAGGACCACTTAGACCATCTCACAAAACTTTTCAACAGGTTGCGTAAGTACAACTTGAAGTTGAATCCCGCCAAGTGCGCCTTTGGTGTTAAGTCAGGCAA
This sequence comes from Panax ginseng, assembly GCA_020205605.1. Lineage (NCBI taxonomy): Eukaryota > Viridiplantae > Streptophyta > Magnoliopsida > Apiales > Araliaceae > Panax > Panax ginseng. The sequence goes on from CM035128.1 coordinate 162,903,215, forward strand.
GTTGCTAGGTTTCCTAGTCATCCACAAAGGGATTGAACTGGATCCTACCAAAATCCAGGCCATCATGGAAATGCCTATTCCTCAGATAGAGAAGGAAATACGGGGATTTTTGGGAAGAATCAACTTCATTAGCAGATTTATTTCTCAACTCACAGCAACCTGTGAGCCAATCTTCAAGTTGTTAAGGAAGAACACCTCCATAAAATGGAACGATGAGTGTCAGAAAGCCTTCCTCACAATCAAAAAGCAATTGATTAACGCTCCTATTTTGGTACCTCCCAAGGATGATGTTCCCCTGTTCATGTACCTGTCCATAAATGACAATGCCATGAAATTTGTATCTTTGAGACAAAAAAAGATAATAGAGGCCAAGAACGAGTTATTTATTACCTCAGCAAAAGATTTACATCAGTGAACACAAGTACACTCTGATTGAGAAGACTTTTTATGCTTTAGCATAGGCTTCCATGAGGTTACAGCATTACCTCCATGGTCACACAACCCATCTCATATCCGAATGGATCCTTTCAAGTATGTGTTGATAAGCCATCTTGAATTATCATTTATCCGGATGGCGGTTGATCCTACAACAATTTGACATCGTTTATGTGATGCAAAAGTCTCATCAAAGGTCGGGAATTGCGGATCAACTAGTATTGCGCACTTTGCAGGGACTATAAACCCTTGAAGCGTACTTCCCGATGAAGGGTAATGACAATTCAACAACAACATCAATACAATACATGCCATACGTGGAGAATATATTTTGATGGGGCATTAACACGAAAGGCTGAGTGTGGAGCAGTCCTAATATCCGGTGATGCGGGGAGTAGTATCCGTCCGTCAAATTGCAGTTTATCAGCACCAACAACACAGCTGAGTATGAAGGCTGTATCATGGGGCTAAAACTTGCTCGTTCAATGGGCATCAGGCGGTTAACTGTCTTTGGGGATTCCGAATTGGTAATCAAGCAATCCACATGAATCTATCAAACCAAAGAATTACATTTGCTGCCTTACCATCGGCAAGTTTTACAGATGGCTTTGGAGTTCGAAGAAATCTCCTTTCTACATATTCCTCGTAATAAGAATGATTTTGCAGATGCATTAGCAATGCTGGCCTCCTTGGTTTACATACCGGACAAGGAAAACATGTCAATCATCACGTTTACTCTGCAAAGAGCCCCAATCTATGGGAATTACATTGGAGAAGTATCGGATGAACTACCTCCCATCCACAATACTTGGTATCAGCACATCAAGGAATATCTGCGAGATGGATCTACACCCGCTGAGGCGAGCCTAACTGAGAAGAGGCGGATTCATCGACTTGCTATGAAATTCTACTTGGCGGAGAGGCACTCTACAAAAGAGATCTTTGGATTAGGTCTCCTCGGATGTGCGGATAAAGACCAAGCTCGAGAGACTCATGGATGAGATCCATGGTGGAGTATGTGGCCTCACATGGCGGACCCCTACTTGTCAAGAAGATCCTCGTAAGCGGGGCATTATTGGCTTACACTCAAAGTGATTTGTGATGATCACATCAAGAGGTGCTATCAATGCGATTCATGGGAATGCTATCCACGCCCCTCAAGGAACTCCACAATATGAGTTCTCCATGGCCCTTCTCAATGTGGGGAATGGACGTGATCTGGCCCATCGAGCCCAAAGCCAGTAATGGACATCGATTCATATTCACCATGATCGACTACTTCAACAAATGGGTAGAAGCAGCATCCTTCCCCAGGGTTACTAAAGAAGTTATCATTGCTTTCATCAGAAACAATGTCGTGTGTTGATATGGACAACCAGAGGTCATTGTGTCAGACAATGCTAAGAACCTCAACAATAAAATGATGGAGGAGTTATGCAGAAAATTCCACATCAAACACCTCAACTCCGTCATCTACCGTCCAAAGATGAATGGTGTTATTGAAGCGGCTAATAAAAACATCAAAAAGATCATGCAGAAAATGTCCGCCAATCACAAAGGATGGCCTGACCTCTTGCCTCTGACATTATTAACCTACAGAACTTCCATGCGAACTTCCACTGGGGCAACCCCCTACTCATTAGTCTATGGTATAGAAGCAGTACTCCCCATAGAGGTGGAAATGGAATCCCTCAGAGTATTGATGGACGCTCAGTTTGGTGAAGACCAATGGGTACAAGACAGGTATCACCAATTGTCTCTAATAGACGAAAGGCGATCCGCGGCTATCTTCCATGGTCAGTTATATCAGCAAAGGATCGCACGATCCTACAACAGAAAAGTCCGACTACGGAAATTCAAACAACATGACTTGGTTTTGAAGAATCATTGACAACCAAGATCAATCTAAGGGAAAATTCGCTCCTAACTGGGAAGGCCCATTTGTTGTCAAGGAAGTATTGACATGAGGTGCTCTCAGATTGCAGGAAATGGATGGCGATGAATTTCCACAACTTATCAACTTTCGGACAAGTGAAATGGTACTATATGCGAGGTTACCATCAAACAAACATCATGGTTTTGATCATCAAATCACCGGTCATTTCGGTTTTGAACCCTTTCCTTTCTACATACTCTTACTTCCCTCAAGCCGAAACATACACTTCAAGCCGCTGACTGGTTTTACCTCAATTCAAACCTTCCATACAATCTCGGTTATCACGAAGCGGGATTTAACCTTTCACAATTTGGTTATCACGAAGAAGGGATTGAACCTTTCACACTTGCGGTTTATCACGAAGGCGGGATTAAACTTTTCTACGCTTGCAGTTTGTCACGAGGGCGGGATCAAACTTTTTACACACTGCGGTTTATCCCCATTATGGGATTAAACTTTCCTCTCCCCTGATGTGCTTTGCACATGGGATTCACATTTCTCAAATTGCGATTCGTCACGAGAGGCGAACTACGTGAATTGATTTCCTCTTCAATAGGAGTATGTAGGCAACCATATGTTATATGGCCCGGTCGCAACAACAAAAACAACAAAAACATTTCTGCCTTCTTTACAACAAAAACAACAAAAACATCTCTACACCTATCTGCCTTTCACAATCAGCGTTGAACCTCCACACTAGGTTTGAACTACATGAGACTTGATCTCCTCTTCAATAGAGTGCGTGGCGACCATTTATGGTTCAGTCTAACCCCTACCAGAACAAAAATTCTTGTCACACGGTACCGGGATCAACCTTCAATTCGCCACATTTCATCGGTTTTAGATCAAAGGGATGGAATTACCCAACCTCTTCTCACAAATAGAAGATTCGGTGACCATCTAAGCTGCGATCGTGCGTCATAGAGCAATACCAACCCATAAGAGATGGAATTAACTAGGCTTCTCACAAATAGAAATCTTGGCGACCATCGTAGTGCGGTCAATCTCGAGAGAGGAAGAAACCACCCTCCTCTCCACTTTTCCATCTGAGATACCGGTCCCAAGACACCAAAGATGGTAGGGATTTACAAAATCAATGATCCGTTCTGAGAGATCTTACGACGTTTCAATGTCCATCTATCAAGGATAAGTTTAGAATGCATCAAGATCACAAGGCTCTGAAGAAACAGGCAAACATCAAGCAAGTATCAAGGCATAACTAAAAGGAAAGTGAATCAAAATATATTTCCCTGCCATACATAATACTATTTGATATATACATCTGTGCTGTACATGACAAAATGGCTAAGCTAGTCTATGCAGGAAAATACAAAGCTATCTACAGATCTGTGTGTATGCGGACTATCAGATCTAACATAGCATCCCTCTCTGACGACGGAGGAAGCACTGCAAGCTCCTTCCCAAGGGTATCTACACGAGCTAGTAGATCAGAGGTTAACTGCATGGTGGCATAGTGCTCATCAATGTAAGCACTCATGTCGGCAAGGCTGACAGTCATCTGGGATCTAACGAAAGTACTATCTGCAATGGCCACATCCCTAGCAGATAAGGCGACATCCCGCTCCCCAATCAATGCATCTGGGTGATCTAGCCTCATCCCTCTCTAATGAGGCGGTATCTCTCTCATCAAGAGTTTGTCAACATCGTGGCCCTTTGATCTCTATCATAGGTTATCGGATGTAAGATCTGCTCCAAATGTTGTCTTTGAATCTTGAGTAATAGTGGCACTTTTCGGGGTGGGAGAATCCATCACAAATCTTTGGCATTGACCAAATGATCAAGTCATCGATGGGAATAATGACCTCCTCTATAGGCTCCTCATAAATCGAGAATCGGTCTCTCTGCTTTGTGGATACTACTCATCGAGCCGATGTAGTCTCTGTCTTCATCCATGAGGAATACTCTGTAGAACAACACGGATGGTGATGAGAAAACTTCAACTAGCTCTCGCGTTGATCCCAAGCAGGCGTCTAACTGGATCATCCTCCGTTGACAAGCGATTGTGAAGTGAAGACTGACACACACCCCCTCATAAGGATGAAAATCTCTGGCCGGTCAGCCCGATACATCACGGCCGATTGGGTGGTAAGTAATCATGCCCCTCAATCCGACCCGGAGGAGATAATCCATGCCGGAGCATGAGTAATGAAGTTGTAGGGTGAGCTAAGCCACGAACACGGAAATATGGCAAATGGATCCCTAATCCACTCGGGAAAGGCGACCACGATCTGACATCTCATGCACACTCTGCGGTGAAAGGAGTATGACATGGCTATCTCTAGGTGAAACAAAACCCCCTGCCAGTCTAAATGTGCTAATCGGTCTCAAGTGTGACATAAACCACACATACAACATGACCGAGCTACCTGTAAACACTCCTGCCGGATAAGTGCAGCAGTATGTAGCTGACCTCAGAGTCTCTGCGATGATCATCGGTACAATGGTATGACCCTCCTAAGAGCTCTCCTTTGCCATAATGTGCGATATCCAGCTCATCCATGTACGCGGCATGAAGGCGTGTGACAATACGCATAGAAGCGATACATCTACTCTAATTGAACGCATGATGGTTCTCCGGTGTGGTGAAATCCCGGAATTCGTGCATAGGCTATCCTCGAGCCAAACACATCAAATAGGAAGCTTTGGGATATCACGTGGCGGATGTAATCTCGTCCTGGACCACTCTAAGTCTCAATCTGGTGAGGGTCATGAACTGTCTGCTCATGTCTCCAATAGCCATATACACGCAAGGTCTATCCAGCGACAACATCGTCAACCGTGCATACTCCTCCAAAGTAAGAGTCAACTCCTGGGTCCCAAATCGGAAAACATGCCTCTCCGATACCCAGTGCTCTAGAATGCCCTCTACAAATCATGTGGGAACCTGAAACATCAACAGGGTCATAGTATGCTACAGCAAATCATCTACGATCACCATGTCTGATGGTGATATACTATCATACCATGAACACATACCAGATACCACCAAAAATGGTGGGGTATGATCAATCTGACTAAGCTGTTGAAGAAGACATACATGCGGGGCCGTGTCATAAGACCATCCGGTCAATCTTTGAATATCTCTGGACATACATACATATGCATAACATAATAACATGCATGATACAATAGATGGCAATATGATATAGGGAATGGAAAAGCTATGCATACATTCCTAAGTATATCATCATCTAATACATCTCATCTGACTAAAATACATGGAAATGGGGCGAATCTACCCAACATACAATGAGAGGCCTATCAAAAGATATAGCGAGAATGGGAAAAGCTACCTAGATGCTAACGAGAGGCTTATCAAAAGAAATAGCGAGAAATACATCGAGAAAAAAGTCAAGAGTGTCGATGTTTACATCATCGATGATCACATCCACCGGATGTAACTCCTCTTGAGTCCTTTGGATCTCTATCTACTGGGGATGTCAAAGCCGATACAATACGGAGGATACGCTTTGCAAACAAAGCCATATGGGTCATCTAAGGGGGCTAGCGCTAGGCTGGAAGGATCAAAAGTATCTACCTCTGAAGGATCTCTGCCCAAATGCCGAATGAAAAGATGTGTCCGGTCCAGCTGCCAGGTCAATCTGTCAATCTGTGTCACATGAGTCGGATCTTTGACACAGGCTAGCCAATCCGTCATCATCACGGATCCTGGAACCATATCCCCCATAAAATGTGTGGCGCGGGTCTGAGCTCCAATCGTACGAGGGATCCACCAATGCTGGAACATCTTCTGAGACCAGGGGCCCTCTAACAATGTAAAACCGTCAATCCCCATCAATTGGATGTCAATGATGGGTGACTGTGAAATAGGCTAATAATGCCTGGAAGGAGGCAAGATCGGCATACGAATCTCTCCTGTAGTGCTCCTAATAGCACGCTCTCCTAAATAGAGTTCCCATCCTCCATCTGTGAAGAGAGAAATCCTGCGGGTGGAAATGACGTACTCTACTCCAGTCGGGTACCCATCCTCAAAACCAACTTCCAAATGCTCTCCAGAGTAGGGAATCCATATAATGACATCGGCTGTCAACAACTCCAACTGTAGGCGACAATGAGTGAAACCCTCAGCAACAGGGACCTCCGCCAGTATGGAATGATGCAATCTCCGTCCTCGTAGATAGGTATCTAAACCTAACACACTCACAGGACGCAAACAGGGAAGCCTCTCATAGGCCCAAAACTATCAACACAAAGGCAAACATCTGCGTCGATCAACACTCTTAACTTTGCATACACGGAAAAGACAAGAGAAACACTCACCAATGAAATGGGTAGAATCCTAACCACGCCTCGGTCAAGCCTGCGATCGCATGCGCATTCCCCGAGGAAGTAGGCAAAGGTATAGGAACCCCAATCATACTCTCTATACGGTCCCACATGCCGAGTGGCGGTGATCAAAGCGAAGGACCGTAGAGGAATTATCTGCTATGAAGCAGCCCCTAATGATCATCAAGAACAATCACCGGAGAATGAGATCCCTGACTCTCACATCATCAGGTATAGGCTCACTCAATAGCCCGCACATAGCATCTATGCTCAAAGGACCAGTATGAACAGTCCCCGCGCTTGAAGCGCCTCCATGAAACTCCCAACAAGGATCTGGCGATAGAGGGGTGATATCCGTTGTGCAAAAACCTTTGGCTCCCCTCCAAACTCCATACCTATGATAAATCGCCAATCCATCAGCGTCATCATCACCTCACAGTCCAGCAAATGGAGTGACTTAGTCTGGTGAAACCACCGCTCAGACAAAGCCCTGAGGTAACCCCAGGGACAACGACATGGTAGAATGGAGAAGAACATCCCAAATCCCCAGCCATGGACGATCGCTCTGTAGTCATCATGCAAAGCCTGATACATAGAGTGGATACTAAACCAGTTCTCTCGAGGCTGTGTGAAGCCGGGAACCTACATCAAATGTAGATCAACATCAGATTCCTTGACTCCTCATCAATAGGAAATAAGGAAGATTAAAGATCTAACTTCATACCTCGTTTGCATGCAGGTATACTGAAGGATGCCTACTCAAGTCACCCAAAAGATCTAGGTTCGCCACTTGAATACCTGGTAATTCCCTACAGGGAACACGAACAGCAGGAGCAGGAACCTCGATCGGTACATCCTCCTCCTCGTCCTCGACATTCGGCACTTCAACCCAAATAGGACGTATCACCGCCTCCACCAACCGATGAGGTTGTCTAACAGAACGGCGGTGAGGCTCTTCAAAAGCTCTCCTCCGTACACCAGAAGTGGTCCTACGGAAACTACTCGGCTGATCTGGATCCATAATATCTGGACAACAAGTCTCCAAATCACCTCAGAAAGGGTGTGGATAGGGAAGAACGCTTGTACGGTGGCAGAATATACAGAAAGTTGCCCGAACTTAGCAGATCTGAAGAAGAGGTCTCAGATTTCCTTCGCCGCGTAACTTGAAAATGACTTATGAAAGTAACCATTCGCCTAAACATAGGTACGGTTGGCCGCAGGCTCACCTGCGGCTCCTGCAGGTGTACCTGCAGCACTTTTACATGGGTCCCACACCTCCGGCTCACTCCAGTTAGAGTTGTAAAGGAGGTCTCACAAGTTGAAAAGGCCAAATTAGGAATAAAAGTGTTATGCGATTGAGCGGAATAGCCTGAAATCCTGGTTTCTCGTCGGTCAGAGTTAAACTCCCGTCGTCTCAACGGTATTCGCCTGAATGTAGGGTATACTATACCAATGAGCTTAGCTTTCATAGATCATGCTCGACAATACCCCACAAAGGTCTGATGTCGTCATTTGCAGGGTCATAACCCTAAACTTCCCCGACGGGGGTTACAACGCAAAACCACAAAATATCAAACCTCCCCAGTGGGGGTTACAACGCCGAAGTTATCAAATGATTGCGTATCCCCGGCAGGGGTCACAACGCACATCTTTTGAGCATCTATGTATCCCCGGCGGGGGTTACAACGCAATGCAACCATTGATACACACATCAATGAAGGTCAAGCAGCCTTGACATCATGTCAGCCGATGGCAAGTAAACCTATCAAAGAAACCTTCCCCAGCAAGGGCTACAACACAATGCTACCATTGACACATACATCAATGAAGGTCAAGCAACCTTGACAATACACCCAGCAGGGATTTATCCGGTGATACACACATCAACGAAGGTCGGGTAACCCTGACGATGACAAACTGTTGGCAGTAACTCCGACAGAATGAGGGAATATGTTATACACATCCTCAAACAGACAAAGCTTTATCCCCAAAAATCTCTTACACACAAGAGGTACCTTTATGGAATATAGGCCAGTGTCTAGGATTCAAGACTTTGGTTATAGCCCCAACGTCAACATCCTTGGAGACTTGGATCGCATGTCCAAGCCATCACTGATTGTCATCCCAACAGGATTACCTGACAATCATGCATCATACATTTGCATCATGTTGCTGCATATAGCATCATGTTTATCTTGCTTGCATTTCAAGTGTCTAGGATTCTTTATCCTATCCATGCCTTGCATTGCATGAATATGATAAAGAGGGGCATCTGTAGACACTCGAAATTTTTTGCATACCTGTTACTAACATTACAGGAGGGAAGATTCGTCTTTCGGAGATAACCTTGGAAGACAGCTTATATCCATTCCGAATACTACCGAAAGTGCAGTTCCAACCCGGAACACAAACTGGGAACATCAGTTCCAACTCAGAACACAAACCGGGAACTTCATCTCAAACCTAGAACACACACCGGGAATGTTATTTCCAATCTCGGAGATAACCCCAAGGTTTGCAAGATCAAAAGACCGAAAATAACATCGGAGAAGACAGTTCTGTATCGGCGATAACACCACGACGTTCAGTTCCAGTCCTAGAAACAACACTAGGAGTAGCAACTCCATCCTTGGTGATAGCCCCATGGGATGCTTTTGCAATTCCGGCGATAACTTCGGAATTGTTTGTTTCAAACACATGCGATCAGCTTCAAGCTCAGACCTCCTACCGAGGCAATCATACCTCGGACCCGGAGCTAACAATGGGCAGATAGGTTCTTTCATAGATGACCTTGCTGTATTCAAACACTTGCAGTAATCCAATCTTAGATGTAACCCTGAGCAACGTCTGCTTTCCGCTAAAACCGGCGATAACCCCGGTAAGGAGTCAAAAGCATCATCTTACCGCCTCAACAAGATGATATCGAGGCATACCAACAAGTAGTCCAATCTCAGATATAACCCTGAGCAACGTCTACTTTCAACTCAAACCGGCGATAACCCCAGTGAGGAGTCAAACATCATCTTGTCTCTTCAACACCTGCGCGTCGTCTCGACACTTCATACATACATACATACATACAACACTATCCCACAAGAACCAAGGAGTAACAATCCAGAGTGACTATTACCCGTGGCAGTACTTTGAATAGAATTTGAAGCTTGAAGACCATGGGCATAGACCCATCTTCCTGACTTCGTACAACCTCTAATCCATTTTATTGCATAACTCTCGACACAAGTGGTCCGAAGAAGGTCAGATATACCTCGTTCAGATGCTCGGATTGAAGTTCTGCAAGTTTGAACAGACATTACAGTGCACGAGTGCACGTATTACGAGACGACGGGACCCGCGAGACTCGGATGCACCACGACTGGCCCTTGAGTACTGTATAACCATGGGCCGCGAAGTGTACTGTGGCCATCCGTCTATATATATAAGCCTTGGGGTCAGCCATTTGAAGGAGAGGAGAGAGAGAAAAGGCGAGGAAGCCCTGTCCATTTTACTCTGCATACACATCTTTTGAGTGTTTCCTCACTTTTAAACACTTGTTAGCTCACATATAGCTATCTTTTATCCGGCGGGAGCTGAGTGTTTATCCATTTAAAGTCATAGAAGTCTACTTTGGCAGCCCACTATAAGCCTTCTCACATTATATAAAGTCTTCTTCTCATATTAGCACACATTGTTGTACACGTTGAGAGTCGTGTGAGTGTGTTTGCCCGGACTTCGGTCCGTGGTTTTCATTATGTCTATATATATATACTTATATATATATATATATGTATATATTTCATATATGGACTAACATTATCGAGTTATGCCTCGATTGAGCCTAGACTTCGGTCTGGAGCGTTTATTGCTTTTATATATATATATATATAATTGTTGTCAGACATATCTGATGAGCCTGGATTTTACATCCAGAGCATTTACTCGCTTATATATATATATATATATATATATATATATATATATATATATAATTGTTGTATTACATATCCAGATGAGCCTGGATTCACATATATATCGTTATGCTATATATATATATATATATATATATATATATATATATATATATTTACATTTCTGTCGGCCTTTTACATTTTATTTAATTTTCGGAGTTTACTTACGTGGCAGTTGATCGCTTTTACAACTTTATTTACATTTTGTCCCACTCGAGTTTACTTCGTGGTGGTTGATCATCATATATATATATATATATTTACCGCTTTTATATATTTACATTTCGATCCCCCATGAAGTTGCTTCGTGGTGGTTGATCATATCTATATATATATATTTTCTGACTTTTTTATATATATAACTTGTTTCGCTTTCCATACAAATTGCAGTATCATGTGAGCCTAAGAATCATGTGATCACAGATTGATCTCATCGAATCTAGATTGATTTCCCATGATGGACATATTTTTCAGATTGTAAGTAGCTTGTACATTATTTTACGTTGTATCGAATTTCCTTGGATGGTTGTTATGCCATGATGGAGTTAAGACTCTTTGTATATTATTTTCTCTAGAATGCTTTGCATCTCGAAAAATAAAAGCAAACAAGTTTCTAACATTTAATAATAAAATGGAAGTATGAAAAGGTCTCAATTCCTATTGAGCATGGGTTTGAAAAACCTCTTTACAAAACTTCATTGATATATCTTGGTTAAAATTGAATTTTTCTATAAAATTCAAACCTTGTGTATATAGGTCTTAACGAGGCCTCACACTACTTTCAAATAATTGCACATTGATCCACACACACACACACATGCATTCATATAACAATTTCTTTGAAAAGTGGCGGTCATAGTGGTAACATGGATGTCGGGGGTGCCTAACACCTTCCCTCCGCATAATCAAGCCCCCGAACCCAAAATGAATCTCGGTTACACAGACCCGTCTAGCAGTGTTAAATCACTGGGTCAATGTGCAAACCTTTTCAGTTGCGTTGGTGCAACCAGTTAAATACACCAACTGGCGACTCTTAAAGTCAAATCGTCGACACTATACATGTCGGACCTTTTTCACTTGTTTTTTCAAACAAATCTCACATTAACATGAGAACACCAAGGAACAAGTAACGAAAAGGGACACTCAAAAATCCCGACATCGACAGTTATGTTACAAAATCATTAAGTTGGTGAATGCTATTGTTGACTCTACGAGTTCCACCAAAGATCAACAGAACAAGTCTCAGTGACAGTGAGACTACCAAGGTGGAAGTGAAGCATCTTTGAAAAAGAACTCAAACAGATCAAAGCTTTACTCAATAAAGATGAGAATGCCACTAAAGATGGCAGCCAAGCTGAGAGCCGAGAAGGCCAAGAAGATAGCATTCAGGAAAGTAGCTGAGTAAAAAGAAGATCAAGAGAGCCACTCTACGAATCACCATGAACCAAAAGCTAAAACTGAACAAGTGCAGAATCATGTCTGCAAAACATTGAAGAAGGGTTCAGGGATTGCTAAGTGCCAGACAAAGTCTACCAAAAGCATAGAAACTTAGCCAATCCAGATGGTGATGGTGCACAGTTGATACCAGACGAAGATGAGCAGAAAAGAATAAAGATCAGCTGCACCAAAGAAGATGTGGTCCAGACATGAAGCAGAAAGCAAAGAGGATCACACCAAGCTGCTAAGAAGAAAGGATGTTCTGAGCTTAATGACATCTTAGCAGCTCAACACCAACAACAACAACAACTACAACAACAAGAAGTCAGGGCCTGAGGGGTCCTTGTCCGGAGGGACTAAATGAAGTTCCAAGCCTGCTGGGCTTGAAGAGTTCCTAGGAAACTAGAGAAGTTCCAAGGTCAGCCGGCCTTGAAGTGTTCTTAGTGAACTAAAGTCCCAAGGTCTGGCGGCCTTGAAGGAATCTTAGTGATGTGGGCCGCCTTCCTTAGTGGGAAATCTCGCTAGTTGAAAGTAGAAGAGTGGATTAGGAGCTTGAGTCTCCGAACCACTTAAAAATCCCCCCGTGTCTTTTACTTTATGTCATTTACCTTATGTACATTAATCGCTATGTATGTGGTAACTATTTTACCACTAAATTAACTCTATTTAACAATGTATGATTGATTATGAATATATCAATGAAGGGATCTTTTACTTACTCATTTGTGCTTGAAAGATTCTTATGTTTGTCATATGCTACTTTACTTTAGCAAGCAATACAAATAAACGAGAAAAAGTATTTGAAATTCAAAGGATCTATTCAACCCCCCTTAGATTTATATTGTGCCTAATGGGAACTAATAATAGTATTCTTGTAATATATATATAATAAGAATATATTAATGATCTTAATCATTTTTAAAATTGACTAGATTCTTCTCACCCATGCTCATTCTTACACCTTTAGTTCTTTTGGTCTTTTACTTTCCTATTATTATGTTGAATTCAGAAGTGTAATTCAAAGAGTTGGTTAACGAACCCCCAAATGTATGATGTAGTAACTATTATTTATGTAAGAATATATTTTTTAAAAAGTTGTCACCCTCAAATTTGTTTGAATTCATGACCATGATAAATTTACAGATACTTCGAATTATGTTTATCAAAATTAGCAAAACAAAAAGTATTTTTATGCAAAGTTCTAACATGACTAGAAATATATCAGAATATGGATATTAAATGATACATCCAACTACAAATTACACAAATAAAAAATGATAAATCAGATGTGTAAATAGCTAACAAAGCACATGAACATAACATTACATAAATCGATAAAATCTTTCAAAACCACATTATTAATTAACAAAAAAATTACAGATCTATACTGAACAGACTATTATAGAAATGTATATAACTGAAACATCAAAGTGTTTCATTGAATAAGATCGAATTGAAACTTGAAAGCTAGAAATTAGGGTTTTAATTTTTTGATTGCTGATTTTTGGTATAACAGAACTACAGAAGTAATTAAAAGAAGAAAATATATATATATAGATAAGGAAGAACTGACTTACACAACTTGCAGTTGCACTTCGACCTTCATGGCTTGAGCTTCATCAATCGTCTTTTGCGAAATTAGGCTTTAGTGATTCTGAGATTAAATCACTAAATTTTCAAGTATCCAACCTCTTTTGTGGGATAAATTCAGTCATCAGTTCTCAAATCTCACCCCCTCGAGCCTATAAATTTTTAATTTCTATGTAAACGAAGAGGCAACTGAAGAGTGAAGTGAGAAGTCTGAAGAATCAATAGATTAATCAACCAAATGACTAAACCTTTCCACTTCCTTATCAGAGATTAAGGATTGCATAAGTACCGAACCCTTAAACGAGTAGGGTTCATCGAGTAAGGTTCGAGTAAGGATCAGATGAAAGAGGCAAGTTTGAACCCTAAAATGAGTGAACAGTACTCTACTCATATTCGAGATCGGTATTATAACCCAAATACGAGCCTTGGCCATATTCGGCTCGGATGACTACCGAACCCGAAACCCATATCATATTTTTAGGACGAATCCGAATCGGGTACCGAGTTACCCAAACCAATTTTCAACCCTATGTATGTTACACTTCTTAGAGATGTATATAAAAGGAGAGAGTTGCTGATCTTTTGTAATAAAAAAAATCGAAGGCAAGATAGAGTTTTCTATAAGCCATTAGAAGCCATTTGTGAAACTAGTAAATTTGTAGCTATTTGAACTGTTGAAGATATAATTAGTACTCGTGATAACGTAGTCTAAATTTATCTATGAGAGTATTGTTCGTAGAGCACGTGATTTTAGTTGTTCGTGATTGTGGGCATACGCTTCAAGAGGTAATTGAATTTTTTTAAAATTTTCTGGTTTATATTCGCTGCATGTATACTTAATTTTATTACATCTTCACTTGACGTCTCTTCAATTTCATCAATTTCTCTTTTTTTTTTATCTTCAAACTTAGGAAACACATTTTTCTATAATTTATCTCTCCAAAACGCCATCAATATGTCGGACTAGGATCCTCTCCATTTCAAATGAAATGGAGAGTCTCTATTCTTTGTGTATTCATCATCATTACCTTTTTTCTCATGTCATCATGATGTCATATTACAGCACATTTTAAACCTGGACCATAAAATGGAGACTCTCCAATTCATTTGAAATGGAGAGGATTCTAATTCCAATATGACGACCTTTGTGACATGCTTCAACTCACAAACTTCTTCTCAACTAACACTTGCTAAATTGCATTCAGGAGCTCTAACGTGCACACTTTGCACTAGCCCAACGGAACACTTCGATAGCACCAAGTCACCTCTCTTGGGTCGTTTACCTTTACTTCACCTTGGCTTAAACTTCTCTAAATTTTAAAATTAACTCTGATACAACTTTGTTGGAAATATATGGAAGAATATAAATTATAGAGAGGAAGTGATCAAATATAACTTTAGAGAACATTCAAGAACACTTTTATTTCACTTGTCTAAAATGACTCACATACAATACTATTTATAGGGCTCCTAAGACACTTCTAGAGTCACATATATGACCAAATATATACTTGTACATGAATTTAGTCATACATATACATATTCCAAGACTTTTCTAGGTACATCATGTATATATATACATGCATCACGTACATACTTAGACACTCATTTATGTACTAATATAAATACTAATTAAGACAAAACAAAACAAGATAAGAAAAATATATACAAGATCAGTGTACACAGAAATTGTTCCTTGCAATGAACTTGACTTGGAAGGATCTTTGCCCAATTTTGCTTTTTTTGGTTCCTTCATACAGCTTCACAGGTAGCTATTTTATTTGAAAAATGAGCAGCAACATCATGCGTTGGAATTTTTGTATTATCCATTGCTGTATCCAATTTTTCATCGGCGCTGTCGGATTTTGATGAACTATGGTCCTTGCTCTTACCCCATAAGACTAAGTATAGGCCCATAACTATAATAATCGCTCCAAGAACACTAGAACAAAAAAATGAATTCAAAAAATGTACTTGGCCAATTAAGGTGATTAACTTTTTTCTTTGTTTTCAAAACACCAACATATATATAGAGAGAGAGAGAGAGAAAGAGAAAGAGAACGAGCTAGCCGGAAATATTACTTAATTTATTTAAAAAGAAGATGGAGGAATGTTTTTGACATATACCTTCCCAAAACCAATTGCTCAGCTAGCATGAATGATCCAAGAATTGCAACAATAACCATGCTAAGAGGATTAAAGGCTGTGACAAAAACTGGTCCTTTTTCTCTCATTATTACTCCTGAAATATAATAACCACCCCCTGCAATGATTACCCCCTGCGTCCAAATATTTACATGGGTGAGTATAAATTAAGCAAATTTCTAGAGCGAAAATTATACTTTTAAGCAAATATATCTTTAGCAATACTTTTTGAATTGTTTTAGTAATACTTATCAACCGCCTAAAGAAAGTGCTAAAAATTTTAAATTTTGTAGGAGAAGTGCTAAAAAAGAAGAAGAGAAGATTAGATCGACTTGTAATTAATGTTTTATGATATTTTTTTATTAAAAAGAAAGTACTCAAACAATTAATGCTATATATTATAGTTGGTATGGAATTGGATGGAGAAATCTTACACTATATAGTGCAGTTAAGAATCTAGTATCCCAGTGTATGGCCCAGATTGCTGTGTCCCCCTTTTCAGCAATGGTGGTCAACAAGGTTCCTTGCAGTGTGCCCATCATACATATTAAGGCTGTTAGGGAGAGGTCTGCAGGGTATGACTTCAGTGTTATTGCCTGTCAATTAATTATCAGACCATGATAATTACAGATAATTAATTACCCATACTTGTTTAATAGTATATAGTAATTGAGAGAAAGAGAAGTAGGTTAATCATGGTGTGGTTTTAAAGATTATTTGGTGATATTACTGTTAGAAGTTGCACTCCTTTATCAGAAAGTATAATATATAGCCCTACTAAGATTAAAAAGCAAATAAAATAGTTCATTACTGAGATTGCCTAATGCCTAGAGCATATCATGTCCTGATGAGATCTGTTATTATCCAAAGCGTACCATCCTAACAAATCCCATTATATATATATATATATACGGTCCGGATCTTAAACTCATCTCTTATCTAGTTCACCTTGTTAACCCACCTTTAGCGACGGACTGGGCGACGATTCGGTCCGTCGCTATATATAGAATCGTCGTTTTAGCTTGAGTTTTTCTTTTGTTATTAGGCGTTCATGATTAGCTTGAATTTTTCTTCTTAATCATGATTAGTGGAGGTATATAGTGGATAATATTGAAAAGAAAAAAAAATCAAGATTCTAATAATTAAACAATTTTGTTCAAAAGTTTATACATGAAAAATCTTACTTGGAGAATGACAAAACATGCCCAACTGAAACAACCTGCGGTGATCATGACAGCGCCCTTAATAGAGTCTTGTTCCGGAATTGCGGCGGCAGAATCGGCTGCTGCAACATCGCCGCCGCCATGCTTGGTCCATGGCAATCCAATGGTAGGTCCTTTAATAAGTGTGATTATCATAGCTCCCCCTACTGTCACTAATGTCCCCAATATCTTTCCTTGGCCGTGTAATCTCTTAATATTCACCTTCTCAAGCCTATCAAACAACAACTTATTCCAATATTACTGCTTAAATCACTTTCATAATCTTAATTTCACCCATTTTGACCTTACGTGTGTGTGTGTGTGTGTGTATATATATATATATATATATATATATATATATATATATATATATATATATATATATATATATATATATATCATTTCATCTATAATAATCGGTTCTTTGTAGAAGAATCCCTATTTTTAATTTGGTTGAAATTTCGACTAGAACAAAAATAAAAATTAAAAAATTTAATGCATAAAAAAGAGACGCTTCCACACCAACCGATATATATATATATATATATATATATATATATATATATATATATATATATATATATACTAGGCACATGATTCATTTATTTTGACCAAAATAATTCAATGTGAGAGTTGCAAAAAAATTGTAATAATTGCAAAAACTCAACGAATAAAATTGAACTTTAGTTTATTTCATGTTTTAATTCAATGTCAAAAGTTAATAGGATATTTTGTATTTTGTCCATCTATAACAAATAGATAAAGACATTCATATATACATGTTGACGCATTGAACAGACATTTCTATATTCTTGAATTTAATTTTGATTGACGCGTAAGTTAATCCGAGAATGCCTTTATCATTGAACAAAAAAAACATTTGTATTTACGTGTACGTACCTTAGGATCCAAGCCATGACAAAAGTTAAGGCAGGAAGAATATTGCACATTGCTGCTGAAAAAGTTGCTGTTGTGTACTTCATTCCTGTATAATATAAGTTCTGGTCCAACACAGGTCTGTCCAAATATTAATACATCCATTCAGTTAAACAACAATGAAATAAATATGAATATTATTCAATTAATTAGAAGCTACCTATATATATATATACAATATATATTTTTTTTTTTTATACCGTTATACAGGTGTTTTGTGTGTGCCGCTCCCCAACATACTCTAGTAAGCCCAGCATATATATATATATATATATATATATGTGTGTGTGTGTGTGTGTGTGTGTACATACTCTAGTAAGCCCAGCAGTGTTATCTTCAATAAGATAGAGGTGGTCATCTTTGGCCTTACTTTTCTGTTCAATGATGATTAAAAATTACTAAAAAATTAGTTTACATCTTCATTTCTAAAACAAAAAATTAACAAATTATTCACAATACACACCAAATAAAATAAAATAGAGAGTGATTTATATAATTATATATACCTTTCCAAAACCACAGCAAAAGGAGCAAGTAAGAGAGCAGCAATCGCGTTCCGATAGACCGCAAAAGTGTAAATGTTCATTCCTTGGTTTATAGCAGACTTGGCAATTATAGGCATGCCAGCATAACCAAACTGCAATAATATAACACCCAAATATGGCTTTCCTATCTTATAATAAAGCTGCAGCAATATTGTTTTTCTACTAGACATCTTCTTAATCTCTCTCTGTCGTCTATCTGTGTGTAAGAAAAATATGTATTTGGCAGTTTTGTGCTAAGCAAGATAAAGAATGTTTTGAGCAAGTAATTAATAGGCTAGCTTGCTATCGTTTATATAGATTTTTTTTGGTTGTACGTCCCCCATTGTTTGTTTGGAATATAGTAAATGAAGAGAATACAAAAACAATTTTTTTCAAAAAAGAATAAAAAATAAAAATTTATCTTAATAAACATAGGTTTAATTATTTATAATTTAAAAAATTAATATTACTGATATGTTCTACAAAAGAGTCTCATTTAAAAAAATTTAATCTATGTTTACCCTTGAAAATAATGCTATGTTGTTAGTTTGGTGTAATGATAATAAAATTAAGATGATATCCTTAATAATATTATTGTGCAATTTTATACTACTACCAAGTGAAATATAAGTTTTTTTTTTTGTGCAGCCAAAAAATTACAAATAACTCTTTTTTATAGAACACTTAATGTTAAGAAATAATCTAACAGGTGAATAGAAAAATCTATTGATAATATCAGTGTAGTAATTATGCCGCAATAGTAATATACGTGATAATAATAAATATTGTTGAAAATATAAATATATTATTAAAATAATTATATAAATATCGTTAAATACATATTAACTCTTATAACATAAATATTTTATCTGACATTATCAATAAAGAAAAAC
The DNA here is from genome assembly GCA_020205605.1 of Panax ginseng. Lineage (NCBI taxonomy): Eukaryota > Viridiplantae > Streptophyta > Magnoliopsida > Apiales > Araliaceae > Panax > Panax ginseng. The sequence continues at coordinate 162,922,586 of CM035128.1, forward strand.
AACTTTCAACCTAAGTTGTTAAATTCCAAAACTTGTGGATGAAAATAATCCCAAGGACTCCATTATAGGAGACGAAACTCTTTTGTAGAACACGTAATGTTAAGAAATAATCTACATATGAATTGAAAAATCTATTGATAACCGTTATAATAATATTTATACCGCGATAATAATAAATATTATTGAAAATAAAAAATATTGTTAAAATAAATATATAAATATCATTAAATATATATTAACTCTTATAACATAAATATTTTATCTGACATTATCAATAAAGAAAAACAACTTTCAACCTAAGTTGTTAAATTCCAAAACTTGTGGATGAAAATAATCCCAAGGACTCCACTATAGGAGACGATTGGGCTACAAATTATAAATAAATCAAAGGATTCCACCAATAATATATCAAAAGGTGGCAGATATATGCGTTCAGTAAATTGTACTTAATATATATTATGCACCAAAATAAATTAATTATATTGCAGCCGGCCAATAAATATAGTGCACTGAGCAAACTTGTCTAAGAAGTGGAGGCTCTGTGGGATTTGCTTAACAACTTTATTGATATATATTACAAAGTTTATAAACTTTGATTTGATTGATTTCTTCTTGCATCTGGATCATACGCATATACCATTGTTCTATAAATCTTTGACCCAAATGATATTTATGAGTATCTATAGCTCTTTAATTGGTTCATGTAGAACGATAGATTGCTATACAAAAGTCATCTTAATCATTCGTCGGTATAATACCGTTCAGTACAATCGATTAATATTTTGTACGTCTAGATAAAATAAACACGTTTTGTGTAATTACCGAGCACTACTCTTATGTGTTTCTTTTTATTAAAAAATAATTTTTATTAAATTTAAAAGTGATACAAATATAACAAATTCAAAAGATTTGAATTACTCCACAAAATGATAACAAATATACCCAAAAGATAAACCCAAGTTACGTACAGAAGTCAAGATACATAGCTATGACAATAAAAATATTCAACAGACATGTCGAAACCCTGAGCCAAAATTGATACTTAGAGAGCTAATTAATTGTACAATAATTTATGAAGACCATCTGGCAAATCCTCTTAATTAATTAATCACGTAAAGTAAACCATCGCAAACTTAACTTCAAATCCTCATAATTTTGGTAACCATTAGAGAATTAGCAAGAGCTCCACTAGAAATAATAGCATTTTAACATTTACCCAAACTATCCTGTAGAAGCCATCCACGTAGTCATTACTCGAAACGCATATATATAAAATGCCAAACCATCAAATTAATATGGAAATGATCATAATATATATATATATATATATATATATATATATATATATATATATATATGAAAATGATTCATATACGTACTTATTACGGATCTTTGTATGATATACATTATCTCCATCATCTATTTTTAACATAAACGGACTATATTAAAAAAGCTAAAACAGTCGTTCATCGGACGATTAAAAAAACACATATCATTCGCTACTAATAATAGCTGACACTTGTCAAAATAAGAGTTTATATTTATTAACTAGAGTTTAGGTTTTATGGTTTATGTTACGGATTAAGGATTTATAAACCATGTTAGGGTTTGTTAACTTCTTTTTTAACCACGGTTTATGGTTTAATAAGGTTAATATACCATAAATCATGGTTAAAAAGAAGTTAATAAACCTTAAACTCGATTTATTAATACTTAATGTGAGTTAATAAACCGTAAACCCTAATTAATAAAGTCAAACATTATTCTAATTAATGCTCACTGCTATTATTAATAATGCATAAAGATGTGTTTTTTAACCATTCGCTACTCTTTAGTTTATTGATTTTCGATTTTAATCTCGACCGCTCCTTCTTATTTTTTTAATGTTATAGATGATGAGTGTCAATTTTGATCCAAAACAACTACTTATAGATCATTCTCATATATATATATATATATATATATATATATATATATATATATATATATATATATATATATATATATATATATATATATATATCAATTTTTAATTTTTTATATTGATTGTGGTTGTGTCCTTGTCAGCCAAATTCTGGATCTAGACAACCAACCTAAAGTTACGGGCTTATCCTAGCTCGAGTCTCAAATGCATGACCTTAAAATATTGCGCTAAATAATACATATCACAAGGGCTTGCACCCTCATGACCTAAATGTTGACGTGATTTCCATAAACTGATAAAAAGGATGCATCATGCACACTTTTGGTTTCTTGCTTTTCTTTTATCACAAGGAAAATTTAAATCCTTCAGTATATATGTCCATATATACCAATTAAAGCATGTTTATTGCATACTTTATTAATTTTATTTATGGAGATTGACTATATTTCGGATTTTTTGGTATCCAATAGTTATTGTTACAGTTGACCATCTTCCTGATTTGATATTTGTTATTTGTTTTGGAAAGATTTTCATTTGTAGATTTTATCCTTGTAATGGTTTCATCATTATAATATATTTATAATTTCGATATATTTCAATCGATTGGACTATTTAAAAATAATAAATAAATAAAACCCTACATTTTTAGCATTTGAAGACAATTAATATAAGGAATACATAAAAGCTTATTTATATTTTACCATGCCCTAATTTGTAGTCATAGATTCTAGTTGCTTACAAGGAAGCTTGATTTTGTCACTCCTTAATATTTACCTTTTCCAAGGTTATATAGTTCTCTCTCCATTACGCAAGAAGAGTCGCATGCATTTACTAATATATTTTTTTTCAAATAAAGAGTCCTATTTCGCAAAATGAAAAAGAACGAAAAGAGCTTACTAGGGTTTTAACGTAAAGACACTAAACCCTTAATTATTTATGAGTTTTATTTTGGAAGGAAGAGAATTGCCTTTCTCCTTCCTTTCGTTTCTTTTCCTTTAAAATAAAACTCACAAACATAGCCTTAAATGTATTTAGTGCCATATTTTGTTTTTTAAAAATGGCAAAGAGGTTTGATTGCACCACTAACAATAAGTACTACGCCATCCATTTTAAAATTAGAGATGTAATTTAATTTTTGAGTTCAAACGACAATGTATTAAACTTTAAAACATGACGGACTAAATTCCGACGTACTATTCCGTCGAATTTTGACTGAATATATTATGTCAGAATTAGTTGATTTTCTTCAAGTGACATGAGTATACAGCGGGTCCCATCTTCATGTAAGAAGGAACTATATATAAAAATATCAAAAACACATGTAAAAATAGTGCTTTTAGTTAATTTGGAACTTCTGCAATTGTGTAACATATACCAAACGTCCAAACCATGCAGAAAATGTTCTATACGCGACTCTCTCTCTCTCTCTCTCTCCCTCCTTGCACAAGCATAGTGTTCCCTTGTACAAACTTTACTCATTTTTCTTGTTTTGAGTATTTTTAGCATCTCTATTACGCATTTTAAGGGTGTCAAAAAAGAGTCTGATTCTGCCGATTTAAGGTGACGAGAGAAGTGTAAACGAACCGAAATGATCCGAAAGATTGAAGTGCTTCAGATTTGGTTCGCACAATTTATCGAAAGTATAAAATAAGGTTTGATTGGCGCTCATTTAGTTATCGAAGTTTAACACGATTCTTAATCGATTTTAGTAGTTTGGACTTTTTCAATGAATATGATCCAAGTATCAATAGAAAATTATAATTTGAGGAGGTTCGAGTAATTTATCGAATTTTAAAATGTGTTTATATTTGACTCATTTATATTTCGAATGAGCTCGAATCGAACTTTTAATCGAAGCGAAAGACAAATTGTTCTAAATGTTTGCATTTTCATTTTACAACCTTAACAAAGAAGTACTCAAGGTAGTGAGTCATCTTGGTTTTTTTTTTTTTTTTCAAGACTAAATTGTGAAGTTTGAGTAGATTTCTGAATTCGTTGTTTGTTTTCATGCTTTTTAGCATGGTTGGATGTCTTTTATGATCTGTATTTTTTATATGGATTTTTCCATACATATTATTTGGACTTGTCACATGATGTAAATTTTTGGGTATTAATATAAATTTCTTTTGCTGATAAAAAAAACATAAGTAGTGGGCAATAAGATGAGACGGAATAAGAATATAAGATAGCAAATGTGAATTCATTGACAAAAACAATCAATACTTTATATATAAAGGCAGCAAAAGTGATCTGAATTTTAAATCGACTCTTAATCAATTTAAGCCAATTTCGTTCAATTTCGTTGAGTTATTTACCGAGTTGGTCTAATCTCTTCCTCTTCCTCAGCAACGATCCGTCTTTATCCTCAATTTCAAAAACTGGCGAGTGATCTCGAGTGCAGTGGAAGGTGAGGGATTTTCCACAACTATTCCTCTCCTTTCCTCTGTCCATATTCAACCCACACAACCTCTTCTTATCCCTCTATTCACTTGAAAACCATTTAACATCCCTAATTTTTTACATCCTTCAATAGTAAACACACACACACACACACACACACACACACACACAAAGAAGTCGATGATCTTTCAGAATCTTTCGATGAAGGTGATTTCAAGTAATAAAAATTCACATATTTTTTTCATAATATAGTGTATTTCTTTCCATTTTTTAACTTACTAATTTACTTAATTCATATTAAAATGATTATAATACTATTTAATTTTGGGCTTAAGATTATAATCATACTGGAAAGTAATATAAGCATAGCTCGGTTTTGTGTGAAATTATAATTGTATATGTTGAAATATCCATCTTAAAACCAATTGGTACCAAGTAGAGAGGCCACTCAAGTATATAGTGAGTTCTAGTTTTACATTATGATTTATATATTACAATGCTCTATTTTGATGCCTAATCAATGCATGGCTAAATAGTTGTTAGGAGATTATGGCTTAATTTTAAGCTTGGGATTTGATATCTTCATATTATAGTTTTTTAATATCTTTGATTTAGGAGTAAGAAAAAATAAAACAACTGAAAACATGTTTTACCACCTTTTTTTGAATTTGTAGCATTTATATTTGTGTGCAATTTGGTGACTCCTATTGTGTTAATTTGAAGTTGGATTGTGCATATAGTTGTTGTAGTTTATTTTAGATGATATGATGTGTGTTCTGAAATCTGATGCAATAGTATGAGATGAAGATCCAAGTTTGTTGATCAAGATAGTGAATAATGTCAATCTAACGAATCAGGTTCTTTCGACCAAAAACCTCATTGAAGCCTCTCTAATGGGTAACAAACTATTTCTTTGATGGGTGTTTGAATCGATTAAAAAAGCCATTTGACGAAATTTTATTTAATTTTAGTTCAGAATTAGTTAGTTTTGGTCAGGTAGTTTTATACCTCACTGAAGCCTCTCTAATGGGTAACAAACTATTTTTTTGATGGGTGTTTGAATCGATTAAAAAAGTCATTTGACAAAATTTTATTTAATTTTAGCTTAGAATTAGTTGCTTTTGGTTAGGTAGTTTTATGCTTTCTTTATAATACTTTTAATCTTTGTTTGGATGCTGGAAAGATCAAGTGAGGAAAAGAAACTGAAAAAAAAAAAAGAAAGGAAAAGTCTTTCTTAATAAACTCAAGGATGCTGGAAAGATCAAGTGAGGAAAAGAAACTGAAAAGAAAGAAAGAAAAAGTTTTTCTTAATAAACTCAAGTAGAATTTTATTATGTACTACTATCATATAAAAAGTATAAGTAATAATGTTCAAATTTAGTGTAATGGACTGTATATAAAACTCTTATAGCTTTAACATTTCATTTTCTTTTTCACTGTCCTTTCTGATTTCTATTTGAAGGATTATCTGTAAGTAAAAGTAGGAGTAAGCTTTGAGCCGTAGAAATTTTGGTAATTTCAGTTGTTAAGTTTTAAAATGCTAATTTATAGTTTTTTGATTGTTATAGTAGCTTATGATTCCCCCCCCCAAATGCTTTTTTTGTATACCATAATATGTTATGAATGTGTTTATAGTTGTGATTTAAGAGTTTTCTTTCAAAATTGTTATATCCTTGATGTGATTTTTCCTATTGTAATAGTTGGCTTATAAGGTGTTATGGTATGTTACTGTTGAAATATTTGTATTATCTATTTTTCATCGGAGACTCTGGCTTTCTTTTCTTATTTTTTTTTTGTATTTATAAAAATTATTATTTATGTTGCCAGTCAAATATCAATGAACACTTTGGTCACAACTCAATTTTCATTTGATAGTAAATATAGGTTATCAGACATACTGCTATATATGAAACAATTATATGATCTTGAATGATATTTCTATTTGCTACATCTTTGACATCTATTCCTTGCCTTCCAACATTCTACCACTTAGAAAAGCAATCTCTACATGGCCAGAATAGTTTGAAAACATTACATTTGGGTTTAAAATAATTCCAGGACCTCAATTTGTGTAGTTGGTATATAGAGAACAAATAGCAGAATCATGTGACGCAAGTCTTGGCGATTATAGTTTCTTTTCCTTGAATTTGATGAAACATTTTATAAATATTGGGTGCTATAACTATTACTTACTTTTGGTCGACTTGGTACAATCGTAAGTGTTTGAAATATTGCCACATAGATTTTGTTCTAAATGCCACATAATTGTGAATCACAGTGTCTATATTCTTTCTTTGAATTTTTTTTGTTATACTTTATTTATTTCGATTATGTCAATATAAATCCTAACTTTGCATCGCTGACAATTTTTTTCTGATTAGAATGCAATATGAAGTGTTATGGGGCATAGAAGTTATATAGATTAACTAAATATATCTTTATATCAATTGGCTTGGATTGCAGTTGGCTTAAGTTCTTCTTTCAAGGTAGGACTGTAGGTGTAACTCAATTAATCGATCAAATTATGTTTCCTTCTAATGGTTCATGGCTCGAAATTAAGCAGGCTTGAAGGTAGGAGCTAGAAGGGAACTAAAGTATAGTTAAAATCTCATAATGCCAAGGGTAGTTTGAGCATTATACATTCATATGTTGTCTTCAGTAATTGAAAATATGGGCTCACTCTGTTGCAAACACTGACATGATCCAACTGATATTGGAGAAAATGCTCATGTATAGATGATTGATGTTTTCATTGTTTGCATTATTTTTTGTAGTCTTTTTTATAATAACTTAGCAAATCTATTACACTATATGTTCATCTTCTCATTTTATATACTGTATAAAGGCTTAACTTTGTTTTTTAATATAAACTTTCAAGCTGCAGAGATAGAAATGCAAAATAAGCTAGAAACAAAGGCGGAGAAATATATACAAAAACGTCTATTACTTGGTATATGTTCCTCAAGTTGGGATTTTCATTGAGTTATACTTTTTATTATTGTATTTTTATTTATTTTCATCGAGCTCAATGTACTGACCTGGATACCCCAAATGCACCACTCCTTTCATTTGCTATGTTCTTTCAAACTGAAAGTTACAGATTGATGTTTACTAAATCTCGCTTGCTTCGTATTGCACGAATTCTTCTCAGACTTGCCGTTAAACTTCATGATTTTCATGTTTATGTTGTTTGCAATTCAACAAATAGTTGTATGTCAAGTAGTAAATTTCATTTTGCATCTCATTGTGTTTTTTATCCCCTTGAAAAAATTTCATTAATTTGTTAGGTTGAATGAAACTTATATATTTGATTGAGAAGGAGAGGATGTTGCTATCATAGTATTTGGAATTATTTAAATCCTTTTATCCACATTGTCTCATGTTCAATCCATATATGCCCATTAATTTTGAGAATTTTTTTATTCATTTTTCAACTATTAAATTTTTGTTGTTTTAATGCCACATCAATTGCATCCTTAGAATCTCATTTTTATTTGTTTATTTACTTGATTTGTATGCTGCAGGTGGTTGCATTTGTTACATTTGGAAATCATTAATCAACAATAGCGGCTTTGCATTCACTAAATGTGAGAAACAATTAGTATTTTATGTTTTCAATATATTTGTTATTTTGTAAACTTTACATATATAGTAAATGCATTCACTAGGTTTTTTACCACAGTCAACATATGTATCTTTTATTTCATTTTATTATCTTAGATAACTCAATTGCGATAAATTTACTTCACGAAAGAATGCTATTGAAAAGTCTTTTAAAAAATTATTGGAAAAAATATCATTCTCATCGCATAGTTAACAAATTATTCAATCTATTCTTCAAACTAGCTCGTTCATTGCACGGGTAATCAACTAGTTTACATAATGAGAAGTTTTAAACGCAATTTCAATAATTATTAATATTGGTCACAGTTAAGAATATATATTATAAGGAAACTGATAAATTCACAACATAAAATGATATTTTCATATGAAAATTATCGTTATAGATTTTATAGCGACGGTTTTTACCGTCGCTATACATCTATAGCAACACTTTTCATATGAAAATATCAAAAAGTTTTGTAAAAATATCAATTTCTTATATATAAATATACATAAGAGATATATGACTCAAAAGTAAATTTTAAAATAAAAAAATTAATATTGAGTTTTAGTGTTTTACTTAACTTAAAATAAATGAAATATTAAAGACTAATAAAGTAGAGAGTTCCTGCGGCACTTCTACTAATCAATTCTTATATATAAAAACACATCCAACATAATGTCAGACTCACGTCAGATTACATCATCAAATCAAGCCAATTTTAAAAATCGTATCTTCCAATTTGGAAAATCAATGAGTTAACCCAATCTAAATTTGCAAGTTAACTCAGTTATCTCGTGTTTTTACGTTTCTCTTCGTCTCTTTTAAGATTTTCCATCATCTTCCTCTTCCTCTTCCTCTTCTTTTTCTTCCACCCGATCAATCATATAAAAAAAATATTTCTCAAGCGAAACATTCATCAATTACCTGCTTTAATATCGAAATCGAAGAAATCGGATCGTTTCGAGCGAATTTTCAACGGAGAAAACCTAAATCTAAGGTGATTATAAAAAAATAGGGACGAAACGATTTCAGATCTACATCAGACGCGAAATGTGTGAACATAAAAGAGAGGGGGAACAATGATACGTCGATTTGGGGTCCGTAGACGCGAATTTTCAACGGAGAATGCCTAAATCGAAGGTATCATAAATAATTTTCAAAGTAAAGAAAGTCGTCTTTGTTCTGTAAGTTTTTTCTTCCACAATTTCCCTCAATTTAAATCATGAATCAATAATTTTTTTCCCTCCAAAATTGATACTTGATCTTTAAAATCTCCCTTTTGGGTTGTGAATTTTGTTAGGTTATTTGGATGGGTAGGGAAGTAGTTGTAATTTAGGGTTTTGTTTGTTACGTTTGGCTTGGATAGAAATGTAAAGGGAGGATATTGAAAGGGATTTGTTGAATTGGAACAAAAAGAAAATTATTTGGCATTAACACGACTTAACCCTTTTTAAAATTATGAACAAATTTGTCACTACTGTTTGGTTGTGCGTGTTACTAATCTAAAAGGAAACTATATATATATATATTTGTCAAGACTAGTACTTGGTATTATGTCCTTAAGATAATTATGTCCTCCGTATATGGTGCTCAAAGTTGATAGCACTTGTCTTCCAGAATACAATGACACCATATACTTTAGTAGCACTACAAAAAGTATACTCTACGAATTAAAAATAAATGCTCTAACTCTCTCTCAAAATAACTATGAAACTGATGAAAAACTGAAGATTATAATGATTAATAATGATTTTTGCTTGTGAATGAGTGAATGAGAAGGCTGCCCCCTCCTATCTATTTATTGGAGGGGTTGGTGAACTTAACCCTTGAAAAGGCATGGAATGCTTCTGAAAAGACATGACATGTCATCATTTGGTCAAAACGACGTAGTTTTGATCATTCGCAGAATGGGCGCGTCTATTCAAACCAATAAAATGACGTAGTTTTAGCATTAGTAGAACTAAAACTATGTAGTTTTAGGCTTAGTAGAAAAGACGGGACAAAACGTCGTAGTTTTAGGCCGTCCGTTCAGACTGATACCCTTTCAGCAGATACCGCTTCTTAAAACAACATAGTTTTGATAATATAATAAATACCGTTTATCAAAACGACACAGTTTTGATAATAGAATTAAATAAATAAATTTTAATTAAAATTTAAATAAATTTTATCTAAAAAATTATATACAAGGACCCAGACCCACGACCCATGAGTCCGAGCCAGGCCGGCCGGTCGGTCGGTCGACGGTGGCAGCGGTACACGCGTGTGGGTTCGAACCAAGCCTTGGTTAGGTCCTCACCCTTCCACAAAATTGGGGTGCCCCTTAGGGCCCAAACCCAAGAGCAATTTCCTTGTATATAAACACATTAAAAGTTTAGTTCTTAACCTATGTGGGACTTAGCTTTTTTCCACATGTATTTATTATCATTTATCATTTCCAAGTGTGGTATTTGGGAGTTAATATTTCATTCATTACTCCATAGATTTGAGCTTCGAAATACTTAATTTAATCTACTCATGGAGTAGAAAACATTAATTAATATATGGAATCATTAAAAATAATTAATGACACCAACATTAATTTAGGCTCAAATTCTAACAGTCCCCCATATGAATGATATTGACTTCAAGCCTTATGCAAATGTTATGCAGACTCTAAGAGAGAGAGAGAGAGAGAGAGAATTAGAAATCATCTGTATCGAGAGAGGTAGCTTTTGGCTTTGAACCTTCCCTTGTGAAAACTATTAGGTTTACTGGTTGTCCAATGATGTCTTGAACTGTCCAATCGTTTGTGTAAATTGAGACAATAGTAATTCACACAGAATCTTTCCAAACATTATTTGGTTCTTATGATTTTGTTCATTTTGGCCCCGAACATACCCGAATTTATAAGTGCTTTAGAGAAGTACAACCTTATCCTTCTCATAGAATTGGCCCAGTTCACACTCACATAGGTAATTCTTAATAAGAGTATCCTGCCATACTCCACATATTTATCAAGATTTAAGAATCATTAAAAGCATAGTTTATCTTGTAACCGCTGCAGGTATCACTATCTCATATCATAGGAATGAGCAGAAAAAATTAATTTCTTCATAGTGATTTGGTTGAATCATTCACAATTTAGTTGTCTATTTAAACCTAGATCTTGGGATCTCCAATCAACTAGGTTTGGTTTCCATCATGATGATCCTTGTTTATAGGCTTTAAACCCATTCTCCTCGAATTTATTTTTACTTGCTCTCTAGTCAAACCTTTAGTCAACGGATCCGCTATATTTTCTTTCGACTTTATGTACTCAATAGACATAATGTCGTTAGAGAGAAATTTTTTATGGTATTGTGTCTACAAGTAGACTTACCATTATATATGTGACTTTGTACCCTTCTAATTGTTGATTGACTATCACAATGGATACAAATAGGCGACACAGATTTAGGCCACATAGGAATATCTTCTAAAAAATTATGAAGCCATTCAACTTCTTCTCTAGCCATATCCAATGCAATAAACTAAGATTCCATCGTTGATCGAGCAATGCATGTTTGTTTAGAAGATTTCCATGATATTGCTCTTCCACCTAGTGTAAACACAAAACCACTTGTGGATTTAGAGTCTTTTGTATCCGATATCTAATTCGCATCATAGTATTCTTCAAGTACTACTGGATATCTCGAGTAGTGCAATCCAAAACTATGAGTGTATTTTAAATACCTTAAAACTCTTATAATCGCTTTCTAGTGATCTTGTCCTAGATTATTTGTAAATCTACTCAATTTATTGACAACTTGTGCTATATCAGTGTTAGAGTTTGTGCCTTAGAGGCCAATTATTTGATATAATTGCTATTTTGATATTATATTTGATTGAATAAATGAATGATTTTATTGTGGTTTTATTTATTGCGTTATATAAATGTTAACATAATAAAATTTCTTAGAATAGAAATACAAATTATATAGTTTCAAGTATGTGACTTGAACATGAGATTATATAATTATAATTAGTATCATTATTCTTAAAAGACCCTAGCTAGTTGAGTATCATTATTGATGGGACAACAATGATGCATTGAGACTAGTATGTTGATTGACTGATGACTAAATCTCATTGGTCATAAATATATGAGATATTAAGTCAATGTATAGGTACATGTTAGAGAACGATGTACTGGACAGACCCACCATGAGAATTCTATGTGGAGCATTATGCCAAGTGTCGTTAGCGATTCTCATAGTGACAATGATGTAATGATCCTCCGACCTAAAATCACTATATTACTACACGGGAATTTATGTGCTTTGATATCATCAAAGGTCACCTTCAACAAGTGGACTATAAAGGTGATTATTGGGTACATCGTGAATCGTGTGAGGAATATGAGTGATCTAGATGGAATTTAACCCTCCTATGTATTAGGGGTGATATCCATAGGCCTCTTGATTGAGTAGGACTATGAAATGCATGGTCATGCTCAAATAGTGATTTGTTTCATATAGTCTACTCATTAATCAAGAAAAACTCAGATTAAATTATGAAGAGTATGACACATTCCATGACTCGAGTTTAATCTAGGATATTAAGATTAAAAGGATTAAATTACGTTGAAACATTGGTTACGAAAAGGTTGTATCGAATCATCGATCTTATTATTACTTGGGTAGCAGTGATGCATTACTAGATGTCGCTCACTATTTAAAATTTTATAATATGATTTTAAAATTATTACCAACGAGGGTTAATTTAAATTGTAAAGATTTAAATATGTCAATATGATTGATAGTATTTAAATTACGAATTTAAATTAATAGGATAATTTATATATAGGTATATTAATTAACTTAATTAAGATATATATATATATATATATAAATTTGGATTTTATGAAATTAGGTTTTTGATTAATTCCTTTTAACTGCTATATATATGATATATAGCAGTCATTTAGGGAACATATCATACCCTTACAAACGCTAGCCGCTCTTAGAGAGAGACTAGAGAGAAAACCTTTGAAGAAAATCCTGATCTTTTGGTGGCTAGTTTCGTAGCACCCTTTTATATCAGAATCGTGAGACGGTTCGCGGGCGTTCGTGTGGATACCGTAGAGACGTAGTTCATTCGAATTGCGTTGGAGATTCGATCGCATCAATTCCATCTTTATAATCGGTATAATCTCTTACGCACTGAATTAATTTCTGTTTAGCATGGATCCTGTTTGGGTTTCAGATTTTGTTTTGTTCAATTTATTTTCCGATGTGCATTGCTTTGATGTGCCGAAAACCCTACAGTCAGGACGTGTATAATTCATTAATTACATAAGGCTTCCAATTATTTTTGTATACTCAGGTGGTGATATGCTTTCTCCTTTATTTTTAGACAAGTGTAGATTTATATCTACCGGTGTTCCCACAGGATTGCAATCATATTGATTGAATTTCCTGAGTATTTTTTCAATATAGTGTAATTGTGATAACACTAACCCATCCGATATTTTAGAAATTTTAATTCCTAATATTACATCGGCAACACCCATGTCTTTCATGTCAAACATATTATTTAACATTCTTTTAGTAGTTTTAATGATTTCATTATTACTACCCATAATAAGTATATCATCTACATAAAGAAAAATAATGACATACCCATTCTTAGTTTCCTTGACATACACACATTTGTCATACTCATTTATTTTGAAACCATTTGATAACATTGTATTGTCAAATTTTTCATGATATTGTTTAGGTGCTTTTTTTAATCCATAAAGGGACTTTACAAACCGACAAACTTTCTTTTCTTGTCCTGGAACAATAAATCCTTCTGGTTGTTCTATGTAGATTTCTTCTTCTAAATCTCCATTCAAGAAAGCTGGTTTTACATCCATTTGATGTATTTCTAAATTATATATAGCCGCAATGGCTATTAACATCCTAATTGAGGATATTCTTGTCACAAGAGAATAAGTATTAAAATAATATAGACCCTCCTTTTGGCTGTATCCTTTGATTACAAGTCTTGCTTTATATTTTTCTATAGATCCATCTGCTTTCATTTTCTTCTTGAATATCCACTTATATCCAAGAGGTTTAGAGCCTTATGGGAGATCTACTAATTCCTACGTATGATTGTGCAAAATGGATTCTACTTCACTATTTATAGCCTCTTTCCAATATGGAGCTTCATGACTCGATATTGCTTCTTTATAGGTTTGAGACTCATTTTCTAACAAATAAGTTAAAAAATCCAGACCATAAGATTTTGATGTTCTAGCACGTTTACTATGTCTAGGTTCATCAATATCTTCTAAACCATGATCACTGTCATTAACAACATCATAAGTTCTTTTATTTGAACTTTTTTCTTGTTCGTTAGAACTTGGCTCATGTTCCTTTTTATTAGGAAATATTATTTCAAAGAATTCAACACCTTTTGACTCAATAATACTAATTTCATGTATTTCCTTTATTTTTGATTTATTAACCAAAAATTAATATGCACTGTTATTATTAGCATAACCAATGAATATACAATCTATTTTTTGGGTCTAATTTTCACCTTTTTGGTAGAGGAACCATTATTTTTGCTAAACACCCCCACACTTTTAAGTGTTTATAAGATGGCTTATGTCCTTTCCATAATTCATAGGGTGAAACATTAGACTTCTTTTGAGGTATTTTTGGTTGAGAATATGATTTACTGAAAGAATTGCTCCCCCCCATAAATTCTGAGGTAGCCCAGTACTTAATAATAATGCATTCATCATTTCTTTCAAAGTTCTATTCTTTCTTTTTGTAACACCATTTTGTTGGAATAAGGTGCAGTTGTTTGGTATATTATACCATGTTGTCAACAAATTTCAACAAATGGAAATTCATATTCCCCACCTTTATCACTTCTAACTATCTTGATCTTTTTATCGAGTTGGTTTTCAACCTCATTTTTGTAATGTATAAACATTTTCAAAGCCTCATCTTTAATTCTCAATAAGTAAACATAATAATATCTTGTACAATAATCTATAAAAGTGATAAAATATTTCTTACCTCCTCTTGTCTGTATATACTTTAAATCAAAAATATCAGTATGTATTAATTCAAGAGGTTCTGTACTTCTTTCAATTGATTTAAAGAAGATTTCCGAAGTTTTTCCTCAACAAAAATTTCACATTAATGATTAGAGTTAATCTCACATTTTGGCAAACACTCCATATTAATTTAGTATAGTATTATAATTAACATGTCCTAATCTACCATGCCATAAACTAGATGACTCAATCATATAAGCAGAAGATATAATTTTATTAATATTGGAAGGTACAATAATCATTACATTCATTTTGAAGAGCACATTTCTCATATAACCCATCCACACATACATCCCATTTTTAGTTAGCACAAAATTGTCCGATACAAAGACTAATTTAAATCCCTTTTGACTAAGAAGGGATTCTGACACTAAATTTTTCCTAATATGAGGAACATGAAGCACTTTGTTGAGGGTGAGTTCCTTGTCAGATGTCATCTTCAGAATCAACTTTCCTTGTCCAGTAATATTAGACGAAGAAGAATTTCCCACGTATAATTGTTCTCTATTCTCAATTTCTTGATATGTGGAGAACATCTTCTTGTCAGAACACACATGGCGGGTTGCTCCAGTATCTACCCACCATTCCCTTGGATTCTCAACCATATTTATTTCTGAAACAACCGCTGAAAGGTTCATTTCAGAAACATCTTGAAAAAGACCATCCACTTCCGTTACATTGGCTTGTGCGGACTTTTTGTTCTGGTCTTTGCGTTTACGACAATCCTTTTCCCTATGTATGGGCTTGTCACAGATGTAGCATTTGCCTTGGAACTTCTTATTTGTTCCCTGTTGAGGCCCATTACCAGAGAACTTTCTTTTTTTAGACTTTAGACCTTGTTCCACCACGTTAGCTTTATATTCCACAAAGGTCCTTACTGTTTTCTTCTCATAAGTACGGTTGTCCTCTTCTATCCTTAATCTTATGATTAAGTCTTCAAGTTTCATCTCTTTATGTTTATGCATGAGATAATTTTTAACATCTTTCCACATAGGTGGTAGTTTTTCAATAATAGCAGCAACTTGGCAAGATTCACTTAAGGACATACCTTATGCATATATTTCATGCAGGATTACTTATAATTCTTGGACTTAGTTGATGATTGCCTTGGAATCCACCATCTTGTAGTCCAAAAACCTGCTAACTACAAACTTCTTTGTGCCAACATCTTTTGTTTTACATTTTTAATCCAAGGAATCCCATAATTCCCTTGCTTTTTTGAGAGAACTATACACATTGAATAATGTGTTGTCTAATCCATTAAGGATATAATTTTGGCACAAAAAATCTGCATGTTTCCATGCTTCTATTGTGACAACAACCTGTCTGTCTGTTTCATCTTCTTTGAGCACAGGGGGGGATCTTAAACCTTGCCGAGTTCAAAGTAGTAAGATAAAACAACATCTTTTGTTGCCATCTTTTAAACTCTGTTCCATTGAACTTTTCTAATTTTTCACCATGATTCACATGAACATTTGGTATAGAAGGTGTAGAAGAAGAACCAACTATAGTAGCAGAATTGGTATCCATATTTCTTGCAAATATATATAGATAAAAGTTAATTGTCTTAAGATTGTTACTAATCTGAAAGGAGATTATATATATATATATATATATATATATATATATATATATATATATATTAACTTATCTCAAATAAACCAAAGCTGTAGAAAAAAGATTTGTCAAGGCTAGTACTTGGTACTATGTCCTTAAGACAATTATACCCTTCGTCTGATGCTCAGAGTTGATAGCACTTGTCTCTCAGGATACAATGACACTGTATACTTTAGAAATACTACAAAAAGTATACTCTACGAACCAAAAATAAATGCTCTAACTCTCTCTCAAACTAACTATGAAACTGATGAAAAACTGAAGATTAGAATGTCTAATAATACTTTTTGCTTGTGAATGAATGAATGAAAAGGCTTCCCCTTCCTATCTATTTATAGGAGAGGTTGGTTACCCTTCGGATGGGCACTTAACCCTTGAAAAGGCATGTGATGCTTCTGAAAAGACATGGCATGGCATCCTTTGGTCAAAACGACGTAGTTTTGATCATTTACAGATTGGGCGCGTCTATTCGGACCCATAAAACGACGTAGTTTTAGCATTAGCAGAACCAAAACTACGTAGTTTCACAATTTTGATAATAGAATTAAATAAATAAAATTTAAATAAATTTTGTCTAAAAAATTATATACAAGGACCTGCACCATCGACCCATGAGCCGAGAGCCAGTCGGCGGGCGGCGGTTATTTACGGTGGCAATGGCCACGTGTGGGTTCAAACCAAGCCTTGGCTAGGTCCTCTCCCTTCCACAAAAGTGAGGTGCCCCTTGGGGCCCAAACCCAAGATTAATTTCCTTGTATATAAACACATTAAAAGTTTAGTTCTTAACCTATGTGGAACTTGGCTTTTTCCCATATGTATTTATTATCATTTATCATTTCCAAGTGTGATCTTTGGGAGTAATATCTCATTCATTACTCCATGGATTTGAACTTCCAAATATTTAATTTAATCTACTCATAGAGTAGAACACATTAATATATGGAATCATTAAAAATAATTAATGACACCCACATTAATTTAGGCTCAAATTCTAACAGTGTGTGGACTAAAAGAAATTTTAAATAAAAAGTTAAACAAATTTGTCACTATGCTGTTGTTGTGGTTTTAGAAGTGCAGTGAGATGAAAATTTTGAATATTTCATGAATCTTCTAATTTGTTCCTAAATTATTGAATAACAAACTGAAAACCTATACCATATACCTGTCCATAAATTTATCCATGTGCTTTTTATAAGCACTTTTGCAATTGTATACCAAACACAATTTACTATTACCAAATACTTTTCCTGAAAGCACTTTTGTTAAAACCTCTATTACTAACAGATGTACTTTTCCTGGTTGGGATGCCTAAAAATTAGTTGGGAATGATTATTAAATTATCTAAGAGCCAAATAGTTGAGAAATCCCTAGATGAGGGATTATGTATGGCTTAGATTCTTATATTTTATGAATGCATCTATTTATTAGTCACCACACGTATTTGATAATAGAAAAAAAGTCTGGATTTTTTTAAAAAACAGTCCCTTATGTTGCCATCTACAATAATTTCTGGAATAGAGTTGGGGTAAAGCATCTGGTTACCTTGCAAATAGGTGTTAAGGTTGTTGTCTTGGAACTAGATAAATAAGCAACTAGGATAGAGGAAAAAGGAAGAATAAAATATCAAATGAGAAGACAGTTAACTAAAGCAAGTTCACATAGGTAGGTAGCCAGTCATAAAAAGCTATATTATGACCACACCAACAGTTTCTTGAAAACAACCTTGAGAATTTATTATATTATGCATATGGACAATATTGAAGGATCCTAGATTGTAGATTATAAGTTGTAAGCAATTTTCGTAATTATCTTGGCAAACAGTTTTTTTCATTTATTTCGCTTCAGTTACTAGACAATTCATGTATTAGCCCATATTGTAACTAAACAATGAACTAGAGAGAAAGAAAAATATAATTCCATATTGTGAGATGAAATATAACTCCATATTGCCAATTGTTGGGCCATAAATATTTGGGCATATTATATTTGGGCTTTTGGAGTATTGGGCCATTATTTAAATAAGGTTATATGTAGGCTTGGGTCAGTGATTATTGAAATGGACAGATGTTAGAGTGTGAATCCAACACCTTAATTGATAAGGATTTGACTTAATCCAATATAGTGGGGAACATTGATGTGATCAGCAGGTTAAATTACATGCAATTAGCTGATGTCACACGGGATATTGCATGCAAGGCAGTGAGATTCATATAAGTGTATAGAGCACTTTATAAGAGAGGTAACATGAATTTTATTACTTAGAGCCTATAATTCAAAACCTCCATTGTTAACCTGTGTTCGGCCTATACTAATTCTCACACCGGAGCTATCCCCCGGCGGTTCAAGCCGTAAAGCTTTTGGTACTAATTCATTTTCTGTGCAGGGTTATGCAGGGTATGTCCCGAAACCATTCTCGCAACCAAAGAAGAGCAAGGGACCATACTCCCGAAGATCCAAAGAAGGTATTCTGCCCTAAGGATTCTCGGGATCATGGTAAGAGCAGGCGAAGAAGTAGGTCAAGAGGACGTACTCCTGAGAATGCAAAGAAGGCACCTTGCCTTGAGTATTTTCACTATAGCGAGAAGGTTCAACGTCAAAGCAGATCCAGAAGTAGTACTTTTGAGAATTCGAAGAGGGCACACCGCCCTGCGGATACTCGCCACAGCAAAAGTCACAAAAGAAGCCCATCTAAAGCAGCAAGTTCAGATGGAAAGGGCCATTCTGCTCAAAAGAAGAGAAGCTCTCTGAAGAAAGAAGTCTCTTCACAGTCAAAAGGAGTTGAACTTCTAGCTAAGGAGGTGAAGGAGCTTCGGCAACAGCTGACAGAAGTTCAACAGGGGAAGGAACGTTCAGCCAAAAAGGCGTCCCCTTTCTCTTCGGAAATTCTTCGAGAGAAGGCAGACCCTAATAAAAAGCTTCCTTATATGGAGAGTTATGATGGCTCGGGAGATCCTTATGACCACAGTCAGGCATTTGATAGACTTATGGATTATTATGACTATTCCGATGCAGCCAAATGCCAAACTTTTATGACGACATTGAGAAAAGTTGCAAGCCAGTGGATGGGGACTCTGCCTTCAGACTCAATTTCATCTTGGGCTGATTTGTGTGATAAGTTTCATGCTCAGTTCAGGAGCAATAAAAGAAGAGGGAAGCCTAAAGGGTCATTGGCACAAATTAGACAATATTCGAATGAGTCTCTGAGTCAGTATGTGAAGAGGTTCCGAGAAGTAGTGGGGCAGGTAACTGACCTTAATGATCTTAAGGTTGTAGGCCTATTTCAAAATGGGCTGGATTTGGTGAAGTCTACAAAGTTGGTAAAGAAGTTAATGTTCAGTCATCCGAAGAGCCTAGCCGAAGCATTTGAAAAGGTGGAAGGTTACATCGTAGTAGAAAAAGACATGAGCAGCCTGAAGCACGCTCCTTTGGAAAAGGTGAAAAAGAAAGACAAAGATAAATCCGATGGTAATTAGAAGAAGAGTGGTGGTAACAATGATCGTTCTGATGGGAATCCGAAGAGGTACAACAACAACTATCGTTCGTGAGGAGGTCGCCCACCTTTCCCGAACCAGAAGGTGAACAAGGTATTTACCCAACTAAATATGGATCGAGCTACCATCTTAGAACAGATCAAAGATCAGCCTTACTTCGAACAGCCTCGTGATAATCTTAAACCTGGATCTGGAAATCCTCATAAGTATTATGATTATCATCAATCAGCTGGGCATGATACTAATTCCTGTTAGAATTTAAGAGAGTTTATTGAACGAAAAGTTCAAAGTGGAGCTTTGGTTCAATATGTGACAGGAAAGGAACTCCCAAGGGAACAACAACGGAATGACAAGTATGTTCAAGCTGTCCAACCTGCTCAACCAGAACAGCCAGTTCAGAATCAACCGGCGAGACATGTTGTTAATGTGATTATAGGAGGTAGCATCAATAAAGTCGTTGGGAAGAAGCGACGAAGATATTTGGATTCGGTAATGTCAGTGGCAGGTACACTTCTAAAGACTGAAAAAGCATATCCAGGTTCGGTAATTTCTTTTACAAATGATGATTTTCCTCCCGAACCCATCGAACCTCATGAAGGAGCTTTGGTAATTGATGTACAAGTGTGTTCGGTGGATATAAAGAGAATGATGATAGATAATGGGTCTTCAGTAGATATTCTGTATGCACATGCTTACCAGAAGATGCACTTGGATGGAAGGAAGATGGAGATTGGGCAGGAAGCTCCCCTGTATGAGTTCATTAATAATCCAGCCAAGGTGGCAGGAACTATTGAGCTGCCAGTCATCTTCAGCAAGGATCCTCAGCAGGTGGAAATTATGTGTAAATTTTATGTGGTACGTGTGGATTCGGCCTACAATGCCATTTTGGGTAGACCTACCTTGATAGCTCTTCAAGCAGTGACGTCAATTTCTCATTTCAAAATTAAGTTTTTGACGCCACATGGAGTAGGAGAAGTTGCTAGAGATTTGGAATTAGCAAGAAGATGTTATCAGAATGCTTTGATCACTTCGGGTGTAGGGGTCACTAGGCAGAAGCAGACTATGGCTATTGAGATTGAACCATTTACAGAAAGTAGTTCAGAGCCATTGGTTATGTCAGCTGAAGAGACCGAAGAGTTCGAGTTAATTCCAGGAAAGACAGAAAAGACTGTGAAGATAGGTTCAGGTCTGCCGGAACCTTTCCGGACAAACCTGGTGGAATTACTTCAATGTTATGCTGATATATTTGCTTGGGCTCCAAGTGATATGCCTGGGGTAAGTCAAAGAGTTGTTGAGCATAGGTTGCAAGCGGATCCAACGAAGAAGCTATTTTGACAGAAAATGAGGATCTTTGCGCCAAAGAGAAAAGATAATTTATGAAGAAATTGCAAAGATGTTGGCCGCAGACTTCATATTCGAGATTGATTATCCCGAGTGGATGGAAAATATGGTTCTGGTGTAGAAACAAAATGGGAAATGGTGAGTTTGTATAGATTATACTGATCTTAATAAGGCGTGTCCGAAGGACTTTTATCCTCTGCCTCACGTTGATCAACTTATTGATGCAACTTTGGGGTATGCCTTGCTTAGCTTTATGGATGCTTTTTCGGGCTATCATCAGATCTCTATGTGTAAGGAGGATATCCGAAAGATAACTTTCATTACTTATCGGTCAATGTATGCGTATAAGAAGATGACCTTTGGTTTGTTAAATATGGGGGCCACTTATCAGAAAATGATGAACTACGTCTTCACAAGGTAGTTGGGAATAAACATGGAGGTATATATAGACGACATGATTGTCAAGCGCATGTCAGTTCAAGGTCATTTAGATGATTTAGGGGATTGTTTTCAGACGGTACGTCATTACAATTTTAAGCTGAATCCAACCAAATGTACCTTCGGGCTTGGAGCAGGTAAATTTCTGGGCTATCTGGTTAGCAAAAGAGGTATAGAAGCAAATCCAGAAAAGATCCAGGCTATTATAAATATAAAGTCTCCTCAGTCTTATAAAGACGTTCAGCGTTTGACATGAAGAATAACAGCTCTGAGGAGATTCATGTCTAAGTTGGCAGAAAGGTGTTTGCCATTCTTTGACATGTTAAAAGAGCCAAAGAATGCTAAGACATTTCAGTGGACTTCAGAATGTAAGGATGCTTTCCAAGGAATAAAGAAGTATTTGTCTTCGGTGCCTTTGTTGGTGAAGTCAGTTCCTGCTGAACCATTGTATTTGTATTTGGTAGCAAGTTCATTGGCAGTAGGAGCAGTTTTGGTGTGAGAGATTGGGGGTAAGTAGTATCCGGTTTACTATGTAAGCCATTCCCTTAGGGATGCAGAAACAAGGTATCCAAACCTTAAGAAGTTAGCCTTTACTTTGATAATAGCCAGTCGAAAGCTTCGACAATACTTTTAAGGTAGGTTAATAGTGGTATACACGGATCAGCCCTTGAAGAAGGTGTTGGGTAAACCAGAGGTTTCGGGGAGACTCGATGCATGGACGATGGAGTTGTTTGAGTTCTTTATAGAATATCATCCTCGGACAGCTATTAAAGGTCAGGCCTTGGTTGATTTTGTGGTTGAATGTTCATTTTTTGAAGCGGATGATAGTTTGGGAGAAGCTGAAGGGTCTGAAAAAGAAGTTGCAATACTTCAGCAGATGCAGAGTTCATGGATGTTGTATGCTGATGGATCTTCTACTTCGGATATCAGTGGGGCTGGGATTATATTGACGAGTCCGGAGGGATTCAAGGTACAACAGGCTATCAGGTTTGGGTTCAGGGCAACAAACAACGAGGCAGAGTATAAAGCAGTGTTAGCTGGGTTGCGATTGGCAAAGAGTCTTGAGGTTCAGAGATTGATCATCTATAGTGACTCTCAGTTGGTCGTTAAATAAGTTTTTGGAGAATATGAAGCTAGAAGTCTAAAAATAATGAAGTATTTGGCAGAATTAAAGGGTTGGCTTCAGTACTTCACTTTTTATGAGTTTCAAGGGATCGATAGATTGACAATTCAATAGCTGATGCATTGGAAAAATTAGCTACGATTGAATCTATCACGTTTGGCGGGACGGTCTATTTAGAAGTCTTGAAGCAACCTAGTATTCAGCATGATGAGGTGATGTGTATAGAGCGATCTAATTACTGGATGACCCCATATCTAGACTATTTGGCATATGGTGTATTTCCTTTGGATCAGATGTTGGCTAAGAAAGTGAAGTATAAAAGTGCAAACTTTGTACTTATTGATGGAGATCTATATTGAAGGGCTTACTCATCTCCCTTGTTAAAATGTTTTGTCCCTTCTGAAGCTGATTATGTTCTTCGGGAGGTTCATGAAGGTATTTGTGGTGATCACATGGCTGTGAAGTCGTTAGCATATAAGATACTTCGACAGGGATATTATTGGCCCATAATTTTTAAAGAGGCCACTAAGTATATGAAGTAATGTCAGAAGTGTTAATTGAATAGTCCGATCCCACATCAGCCACCAGAAGAGCGATACTCAGTTTTGTCTCCTATACCTTTTGTTGTCTGGGGGGTGGATATATTGGGTCCATTGTCGAAGGCAAAAGGGCAGGTCAGCTTTATTATAGTAGCAATTGACTATATGACTAAGTGTGTGAAGGCAAAGCCACTTAGAGCGATCAAGGAATAGGAATGTTTAAAATTTCTGAAGGAATATGTGGTGCTTCGCTTCAGCATTCCGATGGTAGTAGTTTCAGATGGTAGGTAGTTTGTGGGCTTGAAATTTGAAGAATTTTTAAAGGAATTAGGAATTCAACATCGAAAAACTTCGGTTGCTCATCCACAATCTAATGGGCAAGTTGAAGTAACTAACAGAACACTCTTAAATGGAATTAAGCAAAGACTGGATGAAGCAAAAGGTAGATGGCCAGAAAAATTGCTTAGTGTATTATGGGCTTATCGAACTACATCGAGGACTACAACTGGGGACTCGCCTTTTAGATTGGCTTATGGTTCAGATGCATTGGTTCCTGTGGAAATTGGGTCTACAAGTCTTTGGGTCAGTTAGTTTCGAGAGGTATATAATGATGAGGGACTTAAGGTCAACATGGATTTACTTGAAGAAGTTAGGGAAGCAACTTTAATAAAACTTGCAGCATATCAGCATCATATAGCTATGCATTATAATAAAGGGGTAAAGCTTTGAGGGTTTGAAGTGGGAGATCTTGTTTTTAGGGAAGTCGCAGATTCTATGCCTTAGAATTTGGGTAAACTGATGCCAAACTGGGAAGGTCCTTATGAAGTTATTGATGTACCAAAGCTAGGAACTTATCAATTGGGATCATTGGATGGGTCTGAAATCAAGAATACTTGGCATGCTGGGAGGCTTCGGAAATATTTTCAGTAGGGCCAGAGTCAGAGTACAAAGAGTCTGTAATTATGTCAACAGTTATCAATAAAAGAAGCTTTTTTCTCCAATGCTGTTTTATCTACTGGGTGTTAGGAGGTTCGGTTGGATCTGTTCATCCTATAGATGGTGAGCAGGACATGTTTGTCCTTCAGATGGCGAACAGCTTTGTTTAGAGGTTCGGTTGGATCTTTTCATCCTTAAGATGGTGAACAGAACCTGTTCATCCTATAGATGGTGAACAGGACATGTTTGTCCTTCAGATGGCGAACATCTTTGTTTGGAGGTTCGGTTGGATCTGTTCATCCTTAAGATGTTGAACAAAACCTGTTCATCCTATAGATGGTGAACAAGACATGTTTGTCCTTCAGATGGTGAACAAATTTATTTCAAGGTTCGGTTGAATTTGTCCATCCTTAAGATGGTGAAAAGAACCTGTTCATCTTATAGATGGTGAACAAGACATGTTCATCCTTCAGATGGCGAACAACTTTGTTTGGAGGTTCGGTTGAACCTATTCATCCTATAGATGATGAACAGAACATGTTCGTCCTTCAGATGGCGAAAAACTTTGTTTGGAGGTTCGGTTGGATTTGTTTATCCTAAAGTTGATAACAAAGTTAGTTCGCCCTAAAGATGACGAATTATATTTCTGAAGATCTGATTCACACTTCGGTAATGAGTATTATTACTTTGTATTGTTGTTTGCTTTTATTTAAAGTGTTGGGTTCAAATTACTTTATTATTTGAATAACATTATTAACTAAGTTTAAAAGGAGTAAAAAGGAAGAAGCTAATAATATTTCATTAAAATACAAAAAAAGAGTAATTATAAAATGTTGATAAATTTTTACAAGTTTTAAACTAAGGTTGAGGAGGGTCGTCTTCGGCATTATCCTCGTCTTCATCTTCAAAAGAATCGAGGAGTGTTGGGTTCAGTGAGGCAGCAGTGAGCTTCGCATTGCCTTTGCTTCGAGCAGTTTCATAACCCTTAGCATACATTTGAACTATTTCGTTGGTCAATTCAGGCGATTTGCGGTATTTGGTTTGTATTTCTTTACAAAGTTCTTCGGTAAGTGGAGGACCGAGAGCTTTGAGTTCTCGAAGTTCCTTTTCAACTTTACACCGAAGTTCGAGGTGTCGTTCTTCAGAGATTTTGGCGTCGTTGATTTCTTTCGCCAAGCCTCGGTTATTTTTTGTTAGAACCTCATTCTTCAAAATTAGCTCTTACTTCTGTATGGCGGTGGCTTGTTGGACGGTTTTGGCCATTGCTAGTTGTTCTTTAAGTTTGGCAAGATCTTTTCTGAGGCAATCGACATTGAAGAGGGTTTCTCCATGTTGACTTCTTTCCCTCGTCAGAGCCGACTTTAGAATGGCATTTTCCCTCCGGGCAGCGTCCTCATCGGCTTCAACTTCTTTATACCTTCGGTGGAAGCGCCCGAAGATACCATTTGCCTACAAGATATTCAGAATTAAGAAAAAATTTCAAGAAGATATTCGTAAATAAAATTGGTTAAATACTAATCTACTTACTCTAGCTTGGTGAGTCATGCCAGCTTTGATCGGATCAGTTATGGAACTATTTTTGAATCTATGGTCGTTAGTGTCAAGAACGAAGACATTGTAAAGGTGTAGAGGGAAGTTTTTATTTAAGTCTGGCAATAGGGTGGGAGAGTGTACAGCTTCGGGAATGGCGTCAAAAGAAGTGGGTCATTGAGGAGAAGGTATTTTTTGTTCAGGTGGAGGTGGGGCATAAGTGTTTGAAGGTTCGGGTGTTGGTATTGGTTGGTTATCTGAAGTGTGTTTTCTTTTTCGGACAATAGGAGAATTGGGCTCAACATGTTCTTCATGTTCTTCTTCGGGTTCGTTGATTTTAACAGGTATAACAGGAGGTTGACTGGCTTTAGCAGAGGGTACTCTGAGTTCTTTGGCAGAAAGGGGGGTTATTTTGGCTCTTTTCTTTTTTGTTCGAAGGATTTGGGTGCGTTCGGCGATGGGAATATCTAAGAGACTTTCGTTAAGGGTGGACATGAACATGTTTCGGTTTTCTGGCAGCTCTTTTCTTTCGACAAGGTTGATTTATTTCTTCAATAGGAATTGGTTCAGCGACTTGTGTTTCGGAAGTTTGGTGTTCAGAAGTTTGAGGTTCAGAGGGTTGAGGTTCAGAACTTTGGGCTTAGGTAAGATTTTGAGAAGGTTTAGCAGAAAGGAATTCTTCAAGATCTCTTCGGTCACTAGAGGTTGGTTTGATAAGAGATACTGCAGAGAATAGGGAATTGTGTGTCAAAACAATTACTAAAAGAAATTTGAAAAAAATGCACAACTATTGAGTTTGGGACTTACATTTGTGGTCATACAACCATGCTTTCTTATTTAGAAGATCGAAGATCCATTCCTTCATAGATAGTTTCTCCAGAAGCTTCGTCATCTCTCTCACGCGTTCCTCTGAGATGTCGCCGAAGTCTGCAGAGAGGCGCTCGACAGTAGTCTAATCTGGGATGGAAGAGAATTCAGGTCCTTTGACAAAAAACTAATCCTTATGCCACCCTTTGTTACTTGAAGGAGTGTCCGTCAGGGGGCGCTTCTCGAACCTAGCATTGGGTTTGGGGGATTGCTTGCTCAGCATCTTGAAACCCTGTTCCCAAGATTTACCAGCTGTGAAAAGAGTGAAGTAGAAATCAATAGAGGGTGGAATCCCTATCTCATGGCAGAAGGCGATGAAGGCGATGATGTGAATATAGGAGTTAGGGACCAATTGGGCAAATCCAACGCCCACGAACCCTAAAAGGGTGATGATGAAGACATGAAGGGGTAAACGAACCCCTTTTTCTAAGAGGGTGAGATGCATAGCACAGCCGACCTTGGGGAGACGGTGGTACATCCCATTCCAAGAGGGTAAAAGTATTTCTCGGAAGATGAGTATCTGGAATCTGGTATCGAACTCAGATGTTACGAAGATCATTCTCTGTAACTTCATAGAGGGTATTGGCATGGAGGTATTGCTCTTCATTTTTTTTAAAAAGAGAAGGGTTTGGAATGGGAGCAGGTGGGGGATTCTTGCTGGAGGAAGAGGTGGATTTGGGGTTTATTTCTAAAGAAACTGGTGGGATTTTGGACAGCCGGGATGTATGAAATAGGTGTTACAAATATAGGGGTGGTGTTGTCTGGGTTTTGAGAAGCCATGGTTAACAATTTGCATAAAGAGAAATCGAGAGGATGAAGGAAGCAACAACACTTTGAAATTCAAATAAGCAGGTAAAACCATCTAATTTTGGGGAAAATGGGTTTTTATAGTGACTGTCTTATCAGTTATTTTCGAAACACGAGGGCGACACATTTAATGAAGGTAATGATGATGAATTTAAAGGGGTAACGTCCAATTTTGGGATTGTCTAATTGTTGGGTTTGATTGGGCCTTGGTTAGACTCTTTGGAATAATGGGCCCTTATTGATACTCTTTCATTAAACATTATGTTCGATAAAAGACTAGGGGGCAATGTTGGGCCATAAATATTTGGGCCTATTATATTTGGGCTTTTGGAGTATTGGGCCATTATTTAAATAAGGTCATATGTGGGATTGGGCCAGTGATTATTGAAATGGACAGGTGTTAGAGTGTGAGTCCAACACCTTAATTGATAAGGATTTGACTTAATCCAAGATAGTGGGGAACATTGATGTGATCAGCAGGTGAAATTATATGCAATTAGCTGATGTCACACAGGATATTGCATGCAAGGCGGTGAGATTCATATAAGAGTACAGAGTACTTCATAAGAGAGGTAGCATGCATTTTATTACTCAGACACTAGAATTCAAAACCTCCATTGGTAACCTGTGTTCGGCCTATACTAATTCTCACACCGGAGCTATCCCCCAGCGGCTCAAGCCATCAAGCTTTTGGTGTTGATTCATTTTTTGAGCAGGATTGGATGCGCTTTTCGGTGATTGAGGCGCGTAGAAAGATCTTGACGTTAACATCAATGTTTAGAGAATATGTAAATACATCTGAAATTGCCAATGTTTAAAGTTTTGGGGAGATTCGGAAAAAAGGTAATGAGCACAATGTGACAAATGTTGTAAATGGTACTTTTGCAGGCTTTAGTGCAGATAGTTCAGTTGGTCATTTGATTATTGAGCATTGCATCTGAGTAATTAGCTTTATTGTTTAGAATTAAGAAAGTTAAATTTTAAATTTATGAGAAATGTACAGTGTTATAGTGTAAGCATTGCCTTATAAGTTTATAAATTATAAGTAAATCTTTTAACGATGTGTTAATAATTATAATTAAATTGAGCACATAAATTTATATGTACATATTGGTATATTGTGATTATGTTATAGATATTTACCAATGTTTTTGTAATATTTTTTTGATGAATAGTACTTCACGAGGAGCTAAAGAAGGTGAAGAAAAAAATGGTCAAATAATCGCTATCAACTAGGTAAATTATATGTTTTGATGTTTAAAATTTATCTTCGGCAAAATTAAATATTAGTGATGTGCACGCGTTGAATGATTGTGTAAGAAAATATACTAACTCTTGAATGTACTGAATTGGCGATGCAAAATTAGATATAGGTGTATGGTATATATTATAGATTTGGGTGGTAGTCCTTTAACTGTTAGGTATATCCTATTAAATTAATCATTGATTTATCGAGTTTTCATTATTTTATTGTCTTACGCTTATTGGGTGGGTGGTGTGTGTCGTATATATTTTTAGGTAGTTGTTTTTATTAGGAATGTACTATATGTTTTCGTTTTTTTCAATTTATTAATATTTGATTTTTTGTGTTGTTTTGTACAGAATTTATTTCACCACTACGACGTTCCTTCTTCGAATAGGGTGATAAGTCGAATAAGGGGTGCATATTGAAAGAAAAGTGAATCTCTTATTTTTGTGTTATTGTAATTCAACTAATTGTTATGAATTGTGTACTTTGAGTTTTTTTTAATTTAAATATTGAATAAATTATTAAATTTATTACTCAAAATTAGCACGTGCATTTACACGGATTATCAACTAGTTAATAATTAGTAATAAGTTGTCATAGCATTTCACACATTCAAAAATAAATGGACAAATTCTAACATTAATTACCTTGGTGGAGATCAGGCAACAATTCTAATTTATCAACCTCAATCATTTCGCGCCTTATTACTTTGTTCGGTGGCAGTTAATGAGCCTATAATTATCAATTTAATTATGGTGTTGGAAGTTCCACTGATCCGGTTTCAAGATAATTGTGTTTTAATATAAGGGCTAATAGCATTTTAGTCACCAACGTTTTACTTAGTCATTTTATAATAGTCTTTGAAACCCTCAAAGTTCATTTAAATAAGTATGATGGACCCTATATGGCTATATATAAACAGGGCTATATGTATATATACACAACAGATAGATATATTGAGAGACTACCATGACGATGTAGAATCTGTCACCATAGTCCAAAATAACTATGACGACGGATGAAACCGTCGCTATAGCCCAAAAAACTGTCGCCATAACCGACTGTGTACATATATTTTTCCCATATAAATATGATGTTTTATTATTTTATCGTCGGAAATGTGACATGTGCATGTCACATGACTTCAAATGTGATTTGACCATCGTATGGAAACAATATAATATAAAGACTTATTGTTAAGAGATGACTCATATTAAACTCAAAAACAATTAATCCCATAAAAAAAAGTATTAGCAAACTAAATAATTCAAATAAAAATAATTAATCCTATTAATTAATACAAGTTATAAAAATAATCAACCCAACTAATTAAATTAAATATAAAAAGTAACTCACAATTATAATAAATAAATTAAAAAAAACCTTTAAAAAGTCAATAACAAATTGAAAATGAGTTCAATAACAAAATCAATAATACAAAAATAAATTAAATATCAAAAACAAGAAACTCATACACGGGAATCATAAACTAAAGCACATGAAACCATAAAAATTGAAATTAGTAACTCATCTACAAATCAAAATGGAAAACAAAAAATACCAACCTTTAAATTCAATCACCTAAACCCAAACCCAATTTAATCAATCAAATAAAACCCAATATCAAAACTCATTTCTATCTCTCTTTTTTGTTGGTGGTAATTTGAGATTGAGATTGAGATTGAGATTGGAATGATCAAAGAAATGAGGAGAGAAAGGGGTGGAAGATGAAACGTACTTAAGGGTCTGTATCGGAAGGATTTGTATGTTAGGGGCTCAATTACAAAACGACTGAAACTTCAATGGTTAAAATGCTGTTAGCCCTTAATATAATTATTAATTAATGGCTATCAATTAAAGATAAAAAGAGATAGAGATATGGTGGTTTTTAACCACTTTTTAGGCAAATGCAATCCAAATCATACTTTCACAAGCTAGCTCATACTATTGATTGAGATTTATACAAATTAAATTTACTTCAAGCTAGGCACAAATTTATAATTAGTGCTCAAATATCTTTTTATATTTATGTGGTCCATGTATCGTGTTTATGATATAGAGCACCAGATGTTTTGTGAAACAATAACCTAGATTTTTTTTAGGGTTTGTTATTAAAATCCAAGTTGATAGTGCATTTCCTTGTTTTTTTATATAAATATATAATCGACAAAATTTAATTTTTTGGTTTTTGTCATTTCTCACTAAAATTAAACTAGAACCAAAATTTAAGAGTAACTAATTATTATTCTAAAACACTTCCATTTCTTATTGGAGTTCTTTAGTTAATTAGTCATACAAATCATATGTAGGATATATGATTTTATCTTTTAAGTTTTTACTCAACTTTAAACTTTAAATAACTACTCCCTCAGTCCATGGCTTAATTGTCTTTTTTAAGATTAAATTGACCGTATTTAAAATCAAAAAATATTCTTAAGTTTATTAAATATTAAGATCATTCTCTTATTTGATTCAAAAATGTTAATATTTTTGTTTAATTATTAATCTTAAAATATTGTCAATTTGACCATAAAAAGTTGATTATGACAAATAATTAAAACTGGACGGTGAGAGTACTATATATTAAGAATCACTATACAAAAAATGGCCTCTAGTGAAGGACAAATCCTTCACAAGACATACTATATCACTCATAGTGATTTATCACAAGAAATATTTTTTCACACGATTGCTCAGATTAGATCTCTCCTCGCAATGGGTATCCTTCGCTAAGTAGTAACTAAATATTTTTTGTGAAGGATATATTGTGAATAACTTTTTTATTCACAAATTGTATTTGGTAATTGAATATTGTTATTTAGTGAAATATTAATTTCCTTCACAAATAATATTTTAAGAAGTACTATTTGAAATTAGTGAATAACTTGATTCCCTCACAAATAATATATTGTAAAGAAAAAATTTATTTAACAAGAGAATATTTTCTTTCACTAATTATAAATTGAGAATCTTTCTTCAAATTAGTGAGAGAAAAATTCCTTCACAAATTATAAATTTATAAATAAAAAATTCATTGCTAAATAATCAAAAATCATTAAAAATTATAATTAATTTTTAAATCATTGATTTCATATTTATTATTATTATTAATCTCTATAAGAAATATTAAATATATTTTTCAAGTAAATATAAATATTGCCATACTTTTTTCAAACTAATTGATAAGCTAATGCATAAAAAGCTAATAAAATTAAAACTTCACATATAAATAGATCATAATACTCGAGTCACAATAACTACAAAATTTATTATTGTATCTTGGTCTCTCAAGGACCATAGTACCTACAAAATTTATTAACTAACATTATAAAACTAAAAGAATAACGAACTAGAATGAATAAAGTGTAGCATGTTAGGTTCACTTCATCATCATTTTCTTCAAGGAAATCAAGGTTGAGCCTGTAAACTTCATGCTGCAAGAGAAATACCAAAAATTCAATTTCAATGAGATGAAAAATAAGAAAAGATGAAACTAGTGAACTTAAATTGAGAGAGAGAGAGAAAGATTAATGAAGGATAAAGACAAAAATATAATTATCAGTAATATATAAGTTACCCTTCATGTAAATTATATTTACTTCATTCCAAAGTTTCTAGTTTTAGGATGTTGTAACTGCCAACAGATACAAGTTTTACCTTAATTTAGTTTGTCTTCCTACAATTTATTCCAAAATGGGAAACCATCAACATCGTAATTAGGTAAAGTACTACTAGAAAGATTTTTTATCATGAAGAAATTTACACTTACCTGTAATATGTTTAGCCATGCTCCGATGGTCGTAGCGGCACGGGGAATAGGCCTTCTCAACATAACCAGCAGCTTCAATGCATCTGCTCTTATTTATGTAATGTTGTTCTGCAAATTGAACCATACAAATCATTTACCTGAAGCAACTCAGAGCATGTCAACTACATGGAAAGAGCACTCAAAACTTGTTATTACCAATGCAGCAAAGGCAAATGCAGGAGGGAACACACAGGCAAACATCATGATCATTCCGAACTACAACGCCATCTCCTGTAAATCTGCATGTAGTTTGAAGTGTTATCAGCTGAAGACTTGAAAAATTATTTGGAACATTCATAGCTTAACCAAAACATGGGCCTGAAATATCACAAATTTCATATAAAATAGCAACAAGTTATTTGCTAAAGATAAAATTATTATAAGCCTACTCTGGGGCTGAATTTTTATTTTTTTTGGTGGGTATGCGTGTGTGTGGGGGGGTGGGGGGGCGGGTGACAGATTTTATCAATGTCAAACACATGATACATTGAATTTCAGCTGCATGAATTGTCCCAAACCTCACTAAAAGTATGAGATATCACTTGCACGCACACACAAAAACATGCATAAGCAAAATGAGATCCCGTCACTATCATAATTTTTCAATCTTATATTTTTACATTTGCATGAATCTGTATGTTACCATTAAAAAGAGTCCATCTTCAAGTTCCTCGCCCACACTTGCAGAATAAACAGGTTTAAGATACTATTTCTCTACCCTTGATATGAACTGGGTCTTCCCTATTGAAGATCCTTTCTCATGTTTTCTCTTGTTTCTTCACGTACGTAAAGATAGTTAATCAAGCTATATAGTCTACAGTTTAAGCTTCTCAGAATAGAAAAATTGATAACAGATAATGCTTACTGAATAACACTATGTTTTCTGTAACTGTACTTTAAGTAAGGTATAAAATTTTCCATTAGATTATCCAGCACCTGGAGAACATATTGCATTGCATAAGTACATAGTTGATCCAAATTGGACAGACACTAAATACAGACAGGATATAGAAAGGAGCACAAGGGATGTCTAATTAAGAATATATACAGTTTAACTATCATGACTAGTGAACCTTTTAACAAGTTCCATGCTTCTGTAGTCCTGTTCCCCACTCCAAATTTCTGCTGCATGATTCACTTTTGACCAACTTCTACATAAATTTCCAATTTGGGTCACCACTTATTTTTTTTCCATTACAGGATCTCATTTTTTTCTCACAGCCACACCAACATCCTTTGGCCTTACTTGTACTTGATGCCTTGAATATACTTGTGGCACCCTTCTTTTCAATTTTTTTTTTTTTTTTTTTTGCTAAGAAAAAAGTGTCAGCCTTGTCCTTTTACAGAATGATTAACAAACTAAAAGAGTAGGGGAATGATGGAGTTAGAAAGCACCTAGGGAGTTGCATTGCCTAAATAGCATGAAGCCTAATACCCAACCAACAACATTGACACCATCTGAAGTTGTGATAGAACCCAGAGATAAAAAGCAATGAACAAATTATCAACTTAAGATGTAGGGTAAACATAAGACAAACTATACTTAGAACTTTAATTGACGGCTTTTACAGTAAATACCTGTCTACCTCCTTTGTATCAAGCTGTATTCTTAAAAAAAACTTTGTAAAAGCATATATGTGGATCAAGTCAGCAGCAGCATCATGCCGACATTTGTATGTACATGGTAGATTTCGGACCTCATCCCTCAGTCTGACAAAGTAACAAGCACAACTGAATTGCATGTTCTATAGTCCTTAACAAATGAAAAGAAGTGATATTTGTGCAACCACGTAGAACCAAGCATCCGAGAAGTAATGTTTGTGCAACCACGTAGAACCAAGGAAGTAATATTTTCTTTGTTATTACCATCCTGCAAGCAAACATACACATTAAAGTTGAACAAATTTCTGATAGCCCGCAATACAAACAATCCTACCCAAGGAAATATATGCTAGGTAACTTACCAGTATGCTACAGATCATAGAATCGGTACAATTAGGATCAACAGAGGACAAATCAGCCTGTCTGCAGATATCCTTGTAAAACTTGAGGACAGATCGCCAGTGCTTACAAGTTAAAGCAGCATAAGCAAGAGATTTTATATCAGCTCTAAGAAAATGATAGACGCGTGCCAACACAAGGCCATCCAGTAGGCCCCAGCCCCCAATCTCAGTTTCAGAACCTGCATAGTCTTCTTTGCAGAATGTAGCGTCCCCGCACAAATCGTCAAACATGCACTCATCATTCTGAACTGCTGGTATGTCTTCTTCCATTTCGTAATCTTCTTCACTTCCATCAAACAGAAATCTGGCTCTTTTGCCTGCATGAAATTGATATGTATCCATCAATAATGCATCATCATTTGTATGTTTATCCCAAAATGGCCCAAGGAAAAAGAGAAGGGGAAAAAACAAGACATGCTATACATGGAGCACAAATGGAGAGGACCAACTCTCTGTTGTTCTTCGAGGGAATTTGAAATAATTAGCAAATACAGAAAACCTATCAAAAGATGTATAAAAACAATATATTATAAATAACAAACAATAAGAAAAAATATTTTCATCAATATCTTCAGAATGACATTCAATACAGTGTAGGTGCAGTGCTTCTAGAGTGCAATGATGTCAAAAACTATCTGTCAAGTTAATGGATGGTGGATGCTAAAGTTCAAAATTGAAATTTTCAGTTGGCTACTTAAAAAACTAGGAAAGTGGAAGCAATAATGATAAGTGATCATAGAACTTTTTATTCCTCTATTGGTACATGTAAAATCAAGAACATATGAAAAATGCTAATGACTTGCCTATACCTGATCTTTGGAATCTATCATTGAGAGATGGATTATATATTTGTTTCTCTATCTCTTTCCTTGGTTGTTGCACATTTATCCATGGATCTAGAACCTCATTTATAGCTACAGCAAATTCCCGACTTTTGTACGACTTCATGACCAATTCGTGGAGCCTGCCTCGAGTATAACCAATAAACTGAGGATGAAAAATATCAAATGAACTAGAATGGATGGTTCCACCAACTGTGTCACTCCTTGATTCTGAAAGAGACGCTCCAGAAGTCTCAATAGATGTACAATTATTGTCTCGTTGGATCTTTCCAGCAGCTTGAGAAGCCTGGGCAACTGAGATAACTGGAACCCAAACATTATCAACTTTTTCTGAAAACACTGCTATGCTTCTAGATGAATCCTTGATCTTCCAAAACCTGAAGTTCTGAAGATAATAACAGCCCTTGTTCATGCCCAGAACCATTAAGGTAGTACCAGTTACCCAAATGCAACTGTAGGTCATCTGCTGTGCAAAGACGGTCTTTTGGTATATTAATAATCTGTTTAACTGTTTGGGTAGACGGAAAATGAAATTCATTTTAGACTTAACCATCTCACAGCAATAGGGCAAGCTATCACAAACAAAATACAGAATTAAAACTACAAATACTACACCCAAAAGTTGGATGATGATGAAAAACTATCATAAAGTAAGAAGGGAAAGCATTTCCTCAAACAGATAGAGACCATTGAATCTCACCTTCAGTCGGATCGATTGGCGTACCTCTAGACATTCTTTTCCAAATTCAACCCCACCATAGCCTCACCAAGCCCACAACTAATCTCAGCCAACACCGCCGGGTCATTGTAATGCGTCACTGCCTGCACAATCGCCCGAGCTCTCCTTGCAGGGTCACCGCTCTTGAACACACCCGACCCGACAAACACTCCATCGCAATTCGCACCCCAATTGCATCATCAGCGCCGCGTCCGCCAGCGCCACCCCACCTGCCGCGAAGTGCACCACCGGCAACCTCCCCAGTTGCTTTGTCAGCATCACCAAATCATAGAGAGCTGCGATTTTCTTGGCGAGCGTAAAAACCTCATCGTCGTCCATGTTCCTCAACACCCTAATATCCCCCATTACAGACCGAACATGGCGAACGACTTCGATTATGTTCCCGGTTCCGGCC
Organism: Panax ginseng; assembly: GCA_020205605.1. Lineage (NCBI taxonomy): Eukaryota > Viridiplantae > Streptophyta > Magnoliopsida > Apiales > Araliaceae > Panax > Panax ginseng. The sequence goes on from CM035128.1 coordinate 162,959,322, forward strand.
TCGCCTTTGGTTCGAATCATCACCGCACCCTCACGGATTCGTCAGAGTGCTTCCCCGAGGTTCCGGCAGCCACAAACGAACGAAATCCAAAAATTGTGCTTGTTGATTGATGTGATTATCGTCGTCGGCAAGGGTAAGAACTTCACTTTCATCAACATAATCAATGCCAATTGCTTCAAAGATTTGGGCCTCCACGAAATGGCCGATACCGGCCTTGGCCATCACCGAAATTGTGACGGCCTGCCTGTTTAATTGTGAAAAAGTCTTATTTTTTTGATTTTGTTCTTATGGTTTAGTACTGAACTAATTAAAAATAAAATAAAATAATTTAAAAGTCTTTCTTAATTAAAGCTCTCCCAAATTGTTATTTAACTAAATATTAAATACAATATCAAAAAATAAAATTACTTTAAATTAATCTTCAAAAGACTTTATTATATACTTAAAATAAAATTTAAAATCTTTTGGATTATTTAATTTTATTTTTATTTAACTTTAACTTTATTTAACTATGATCATAAAAATAAATTTTTATGGAGAAATTTTAAAGTTTAACATAGTGTAAAGTTATTTACTTTATAGTTTATTAAAATAAATAGTTGATATTGTAAGTTACTTAAAAGTGTTATTAAAATTAAATTTACTATTATAAAAAATTTAAGGTATTTATATTCACCACAATTAATTCAAAAAAAATTATTTAGAACAAGATAGCGACCAATTTTATCTCTCGCAAAAAAATTCTGAATAATGATATATAGTGAGTAATAATTTCTTCACTAAATAGATTTTTTTCTTGCAAATTTTCATCATAAATTGGCTCCAAAAATTTTTCTATCGCCCCAATTTTGCGAGGAAAAAAATATAAATTATGAAGGATGTTTCTTTCGCTAATAACTATATTGTCACTATACTTTTTTCCTTCATTGTTTCTTCGCTAAACAACTCCTCATGTGAAAGAATAAATTCCTTCACAAAATTTTCTTCGCTAGAGGCCATTTTTAGTGTAGTGAATATAAAAAAATTATACATTTAAAATATAGACAAATATTATGAAAAAATATTAACTTATTACTTTACAACAATATTATTCTTTAGGCCGAATGACTTTATGTCCCTCCAAGTTGTCAACTATTTTTAAAGTCGGGACAAAGGTCCAAAAATGTCCCTGACGTTTACCCCGATATCCCACTTACACCCTAAACTATTTTTTTTTTAAAAGTACCCTTAATGTTACAAAAATCAACCCAACTATGTCCCTCCCGTTAACAGACTTGCCACCGAGGCAAACGGAGCAAACACCTAGATAAAATTTGCTGACGAGGCAAAGCATACATGGAAAATAGCTAACAATTCAAATCAAACATATTTGTCCCAATACATGTGCACATTATCAATATAACTTCCTCATCTTACTATTTACTATTTATTATTATTATTATTATTATTATTATTATTGTTGTTGTTGTTGTTGTTGTTATTATTTATTATTTATTATTTATTATTTATTATTATTATTATTATTATTATTATTTATTATTATTATTATTATTATTATTATTATTTTGTCCTTTTCATTCCCAAATATAAAATTAGTGTTGGGGTTTTAAATTCAATTTAAATATTTTTTTAATAAAAATATTATAATTAATGATACTTTTTATATAATTTATAATTAATATAATTTATCATATAAAAGTAGTCCAAATTTATTTTTAAAATACATTAAATAATAATAATAATACCATCTTCTCCATCCTCATGCCCGTTCAACCCATGAAATCACTGCCTCTCCGCCTCTCTCGAATCTCCTCTCTCTCCCAAATCGATGAGTGTTTAAGATCTCAGATCGCTACCACCCTTCATCAAATTGGGAAGAAAAACCTAGAACCACACAATTTTCTCTTATCAATATCATTTTCTCTCTCCTATAATCATCGATAGCTTTTCCCCCAAGTGGAATGAAAGCAAAGACACTTGGGAGGTTTTTGATCCGTGCACCGTAATCGTTATAAATATTGGGGTGTTTGATAAGCATCATTTGCATGGTGGGGATAAATTTGGAGGGTGAAGGATTCACTTGATTGGAAAGGTCGGGATTCGCCTCTACCCTTGAAACAGATAGGGTTTACACACATTCATATCCACTTTTGGTTTTACATCCATTTGGTGCGAAGAAGATGGGTGAAATTCATTTGGCTGTGAGATTTACTTGCTCTTCTTTGCTGAATATGATGCATATGTACTCAATGTCGTTGTTGCAAAAAATGGTTTGATCAAATTGAGGAGTTTGTTCAGATTTGATTTTGCTTTGTCGGTGTTTTGTTCCGTTACTTTAGAATTTAGTTTTCTATTGGGGTTCTTTTACCGATTTGGTTTTCGATGGATTTCATTTTTGATTTGATAGAATTTGTAATGTTCTTGGTTTCATATGGAAGGAGATGAGACAGAGATAAAAGAGGGAGAAGAACGAGAATATGTCCACGTGTCTGGTCCGTTTGCCTCGGTGGCAAGTCTGTTAAAGGGAGGGACATAATTGGGCTGAATTTTGTGACGTTAAGGGTACTTTTGGAAAAAAAATTAGTTTAAGGTGTAAGTGAGATATCGATCGGGGTAAACGTCAGGGGTATTTTTGGACCTTTGCCCTTTAAAGTCGTCCTTAAAGTTCATTTTTCATCAAATTAAATCCTTAAATTGATATTTTTTTGGCGTTTCCATTCCTTTGACCCGATTATACCCCAACCCGACCAAATTTTGACTCAACCAGACCTAGTTTGACTCAACCACAATTTTAAATATTTTAAAATAAAATAAATATTTTAATTAACTTCTAAAATAAAATAAATATTTTAAAATTTTAAAATAAAATAAATATTTTAAAATTTTAAATTTATTTTAAAATTTTAAAATAAAATAAAATAAAATAAAAATTTTAATATTTTAAAATAAAATATTCTTTTTAAAATAATAATTATTTTAAATATTTTAAAATAAATTAATTATTTTAAAAGTAATTATTTTTAATATTTTAAAATAAAATACTATTTTTATATAAATAATAATTATATATAAAATTTAAAATAAATAATTTTGAATAAGTATTATTTTTAATATTTTAAAAGAAAATATTATTTGTAAAATAATAATTATATTTAATATTTTAAAATAAAATAGTTTTTTAAAATAATAATTGTTTTTAATATTTTAGAATTAAATTTAGTTTTTCAAATAACTTTAAAATAATAAATATTTTTATATTTAAAATAAATATTTTTAAAAATAATTACATCTTAAGGAAAAAATATTAGAAAATTTATTTTTTCGTAAATGAGTAAAGTTTCATAAAATATAGATTCAAAAATTAAATTAGAAAGTAAAACTTTATTTTTAAAAAATACATTTGTTTTCATTTTTATTGTAAAACTTTATTTTTAGAAGAAGAAAAAAAAAGTTCACATCTTTACCATTATTATATGTATTTTTAAGCTAAAAAAAAAACTAAAAATAGAAATTAAAATAAAATAAAAAATAGTAAAAGATAAAAAAAATTGAATCAATTTTTTTAAAATAAATTACATTTTTTAATTATAATTATTATTTTCAGAAAAAAAAAATTAGAAAATTTTTCATTTTTTAAAAAATGAGTAAAGTTCTATAAAGTATAGATTCAAAAAATAAAACAAAAATAAAACTTTATTTTCATGAAACAAAAATATTTTATTTTTATTTTTAAAGATGTGTAAATTAATAAAAAAAAATTTAACTTTAATTTTTTGAATCTATATTTTATGAAACTTTACTCATTTTTGAAAAAAGAATAAAAGTTTCTAAAATTTTTCCTTGAAATAATAATTCTATTAAAAATTAGTAAAAAATATTTTATTGTAAAATGTTATATATAATTATTATTTAAAAATTGATATTTTCTTTTAAAATATTTAAAATAATAATTATTTAAAAAATATTTAAAAAATATTTTATTTTAAAATATTAAATATATTTTTTTCATTTTAAATTATTAAAAATTGGGGTTGGGTCAAACTGGGTCAAGTTGGGTCAAAATGAGTCGGGTTGGGACCAAATCGGCTACAAGGAATGAAAAATTAAGCCAAAATATGTCTTTTCAAGTACCTAATTGACAAAAAATGAACTTTATGGACGACTTTAAAAATGTGTAACAACTTAGAGGGACAGAAGTGTCATTCAGCCTTATTCTTTATATAAAAGAGTAATTTAACTACACTACAAAAAAATGGCAATTCGGCAATAACCATTTTTTGTTGCTAAAGATATGAAATTTCGTTACAAAATGTCATTAGCAACGATTTTTCGGTCGTCGGAGCATCCGTTGCGCGAGCGTTGTTAATTGTCTAACAAGGAAACTATTTTTATCGTTGTAGAAAGTGAGATATTTCGCAACGAAAGTTGATTTTCATGTAAAAGTATAGATCATTTAGCAACGAAATGTATTGTTGCAAATTTATTAAGAAATTTTTACTAAAAAGCAACTTTTGTTGCAAAATCCTTCTAATTGGCAACGACAAATAACCTTTTTTGGTTAGCGAAGATGAAATTTCGTTGTGGTTGAGATAGTTTTGCCAACAATGTTTGTCGTTGTCGAACAATATGAAAATTGTTGTCTTAACTGGTTTTCGTTGTTGATCGTATATTTTTTGACAACGATGTTCGTTACTAAATGTGCAAAATATATTGATCATATATTATTTTACAACGATATTATTCGTTTTCATTTGTCTTGTTATAGATACTTATGATCAATTAGCAACGATAATGTTCAATGTTAATTATTTTTCTAGTGGAACGAAAGTTGTTGATTGGCAATGAAACTATACGTTGTCGTTTGATTTATATGTGCAACGAAAGTTGTTATGACTTCCACAATTTTGTTTCTAACAATTAGAATGATTTAACCACTAAATTCGTTCCCATTTTTATTTATTTTAATTTCAATATTTTATGTCAATTATCTCTCAGAGACCAATTCCTGGTCTTAACAATCACCAAATGTCTTTGAAGGCTTCAATGAAAAAAAATGAAGGAGAAGCAAAGGAAATGGACGAGAAGGTCTGACTTCTGACTTTTGACATATTAGTACCTCTTAATATGGTTAATAAGTGGAAAGAGATAATGCTCAAGTCTGTTTATTCTGTATTTTCAGGTTCTTGTATCGTTCAGTGAACATAGTTACGATCAAACATACATATTTAATCATTCTAGAAGTACCTTATAAACTCAAACTGACATCTTCCTGAACATTTTGGTAGAGCTTTGCACCCATCTTTTCTCTTTGGATGAAGGTGTTATAATTGTAAATAAACGTCTTTGGCATGTTTGCCATGCAGTTACTAGACATATTCCTCTGTATTGAATCCATATTCTTAGTTGAATGTTGTTTGTGGTTTCCTCCAGATTTCCAGTGCAGAGTTTGCCTTGGTACAAACAGTCCAAGAAAATGCCAATCTACGTTCTAAAATTGTTCAATCACCAGATAAATTACAGGTATATGTTATGATAATATTTTAAAGTATCTTATTCACTGAAGCTTGGTCCCTGGATGACCTAGAAGGTGCAGGTGCTATGAAGAAACGGCATGTTTAGAGTGTGTTAAAAATCAAAGATATTTAATTTACTACAATAGCTGTCTTAACAATCGCAATATGACTCATGTACCATTTCATGCCAAAATAAGAAAAAATAAATCATCACTCTAAATTTGAGAATAGAAATTTGGCTCCAAGTGCAAATATTAGTAATGCATATAATTGTAAAAGCTGAAGTTTGACACAGGTATGGTTTCAGGTGTCGAACACTGATATTTTTGTATTTTAGAAGAGTGCATGTAACAGGCGAGATGTCGGCAAATACTGAATTATTTTGCAATGTTGAAATGCTGAAGTTTATATGTTTATATATGCAGAAATAGTATTTTTCAGTGTAAATTATTTTGTAGTGTTGAAATAGTATATCCTCCACTTGATTAACCTAGGTGTAGCCCAATTTATTTAATAGATTGGATTTGGTGTTGGCACACACACACATAATATATATATATATATATATATATATATATATATATATTTATTTATTTATTTTGACAGCGGGAGAGTCATTATTAAAGTAAGATTTTGTTTCCTTATTTGGTGGGATAAGAGGATCTAATTTGGAAGGAATTGATCAGCCATTAATTGCAGTTATAATGTGATTCTAAACAGGATTCCTACTCCTAATTGGGGTCAGGTGGACATGGAATCTATAAATACAGCAATAAGCAAGGGTTGGAGAAGGACAGAACACAATTATATTACATATAACACAAACAAACAATTTGTAATCTTCATACTATTTTAGTGGATTTCTCATCTCTCCCCGTGGTTTTTTTTCAGTTGGGTTTTCACGTAAATTATTGTGTCCATATTTTATCTCTCTTATAATGATGTGTGTATATTTATCCGTGTGTATTTCATGAGTTTGATTTCACAACAATACAATCAATTTGTTAGCGCAATTTTAGCATGCTGCTTTGGTGATTTCGTCAGACATACAAAATCAGGCGTTAACATTGGCACCGTCTGTGAAAAATTAAAATTCTAATAGAAAAATCACCAACACAATTAATCTGTCTCTGTGTCGACTTACTAAGATAAGGAGGCAGATCCTACGCACAAAAGAGTAATACATCATATTCATATATGTGATTACATGTGGTTTAACGTGATAACACTTTTGTCCTCTGGAGACCAACTTTTTTTCTCAGGTCCTCATGATCGAATTAAATAGGCGGAGAGAGAACATATAGAATGGAATTTTTTTAGAGTTCCAAAAGTTAGAGAACTTAACAGATTCAGATTTAGCGTCAGCCATCTTTGGCTCATCAATACGCTTCGGCACATTAACCCGCTTCGGCACATCGATATGCTTCTGGAGCATTAATCCGCTTTGATCATTGTCAACAATCTCCAGAATTAACAAATCGGGTCTTGTTTTATCCTCTCTTTTGTTTTGTCGAATAAATAAAAGAAGAAGAATTTCATGCGTGCATCAATTATATTTTTACCATTTGGGGGGTAAGATATACAAGCTTGGTATGAGCTTCAATGGACCAACGACAGGACAACATCATTCGGGACGGACCGACATCCTCCCTAACGGATAACATCTTTCGGGACGGACCATCGTACTCCCGAACGAATTACTTCTTTCGGGACGGATCGACATGATCCTCCCGAATGGATCACTTCCTTCGGAACATACCATCGTCCTCCCGAACGGATCACTTCTTTCAAGATGAACCATCATCCTCCCGAACGGATCACTTCTTTCGGGACGAACCATCGTCCTCCCAAATGGACAACATCCTTCGGGACGAACCATCGTCCTCCCGAACTGAAGGAAATATCTTTCGTGAGTCATTCTCATTTCACAAACTCAGTATATATACATGATTACAATGCTTGATTCTAGGCTATAATTATAATGCTTGATCCTAGGTTATGATTACAATGCTTGATTCTAGGCTATGCTTACAAAGCTTGATTCTAGGCTATAATTAAGGACATGATTAATCCAATACCACTGATTATTTACATACAAATATATACTCTATCATACCCCCGCAGTTGAAGCGGGAGGCTGTCGTACGTTGAGACTGTTTCGAAAATCATCAAAGAGTAGGCACGGACGCGCTTTCGTGAAAAAATCAGCTATCTAGTAGCGAGATGGGACATGAAGCACACGAACTTGTCCTCTTTCAACTTTCTCTCCGACAAATAAGATATCCATCTCAATATGCTTAGTACGTTGATGTTGTACAGGCTTACCGGAAAGATAGATGGCACTAACGTTATCACAGTACACCATCGTTGCCTTCTTGATCGGAACATGTAATTCTAACAGTAGATTTCGAAGCCAACATGATTCGGCAACAACATTGGCAACACTTCTATACTAAGCTTCAGCACTAGACCGAGATAAGGTGGGTTGTCGCTTAGACGACCAAGCAATCAAATTATCTCCAAGAAATACACAATAATCAGATGTTGATCGTCGAGTGTCAGGACACCCTCACCAATCCGCATCCGTATAGCCAGTGAGAACAGAATTAGATTTGTATAGATGCAAGCCGAAGTCGAGTGATCCACGAAGATATCGCAGGATTCTCTTAAGTGTAGTCATGTGTTCGCTCTTGGGGTCATGCATATGGAAACATACCTGTTGGACCGCATATGAGATATCTGGACGGGTAAACGTAAAATATTTCAAGGCTCTGGTTAAACTGTGATAGTGTGTGGGGTCTTCATAAGGTGCTCCACCCGAATTGCTCAATTTTTCCTTCGTATCCACAGGAGTGTGTGACGGCTTGCATGAAGACATACCCGCCCTCTCAATGATGTCTTCAGCATATTTCTTTTGGCAAAGAAATAAACCTCTTTCGTGATGGGTCACAGTAATTCCCAAGAAATAATGTAAGGGACCCAAATCTTTCATAGCAAATTCAGATGCCAGAATAATAATGATATGTCGATGAAGAGCCTCAGATGATGTGGTAAGGATTATGTCGTCAACATAGAGAAGAATGCATGCCATGTCATTTCCTTTGCAATATATAAACAAAGAATGATCCGATTGGCTATGCTTAAAACCCATTGTAGAGACAAAATCCGTAAACCGTTTATACCAAGCCCGGGGTGCCTGTTTGAGGTCATACAGAGACTTCTTAAGCAAGCATACATAGTCTGGATGGTTTGGGTCGCAAAAACCCATAGGTTGATGCATGTAGACAGTTTTCTGTAAGTGACCGTGCAAAAATGCATTCTTGACATCCAGTTGATGGATGGACCAAGAATTTGATAAAGCCAAACTGAGCACAGTGCGAATTTTAGAGGGTTTCACTACCGGGCTGAATGTTTGACCACAGTCGACACCAACCTGCTGAGACCTGCCATCACCAATAAGACGGGCTTTATGCCGCTCAAATGATCCATCATATTTTTTAATGACAAAAAATCCACATACACCGAATAATATTCATATTAGACGGACGGGGCACTAACTCCCACGTCTTATTTTTAATAAGAGCATCATATTCATCCAACATGGCCACTTTCCAATTCAGGTCGGATAACGCAATTTTGAGGTTAGATGGCAGAGGGGATTGCAAAATCGAAGAAGTTAAATTAAAATGACGTTTGGGCTTAAAAATCCCATGCATGTTGCGTATGGCCATGGAGCGATTTTGGTTTGGATGGGAGTGGTGTATGTGTGGATTAGATGGGGATGTGGGCGGGTTGGGCTGGGAGCTTGATGGGTTACGGAGAAATGGGGAGTTTCCTGGGCCGGGTGTACGACTGGTTGCTGGAAAAGAGGATTGTAGTGGGCCAGGTGGAGGATCACGGGGAGTGTTATTGGAGTTGGGCCCAATTTGCGGGCTGGTGGCGGGCGCAGGATGAATTGCGAGCTCATGTAACACGGGATGGAGTTCATCATCAAGAAATTCATAGGTATGGGATGGAGGCGTACGAAAATTAGCAAAGGGAAATTGAGTCTCATCAAACACAACATATTGAGAGATAATTATTTTGCGACTCGAGAGGTCAGAACACTTGTATCCTCTATGGTTTTATGGGTAGCCCAGAAAAACACACGGGTTAGAACGAGCTTGGAGTTTATTAATAGTGGTGGGGGAAGAAGAGGAAAACACAAGCAACCAAATACTGTGCATAAGAGGGATCCCGAAAGTAGAGAATTTGAGCAGGAGAAAAATGTTTAAGATTTTTATTTAGGAGAATGTTTAATAAATATGTTGCCATATGTAAAGCATGATGCCAGAATGACGGTGGCATAGATGAGTGAGCAAGAAGGGTTCGAATCAAGTTGTTTATGGTTCTAATTTTACGTCTGGTTTTCTCGTTTTGAGAGGAGGTGTGGAGACATGAGAACCGAAAACTCATACCATGGTTGCCACAAAAAGATTGGAAATGTTCATTATCAAATTCCTTCCCGTTATCACTTTGAAAACATTTAATTTCTTTCTCAAATTGACTTTTAATATAAACGCTAAAGGAAAGGAAACTGGTGTAGAGTTGCCATTTCTTGCCAATAGGAAAGGACCATAGAAAATTAGAATAATCATCAAGAAAAAAATATAATACTTGTGTCCTGCTGAACTTAAAACGGGAGATGTCTACAAGTCACTATGAATAATGTCAAATGGCATAGTAGTACAAGAAGTAGATGAATAAAATGGCAACCTAACATGTTTCCCAAAAATACATGAAACACAAATACTAGTGCATTAAGATTGTTTACATGCAATCAATTTATTATTGCAAAGAGAGTGAGAAATTGATGCTCCCAGGTGGCCCAAACGATTATGTCATAAAGTAGGAGAAAGAGCAGCAAAAGTTGATGGAGTGGTGGCGGGAGGACTCGTGGTAGTGGATAAGGGGTATAAGTCCTCGGTGCTATCACATCTCATTATGGGAATCCCCGTCTGCATATCCTTCATAGAAAACCCAAAAGGATCAAATTCAACAAAAACATGATTATCAGTTGTGAAACGGCGAACAGAAACCAAGTTTTTAATTAAGTTTGGGGCATAGAGGACATTGGACAGTGTTAGGGGTGGATGAGGTGGAGATAGTGATTTTTGTCCATAACCACGAATCGGAATAACATGACCACTTCCAACAATTATATTTTTATTATCGCTTGAATTAAAATAAGACGAAAGAGTACCTTGTGTGACACCCCCAAATTCAGGTACTCCATTTCCACAGAATTTGGTGTTCACTATCCAAAACTATTACATCTAACTACCCATCATAAAGGATAAAGACATAATTTAAATAAATTAAACCATAATCTCTCCCATTAAAGGGTTACATCATCATCTTAAAATAATCCCAGGTAATCTAACCTTAAGTTTATTACATCAGTTTGCGGAATACAACATAAAATAAATCAAGTCTCATAACATAAAACATTTAAATAATTTCTCCTAAGTCTTCAGCACTTGGACAATTTTCCCTTTCCTTTGCTAGTATACGGCTCATCAACTTTCTCCACTTTAGCTGCAGTGTTAATTGCAAGAGTGAGCAAACAAATTCTCACTGATATAGAAAATAGTAATGATAGCAACATGAGAGTGAACAACTAAAAGTCGAACAATAAAGAACTTGTTCTACTTAATAAAAATAGAAAACAAGTTCGAACTTTAATTATTTGAGGGTCTTAAGACCACTTAACTATGTCCCCTAAGATTTTAGGTATTATTACCCAACCTTAAAATCATTTAGACTATACTGGACCCTTCTTAATGTACTTAGGGGATCACCCTTTGTACCATGTATTGTGCACAAACATCTAAACGTACACGTACAAAATCCCCTATGTTAGGGTTGTTCGTCTCAGTTTGAATTTAGAATTTCCGCACTAAAGAAAGTTTAGTTTGGAACTAGCTTATCAGTGTTTCTAGAATTTTAGAATACTAGACAATTATAGATCAATAAGAGTTCGCTTACTAATTGAAGGTTTAATACAAACATGTATAACTGAACAAGGCTTTCAAAGTCAAAAATCGGATATCAACAATATATAATTGAATAACATGATATACATGCAAAATATTATATTCAAAGAATTAGAACAATCTCACTTGAGTCAATGTATTAGAACAATTTATGCTTTGAATAATAATTAGGAAAGTGAAACTCGCTCGATGTAACGAATTAGGTTACAAGAGCTTGTACAACATAGACTAGGCTTGCTCAACTTTACAAAGAATTTTAGAAACTTGTACAATACTAATTTAGCAATGGGAACTTGCATTCAATACGAAAAGAATGAAGTTAGAAAGCTTGCTCAATGTAAAGAGGTAAAGTTTAGAAACTTGCCTTGTTTGTAAGCTACACAAGTGTAAAATAATCTCCAATTACCCTACATATATCATTGAAATCGCAACAACAATTAATTGCATGAATATTAGCTTTAGGGTTTAAACCATCATTTAGGTCATAACCCTAAACTAGCACCTAACCACGTAGGTTAATATACTTAACGAATCTGAAATCTCATTACAAGCCAACATAACTTAATCATTCATCTCTAACTTTTAAAAACATCACATTTGGTTTCATTTTAAAACTTATTTAAATAATTATTTCAAATCTTTACACTTTGCATTACAACACATTGAAATCTGTTATTATAGTTTTTATTATGCCTTAACATCATTAACATGCTTGCTTAGCTAACATAAGTCCATTATACATGACCTGCAAATAAGCAGACTTCATCGTCTCGAGACGCATCAGGTATGGCGTAATTTGTGCATACTTAAGCTCTGGGACAGTAGGTCACGCCATTTTGGCCTTGGCTTAAAAAGTTGCCTATACTATTTGGTGCTCGATCATAGAAACCTGATATAGCAATTTGCTTGCCGTCTGGGTAACTGCTAAGAACAAGGCACACGCCACGCACCTGCATGTGAATCGCATACACAACGGCACCGCTACACCAATTTGAAACCCAAACAAACCAAAACACTACAAAATTCATAAACCTAAACATCTAAAACTCTGTAATAACATTCATAAACATGCAATAACACATAATAACAACATAAACACTCTATATCTACAATTTTGAAGGATCAAAATTCCAATTTTTCCAAATTTCATCATTTTTACACTATTAGCGAATTTGATCACCAAGAATTCGTTTCTTGACCAATTGATACGATTCCAACTACGCCGCTTTCGTTTCTTAACATACTAACATAATCCACCAACAAATTACAGATTATAACAAGTATTGATCATGAAAATTTGTACTTAAACAAGCCATATTATAGGAACATATCACTGTTATATATTTTTCTCCATACAAAACCAAATTTCATGTATTTGAACACCAACATAGACTTATAAAGGATAACTAATAGATTTAGCAAGAGAATACATATATATAACAACATCTTCTACAATAATTCAACCAAAAACCCAATATTCAATGAATAGAAAATTATAAAAACCAAATATTAGAACTAGGGGTAGATTACCTTGATTGAATGCTAGAAAAGATAGTGTTAGGGCTTAGAAATTCTCCTTCTTCCTTTTGCCAATCACCAAAAACTCAGTGTTTTTTCTCTCTTCTCTCTCAACTCTGCTCTTTAGCTTTAGGAGAAAAATAAGACGCAAAAGAAAACTGATATGGCTTAACTCTCCCACGTATTCATCCGTTAAAGAAAACAAAAGACGTCAGTTGGAAAAAGCCAAAGGCCACAAGGCCTTGTTTGGCTCCACCTTTCCCCCCAAATTAAATTATTTTTATATTATTCTTATTATATAGTTTCATGTCACACCTTTAGTTGATTAATTTAAATAACTTAGTTTAGTTAATTTAAATAACTTATATTAAGAATAAAAAAAAAATCTCATTATCATTATACTTATAATTAATAAATAATTATATATCTAATTTAATTAGTAAATTAGAAACATCACTTTATTTAATTTATTTATTTCCATTAAATTAAACAATTCATGTAATTTAATTATTTCTTAAATATTTAGCAATTGATTTAATTTAATTATTTCCTTAAATTAAATCCTTCAAATAAAATTAGCATTACTCAATTTAATTTACACTAATCAATTTAATTACTAAATTAATTCACCATAATTCATCAATTATTTATTTTCCTCAATAAATAAATTATTTAAAATATTTATTTAATTCCATAAATATTTAAATTAAATTACAAATTTCTCGATCGTAACACCTTGCGACACTGTTATATGCAAAGTAGCACCGGTGTCCATGTACCAATTGTCATCGGGAACGTTGAGAGACATAGTATGCATCGCTGCTTCAATATACGTGGGTGCATGAGAGGGGAGCCTGGGTGCCGAGCGTTATAGAGTTTATCATGGACGTTGTCCTAAAATTCCCAGTTGACGTACTGATGGGGGGCGTGTCCAGGAAGATGATGGGTACGAGCATGGAGGCACTACCCAACCTGATGTAGCCCAACCAGAGTTATACTGCCACCATGGTGGCGGATGCTGCCATGAACGGGGATGGGTGGCCTGTTGGTGGTTGCCGCCACCGAAGGACAAGTTCGGACCACCCTTTCCTCGACCGCGTCCGCTATTATTCTTCCCTCTATTATTAGTACGGTTGTTCTGGCTATTATTGTTCTTCCCACGTCCATCAGTATTGTTTCGATTTTGACCATTACCATGGCTTGTTCCCCGTCCAGAACCATGTGTCTCTTCGTTGCTGGTGTTGGTTGTTACGAGAGCCGTGCCGAAGGCACTTAACGCCATAGCCACCTGTTTGTCTTTGCACGTCTCTTCGAGAATTAGTTTCAAGCGAGCCTCGTAAAACAGAGGTAATGGGTCACTTTGTTGTATGAACGTAGCCACATTATTATAGTTCTCATTTACCCTCGCAATCAATTGGAGAACCAACCTGTGATTATTAACAGGAGCCCCAACATTTGACAGTTGATCTGCAATCATCTTGAGTTTTTGGCAATACGTTGAGATATTAGGAAAATTATCCATATGAACTTGGGTGAATTGATTTTCCAAGTAAACTGCCCATAGGTGTTTGTTTTCTTGAAAAATGCTTTGCAAGCGTTCTCATGCTTGTTGTACCGAAGAGTCGGGCTCCAAGATAGTGTGGAGGAGATCGTTCGAAATCGTTCTATAAATCCATTGAAGGACTATTGCATTCAAACAAGACCACAATTCATCGTCTCAAACTATCGCCGTCTCTTTACCCTTGTTTTACGACATGGGTGGCGGAGGGATGATATGGTCCATCACCTGATACGCATGGCAATGGATCTTAAAAAGCTCTGCCCATGACGAGTATTAGTCTTTCTCCATCTCAAGAATAATTGGGATAAAGTTCTTGACATTGCTTACGGCTAGGGCTGGATGGAAGCGTGAGTTATCGGCCATGGATAATGAGAGGAAAGGAGAACAACAAAAAAATGAGATAAGGCAGAAGAAGGAGATGGGCGATAGAGAAACACCTAGGGAACGGCTAGGGTTTATGGCTTTGATACCATAAAGGAAATATCTTTCGTGAGTCATTCTCATTTCATAAACTCAGTATATATACATGATTATAATGCTTGATTCTAGGCTATGATTACAATGCTTGATCCTAGGCTATGATTACACTACTTGATTCTAGGCTATGATTACAATGCTTGACTCTAGGCTATAATTAAGGGCATGATTAATCCAATACCACTGATTATTTACATACAAATATATACTCTATCACGAATGGATCACTTCCTTCGGGGCGAACCATCGTCCTCCTGAACGTATAGCATCCTCCGGGACGGATCATCGTCCTCCCGAACGGATTACTTCCTTCGGGACGGACCGACATCCTCCCTAACGAATAACTTCCTTCGAGATGGATCAACATCCTTCTGAACAGATAATATTCTTCGGGACGAACCACCATCCTTCCGAACGGTCAACATTAACGAACACATTCAGTTCTTCGGAACAAATATTTTCATTATTTCTTAAAATTAGTTCTCCGGAACTTCTATTTGATACCTCTCACAGGGGTCGGGAAGACAATGAAGGTTGTAATAAGGTTGGTTATCTATATCTTCAGTTGTAATAAGGTTAATTATCTATATCTTTGGTTGTGATAAGGTTGGTTACCTGCAGATTGAATTACATGTAAAGTTTATCATATGTACTTGAATTTACTAAATTGGTACTATTAATAGCTACCGAATAGAATTAGTTTACCAATCTGCAAGCCCTCTATCTATCTATCTTTCTTTCTCTCTGCCCATTTAGCTCCCACTACTACCCAACACTTCAAAATGAATGAGGAAGTAGGATTCAAATTCTAATCAGGAGAAATAAAACAAATAGAAACATCATACTGCTAAAAATCATTATTCTTACTGTGAGATCCCGAATTTTATGAAATAAAAGTTTTCAATTTTTCTATTTTGGTAAATGGTTAAATTGATAAAAGGTTAAAGTTAAGGGTGATATTTGAAAAATTTTCAAAGTAAGAAAGTTTTCATAAAATAATCGGTAGTAAAAGTATAGTAATACGCGTGGTTGCATAGTACCAGACGGTATTAATTATTGATGCTTACATGAGAAGTCACTCAGTTATACTCAATTATTGCTACAGTAATTGCTGCATCATATCTCTCATATTATTGATTCAATTATTATCACAGTATCAATATTTTATATTATTAAATCAATAATTGAGATGACAAAGTTATTCATATTATTATTTGCAATATTGACAATGTCTAAAAGTCCTGTCAATGAGAGGTTTGGTCACCTAATTGTGCGCCAATAGGGAGAAATCCTTATTGGAAATCCCCCGCTTTCTTGGGAACGACCTGGTTGTTAAATATTGTGCGTTATAATATTAATGATGAATAAGTTCGTGTTGATTAAAGATGAAATTGATAGTTCTATTGTGTTAGAATTATTAGTGTTAGTGAAAATCTACATTTATTTCGATAATAATTGATGTCTGGAGGTTATATTGACCAATCGGGTAATTAACCGGATAAATGAGCAATTAATTGCTATTGATTCACATGATTATAACTATTTGTTCACATGTGTGTACTATTGATTCACATTCATTTACTATTAGGGGAGTTGGTGCAAGATTGATAATACTTGCATGACTAAGTTAAAAATGGAGGTATAGATGGAGGTACTATACTATAATTCATATTTTCATATGTCTAGAACTATTGATTCACATGATTTACTATTAGAGGAGATGGTGCAAGTTTGATAATACTTGCAGGACTAAATTAAAAATGAAGGAAAAGAAGAAAATATTATACTGTAATATTTCGAGCCCCAAAACGTGCAATTAACGAAACTATATTTTCCTATAAATAGAAGCTCATTCCTTCATTATTTTTCACCAATTCACTAAAGCTATAGAGCAATTATTATAGAGAGAAATTATAGAGAGAAAGAAGAAGAGAAGTCTCTGCTACCTCACTATTCCAAAGATCCAATCTTCTTTTGAGGTAAAAGGGTATTATTCTTTCGTATTCATGAAGAGAGTTATTTTCTTTCAATACTCGTCAGGGTTGTTATTCCATTCCTTATTATTATGTTGGAATAGCCTGTCTATGAGAAGTACCGCATACATGGTAAAATTCTTCTGTTATTTCATTCTTTATTATTTTATTGGAATAACCTGTCTGTGCGGTCTATCACATGCCTGGTGAATTCTGTTGTTATTCCATTCTTTATTATTCTGTTGGAATATCCCGTCTGTGTGGATTACGCATGGCATGGTTCTATTCTTTATTATTTTATTGGAATATCCTGTCTGTGCGGATTACGCATGACCTAGTTCTTTTCTTTATTATTCTATTGGGAATAACTCGTGCATGCGCTCTATCGCATGCCCAAAGTGAATTCTTACGTTATTCCATTCTTTATTATTCTATTGGAATAATCATCTATGTGGATTACGCAAGATGCATGGTGAATGATCCTTCGTATTCATTCTTTATTAAATTGTGGAAATGATCTGTCTACGTGGATTACCGCATGGCGGGTGAAAATCCATTTACAGTTTCGTAATTTTTCTGACCCTCAAAAATTCTGGAAAAATTTGAAATGATTGTTTGTTGAGTTTTCTAGATTGTGTCCAAAAATGGAGATTTTTGGATGTATAGATTAGGAGTTATGAATTTTATGGGAAAAGACTATTTTAAAAGTAAACCCTTATAACTCCTTGTGGTTAACTCCAAAATTGGTGAAATTTTTATTGGGAGTACATATATATAATAGGAGTATACCTAATAAATTTCGGAATTTTTGGACAAAAGTACAATTTATGATAAATGTCTAAATATTCGACAGTTTTGGCCATATGAAAAATAGTAGATGAATTTTAAAAATTCCGAGAAAAATATATGTTCAATATGGGACTATATTCTGCAAAATCCCAGAAAAAAAAAACTTTTTGGGACTAATTTGTTATTTTTCATGAAAATAGTTTAGTTACGAATATATGAATTAAATATGTTATGTGAAGTTGAAAAATTAAAAAAATAGGATTTTATGGCTTGATAATCCTATATAAGGTATATGCAGATTTTGATGAGGGTTTTGGTTATTGATGATAAAATCTTATGAGTTTGGCATTTTAGGATGATTAAATGCATTAATTAATAAAGTGTAAACAATTAAAATAAATTATTTATAAGTTTAAAAAATGATTAAAATATTGGTATAATATTAATGATATTACATTATGAGATTATTAAGTGATTGATAACATTTGGATATTATTACCGGAATACTATTCATGAGTTACTATTTACGGGTTACTATTCACCCGGTTACTATTCAGTCTAGTATTATTCACTCGGGTATTCGGGGCACTTTTCGTGCCGGGGTACTATTCACGAGTTACTATTCACTCGAAAAATATATTTCTTTTCTGTCCAAATTATTTTTGAGACATGAATATTATTATTGAATTTTACTCCACAAAGCAGTATCATGTTGATAATTTGGATATTTTTAAACTCTGGATAAATTTAAAGTCTTTAATATTTATCATTGATTTCGTTTGATTAATGTTTATATCATTGTCATCATCCTCATGCTTATATTGTGATGAAAGTCATATTTGGCTTACGTGCATAGATGGACTGTTGATTTTTGATTTTACAGTTGTATATCTTTGACTTACGTGCAAAGATGGACTGTTGATTATTAGTTTTAGAGTTGTATATCTTTGGCTTACGTGCAAATATGGACTGTTGATTATTGGTTTTAGAGTTGTATATCTTTGGCTTACGTGCATAGATGGATTATTGATTGGTACGATTATGACCATGGATCATTCGGTATAATCGTGACATGTAATGTTACAAATGATGTGGTAAAAGTCCTCAGTGGCCTGTAGTGCATTGATGGACAGTTGTTGGTATAATTAAGACCAAGGATTATTCGGTATAATCATGACCGTAATTGAAAACACGAATATCCTTGGTCCGTAGTGCATGAATAATTCGTGGTCGTGATACTATTAAGCTAAGTCTCAGCATTATTGGTTTTACAGTTGTATGAACTGTTGATTTACCTGATTATAAATATGAATTGTGAATTTAACTATAATCTGTGGTGGTTCAAGTAAAGACAGGTGATGAGAGTTCTCTTTGTCTTGGGTATAACAAAGAACTATTGATGAGTATTACAGGAATGAAACATTAATGATGGACTTTTAATCTAGAGGAGATAGTAGACATTATGTTATACTTAACTCTTCTAATGGATTTCTTATTTCGCTACAGTTAAACTTGATGTTTATTGTATTTTATCAGTTTAACACTGTTGAAGGCTAAGGATAATTTATTCTGCATTACCTTAGTCATACTATTTCTTACTGGACTAGTTGAGCTCACCCTTTTCTTTCACTGTTCTCTTTAGGAAATGAGAACATAGCTGGGACTAGTCGGGGAACGGAGTGATGGTCCGAGATGGTGGCTATAGCTGTGACGCCCCCAAAACAGGTATACATCACCCATCTTGAGTAGCCAGAAAAATACACTATAAAAATCATTTACAACTTCATTTATACAACTGTCGTGCAAAATACGATGACATGTATACTGTGAGTTTAAATACAAATACATATACCAACTCTGACTCATGTCACAATTGCACCTTACATAAAGGTACAGTCAAAAACTATTTTAGAAATTAAAATCTTTGGAAAGTGCTCTAGGAAACCTTCGTACATAGGAGGCCATGAATCTAAGTTATGATAAATATCATATGTCCAGAGAATTATCCTTGGTTGACCCAATAGACCCCAAAGAAAAATGAGAAGATTACTATCATGTTCTTTCCAATGGTGAGTCTTCTCTTGACATATAACAATCTCCACTGTCTCCAAGTGAAAATTATATTTCAAATAAACTCCAAGATCATATAGGTAGTGCTCGTAGATATACTCAGCAAGTGGATGTGCACAACCCTGTCTTATGATAACACGAGGTTGTATGTCATTAGAAATCTTGTATGATAGTGACAAAACACCCTTCCAAAGTTGGGTTCGCCTCACCCTATTTGGTTCACCAAAATTAAATATCAAATGACGTATACAATACGACACACTTATCTAAAGTTCTCAATAAAATTATTTCCATACTATTTAGGGAGAACCTCAAGAGCTATAGACCACCGCTCTATTCCCCTATTATCCCCGCTCGACCCAGCTACACTCTTATTACCTGAAAGGAATTGTGAAGCAAAAGGGTGAGCACAACTAGCCCAATAAAGAATATCATAACTAAAGATAATTAAATTATCAATAGCTTTTGTTAATAATAAATCAGAGATTTAGAACATATGGTAGATGATAAACTTTTCAACCATAGTTGCAGCGGAACAAGCAATCCATTAAAAGAGTCAAATAGACCATTAGGTCTATTATCTTCTCCATGTTAAAAGTCCACCAATAATGTTTTATCCCTGTAACATCAATCAACAATTCTTGTCCATAATCATATGAATAACTCATAATCATAATTGTGATTCTGAATTCTTTTTCGCACCCAAGACGAAGATAATTTTCATCACCTATCTTCACCTGAAACATCAAAAATCATGGTTATACCAAATCACAATCCCTGCTCATAATCATACTAATAAATTCATCTTTGCACTACGGCCAAAGATATTCATTAACAATTCATCTTTGCACTACAGGCTAAAGACATACAACTGTACTTTAGAAGAGTCAAGTAGAGCATGATATCTACTATCTTCTACGAATTTAAAAGCTTAACATCAATATTTTATCGCTGAGACTCATCTTAATAAATAATTCACATCATCGAATCACCCCTGCACTACGGCCAAGGATATTCGTTAATATCACATCCATGAATTATCTATGCACTACGGCCAAGGATATTCATTTTTATCACATCCATGAATTAATATTTCATTGCTGAGACTCAGCTCAATAATTAATCCACATCATCAAATCATCCCTCTACTATAGGCCAAGGATATTCTTTTAGTATCACGACCACGAATTATCCATGCACTACGTGCCAAAGATAATCGTGTTTTCATCAACTGGTCCGATCATGCCATAAAACAATTCATCTTTGCACCCTTGGTCAAGAGAATCCATAGCCATAATCATACCAAAAGCTGTTCATCAATGCACACTACTACCAATGAGGACTTTTTCCACATCATTTGTAACATTACGGCCATGATTATCTTGAATAATCCCTGGTCATAATCATACCAAGTCCATCTATGCATTACAGGCCACAGATGACTTTCAACATAATATATACATGAGGATGATGACAATGATATAAGTATTAATCAAACGAAAAACAAGGATAAATATTAAAGACTTTAAATTTATCCAAATAGTATCAACCACTCATAATCTAATATTATTAATATCATAACAATATTTTAATCACTTCTTAAACTTATAAATAATTTATTTCAATTGTTTACACTTTACCAAATAATGCATTTAATCATTCAAAAATATCATACTCATAAGATTTCATCACCAATGATTAAATCCCTCATCAAAAATATACATATACCTTATATAGGAATTTCAAGCCATAAAATTCTATTTTCCAACTTTGTTACTTCACATAACATATTTAACTCATATGTTTGTAACTAAACCATTTTCATGAAAAATACAAAATCAGTCCCAAAAATATTTCTTTTCTGTGATTTAGCAGAATATAGTCCCATAATGAACATATATTTTTCTCGAAATTTTTAAAATTCATTTACTATTTTTCAAAAATCAATTTCTAATTAATTCCTTACGAAATTAGCTACCTCAAGTTTAACTCCAGAAATTCCCAAATCTTGGCAGGATCTTACACATGTTAACATGAGCTTTCAGTTTAAATTTCATGGTCATTGGAGTTATAGAACTCCGGTTATAGCATTTTTTGTCGGAAAAACCTAAATATTGAAATGGTCATAACTTGCTCATTTTAAGTCGGAATGAGCTCATTTTTGGACAGAAGATTTTTTATACCATATACTTTCATGTCCCGAAAGGCCAGAATTTTTCTCACACTTTAAGTGGCCGAAAATGCCCTTTTAAAATTTATGGCAGTAGCTGTTTTCCCATTTTTCACTTTTTCGTGCTTTGCTAAAATCAGTCCATACAAAAATCTACAACACCTTTTCTAGTGATTTCACTTGGATAAGTTGGGAAACTCATAGATCTAACTCTAGAACTTGACCACACTCAAAAATTCAAAATATAATAGGAGATATGGTCAATTGAATTTCATGTTCTATTTTCACCAAAATCTGATTTTTCAACCCTTTGTGATTTCTAAGAAACTTTCATGTTTTCACATAATAACCAACATAACTCATCATGACAATGACATAATAATTCAATAAAATAAGTTCAAGAATTAAATTATCCAGGAACTAATAACGTCCAAATTGTCAACATGATACTTCTTTGTAGAGTAAAATTCAAGAATGCTCAGAAGAATATTTTCATGAAAAGATACTGGATGAAGCGCAAATATCAAGGATATTCCACTAATTTCATGGAGTATAGAAGTAAAAACTTTAACCAACTGAGTATAATAAAGAATGGAATAATAAAAGAAATCACCATGCATGCGGTACTTTGATGTAGACAAAAGTTATTCCAACAGAATAATAATTAATCGGAAACAGTCGTCGCGTAATACTTGACCGATGAGGATATTCCAATGTAATAATAAAGAATGGAATAACAACAAAAATCACCATGCATGCATGCGGTATTAGATAGACGAGTTATTCCAATAGAATAATAAATAACGAGAACCGTGTCGAGAAATTCGCACCAAGCAGGATGTTCCAATGAATAATAAAGAATGGAATAACAACGAAATTACCATGCATGCGGTACCAGATGTAGACAAA
This sequence comes from Panax ginseng, assembly GCA_020205605.1. Classification (NCBI taxonomy): domain Eukaryota; kingdom Viridiplantae; phylum Streptophyta; class Magnoliopsida; order Apiales; family Araliaceae; genus Panax; species Panax ginseng. Next base: position 162,982,337 of record CM035128.1, read on the forward strand.
GTTATTCCAAAAGAATAATAAATAACGGAACCGGTCCCAAGCGTAAAAACGCATGCATGTGATATACCAAATGTAATAATAAAGAGGCGGAACCAGTCCCACAGAACGCATATGACAGGATATTCAAATGTAATAATAAAGAATGGAATAATGAAGTTCTCTTCATGAATATGAATAAAATACCCCTTATGAGTACAACAAATAATGTCCCTTACCTACGAAAGAAGAGAAGACGATTCGAATCGGTGGTAGGCGAGGATATACTCAAAGAAAACTTGCTTTATGCTCTACGCTCAAAGCTTTCTTAAACTCTAAAGAAATACGCTTAAGATTATAGAAGAAGAACTCTCTATATAGTTTCTCTCCTAGAGTTTCAGTGAATTCGTAAGAAATAATGAAGGAATGAGCTTCTATTTATAGAAGAATGGACTGAATAGTAACTAATTCATGAACGGTCCAGATTGATTCACTTTTAAACGGACAGTCCAGATTGGTTTACAATAAAATATAATATATTCTATTTATAATCTAATAAAACGAATAACTTTTAAAAAGATTTTACTATGAAAACACTATGCAGACCCTATGTAAACACTATGCATAATAAAATATAATATATTCTAATTATTGTCTAATAAAACAAATAACTTTATAAAAGTATTACATTTTATATAAAAAGATTTTACTATTAGCTTTAATAAAGCGAATAACTTTATAAAAGTATTCTGTTTAATATAAAAAGCATTTCTATTTTATTACATTAATAATACTAATAAAACAAAACTTCATCATCACTTACTTTGAAAAATTTTTAAATGTCACCCTTAACTTTAAACTTTTATCAATTTAACTATTCACCAAAATAGAAAAATTGAATACTTTTATTTCATAAAATTTGGGGTCTCACAATAGCAGTCCTCACTACTTAGTGTGATAATAAGTGTAATGAGGATTGAATTTGAGTTTGTATACTGTCTATGAGACAATATTCATGTAAAAACTCAGCTATGTTTTGTCGTATATATTACTCGACATTTGCATAAAAGAAGTTTGTAGTTGAGTTCTGTACCATGTATCTGGCGACTCAAGAGGGGTAATGTATACCTGTTTTGGGGGCGTCACAGTTGGTATCAAAGCCATAGAAAAGAGCCCCGAGCCTTTATCCGGTGACTTCCAAGTCTTGGGATGCACCGGCCGGATTTTCCGTAGGGGGCCAGTGATAATTGGTGGCAAGTTGATAGGTATCATTGTGAGGTGCTATCCAAGTCCTGAATGCTGGTCACAGTTGGTATCAAAGCTTAGGGATATGAACCCTGGTTGAGATGTGAGATTAAAACTAGGAGGGGAGAGACGGGTTAATCATTCGCTAGTATGACCTACCTAAGTTATTTGTTATTTAATTGGTCGGTCATAGTATAGGGATAATATGTGACATGTCAATTAACCCTTATTTTAAAACTATATTCTAGAATGATATCTGAAATACAGGAGATGAGAAATGGGAAAATCATTATAGAGAGGAAATAGCCGGGAAGGTACAATCCGAAACGAAAGCAAGGTATTCTCATCTCTTCGAACTACCAGGTACGTAAATTCCGAAGGCGAAATTTCATAAGGAGGAGAGATTGTGAGATCCCGAATTTTATGAAATAAAAGTATTTCAAATTTTCTATTTTGGTAAATGGTTAAATTGATAAAAGGTTAAAGTTAAGGATGATATTTAAAAATTTTTCAAAGTAAGAAAGTTTACATAAAATAATCGGTAGTAAAAGTATAGTAATACGCGTGGTTGCATAGTAGCACACGGTATTGATTATTGATGCTTACGTGAGAAGTCACTCAGTTATACTCAATTATTGCTACAGTAATAGCTGCATCATATCTCTCATATTATTGATTCAATTATTGTCACAATATCAATATTTTATATTATTAAATCAATAATTGAGACGACAAAGTTATTCATATTATTATTTGCAATATTGACAATGTATAGAAGTTCTGTCAAGGAGAGGTTTGGTCACCTAATTGCGCGCCAATAGAGAGAAATTCTTATTGGAAGCCCCCCTCTTTCACAGGGAGCGACTTTGGTTGTTAAATATTGTGCGTTATAATATTAATGATGAATAAGTTCGTGTTGATTAAAGATGAAATTGATAGTTCCATTGTGTTGAAATTATTAGTGTTAGTGAAAATCGATATTTATTTCGATAATAATTGATATTTGGAGGTTATATTAACCAATCGGGTAATTAACCGGATAAATGAGCAATTAATTGCTATTGATTCACATGATTATAACTATTTGTTCACATGTGTGTACTATTGATTCACATTCATTTACTATTAGGGGAGTTGGTGCAAGATTGATAATTCTTGCATGACTAAGTTAAAATGGAGGTATAGATGGAGGTCTTATCTTTGTAATTAGATTTTCACATGTCAGAACTATTGATTCACGTGATTTACTATTGATTCACATGATTTACTATTAGGGGAGATGGTGCAAGTTTGATAATACTTGCAGGACTAAATTAAAAATGAAGAAAAAGATGAAGGTATTATACTGTAATATTTCGAGCCCCAAAACGTGCAATTATCGAAATTATATTTTCCTATAAATAGAAGCTCATTCCTTCATTATTTTTCACCAATTCACTAAAGCTATAGAGCAATTATTATAGAGAGAAAGAAGAAGAGAAGTCTGCTACCTCACTATTCTAGTATCCAGTCTTCTTTAGAGGTAACGTGTATTATTCTTTCGTATTCATGAAGAGAGTTATTTTCTTTCAATACTCGTAAGGGTTGTTATTCCATTCCTTATTATTATGTTGGAATAGCTTTTTGTACGCCAAGTACCACATATATGGTGAAATTCTTACATTATTCCATTCTTTATTATTTTGTTGGAATAACTTTTGTGCATATGATCTATCGTATGCACGGTGAATTTTGTTGTTATTCCATTCTTTATTATTACATTTGGAATATCCATGCATGCGTGATTACGCATGACCTGGTTCCATTCTTTATTATTTCTTTGGGAATAACTCATCTGCATACTTTTATCGCATGCCTCGGTGAATTCTTACGTTATTCCATTCTTTATTATTCTATTGGAATAACTTTGTCTATGTGGATTCTTGCATGCATGGTGAATGATCCTTCGTATTCATTCTTTATTAAATTGTGGAAATGATCTGTCTACGTGGATTACCGCATGGCGGGTGAAAATCCATTTATAGTTTCGGAATTTTTTTGACCCTCAAAAATTCTGGAAAAATTTAAAATGATGGTTTGTTGAGTTTTCTAGATTGTGTCCAAAAATGACAATTTTTGGATGTATAGATTAGGAGTTATGAATTTTATGGGAAAAAACAATTTTAAAAGTAAACCCTTATAACTCATTGTGGTTAACTCCAAAATTGGTGAAATTTTTATTGGGAGTACATGTATATAACAGGAGTATACCCTATAAATTTCGGAATTTTTGGACAAAAGTAGAATTTATGATAAATGTCTAAATATTCGGCAGTTTTGACCATATGAAAAATAGTAGATGAATTTTAAAAATTCTGAGAAAAATATATGTTCAATATGGGACTATATTCTGCTAAATCCCAGAAAAGAAAACTTTTTGGGACTGATTTGTTATTTTTCATGAAAATGATTTAGTTACGAATATATGAATTAAATATGTTATGTGAAGTTAAAAAATTGAAAAATAGGATTTTATAGCTTGAGAATCCTATATAAGGTATATGCAGATTTTTTTATGAGGGTTTTGGTTATTGGTGATGAAATCTTATGAGTTTGGCATTTTAGGATGATTAAATGCATTAATTAATAAAGTGTAAACAATTAAAATAAATTGTTTATAAGTTTGAGAAATGATTAAAATATTGTTATAATATTAATGATATTAGATTATGAGATTATTAAGTGATTGATAACATTTAGATATTATTACTAGGAATACTATTCATGAGTTACTATTTACGGAGTTCTTATTCACGGTTCTATTATTCGATCTAGTATTATTCACTCGGTATTTGGGACACTTTTCGATGTTTAGGAGTACTATTCATGAGTTCTTATTCACGAGTTACTATTCACTCAAAAAATATATTTCTTTTACGTCCAAATTATTTTTGAGACATGAATATTATTATTGAATTTTACTCCAAAGATGATCATGTTGACAATTTGGATATTTTTAAACTGGATAAATTTAAAGTCTTTAATATTTATCATTGATTTCGTTGATTAATGCTTATATCATTGTCATCATCCTCATGCTTATATTGTGATGAAAGTCATATTTGGCTTACGATGCATAGATGGATTATTGATTTTGATTTTATAGTTGTATATCTTTGACTTACGTGCAAAGATGGACTGTTGATTATTGGTTTTAGAGTTGTATATCTTTGGCTTACGTGCAAAGATAGACTGTTCATTATTGGTTTTAGAGTTGTATATCTTTGGCTTAAGTGCATAGATGAACTGTTGATTGGTACGATTATGACCATGGATCATTCGGTATAATCGTGACCCGTAATGTTACAAATGATGTGGTAAAATTCCTCAATGGCCTGTAGTGCATTGATGGACAGTTGTTGGTATGATTATGACCAAGGATTATTCGGTATAATCATGACCGTAATTGAAAACACGAATATCCTTGGTCCGTAGTGCATGGATAATTCGTGGTCGTGATACTTATTAAAATTTGAGTCTCGGCATTATTGGTTTCTGAGTTGTATGGCATTGATTTACCTGATTATAAATATGAATTGTGAATTTAACTATAATCTATGGTGGTTTAGGTAAAGACAGGTGATTAGAGTTCTCTTTGTCTTGGGTATAACAAAGAACTATTGATGAGTATTACAGGAATGTAACATTAATGATGGACTTTTAATCTAGAGGAGATAGTAGACATTATGTTCTACTTGACTCTTCTAATGAATTACTTATTTCGCTGCAGTTAAACTCGATATTTATTGTATTTTATCAGTTTAACACTGTTGAAGGCTAAGGATAATTTATTCTGCATTATCTTAGTCATAATATTTTTTACTGGGCTAGTTGAGCTCACCCTTTTCTTTCACTGTTCTCTTCAGAAAATGAGAACATAGATGGGACTAGTCGGGAAATAGAGTGATGGTCCGAGATGGTAGCTATAGCAGTCCGAGATGGTGGCTATAGCAGTCCTCACTACTTAGTGTGATAATAAGTGTAATGAGGATTGAATTTGAGTTTGTATACTGTCTATGAGACAATATTCATGTAAAAACTCAGTTATGTTTTGTCGTATATATTACTCGACATTTGCATAAAAGAAGTTTGTAGTTGAGTTCTGTACCATGTATCTGGCGACTTAAGAGAGCTGATGTATACCTGTTTTTGGGGTGTCACACTTACTAATTCACACATTCTACAAAGATTGGTAGGAAACATGATGGAAGATTGGAAGTACATAGTTAAATTATTATACATAGTGTTCTAAAAATTTTTGTCTAGGTCCGTCTAGGCCTTGCCTAGGCGCTAGGCCCTACCTTGACGCCCCGCCTAGGCGTTAGGCCCCACTGGCGCCTCACCTAGGCCCAAGATAGAAAAACAATCTTTCCATAAAATTAGGCGGGGCTTAGGCGGTGTCTAGACGGAGAGATTTTTTTATTTTAATAACTACCAAAACAAATCTTGATATATTTATTTTTCTAATGATTTACCATATTCATAATACAGGTTGTAACATATCAAATCACAACAAGAAGTGAACAATATCGAGTTAAAATGAATAATTTTATTATAGTTGTAAGTTTTTAAACTTGTACCAACTTCAAATTATATATATGATGATACACTTGTAATATTTAATTTAATTCAATATAATTCTTAAATTTATGTTTAGTTTCTTAAGTTTTAATATTGAATTAAATTCTTGAAATTTTAAATTTTATTATTTAATAGCAATCTTATTTATAAATAAAACTAATACGTTAAAAATATGCTTGAACTTTGAACAATTGCATGTTTGTGTTTGAACTTTGACATTAACAATATAGAAATATGTTTGAACTTTAAGCAAATATCTTTATTATCTTTATTATAGATTATTTTATTTTATATTATTGTTTTGTTTAGATAAATATAAGATAAATTATTAAAATTGACTTAGAATAAAAAATCTTGCCTAGGCTCCCAACCGTCTCCCGTCTAAGCGCCTCCTGCCTAACGTTTTTTAGAACATTGATTATACATTAAGCCATGTGAACACTACTACTTCCAACATTATCTGAATTTTTGGGTCTCTTTTGCTGAGCACGAGTAAATTGAAAATCAAATGGTAAATTACAGCTTGCTAAAACCACTGTTGGAACTACAAATATCAATGGCAATTAATTCAACAAAGTTAAACTGTACCATGATGCACAAGTTAAAGATTTGATCGTAACAAAGCCAAGTAAATAAATACTGAGCATGAAGTAAATTTGAAGTATTTTTCTCATTGTATTTCTTGAAAGCAACATTACAGATATAAAAAGGCTCCAAAGTGCTCCCTCCTTTCCGAAATATAACATCAACTTTGATTTTTTAAAGTCAAAATAAGATATTTTCAAATTTAAAATTGATATAATTCATTTTACTCTAATAAGTAATAAGTTCTGATATTTAGACTATGTTGTGGATATTTTATATACTCGCAAGTGCAGGAATCGAATACTTAGTATAGCCTACAAGTGCGAGGTCGAACCCTAAATTCTTGACAAATGAAATGTGTTTTTCTTACTCGCTAATTTTAATTAGTTCCTAATCTAGCTTAGAAATTTTGGGGAAATTTTTATCGATTAAAAATAAGAGAATAAAATAATACTAGGGTGGCGGAATCATATATTTGATATCACCTTCCTAATATTCATGCCCAATAAACTCTACTTTTTTTTATCTCGTACTAGTTTGGTCTCTCGACACCACTAAATGCGGAAAATAAAATCAATCAAGTCCAATTAATTTGCAAAATCAAATTGTTAATTCTTCCATAGCCAAACATATGTATAAAATCAAAACACTCATTATTTCCATCAAAACACAGTTTATATCCGTTTTTAACAAATTATAAATTGAATCCAATAAATAATAATGAGAATCCAACCTTATTTTTTTATGAGTAAAAATAGGCATTCAATAAAAAGAATTATTTTTTAACGCGAAAGTACTAAATTGGTAGAATCAATTGGTATGAATACGTGCAATAGAATCAATCAATTATACCAATCCTCAACTAGAAAATAATCTAGTCTCGCATGCTTAAAATTGGAGCACAAAACATAATAATATAATGCATAATTAAATAAACAAACATACTTTATTTAAGTGTATCAATTAATTTAAGAAGAAAATAAAATAAATTCTAAATTTCAATATTCAAAAGTATCCTGCTCTAAATAATAAACAATGATATCCTTAACATTCACAAAAACAAAGAATAAATTAAATAAAAGAAATATGCTCCTCAATTACTAAAAGAAGAGAAAATACCAATAATCTACTGTAGTCCCATTCTGAGATGAAAATGTAATGCAAATATTGTACTCACTTTTTCTTTTTCTTTCCTGTACAAGAAAATAGAAATGCTAGGGGGACCAGCTTCTAGCGATCACGAGATTTTTTTTTTTATTTTTATAACTTTTAAATAATTTATAAAATTTATTGGAACTGAAATTTTTACAGAATTCAGTGATTTAGATACATGTAAAAAACACAACTGTACAATCATTGGATTCTGTAAAAAACAGAATCCAAATTACTGAATTATGTAAAATTCCAATTCAAATAAATTTTATAAATTATTTAGGAGATGTTAAAAAAAAATTCCGGGTCGCCAGAAGCCTGTGGCCCAGAAGGGTTCACAAGAAAATGACTTGGTTGTTGGACAAAAATTATTTGGGCTGATTATTTTTATTGTTGTTATGTGGCAGGCAGGACCACTTCCTTTGTTTCTCTCTGCTGATCCATGTTCCAAATGAGTAATGCTTTTATACAATAAATGTCAGTCTTACTTTGTGGTGGGAGCCGTACAAAAAAAATAGAATCATGTGGAAAGACAACATGTACTTGGCAGCAAATTAGGCAAATGGAATTGGCCTTCCTACAAAAACAATTAACAATTACGGCCCAGAATAAAAAACCAAAATAACACCATTGTAACTCTGAACTACTCCATTAAATTCCAAATTTCTAAGAAACAATAAAAAAATCAGAAATTGTAAAAATATATGCTCTCCAAATTATAATTTAGGAGGCTAAGATATATCAATTTCTTAGCATATTAAATTCCTCCAACTTACACTTGCTAATCCTCGAGTAAAGCAGAAACCGAGAAATTGAAGTAAATAAATAAAATAAATAAACCTAAGCCACTTTCGTAGAGAACACGATAGTATTTAGCGTATGCTACAAGCCTTTAAACCTCTAGGTTTCCCCAATAGGAGGAGTTTTGTCTCCTGATGGTTTACAGAGAATATACCCCAACAAAATTCGAATGCAATGGTTCCTTTCTAAAATATGATTCCCTTTTCTTCACCGATACAAATAACTCAACAAAGACATCAAAACACCCACATGCTAAGGCAATATGACACACATGCAACATCAAAATTCTCAAACTAGCAACATCAATAAGAATATTTTATTCTCGCCAATGTCAGTGTGAGTGTGTGAATTGACAACAACATAACATCACTGATATCAAAGTAAGCAAAGCTCTCAAACCCCATCCAAACTATGTTTTGACTCAACTCCTCACATGACATACACTCAACAAATGAAACATTCAAGAATAGGATGTAATTACTCTCTGTTGGATTGAGTTGTTGATGTGATAAAATCTTTTCAATTAAGAGTATTCCATGATACTAGTCATAGAATCCCTTCTATTAAGGATTTTCCATAATACTAGCCATAATTGTTGTATAACCATAAATAGGTGTTAGTTTTCCTATTATAAAGAGGTCATTTTGTATGTTAGAAAAAGATGAATGAGAAGACAGATTTTAACATGGTATCAAAGCAAGATCAATCCTGGGTCTTCCCTGTTATACCTTTAGCCTTCTCTGGTTGTTAATCCACCCCTCCGAAAATGAAAAACTCCGGCGATAACACCAATTTTGGTGAAATCAACTCTGGTGAAACCTCATACACCACTGATTCCACTCTCACTGCATTTACTAAAACCATGACTGAAGCTTTATCAAAAGCTCAGGTCTCGACTCTTACTACCGAAAATTCTACAGCCCCGATTGGTATCAAGTTGGATGGCTTCAACTATGCCCTTTGGTCCCAGGTTGTTGAGATGTACATCTCCGACAAAGACAAACTGGGTTACATCAATGGTGATTTCCTCCACCATCTCCGACCGATCCATCCTTTCGAAAATGGCGTATCGACAACTCAGTAGTTAAAAGGTGGTTAATCAATTCGATGGACCCAACTCTAATTGGCAATTTCATCCGATTTCTTACTGCCAAATCAATTTGGGATGCTATTGCTACTACATATTTCGATGGCAGTGATACTTCCCAAGTCTACGAACTTCGCAGACGTGTTGCTCACCTGCGACAAGCTGACGGTCCTCTTGAGAAATATTATAATGAATTACAGGGTATCTGGCGTGAAATAGACTTTCGCCGACCCAACCCAATGAAGTGCAGTGATGATATTCAACAATATAATCAACTAGTTCAAGAGGATCGAGTATATACCTTCTTGGACGGACTTGATGATCGTCTTAATAATATTCGCAACGATGTGCTCCATATTCAACCCTTTCCATCTGTCGAACAAGCATATGCTCACGTTCGTCGGGAGGCGCTTCGTCAGGCAGTAATGACCACCGGTGATTCAGATCCCGTCTCCGACGCTGTCTTGGCCAGCAAGAGTCTCACACTAAGTCCGGCTAATTCTACTAAGCCCTTCATTGGATCTCGGAAAAACTCTGTTGCATCTAAATCTCGTGCGGCTAATACGATGTAATGTTCTCACTGTATGTCGACAAAACATACACGAGAAAATTGCTTTAAACTGAATGGGTACCCAGACTGGTGGTATGAGCTTTAGGCTAAGAAAAAATGAGATTCTACCGATGAAATCACGGGCCAAGCAGCTTTGGCAGATTCTGAGCCTCACTTATCCTTGATACCACCAACTGAGTTTTCCCAAGATAAAGGCTCTGGTTTAGGTAACTTTGGTTCTACACTTGTTAACGCTTCTCTATATAGTGATCGTGGTGCCTGGATTCTTGACTCTGGGGCCACTGACCACATGGCATTTGATGAAAAAGACTTTATCCAGAAATCCCCAAATGCTAATGGGGTTCTTTCTTGAGTTACAGGGGCTGGCTCTGTGCCTCTCTCTCCATCTCACTTTATCTCATACTTTACTTGTTCCATCACTTTCACATAAATTACTTTCAGTTAGTCAAGTTACTAAGGAATTAAATTGTGCAGTAATTATTTATCCTTCTTTCTGTCTACTTCAGGATATTCTCACCAAGGAGATACTTGGGCGTGGTACTAAGAGGGGGGGACTATACTATATGGATGATTTCAGTGTAGGTCGTGATCATCATATACAGGGAAATGGAAAAGAACAACAGATTTGGGTGTGGCATAAACGTTTGGGACACCCTTCATTTGGTTATATGAAGCATTTATTTCCTGATTTGTTTTCACATGTGTCAAAGTGTGACTTCAAATGTGATACTTGCATTTTTGCTAAAAGTCATAGAGTTATCTATACATTGAATATGAATAAAAGTGATGTTCCCTTTGCTTTAATTCACTCAGATTTATGGGGTCGTCCTTCTCCTGTTTCTATTATGTCTGGTATTCGCTGGTTTGTGATATTTATAGATGATTGTACTCGTATGACTTAGCTCTACTTACTAAAACATAAAAATGAAGTATTGAATGTATTTCAGTCCTTCCATGCAATGGTTCAAACTCAATTCTCAGCTAAAATTTGAATTCTCAGAACAGATAATGGTCGCAAATATGTGAATCAACCGTTTCATGACTATTTTCAACATCATGGACTTATTCATGAAAACTCATGTCCAAAAACACCGCAGCAAAATGGTGTCGTTGAGAGGAAAAACTGACACATCCTTGAAACCGCTCGGGCTTTACTAATTAGAGCTCATGTACCCTCCCGACATTGGGATGATGTTGTAGTCACGGCTGTGCATCTCCTCAACCGGATTCCATCAAAAGTGTTAAATTTTAAAACTCCACTACAGGCTCTTTCGACTTATGTTTCCTTACCTTCAGTGTTGATGGTTCCTCCTCGGATTTTTAGATGTGTCGCATTTGTACTCCTCCATAAAGATCAGTGCACGAAACTTGACCCATGTGCCATCCGTTGTCTCTTCTTGGGGTATGCCTCACATCAGAAAGGATACCGGTGCTATGATCCATCCACCAAACGCACCTATGTAACTATGGATGTCACTTTTCTAGAATATGACACCTTCTTTCCTCCATTATCCACTTCTCCTCTTCAGGGGGAGATACGAGATGCAGAGCCGAATTGGTTAAGATATGAATGGCCGGGGTTGAACGACGATGACAATGAAACTCGGGTTAATGAGGAACTAAATAAAGAACTGGTTGTGCTTTTTGAAGTTGATATAGTTCCTACATCACCTGAAGCTGATATAGAACCCCTTCTCTCCTCAGTACCTGAAGACCCATCTCTTTAGAATATTCCTGAGGTAAATACTCATGACTTATCTTCAGATATGAATAACATGAATACTCCTGTTGGACACACATTACCTTTCAGGCACAATCGTGGCAAGCCACCAAACAGGTATTCTCCAGAGATTGAGGAACGGAGATCAAAGTATCCAATTGCCAACTATGTGTCTACTAAAGAGCTATCCGGACCTCTAAAAGCATTTGTACATGTACTCTCCTCAAGTCATATTCCAACAAGTGTTCATGAAGCTCTATGTGATACAAAGTGGACTCAAGCGATGAAAGAAGAAATGGAGGCATTACTAAAGAATGACACGTGGACCCTTGTCACTTTACCTAAAGGAAAAAAGCCAGTAGGATGTAAGTGGGTGTTCTCTATTAAACATAAAGCAGATGGATCGATTGAGCGGTACAAAGCAAGACTGGTAGCAAAAGGATATACCCAGACATATGGGGTGGACTATCAGGAAACTTTTTTGCCAGTTGCTAAACTAAACACTGTTAGAATATTACTCTCTCTTGCAGCTAATCTTGAATGGCCACTACATCAACTTGATGTCAAAATGCTTTCTCCATGGCAAACTTGAAGAGGAAGTCTACATGGACATACCTCCAGGTTACACGGCAGCCTCAAACATGGAAGTTGTATGTAAGCTGCAACGAGCTTTATATGGCCTGAAACAATCACCAAGAGCGTGGTTTGGACGATTCAGCTTGGCAATGAAGAAGTATGGCTTCCGACAAAGCAATTCAGATCATACCTTATTTCTGAAGCATAGACAATGCAAGGTAACAGCTTTGATAGTCTATGTAGATGACATGATTATCACAGGAGATGATCTAGAAGAAATATCGAGACTCCAAAAGCAATTGGCAACTGAATTCGAGATGAAGAATCTGGGAGGACTTAAATATTTTTTGGGAATTGAAGTTGCTAGATCAAAGCAAGGTATATTTATTTCCCAATAGAAATATATCATAGACTTATTATCAGAGGTAGGACTACTAGAGTGTAAACCTGCAGACACACCAATTGTCCAAAACAATAAACTTGGAGAATACTGTGACACTCCCAAAATAGGTATACATCACCCATTCTGAGTCGCCAAATACATGGTACAGAATACAAATACAAACTTAAATATACAACATGAGCTGTGAGTTTTAATACAAATATTGTCTTCTAGACAATATCCACACTCAGATAAAGTCCTCATTACATTTATTATCACACTATTTCACATAATAGTGAGGACTACTAATGCAAACATCTGGACCATCACTCTGTTTTCCAACTAGTCCTAGCTATATTCTCATTTCCTGAAAAGAACAATGAAAGCAAAGGGTGAGCTCAACTAGCCAAGTAAGAAATATTATGACTAAGATAATGCAGAATAAATTATCTTTAGCCTTCAACAGGGTTAAACTGATAAAATACAATAGACATCAAGTTTAACTGCAGCGAAACAAGCAATCCATTAGAAGAGTCAAGTAGAGCATGATATCTACTATCTTCTATGATTTAAAGTTATCACTAATTTTATCATTTGAGACTCAACAGTAATAAATAATCCACATCACTGAATTATCCATGCACTACGGGCCAAGGATATTCATCAATTGGTCATGTTCATCTCAACAACTGTCCATCAATGCACTTCGAGCCAATGAAGACTTTTACCACATCATTTGTAACATTACAGGTCATGATTATACCGAATGATTCCTGGTCATAATCATACTAATTAACAGTCCATCTATGCACGTAAGCCAAAGATGACTTTCGTCATAATATAAGCATGAGGATGATGACAATGATATAAGAATTCAATTAAAAGAAAACTAAGGATAAATTTTAAAGATTTATAATTTAATTTATCCAGAATTCCATAATCTCCAAATTATCAACATGATACTGCTTTGTGGAATAAAATTCAAGAATAATATTGTATCAAAAATGATTTGGATCAAAAAGAAATTAATTTTTGTTATGAATAGTATCCCGGGTGAATAATACCCGAGTGAATAGTACCCCGTGAATAGTACTCCGGCATGAAAAGGTTAAAATTTATCAAGAATGTTCTGAATAATATTTCCATAAAAAGATATTGGATGAAGTGCAAATATCAAAGAATTTCTGATCATTTCAGGAATTATAGAAGCAATACTTACCATAGTAAGTTTAGAGTTAGGAATTTGAAATGAACAATATACGAAATTGCAAATGGATTTTCAACTGTCATGCGGTAGTCCGCGTAGATAGATCATTTTCATAATTTAATAACAAATGAATATGAAGGGTTATTCACAAGGCATGCGGTAGTTCGCGTAGACAGGTTATTCCCACAGAATAATAAAGAATGGAATAACAAAAGGATTTCACCATGCATGCGGTAGTCCGCGTAGACAGGTTATTCAAACAGAATAATAAAGAATGAAATAACAACCCTTATGAGTATTGAAAGAAATAACTCTCTTCATGAATACGAAAGAAATAATACCCCTTACGAGTATTGAAAGATATAACTCTCTTCATGAATACGAAAGAAATAATACCCCTTACCTTAGTAGGAGATTTGATCTTCGCAATAGTGTAGTAATGTAATACTCTTCTTCTTTCTATCGATTCGATTCTCTATATAATTCTCTTGTGAGTCATAGTGAATTGGTGAGAATGAAAGAAGAAATAAGCTTCTATTTATAGAAGATTTCTATCTTAGCCCTTGCAATGGGAAGAGGCAAGTGGCTTGACGACTGGTGATGTGAAAAGAAAAGTGGTTTGACGCCTGTAATATGAAATAACAAGTGGTTTGACGCCTGTAATATGAAACGACAATTAGTTTGACGCCTGTAATGTGAAATAACAAGTGGTTTGACGCCTGTAATGTGAAACGACAATTGGTTCAACGCCTGTAATGTGAAACGACAATTGGTTCGACGCCTGTAATGTGAAATCACAATTGGTTCGACGCCTGTAATATGAAACGACAAGTTGTTTGACGTCTGGTAAAGGCAATTACTATTGACAAAATTGACTCTTAGATGATGACATATGGGCCCCCGTAGAATAAACCAAACTTACCACAAACGTCTCATAACAGACTTCTTATTTATATCAAAGATTGAATAAATATTACCACAAATTATTTTATCTTCAATCAACACATATTTAATCTTTCAACAATTATTCATCATTAATATTATAACTCACAATATTTAACAACCAGATCATTCTCAGGAAAGAGGGGGCTTTCCAATAAGGATTTATCCCTATTGGCGCGCAATTAGGTGACCAAACCTGTGACGCCCCTAAAATAGGTATACAACACCCATCCTGAGTTGCCAAATACATGGTACAGAAAGCAAACTACAACTTCAATAATACGATTGTCGTGCAAAATACGACAACACAAACTGTGAGTTTAAATACAAATACTATCTTCTAGACAATATCAACACTCAAATAAGTCCTCATTACAATTATTCAAATACTATTTTATAGATATAGTGAGGACTGCTAAAACATCTTTCTAGAACCATCACTCCATACCCCGACTAGATCCTGCTATATTCTCGCCTCCTGAGAAGAAAAATGGAACAAAAGGAAAAGGTTGAGCTCAACTAGCCCAGTAAAGAATATTATGACTAAGATAATATACAACAAATTATCATTAGTCTTCAACAGGGAAAAATCTGATAGAATATAATAGACAACAAGTTTTAGATCAATATTCTGCAGCGGAAATAGCAATCCATTAGAAGAGTCACGTAGAGAATGAATTCTACTATCTTCTAAGATTTAAAAATTCATCATCAATATTTTATCCCTGTAATAACAATCAATATACATCTTTAATCAAATATTCATCTTTGCACTACAGGCCAAAGATATTCATTTGTATCACCAGTTGGTCATGTTCATCTCAACACCTGTTCATCTTTGCACTACGGGCCAAAAATATTCATCAGTTAATCATTCATCTTTGCACTACAGGCCAAAGATATTCAGTAATATCATCATTTAAGACTGAGGATGATGAATTTTTTTTAAAGAAAACGAATCTAGTGAGACAGAAGGACAAATATTAGGGATTCGTATAACAGTTTATCCAAGATCAATAATACTTCATAATAACCAATTGTGAAGCAGAATTCAAAAATAAAGATCAAAATATGGAAAAATTTGTCTTCAACAGAGAAAAATTTGATAAAACATAATAGACAACAAGTTTTAGATCAAAACTGCAGCGGAAACAGCAATCCATTAGAAGAGTCAAGTAGAGAATGAGTTCTACTATCTTTCAAAATTTAAAAGTCTGTCATCAATATTTTATCCCTGTAACAACAATTAATATACATCTTTAATCGAATATTCATCTTTGCACTACAGGCCAAAGATATTCATTCAGTATCACCCGGTTGGTCATGTTCATCTCAACACTGTTCATCTTTTTGCACTACGGGCCAAAGATATTCATCGATTAATCATTCATCTTTGCACTACTGGGCCAAAGATATTCAATAATATCATCATTAAGGACCCGAGGATGATGAAAAACATTTTAGAAACGAATTTAGTGAGATGTAAGGACAAATATTAGGGATTCGTGTTCTGAGTTTATCCAAGATCACTAATACTTCATAATAACCAATTTTGAAGCGAATTCAAAAATAAAGATCAAAATATGGAAACAATCAAAGATAATAACCATAATAGACATCTTGGACAAAAAGAAAAAATTTCATTTTTCTATGAATAGTCTTTGTATTAAATGAATAAATGCCAGATATCGTGAATAGTAACCCGACACAAAAAGTTCCAAATTTGATTAAAAAGTTCAAACCAATATTTTGGCATAATGATATTGAAGAAAATAATATCATTTAAGAAGAAAATAACATCCCTTACCTCAAAGCAGATTGCTTGAATGAAAGGTCAAGTGATCTTTGAATGAAACTTATCTTGAAAGAACTCTCAAAGTATCTAAATAGTCACAAAATACGCCGATAATATATAGAGAGAAAGAGAGAAAGCTTATGTTTCTGGTGTGATTTTCAATTCTAGCTTAGCCCTCAATTTATAGGAAAATGTTATTACGCCGAAGCAGACTTGAACTGCTACCTGATGGCTTTACCAGCTACTATTGCCACCCACCACATTTGAAATAAAATTCATCACATTTCTTCACCAACCACAAGTGGGGCCCACTCAATTCTAGAATTTTCCACCAAAATCATTTATAAACCTAATTTTTGAATTAGTCACCTCTTAAAATTCATAACAAATCATTCGTTCATTTTTAATGGTTCAAAATTTGTGGACATATACTCAACTTATATATGTATAACATATCCAAAAATCACAACGATCCAACTATTCGGATTAAAATTATAACTCATTTAATATATCATAAAAATCTCGATTTAATTTTTAATATCTCCATTCCTACAAAAATACTGATACAACACCTCAACATTAATTCCTTCAATTATAACCACATAAAATAAATAAATGCATCATTTATATCCGCATCAAATAAATATTTCCTTATCATATAAATCAATAATTAATTATTCATAAATAATATTACGAGTAATCACAATTATGACAACGGTAGTTGCCTAGAAAAAGCGGGGCTTTCAGATAAGGATTTCTCCTCCTTTGGCGCGCAATTAGGTGACCAAACCTCTCCTTGATGAGAACTTTATAGACATTGCCAATAATGCTATCTAATAATATTATTCAAATAACATGAATTATTGATCCGATAATGGAAAATATCAGTAAATGACAATTATTGAAACAATAATAATATAAAATATCAACGCGCAAACAATTATTGAATCAATAAAATAAAATATTGAGCAAGAATTCATGTAACAATTATTGAGTAGTGCCTTCTTACGTACCAATCAATAATTCAACAATACTATGCAATATCGTGTGCTACTGTGCAACCATGCGTATTACTGTATTTTAACCATCAGGTATTCCAACAGTGTTAACAGTAACAATTACGCCGTTATTTATAAAACTCAAACTTTGTCGTTTTCTTCATCCGACAGTTATTCCGTTATGGGGCCCACAATTGACTGCGCCGTCGTACGGATATTCCCGATAAAAAGAATATTTCACGACCAAATGAATATTTCCAATAAAAGGAATATTTTATAACCACTTGTTTATTTTGTAAAATTTGCACATTTCACCCATAACCAAAGTATTATATCAAATTAACACCTTATTAATTTAGAATAATGAATAGAGAAAATTCAATTTTATTTATAATAAGTTGGGGTCTTACAATCTCCCATCCTTATAAAATTTTGTCCTCGAAATTGACATACGTGCCTGGTGTTTCGAACAGGTTAAGGTACCTCGCTTTCATTTTTGATTCCAACTCCCAGGTCATTTCTTCAATAGCATGGTTCCTCCACAAAATCTTAACTTGTGGTATAACCTTGGTGCGTAGGATATGCTCTTTCCTATCCAAGATCTTAACAGGTACTTCCTCGTACGTTAAATCTTCAGCTATCTCGTCTGGTTCTAACTCAATAATGTGGTTCGGGTCTTTCACATATTTACGAAGCATAGATATGTGAAAAATATTATGAACACGAGATATGTTTGGAGGTAATTTGAGTCTATAGGCCACATTTCCTATTCGATCAAGAATCTCAAATGGACCAACAAATCTTGGATTGAGCTTTCCTCTCTTTCCAAATCTTGTAACTCCCTTCCATGGAGCAACACATAACAATACATGATCCCCAATATTAAATTCCACGTCCTTTCGATGAAGATCATCATAAATCTTTTGTCGATCCTGTGAGGTTTGAATACGTTATCGAATCATTTAGATTTTTTCTGTAGTCATGCGTACTAATTCTGGTCCCAACAACGTTGCTTCTCCCACCTCGTCCCCAAAGATACCGAGAAGCGACACTTTAAATCCATACAACGCCTCGAATGGAGCCATGCCTATACTTGCTTGATAACTGTTGTTGTAGGAGAATTCTACCAATGGTAAATACTTATCCCAACTCCCTTTGAAATCTAGGACACATAGTCTTAATAGATCTTCAAGAGTTTGAATAGTCCTCTCGATTATCCGTCTGTTTGAGGATGGTGGTATGCCGAATCAATCAGAACTGCGCTCATAGCTTTATGCAAGCTAACCCAAAATTGTGAAGTGAATCTTGGGTTACGATCCGAAACTATGGATCTTTGGCATGCCATGCAATCTCACAATCTCGTTCACGCATATACGAACAAGACGTTCAAGGGAATAAGTTTCACGTATAGGTAAGAAATGAGCAGACTTAGTTAATCTATCAATAATAACCCAAATCGCATCTATACCTTGAGAAACCTTGGGAAGACCCGTAACGAAATCCATAGTAATGTGTTCCCACTTCCATTCTGGAATCTCAAGTGGTTGCAATGGTACTTGATGCTCCGCCTTTACACGTTGACAAGTTAAACACCTCGAGATAAACTCCGCGATCTCTCTCTTCATATTGTTCCACCAAAATGTATGTCGAATATCATGATACATTTTGGTACTCCCAGAATGGATTGCAAATGGGGTGTTGTGTGCCTCCATCATGATTCTATGCTTCAAGTCAGAATCGTTAGGAATGCAAAGTCTAGAGTTGACTCGAAGTATTCCTTCTTCATCGATTCTTGCTTCTGGAATAGCTCCTTCTTGCACTTTTTTCTTCATACGATCGCCTTTGTGTCCATAGCTTGAGCAGCTTTAACTTTATTGATTAAAGTCGGTTCTACTCGTATATTCACCATCATCATGTGGGTCCCTGGAGTCTTTAATTCTATCTCCATCCTTTGTAAGTCATACAAAATGGGCCTTTGTGTTGACAATATTGCACTCGTACTCGCATATGATCTTCTACTCAATGCGTCAGCTACTATATTCGCTTTTCCAGGATGATATTGAATAGTGTGTCGTAATCTTTCAACAGCTCAAGCCAACGTCATTGCCGCATGTTGAGTTCTTTTTGGGTGAAGAAATATTTGAGGCTTTTATGGTCCGTATAAATCTCCACTTTCTCCCCATACAAGTAGTGTCTCCAAATTTTCAACGTGAATACGACTGCTGCCAACTCCAGATCATGAGTAGGATAATTCCTCTCATATTCTTTGAGTTGTCGCGAGGCATAGGCTATGACTTTCCCATGTTGCATGAGAACACATCTTAACCCTTTGCCTGAAGCATCGCTATAGATAACAAATCCATCCGACCTAGATGGTATTGCTGTATCAGCAGTGCGAAATGAGTCTCCTCTTGAGCTCTTGGAAACTCTTCTCGCATTCCTCGCTTCCATACTTAATTTTGTATCTTCCGAAGTCAACTCGATTTAGCTGAGTAGCGATTCGAGAAAATCTTTCGATGAATCTCCGATAATAACCAAATTAAGCCCAAAAAGCTGCAGACTTCATCCATCGACGGTTGCTCCAACTTTGTATTGCTTCAATCTTCGCCGGGTCAACAGATACTCCATGTTTTGACACCACGTGCCCAAGGAATGCTACTTCTTCAAGCCAGAACTCACATTTCTTTAGCTTGGCATAAAACTTGTTTTCACGAAGCCTTTCAAGTATCAGCTTCAAATGGTGCTCATGATCTTCACGACTTTTGGAATAAATGAGGATGTCATCAATAAAGACAACAACGAACTGATCCAAATATTCCTTGAATACTCGGTTCATCATATCCATGAAAGCAAAGAGAGCATTAGTCAATCCAAAAGACATGACTAAGAATTCATAATGCCCGCATCGAGTTTAAAGCGATCTTTGGAATATCCTCGCTTTTAATCTTTGGTGATGATATCCGTAAGCGAAGATCGATCTTTGAAAAGAATTGTGCTCTTGTTATGGCTGGTCGAGTCGGGTCATCAATGCGAGGTATGCATAAAAGTTATTCCAGCAGAATAATAAAGAATGGAACCGGTCATGCGTAATCCGCATGCATGGGATATTCCAATAGAATAATAAAGAATGGAATAACAAATGAGAATTCACCGTGCATGCGATAGATCGCATGCATGAGTTATTCCAATGAATAATAAAGAATGGAATAACAGAAGAATTTCACCATGTATGCGGTACTTCGCATAGACAGGTTATTCGAACATAATAATAAAGAATAGAATAACAATAGCTCTCTTCATGAATACGAAAGAAATAATACTCCTTACCTCAAAAGAAGACTGGATACTGGAATAGTGAGGTAGCAGACTTCTCTTCTTCTTTCTCTCTATAATTTCTCTCTATAATAATTGCTCTATAGCTTTAGTGAATTGGTGAGAAATGAAGGAAGAATGAGCTTCTATTTATAGGAAAATATAGTTTCGATAATTGCACGTTTTGGGGTTCGAATTATTACCTTCCTCTTTTCCTTCATTTTTAATTTAGTCCTGCAAGTATTATCAAACTTGCACCACCACCCCTAATAGTAAATAATGTGAATCAATAGTACAATCATGTGAATCAATAGTTATAATCATGTGAAAATACGAATTACAGTATAGTACATCCATCTATACCTCCATTTTTAACTTGGTCATGCAAGTATTATCAATCTTGCACCAACTCCCCTAATAGTACAAGAATGTGAATCAATAGTACACACATGTGAACAAATAGTTATAATCATGTGAATTAATAACAATTAATTGTTCATTTACCCGATTAATTACCCGGTTGGTCAATATAACTTCCATACATCAATTACTATCGAAATAAATGTCGATTTCCACTAACACTAATAATCCCAACACAATGGAAATATTTTTCTCAACAATTTCATTTTGAAAATTTCAAAGTTTGATTCTTTCTGAAAAAGTCAACCCCGACAAATTTTGTGTTTATAGTCTAATTCTACTAATTTCATTGTTCCAGACTCAAATATCACGTCTGCTTCTCCAAATTCAACTCCGAACTCAAATTCGATTTTTAATAACATTCATCATTAATATTATAACTCACAATATTTAACAACCAGGTCGTTCCCAGGAAAGAGGGGGCTTTCCGATAAGGATTTCTCCATATTGGCGCGCAATTAGGTGACCAAACCTCTACTTGACAGAACTTCTAGACATTGTCAATATTGCAAATAATAATATGTATAACTTTGTCGTCTCAATTATTGATTTAATAATATAACATATTATGCAGATGATACTGTGATAATAATTGAATCAATAATATGATAGATATGATGCAACAATTACTGTAGCAATAATTGAGTATAACTGAGTGACTTCTCACGTAAGCATCAATAATCAATACCGTGTGTTACTATGCAACCACGCTTATTACTGTACTTTTACTACCGAGTAGTTCAACAGTTTTAACGGTAACACTTTCGCTGTTATTTTTATAAAAAGATAATTCTTTCGTTTTCTTACTACGACAATACTTCCGTTGTGGAGTCCACCAATGATTGTGCCGTCGTACGGATATTCTCCGGGAAAAAGAATATTCCCCGACTAAATGAATATTTTATAACAACTTGCATACTTTGAAAAAATTTCACATATCACCCTTAACTTCAACTTTTTATCAATTTAACCATTTACTAAATAGAATAATTATAAGAAAATTGAATACATTCATTTCATAAAATTCGGGGTCTCACAGTCATGTCTAGGATATATGATTTTACCTTTTAAGTTTTCACTCAACATTAAACTCTAAACAACTACCCTTGCAATCCGACTTTACTAGTCTTAATTGACTTTTTAAGGTTAAATTGACCGTATTTAAAATAAAAAATTATTTTTAATTAAGTTTATTAGATATTAGGATCGTTCTCTTTTTGTTGATAAAAAAAATTACATCAAATATGTTATCAAGATCAACTTATTTGATTCAAAATTTCTAATATTTTTGTTTAATTATTGATCTTAGAATATGGTCAATTTGTGCATAAAAAGTCGATTAGGACAAATAAAATTGGACAATGAGAGCATATATGAAGAATATAGAAAAAAAATATACATTAAAAATTTAGAAAAATATTATGAATAAATATTAACTTATTACTTTACAACAATTTTATTCTTTATATACAAGAGTCATTTAACTATTTGTCATACAACAAATTCTAACTTAAAAAATATGTTTAGAATTTTACTTTTAGATTTCGACTTAACTGTGAACTCTAAATAACTATACATTAAAAATATTAAAAAATATTATGAATAAATAATAATTAATATTAATAAATATATTATTTCACAAAATATATTAACGATTAAACTTCAGTTATCAATTCTATTTCATGTAGGAGATTTTTTGTTAATTATTGTTACAAAATCAATTCTAACCAGGGGCTAAGCTACATAGGAGATTGTGGGGTCAATTGAACCCGCTGCAAAAAATATATAATTTAAGGTAAATTTTAAAAAATTTAAGTGTTATATATAAATTGACCCAACTAAAATTTTATAAATTTTCTATTATACGGGGTCAAATTAAAATTTTATAACTTTGTCAATCAAATTTTAACCACATATGACTCATATCCTCTCAATATATGTATATCTCTCTATAATATTTTAAACATAATAATAATCTAATTTATATTATTTTTAAAAATAAATAATTAATCAATTACTTATGAGCAGTTGTGATTAAAAAAGTTTATTACTAGTCATTACTTATTATATTGTCATTGTAATATAGTGTGTATATATATATATATGTGTGTGTGTGTGTGTGTGTGTGTGTGTGTGTGTGTGTGTGTGTGTGTGTGTGACCCGAAAGTACAAAAGTATTTAAAAAAAAATTGGCTTAAGGGCACAACCCTCGACCCCCTGTCAAATTATTTATAGCTTAATAATAATTTTGTCCTCACTAAAAAATAATCCTGACTTCGCGAGTGATTCTAACCTATATATTTATAATTAAAATCTAGTTAACTAATTTTAAAACCAAAACAATTAAAAATAATTTGGTAATTTATTGTTTTATAATAATTCTATTCCTAAATATGTATATACTAAATATATATATATATATATATAACAAAGATCAAGTGCATACCCCTTATTTTACTCACCCGTGCTCACTCCCCTTTAGCGACGGACTCGGCATGACGATTTATTTTCCATACAAACCGTCATCTATACTTTTAGCGACGGACAACATATAGCGTCATTAAAAGTATAGACGACGGTTGATGTATGACCGAACCTGGGTCATGAAGTCATCACGCTAAAGGGGGGTGAGTACAAAAGTGAGTAAGATAAGGGTATGCACTTGATTGATCGAGATATATATATATATATATATATATATATATATATATATATTAATAGTATTCCGATCAAAGAGCTGATGAAGTGATGAAGTGGTGTGATTCATAGTATGATTTTTTTGGGAATTTCTTGGTATTTATCGGAGCTAGTTTGGTATTTACTCGATGGAACGAAAGAAGCAAAGAAAGAGCCTACTCATAGCCTATAACTATATATCAAAATATATTAATGCATGGTTAAACTTTAATTTCTAATATTATCATTATTGTACAACAATTTTATTTCTTAATTATAAAATTCTTTTAATTCATCAATCATATAATTTCGTCTTTTCGAGTAAAGTTTGTAAATATTCTAATCATCAATATTGGAATACAAAAGTTGGATTAGTTTATTTTAAAATGATTAAAATATAATGGCTCTTCATTATAATTTCAGAAAACTGATTTATGTGTCAACAAATTTATAGCAAAGTTAGATTGTAATTTACGTGAAAAAATAAATTAAGATTTGATCATTCTTAGTTCTCTCCAACCTTATATATCTATATAGGTCAGTATTTACAATCGACATAAATTTATGATTATATGTAGCAAGACTCGTAATTTTATCGACACCATCACTATATTAATAACTTATTAACTTAAGCGTAGACTACCTCCGATTACGCTGTCGTAGTGGTTATTTGTCGAACCCGTAAAAATATGAGTCAATCCTAACACGTATTAAATAGTGAGTAATCAAACAAATTTAGATAATGTTTGATTCACGTCAAATCAACGTAATTACTTCATAATTCAACTGGCTATTATATTAATATGACATTTATTGTATTTGGTTAGCTCATTATATATATATATATATATATATATATATATATATATATATATATATATATATATTATGTAGGCAATGCTATTACATTAATTTTTGAGTTTTTATTACTAATTTATTCATTTGATGTATTACCTCATTACATTATATATAATACAATAGCTATGATATGACAAAACATGTCAAAGAAATGATAATAGGCTACTGTTACATAGCTATTGCATTAAGTAACTTATTACATTACACTAATGTTAAATTTTAATGGAGAGAATGAATAGAATGAAAAATAGTGTATTTAATGATTATTTTCGAGAATAAATTATTTTAATAGAATGAAAATTCATTCATTTTTCTTGATTTTTATTTCCCGTGTGAGGTGGCAAAATAAAATGTATTCTCATGGAATGGATATATATATATATATATATATTGTTGGGTTATTCCCTCCTATGTAGGTTGGCCAAATTAGTAGCTTATATGGTCTATTGACCCATATGGATGATATAATATAGGTTTTAGTAAAAACCAAAGTAACGAGTAACAAAACGGAAGAGAGAAAAAGGAAAAATTTATTCCCGCAGGAAATAGTGTAGTATTTTATAACTCAATGATCGGAAGGTCATTCGTGGTCCGATTGGGCTGATTTTTGGTGTGTGACGCGGTGCCGCAACTTGTTGATCTTCAATCTGAACGGTGGGATTGAGCAACGAAGTCTCCTAGCATTAGGTTTTTCTGTACGTTGTTGATATATTTTTTGTGAGAGTTTGTGGAGTTTTTAAGTTTTCTCTTGTTGTTCTTCGTGTTGAAGATATATGCCAAGAATATGTTATTCTTGATGATTTTTGCTGGTTTATGCCTCTAGTTGTTGCTAGAGAGAACGTTGTATTTCCCGTTATTATTGATAGTGGAAGATTAGGTGGACTACGGTCCCATGATTTTTACTCCTCACATCGAGGGGGCTTTCCATGTAAAAATTTGATTGTGTTCTTGTGTGTGCTTGTTCTCAATTATTAACTGCTTGGATTATTTTTCTTATTGGGTTTACACAAAAGGGGAGAATTATATTGTTCCGTTGTGCTGTTAGTGTTGTTTGGTTTGTTTTTCTCCTAACAAGTGGCATCAGAGTTGTGGTTGTTATTGAATTGTTTGCCTTATGTTAAACGATGGAAACTAATATGAGTAGGATGGTGACTTTGAATGGTTCAAATTATCATATTTGTAAAGGGAAAATAGAGGACCTTCTTTATGTAAAAGATTATTATTTGCCTGTGTTTTCCGATGTGAAGCCTTAGAAAAAGACCGATGATGAGTGAAAAATTCCGCATCATCAAGTGTGTGGTT
Organism: Panax ginseng; assembly: GCA_020205605.1. Classification (NCBI taxonomy): domain Eukaryota; kingdom Viridiplantae; phylum Streptophyta; class Magnoliopsida; order Apiales; family Araliaceae; genus Panax; species Panax ginseng. The sequence continues at coordinate 163,008,562 of CM035128.1, forward strand.
ACATTAGGCAATAGGTTGATGATAATGTTTTGAATCATATTAGTAGAGAAACTCATGCACACAGTTCGTGGAGTAAGCTAGAACAGTTATATGCACGAAAGATTGGGAATAATAAATTATTTTTGATTAAGTAGATGATGGCATTGAGCTATCATGAAGGAAAACCTTTGACTGATCATTAAAATTCCTTTTAGGGAATTATTAATCAGTTAGTTGTAATGGGTATTAAGTTTGATGATGAGATACAGGGATTATGGCTCCTTGGTACATTGTCGGATTCTTGGGAGACATTTCGAACGTCGTTGTCTAACTCCGCTCTAGATGGTAAAATTACGTACTATGGATTTGGCTAAAAGTAATGTTCTGAATGATGATGTTTGAAGAAAGTCGCAAGGTATCGCTTCATAGTCAGATGTGCTAGTTATCGGGAGAAAGGGGAGGAACAAAAGCAGGCATCCGACGAATAGAGGCAAGAGCATAAGTAAGTCTAAAAAATTTGTAAATTTAGAATGTTTTCATTGTCATGAGAAGGGACATATCAAAAAAAATTTCCGCTAGTTAAAGAGAGAAAACAATATGGGAAATGGTAAAGAAAAAAAGAATGGTGATAATAAGGATGACAATCAAGTCGCTACTATTTCTAATGATTTTCTCATTATGTATGATGAAGATGTTCTTAATTTTGTTACTCATGAGATGAGTTGGGTCATTGATAGTGGTACATCAGTTCATGTTACATCGCGGAAGGACTTCTTTACATCCTATGCAACTGGTGACTATGGGGTTGTAAAGATGGGTAATGATGGAGTGTCAAAAGTTGTGGGCATTGGGGATGTGTGTTTGGAGACTAATAATGGTACAAGGTTAGTTCTCAAAAATGTTAAGCATGTTCCTGATATTCGATTGAATCTGATTTCTGCTAGTAAACTTGATGTTGATAGATTTTGCAACGTCTTTGGTAATGGACAGTGGAAAGTTACTAAGGTTCTATGGTTGTGGCTAGAGGTAAAAAAAAATCAACAGTGTACACGTTGCAGGCAAAGCTCTGTACATACATTGTTAATGCAGTGGAGAATGATAGTCAAGCAGAGTTGTGGATTAAGAGACTTGGTCACATAAGTGAAAAGGGATTGAAGATATTGGCCAAGAATAACAATCTATCTGGGTTGAAACGTACACAGTTAGAAAAATACAGTTATTGTTTGGTTGAAAAGCATAACAAAGTTTCATTCACGAGTTCTTCATCACGAAAGTAAGATATACTTGATTTGGTACACTTCGATGTATGTGGTATGAAGGTAAAAATACTTGGTGGTTCTCTTTATTTTGTGACATTTATTGATGATCATTCAAGGAAGATATGGGTATACACTTTGAAGACCAAAAATCAAGTAAGTGATGTATTTAAGAATTTTCAAGAATCAATTGAGAGACAAATGAGTAAAAAGCTGAAGTGTATCCGAACAGATAAGGAGGTGAGTATAAAAGCCACTTTGACGAGTATTGCAGAGAGCAAGGTATCCGGCATCAAAAGACACCTCCTAAGACTCCAAAATTGAACAGTTTGGCAAAGAGAATGAACAGGACTTTAGTTGAAAGAGTTAGAAGTTTGCTTTCACAAGCAAAATTACCGAGTTCTTTTTGGGGTAAAGCATTAAGTACAGTTGCGTACTTATTAAATTTGACACCATGTGTACTGTTGGAGTTTGATGTACCGAATAAAGTTTGGACACGTAAAGTTGTTTCTTATGATTCTTTGTGTGTCTTTGGATGTAAGGCATTTATACATATTCCTAAATATGAGAGATCAAAGGTTGATGCGAAGACTTGGCAATGTGTATTTATTGGGTATGTTTAAGACGAATTTGGTTACAAATTGTATGACCCAGTTCAGAAGAAAATAGTTGGAAGTCAAGATGTTATTTTTGTTGAAAACCAAACTATAGAAGATATTGACATGTCTGAGAAGATGGAACCAAACAACCTTGATGATCTAGTTGACTTAGATCCAGTTCCTTTGACATCCGAATTTTCTAAGTCTAGCTGTGGAAGAAATTCGGGATGAGAACGTCGATTTAAATGAGGCAAATGTTCCTATGTAAGAAGATATACTTGATGATGCTCCCCAATTGCCACACTTTTTGGAAAACCCACATATTAATGTTCGGAGGTCTACTCGAGACCAAAAAATTTCTACACGCTATTCTTTTAATGATTATGTATTGTTGACAAATACAAGAGAACCAAAAAGTTATGAGGAAGCTATGGAAGATGAACATAAAGAGGAGTAGGTTGATGCCATGCAAGATGAGATGCATTCATTACAAGAGAATCATACATTTGAGTTGGTGAAACTACCTAAGGGTAAAAGGGTCTTGAAGAATCAGTGGGTTTACAGGGTAAAGAAAGAAGAACACATCGCACGTCCATAGTACAAGGCTGGATTAGCTGTGAAGGGATTTACACAGAAAAAAGGTGTTGACTTTGATGAGATTTTTGTTCCAGTAGTGAGAATGGCATCCGTACAAGTGATAGTTGGCTTAGTCGCTACACTTGATTTAGCGGTTGAGCAGATGGATGTGAAGAATGCCTTCCTACACAGTAATTTAGAGGAAGAGATTTATATGGAGCTGCCGGAGGGCTACGAAGTGAAAGGAAAAGAAGATTATGTGTGTAAATTGAAGAAAAGTCTTTATGGCTTAAAGTAACTGAGGCAGTGGTACAAGAAGTTTATGTCCGTTATGGAGGAGCATGGCTACAAGAAAACTTCTTCGGATAACTGTGTATTTGTGCAAAAAATTTTGATGATAATTTTATTATCCTTTTGCTTTATGTTCATGACATGTTGATTGTTAGCAGAAATTCTTGAAGGATTGAGTTGTTGAAAAACACAGTTGAACAAGTCTTTTGCGATGAAAGACTTGGGTCCAACAAAGCAGATACTTGGCATAAGAATCACACGGGATATGAATACTAAGCAATTATTTTTGTCACAAGAGAAATACATCGAGAAGGTACTTCAAAAATTTCACATGGATAAGGCTAAAGTGGTTAGAACTCCTCTTGATTCCCATTTTAAGTTGAGCACAACACAATGTCCTTCAACTGATGAAGAGAAGAAAGTTATGGATAGAGTTCCATATGCCTCAGCTGTAGGAAGTTTAATGTATGCCATGGTGTGTACACGGCCAGACTTGGCGTTTACAGTTGGTGTTGTCAGCCGTTATTTGTCAAATTCGGGAAAAGAACATTGGAATGCAGTTAAGTGGATTTTGCGCTATGTTCTGGGCACTTCCGATTTGAGACTTTGTTTCGAAAATGAAAAAAATAGAGTTAGCTGGTTACACAGATGTAGATATGGTTGGAGATCTCAATACCCGAATATCTACTTCAGGTTATATGATTTCTTTTGCTGGTGGGGCTGTGTCATGGAAGTATAAATTGCAAAAGTGTGTTGCACTTTCTACAACAGAGGCAGAGTTTATTGTAGTAACTGAAGCGAGTAAAGAGTTGCTATGGTTGAAGAAATTTTTGAATGAGTTTGGATTCAAACATAAGAGGTACGTATTATTTTGTGATAATCAGAGTGCTATTAACCTTGGTAAGAATTTGTCATTTCATTCCAAATCAAAACATATTGATGTGAGATATCATTGGATTAGAGATGTTCTTGACGCAAAGTTGTTAGAACTTCAGAAGATTCATACAGATGATAATGATTCTGATTTGATTACAAAGATATTACCAAGGGGAAAACTTGAGTATTGCAGATTGAGCGCTAGGATGGTGAACCCCTCCACATAGTCGTGAGGGGGAGATTTGTTAGGTTATTCCCTCCTATGTGGGTTGGCCCAATTAGTAGCACATATGGTCTATCTATTGACCCGTATGGATGATATAACAAAGGTTTTAGTAAAAATAGAAGTAACGAGTAACAAAATGGAAGAGAGAAAAAGGAAAAATCGATTCCCGTAGGAAATAGTGCATTATTTTACAAATCAACGATCGGAAGGTCATTCGTGGTTCGATTGGGCTGATTTCTGGTGGGTGACACCGTAACTTGTTGGTCTTCAATCTGAATGGTGGGATTGAGCAACGGAGTCTTCTAGCATTAGCTTTTTCTATACGTTGTTGATACATTTTTTGCGAGAGTTGGTGGAGTTTTTAAGTTTTCTCTTGTTGTTCTTCGTGTTGAAGATGTATAACAATAATATATTATTCTTGATGATTGTTGCTGGTTTATGCCTCTAGTTGTTGCTAGAGAGAACGTTGTATTACCCGTTATTATTGATAGTAAGAGATTTGGTGGACTACGGTCCTGTGGTTTTTACTCACATCGAGGGGGTTTTCCACGTAAAAATTTAATTGTGTTTTTGTGTGTATTTGTTCTCAATTATTAACTGCTTTGATTATTTTTCTTATTGGATCTACACAAGAGGGGAGAATTATATTGTTCCGTTGTGCTGTTAGTGTTGTTTGGTTTGTTTTTTTTCTAACATATATATGATAATTTTATCACGCACCACCACCAACAACCAAATATACACATAAAATATTTTATAATTATTTCATTCTTTCCTTCATTTCATTTCATGAAAAAGATCACGTGGTTAGCTTTTAATTTGTACGTAGGTCAGATCGATCATGTGCCCTACCAAATTAATTAGATTAATGAATTTAAAGGAAAAGATGTGGTTAATTAGCTTTTGTAGGTCAGAGATGATGTGCCCTAGCTTTTGGAATCAAGATTGTCCTTTGATAGATGCACTTGTGGTTCTAAAAATCTATTTTATAGCACTGTATCCTCTTGTCCAAGTATTTAACTTGGTAGGGTCGGGTTATGTCGTCTGAAGTAGTTTAAATGTAAGTGCTCACATTCGGCCAGGGCTTTAAACAGTATAGTTTTTTTCTCCAAGTCGTGACTTTAAATGTAGAGCTCAGGCGAGCGAGAAGACTGATTAAGCAATGTGTTGTGATATATATAAAATGCACCGAAAAAAGAAATAGAGATTGATAGAGAGAGAAAAAAAGTTTTTATTTTTATTTAGATATAAATTAAAAATCAGCTTTAATCTTATCCGTTAAGAGTGTTCAAATTCAAGAGTCAAAAAATTGTATAAAAAACTTAGTGTCATTGATCCGGATCGTATATATATATATATATATATATATATATATATATATATATATATATATATATATATATATATATATATATATATATATACGATCCCGGATCAAGTGCATACCCATTATCTTACTCACCCTTTTAGCGCCGGACGGTGACGACGACGTTCGATCATACAACTGTTGTCTATACTTTTAGCGGACGCTATATGTTGTCCGTCGCTAAAAGTATAGACGACGGTTGTATGTATGACCGAAAACCGTCACGGGTTCGTCGCTAAAAGGGCGGTGAGCACGGGTGAGTAAGATAAGGGTATGCACTTGATCACTTCTCTCTCTCTATATATATATATATATATAGGAGCCCTTCCATAGTGTAATGGTTTTGCTATATGAGAATCGTGCAACACCCCTTTTTGGACCGTTGATAAAATGAATTGATGGTCGAGATTAGCTTTTGTATTTGATGTTTAAGACACGAGTTGTTGTGCCTTATTATTTACTGCATCGCTTTTATTTTAATAAGAGAGGCCCACGTAAAATTATATTGTCAAGATAGTTATTAAAATGAATATTTATTATTAAAATAATCCAGTAGGTAGAGAGCTTCAGATTGGCCATACATTTTATTTTAATTTTTTATTTTATTACTTAGATGACAAAATGACAATCTTTGGCATTAAAATAATAAAATAATCCCATGTAAGAGCTTCTACCTACTTAACATTTTTTTTTTTAATTTTTTTTTATTTCTCCTACCGACACAGCCGATACTACCGGCATTAAAAAATAATAAAAAAATTCCTACTTAAGATAAAATGATACTACCGGTATTAAAAATTGAAAAAATAACCTACTAGCATAACTTGTCACTACCGGTATTAAAAAATTGAAAAAAATGATTTTATTCAAGCAATTCGCTGCTAAACTGATTCGAACTCGCAACCTCAAACTCCAAACACTCGTCATATGACCACCCGAGCACCACTGCCTAAATTTATTAATTTCAACCAAGGATATATCTTTATATTAAAACTTCACCATCCCCAAAATCTATATTCTTGCATTATTATTATATTACGATTTATTATTATTAATAAGTCTATATAATACATACGGGGTTTTCTATTTAGAAATAAGTTAATATCTATATTTATTATTATCCCTTTTAATATTTTTTTCTTATTTTTGTAATAATATCAATAAAAGGATTATTAATATATTAAAAAATATCATTCTTTAATAAAATATAAATAATGATTTTATATTCATGTATTACTATTATTATTATTATATTCATGTATAACTATTATTAAAAATAATATTAATAATGATTTTTAATATTAATATAAATAAAATGATTATTAATATTAGTCCGAATAAAAATATCCCATAAAGTTGGATTATTAATATTACTAAGTTATGAATTTGAAAATCCCATAAAGTTCAACCAAATAGACATTCTTATTAATTAATATATACATTAGATAATGTTGGATAAGTTCTATATCTTAGAGGCCGGAAGTAATCTTGCGGATTTCTTGTAGAGCTCCTATGCGACGCATAACGAAAAGATCGTGACATCTTCCAAGGACCACTTCTCTTCAGAAATATTACCATTGGCCCTAACGAAACAGTCAATATACTTGCATACAAAAATGTCACAGTCTGAGTTGTTGTGTTGTTTCGGTCGAATCTTTAAGGTCTGCACAGTAGGATTATCGCTGGGCCACTCACGCATCAGATTACCATTTCGCAAACAAAATGGTATCAAATGTACCTACATGTACAAAGTAGTTGGTTAAATAATTTTTTAATATTAAAGGACATTATAAAATTAAAATATTTTAAAACTAAACATACCGCAACTTTAACGAATTCTGAGTACATTTCATGTAACTTAATATACATAGTGTCATTGTAGTGCGGGTCAATTATGGTAACCATCCAATCTTCAATTGTGAATAGGAACAAGACAAAATGGCGTTGATTGGTACTACACACCGGCATGAATATGTATTTGCATTCATGTAAAGGTGGACCAACATCTTGGTTAACATACGGTTTGCAAAAACTCCATGCAGTATTCACGTTAGTGCAGGCACACAGCCCCGCTTAAGATGCATGAAGAATGAATTCATGAAACCAAATTGGGACCACCTTTGTATTCCCCGCGACCTGTAGTATTCCTCTCTGTCTCGTAGCAACAACATATAAGTGTCGATGACATGCTCGAATATCCAACTCCCAGGCCCTAAGGATTGCACTGCATTGTGTTCTAATTCATATAACTGACGCGGATGTGATAAAGGATATAAATCCTCTTCTGGTGCCACCACGTTTCCAAACATATGTTTATTTATAAATGTCTAATTCCAATCTTTAAGTCTTTTGGATAAGGACCCTTTTGGTCCATAAGAGATGTGGTCTCCTGCATCTTGTACCTGATTGAGACCCAAATGTACATTATTATTATTTAGCAATAATAATTAAAACCATCACTATTAACATAACTATATATACCTTTTGTGAACTAGATCCCTTGGCGCCGAAAGTCCCATAAATGAAGAGTTGGTTGGAATGTAACACTCCTCATAGGTTTGGAAGGTTGGAATGTAACATTCCTCGTGAAGCTCAGGTGGTGGGAATGGAGCTCTCCTCGATTACTTGTGGGGTGGGTATGTAGCTCTCTTTGTACAACATAATCGGTTTGTTTCCCAAGCCCTTCATTGAGTTGTGTGTATTGGGACCTGTGGTCCAAAATTTGTGGGACCCCACGTCGAGGTATTTGTTTACCTCTTGCTTCAAGTCGTATAGGCGATTGAAAATCCAATTATTTTTTTGCGAGAACCAACTCGGGAGGCGGTGAGTAAATCTTGAAAATTTATCAAGTAACGATTTTTGCACTCTCAACTCGTCATGTAAGATAAACACAAACAAATATTATTAACAATAAATATGAATAAATGTAATATTAAGTATTTACTCCAATACATGATTTATTAAAGAAGAATATAATTTTATACCATTTGAATAAGGTGTTGTTGGTTGTAAATGGCCCGAGGCTCATAATAACCGTCGTGGTCGTCATCTGTCGAGGTCGGTGAATTTTCCAACGTGTAATTTTCCTATACCGGACCATGTAATCATCTATTGGGAAATAATCGAAATTTCGGTTTGTTGTCCTTGAAATGATCCATGTATGCCTCCCACATCGAAATATATTCCCTCTCAAGGCCATGCAATCTTCGACATCAATAAATTTAAATTTTTCTCCTTCCTAAGGTCACCGTGGTTTTTGGTCATTGATGGTATGCCTTCAGATTAACCCGAACCTGTCTCATCACACGGTCCGACATCTGAAATTCTATAATATCAAAGTGGATCAAGGGGACCCCACCAGATCCCAACAACCTGCCTTTAAAATTAAATCCACTGATATCATCATCCCACATTATGTAAGGCCACCAAACCACATCCCACATAGACTTAATATCTAACTCCCCTCGGTAAAATGACAAATGGTGATGGGGATTCTCACGTCTACCAGGGTAACTGTGGGCTCCAAAATAGGACCATGCTAAAGCCCTAGGTAACCATAAGGATGATTGTGGCCAAGGGTTTGGCTTTCCAATACTTACACGCTCATAAGCCCAAATTTGTAACAATGTAACACAACCATTAATGTATTTAACTCCTTTCCTAGTAAAAAGATATAAAAATCAGCATAAATATGCTAACACCTTGCTGCGCCCCAAGAGTAAGTTACACAATCTTCAAATTGGCAATAAAAGACATATATCGTGGGTGCACACTATTTCTATTCCTATTAGGGAATAATATTTCCCATACAACCACAACATGTATGCCTTTGTGTGTCGCCCTACAACATCTTTACTTGAATTTCGGGACATTTATTAAAATGTTCGTGTAACCACACTAATGAAATTACCTTTGCGCTTTTTTGAACTAAAATATTCACCAGCCTAATTTATCTCCAAAACAATCCCTAAAATAATTCAAATTGGTGACAAACAAGGGACCCGTTAAGGGCTTTTCCACCTCCCAGAACCCAAAAATAAAGTGAACATCCTCTAACGTGATTGTTATTTCTCCATAGTTTAAATAAAAAGTATTGGTCTCTCGGCGCCATCTCTCGACTAAAGCGAGTATATCGAGATCAAGGTCGGTTGGTGTACAACACCTTGAAAACTAAATACTCCAAATCCACATTTATCTAAAAGGATTTTTGTTCTTTTGTCAAAGCCCACCGATTATATTTTCGATCAAGATATCGATTTGAGCCTAGTTTTCCCCTATCTCTCCCATGATATATGTCATCTGATACATGATCTTGTTGATCATGCAGAACACTTGAATCAATTGGCCCATATTCCCAACTATCCATCTTTTACCTAAAAAAAATACATCAATTCCATATTAGTATTAAGATGCATGACAAAATGAAGTTGAAAGTAACATGCTGCAAAATGACAGTAATAACTAATTCAGTAATAACATGCTTTAATTTTAGTGTAATTTTTTTTAAAGCACTACACATTATAAAATTTATTGTTTACTAATAATTTTTAATGAATCATTTTTAATTTTGAGTTCCAAAATATTTTAAATTGAATTTAAAAAAGTAATAATAATTTTGTTATTTAGAAAGGTTGGAGTACGAAGCAGGTGACCCTGTCAGTGGGGGGATTGAAAAAAATTTCCAGTAATAACATGCATGCATAATATGCAGTGATAACATGCATTAATGACAACAAAAACAAATACATGCATCGTATTATATCCCCTTTAATTCAGTAATAACATGCAGTGATAAAAAAAATGGCTTGATTGAGTACACTGTAATAAGTTTTTTTCATTTATATAATGTAATAATATTATTTTACTATTATACGAAAATAATAACAACAATGTAAACTATTAAAAAGCGAACAAATAACAATAAATAAAAACTTACTTGTTGAAGTTGGATTGTCTTTAGAATCTAATAAATGGAATCCACCGCGCTTCAACTTGTTGAAGTTTTTGCTCATCTCTTTCAAATACTCCTCTCTCCACTCTCTTCACGTAATTTTATCTAGTTATATCTTTGAACTTTAGTTTGAACAACGTGTGTTCTCAATAGATCACTATAGATGGTTAAATAAGCTCATGCAATAAAAGTACATGAAATACATTTAGGACTAAATTCAAACACTGATACTGCTGTTTAATTCAGCTTTTTAGTTTATCGAGATTGCAGGTGTTCTTTCCCGAGGCGATGTGGCAGAAAAAGTAATCAATCATAAAGTACATGCAAGTTTTGCTGCTTTTTGTCTCTTTCAGACGACCTGTACAGCTTCAATTAGGCTTAGAATAAAAAATTAAAATATATTATTTATAAAAATGCTTGGCCGGTACAGGCTATATCGGCTTGTAATAAATAAATTACATTGCTACTGGACAAAATTGAACCCGCGACCTCAAGCTCCAAACATTCGTCAAATGACCACCCGGTGCTTTTTGTCTCTTTGCATTACGGTAAGTCAAAGCTTCAATTTAGCTTAGAATAAAAAATTAAAATATATTATTTATAAAAATCTAACGGTACATGCTATATACCGAACTTGTAATAAATAAATTACATAGTCATTGATGAGAATCGAACCTCGACCTCAAGCTCCAAACATTAAATCAAATGGCCACCCGAGCACCATGGGCCTAGCTGTCATATTTTACCTTGGATTTGGATATATCTTAAAACATTCCATTTCCCCCCAAATTATATGTTCTCATTTTTTTATTATAATTAATCGATTATTATTATTATTCTATTATTATTATTACGAATTGAGTATAAAGCCGTTACATATAGTAGCGGCTTATATACTTTTTATTATTTTATTACCATTATTATTATTATTATTATTATAAAGACTGTTTGGTGAATAAGTGGTCAAACATAATAATAAAGCACTATGGGAATAGAAAAAAGCTGACATTGATTATATGGAAAAAGTACATTAGTTTTACCTTTTAAATATTGTCTAGGAAGCTGCTATTTTCTCAAGTTATCTTCTTATCCTTCCATAGAATTTATTCTCTGCTTCAATTTCTCTTTTCACCTCTACTCATAATATGTTTCATCTGGTTGTCCACTTTCACTTTAGAAAATCAAGTTGAAGTTCTGATCGAGCAAAATTCATCACTATTATTCACAAGTAAGTTTTTTCAAAATGTCATATAATACATTTGAATTTGTCTTTGAAGTTGAAAGTAATAAATCGATATTGTTAAAAGACGTTGGTCAATTATTTTATACGTTGGAAGAGGTTGAATATTTTATAGATCATATGCACGTAAAATGGATTTGAGATTAGAATTACAACTAGTCATAAACATGCTAATACGAATGATATCAGATCTAGGTAGTATGTATGTAAGAAAAGTTTTACACCAATTGTTGGCAAGAGTTTACCTGATGATGAAGATAGTAGTAATAAAATAACTAGACAGAGAGACTCTATAGGATGAACAATGTGCAAAGCTAGAATATATGTTGTCCACAATAAGAAAGAGGACAATTGGCGTATATCTACTGTTGAATTAGAGCACAATCATCACTTAGTGACCCCCACCAAAGTAGATTTGATCGAGACTCACAGAAATATTACTCCTGTTGCAAGAAATTTAATTGACACTTTAAATAAATCCGGTATTGGTCCTAGTAAGATGATGAATGTTTTGAGCACAATGGGAGGTGGGTTGCAAAATGTTCCTTTCTCTACTGCTAATGTTGAGAATGTGGTGCGAGATTTAAGGCGTGATTCTGCAGATGAAAATGATGCACAATTGCTTTGTCAATCATTTGAACAAACTTGCATCAGGAAGTGCCAGCAAATTTTTTTTCCGAGTGAAACCCGGTGAAAACAACCGCATAGCTTGTATTTTGTGGGTTGACGCCGATCAAGGTTTATATATCAGCGGTTCGGAGAGCGTTGTGACATTTGATAGTACATATCTGGGACAAATAAGTATGGCATGCCGTTTGTTCCATTTGCCGGGTCAACCACCATTATCGATCTATATTGTTTGGATTTGCCTTTATTACGAGATGAGACGAGAGGACACTTTCGTTTGGGTATTACTGGATATGGCTTGAAGCCATGGACTCACAAGGCACCTACAACCATCATCACCGATCAAGACAGAGCCATGAGTAATGCTATTGCTACGGTACTTCCAACTAGTTATCATTTATTGTGTTCTTGGCATATTAGCAATAAATTTCACGAAAAATTGCATCATGTTTATTACGAGCACCCATCGTTCAAAAATAATTTTAACAATTTGTGTGTATAACTCATTTTCCATCGAGGAATTTGAAGAGCGTTGGCATATTCTGATAAGTTCCTATGAATTGTATACTAATGAATGGCTTGGAAGTTTGTATGATGTCTGACGAAATGGATTCCGGCATATACAAAGAGATATTTTGTCGCGGAATGACAACCCACTGGAAGAAGCGAGAGCATGAATGCCTTTTTTTGATGAGTATGTTAATGCATCAACGGGTATGCTATATGTTTTGTCCGCAGAGTCAAAAGGCTGTAGAAAGACAGTTTATCAGGGAGAGGAAGGCCGACTACATAACAACACATCGTAAAAGGATTATGGTACTTTCGGTTCATCTTTAGAAGTTCATCTTTGCATAAGTGTACACAAAAGAGATGTTTAGACGTTTCCAACGTCAATTCGTCGATTCCATGAAATACAATGTTCATAAACTTAGTGAGTTGTGTGTCACTGATACTAAGGTTTATGCAGTGTATAATGCAGATGCAACTAAAAGTGGTGGAAGATATAAAGAAGTTGTCAACAATCGACAACTGGGATCGGTAACATGTAACTGCCAAATGTTTTCTCACTCTGGTGAATTATGCAGGCACATCTTGAGATATTTCATAGCAAAGAGTATTTCACAAATACCGACCGACATGATCCTTCATCGGTGGACAAGAGACGCGAACAAAAGCAATGGTGAAGACTTACTCTTTAACTCCACATCTGCTGACTTGAACAAAATCAAGCAATTGCGCTATAATCATTTGATGGGTGATTACCAGGAGTTAGCGAAAGCAAATGGCTTGCTTTCGATCTGAGGTTACAAAACCGTTCTTAAACTTAATGCACGAGGAAAAGAGTTGGTTGACCAAAGATGATCCGGATGAGAATATTCGAATCTGGCGGATGACGACATTGATTGCACGATTGGAGATCCAAATCATGATATGGGATACGATAATGACGATGAAGATGCAGAGGTGGAAGAAGAAGAAGAGTTTTTGCCGCCTAATATTTCTCAAACAAAGGGGGCATAAAAAACAATCTAGATTCAAGAGTGCACTCGAGAAAATCATTTCTTCTAAGACTCATCGAAAATGTGCAATTTGTGGCTTTGAAACCGACCACGATAAAAGCGAAATCACTATCGAAGTGCTAGGGATTTCTGAGCCAAAAAAAATAGGCGTCGGTTGTATTAATCATTCTCTTTTTTTTATTTTATGAAAATGAACATGTAATATGTCTTATTCCTCTTAATGTTATGCGATTACTAGTATTGGTATAATCAGTACTTCTAATATTGATAATCACATTATTATTATTATAATAATACTTCACTACTTTTATAAATTCGATAATCACATTATTATTATACTTCACTAGTTTTATTAATAATAAAATCATTTCTTAATAATAAAATCATTGCTTAATATATAAAATTATTACTAATAATCATTGCTTAATAAATATAGATATTAACTTATTTCTAAATATCAAACCCCATATGTATTATATACACTTATTAATAATAATAAATCGTAATATAATAATAATGAAAGAATATAGATTTTGGGGATGGTGAAGTTTTAATATAAAGACATATCCTTGGTTGAAATTAACAACTAGGCAAAAGTGGTGCTTTCGGGTGGTCATATGATGAGTGTTTGGAGTTTGAGGTCATGAAGTTGAATCATTTAGAAATGAATTGCTTGAATAAAATCATTTTTTCAATTTTTAATACCAATTTGTGATAAGTTTGTCTTAAGTAGAGTTATTTTTTCAATTTTTAATACCGGTAGTATCGTACTGCATCTTAAATTTGGATTATTTTATTATTTTAATGCGGTAGTATCACTGTCTACCGTGAGGGAAAAAAAAAAAAAAAAAAAAAAAATGTATGGCCTAGTACAAGCTCTTCCGCTTGGGATTATTTTATTATTTTAATGCGGTAGTATCATCAAACTGTCGTAGTAGGAGAAATAAAAAAATTAAAAAAAAATGTGGTTCTATAGGTAGAAGCTCTTACGTGGGATTATTTTAATAATAAATATTCACTTTTTATAACTATCTTGACAATATAATTTTACGTGGGCCTCTCTTATTAAAATAGAAATAGAATGCAGGTAAATAATAAGACACAACAACCTGTGCCGGTTTATCAAATACAAAAGCTAATCTCAACCATCAATTCATTTTATCAACGGTCCAAAAAGGGGATGTTGCATGATTCTCATGTAGCCAATTTGCTATGGAAGAGATCCCATATATATATATATATATATATATATATATATATATATATATATATACGGTCAGTATCTTAAGCTCACCTCTTATCAAACTCACCCGAAGCTCACCCCCTTTAGCGACGGTTCGGTCATAAATCGTTTTCTATACTTTTAGCGACGCTTATATGTTGTCCGTCGCTAAAAGTATGACGAAAGGTTATATATGACCGCAAACCGTCATTAAATCCATCGCTAAAGGGAGGTGAGCTTGGGTGAGATTGAATAAAAGGTGAAATTTTAAGATCCGACTCTATATATATATATATATATATACTTATTATTATTAAAAATCAGTTTTAATCTTAACCGTTAAGAGTGTTCAAATTTAAGAATCAAAAAAATTATATAAAAAATTTAGCGTCATTGATCCGCCCCCATATTGCTATCAAGTTAACAAACAAATTACGAAGAACTAACTCAATAAATATTATTTGTTAATTTAAAATTTGGCTTATTTAAACAGTTTCATCACTAAGTTTTCTTCCGGCCGGGAACACCAACAATAATAATATATATCATCCTAATTTAACTTGTTGTCATTTCAACTGCGGCGGCAGCGGCTGCGGCTGCGGCTGCGCCAGTCTCTTGATCTTCTTTCTCAGATTTAGATGAAGTTTGATCATGGCTTTTACCCCATACCACTAAATAAAGCCCAGCGACAATGAGGATAGCTCCAATAACACTACATGCAAATTAAGTTCAGAAAAAATTAATTAATTCCTTGGCGAGAATTGATATTTTAATTTCCAAGTAAATTTGATGGTTCCACGAGGTAAAGTAGAACCCGCTTACTATTTATGTGAAGAGGAACTTGTGGAATTATCAAATTTACTTGTGCAAATATTAAAATTTTTTTTTGTTAATTTAATTAACATGTATGTATGTATTTACGGATGGATCGAGTACTAGATTTTTATTTTTATTTTTATTTTTACCTTGTGTAAATAAGCTTACTTAATTTTATATCGAGGGACACGTACGTACCTTCCTAAATCCAGGTTCTCAGCTAAAATGAAGGAACTGAGAATTGCAACAATGACCATGGCTAGAGGATTAAAGGCTGTCACAAAAACAGGACCTCTATCCTTCATTATTACTCCGGAAATATAATAACTTACTCCTGAACAGATTATTCCCTGCATCCAAACATTCTCTCTCATATATATATATTTCTTTTAGCTTTTCTGGTAATTAAGAGGAAAACAGTACTGTCACATGCATGCAGAAGAGCTTCATAATTGTAAGTTTTCCTGGATGCTACTAATTCTTACTTCCCTACTTTCCACAAAAAGGAGTTTTATTTTTATTTTTTTGCAAAATTTAAAAAAATTAAAAATATACTTTGTTCCATTTTTTACTCTTAAATTTATTTAATTAGTAAGTATTTAATTTAGAATTGATCACAGGACAGTCAAATTGTGACGGTAAATTTAAATTTAGGCCAAATTGCAAAATATTTCTTTCAAATTATCACTTAATTTCAATTTGACCCAAAATTCTCAATTGAGTTGCCTTTCAAGTGGAAAATTTGATTCAATCGACTCCTGAAATTGATTTCGACTCAATTGAGATTTTTGTCGATCAAATTGAATCAAATTCTCCACTTAAAGGACCAAATTGAAATTAGATGGCAACGTAAAGAAACAGTTTTACAATTCAGCCTTAAATTTAAAAATTAACACTATGCCATTAAATTTATGGTATCATGAAAAAATTGGACCCTCTTTTGAGTAATTATTTTTTTTAAATGATAAATAAGACACTTTTTGTAGATTAGAAGAAGTATTAATTACATATTTCATGGCTTAAAAAATATAAAGAATAATAAAAAATAAAAAACAAAAAATATCTTACACTATAAAGTGCAGTGAAGAGCTTCGTGTCCCAGTGAATGGACCAGATTGCAAAATTTCCCTTTTCAACTGCAAAGGTTAAGAACGTGCCTTGCAATGCACCCATGCCACATATCAAAGCTGTTAGGGATAGTTCAGCAGGGTATGACTTCAATGTAATTGCCTGCGTAAAAGCAAACTATGGAATTAGAAGTTGAAATGAAAAAAGTAAGTAGAAATTATATTAATGTACTTAATTAAAAAATAAAATTGTTCCCAAAATATATGTGGATTTGGTCCTCCGTTTGCATATTTAACAAAACGGTTCATTTTCGTACATTTAGTAGTGCAAAACTGTCTCATTTGATAATCAAAAGTTTCATATTTAGAATAACTGTGTAGACTGACCCAATAAGTATGTTAGACCACCTCCTTACCTAAAGGATTAATCTATTAGGTTGAGGCTCCACCATACTTATCAATTCATCTACACTCTTGAATTTATTCAATGTGAATTCATGTGAAATATCTCAACACTACAAACTTAAGATCAAACCGCACAAATTGACATACTCAGGAAACAGCTTACATCTTAATTGAAAGATTATCTTATGGAATATTTAGATCCATGTGATTCCCCAAAACAACTACTCAGATCACTACTCCCTCTATTCCAAAAAGAGTACTATTTTTAAATAAAAAATCAATCAATTCCCATTTAGCCTCTTAACTTAATTTCAATAAAGATTTTATTGATTTTAGAAAGATAACTAGGTATAATTAATAAAGGGCAAATTATTCTAATTTCAAAAATTAAGGTGGCTCTCATTTGGGTTGGAGGGAGTATACTAAGCAATGGCCATCATAAAATAAATAAATTTAATAAGAAGAACAAGAAACAAAATAAAAATATTTAAACCAATATATATAGTTCTTACTTGGAGAATGATAAAACAGGCCCAACAGAAACAACCTACTACGATCATGAGAGAGCCCTTAATGGAGTCATGGGGATTTGCAGAAGAAGTTGAAGATTGATGAAGGCTTGATTCCTTGGTCCATGGCAATCCAAGTGTAGGTCCTTTAATTAGGGACATAATCATGGCTCCACCAAGGGTCACTACTGTCCCCAAAATCTTCCCTTGGCTATGCCAGCTCTTCATATTCACCTTCTCAAGCCTACAACATCCATTTTATACAATATACACACATATATTAATGCAAAAACTCATCTGTACGTACGTACTCTCACATATTTAATTTGAATAGCTTCCTAGATTTTACCTTAATTCACATGCATGCATGTTTATATATACATATACTCGTAAATCTATAAAAAAATTCGGTATGTGACACGAATTTTAATTGGTAAATATTAAATCACATATAAGACAGAAAAAAAATTAAAAAAATTATAGTTTAGTGATAAATGTCGCTCTCTTGTTAAGAAATCAAAATTCAATAGGTATCAAACCCTAGCTCATCATATGATCGAGAAGTATATATATATAATCTTTGATAAAATTTAGGGGAAGTTGATCAGCCTATGACCAAATCATATAGTATATAGTACTACTTCATATATATAGTACTACTTCATATGTAGACTGTAGTTGTTTGAGCAGTAAAGTAGTAGTACCTAGAAATCCAAGCCATGATAAAGATAAGAGCAGGAACAACATTACACATTGCTGATGAAAAAGTTGCTGTTGTATACTTCATCCCCGCATAGAATAAGTTCTGGTCAATCACGGGTCTGCACTAATCCATGCACAAATTTAATTTACTTAAAATTTTATAATACAGTACCCTAGAATTAAGAATTTAAGATTAATAATTTAAACTCCTTAATTATGTTTCTCACAGAATATATATGTATCTCTCTCTCTCTCTCTCTCTATATATATATATATATATATTAAACTTAATTAAAATGAGATGAAAGATGAATTATATACTCCAACAAGCCCAGCAAAAACAACTTGAAGAAGATGGAGGTGGTCATTCGTGGCCATACTTTTCTGTCAAAACAACAAATAATAACTTTATCAGTGTCAATTAATTCTATACATGCACACACACACACACACACACACACACACACACACACACACACATATATATATATATATATATATATATATATATATATATATATATAATGAGTAAATAAAGGATATATTAATCTGGATTGTACGAAGTTGTAGTCCCCAACTTACCATACGAAGTTTATAAAACAAATTTGCACTTTCAATATCGAAGAGTTGCATTCATAGTTGCATTTACTGGCCGCTACATAACAAAACTCGAAGTGCAACTTTTCTTGCTATTTATTATACAACAAATCCCTATATATTTACATATGGTAATACGATTAATGTGAAATTGTCACACCCCACATATTATCGATAAATTTTATAATTTTTTTCTGTATTGATTATAGCAAATGTTGTATTTGTGTTAGCCTACAAACAGGATGTTAGAGTTTAAAATGTAAATTTTTTTATAATCAATGCACTAGAAAACTATAAACTTGTTAGTGTATGTGGTGTTCAATTTCACTATAACCAGATTCTGGTGATACTAGGGGGTTTCAAAAAAATTTATATAAAAAAATTGTCAAATGATTTCTAATCATTACATTGGTTAGGTATAAGATTGATTATGCCATAAAATATGACTAAAATATTAAACACCATATACCATATAGCTAACAAGAAAGAGAAAAAAGAAATACCTTTCGAAGAGGATAGTGAAAGGAGCAAAGAAAAGAGCAGCTATAGCATTACGATAGACAGCGAAAGTGAAATGGTTCATCCCCTGGTTGAGAGCAGTCTTTGCTAGTATAGATTGTCCTGCAAACCCAAACTGCAAAAATATGACTCCGACATATGGCTTTGTTCGCTTGAAGTATACCTCCAACTTGCTTCTCATTTTATTGTTATTCATCTCTTCTCTTACTCCATGAAAGGGGCTTATATATATATATATATATATATATATATATATATATATATATGTGTGTGTGTGTGTGTGTGTGTGTGTGTGTGTGTGGGGGGGGTGGGGAGAATGTTCCATAATATGTATTATAATATGTATTTGTTATGAATACTTATAGTGTATACATGAAAATAAAAAAGAACGGTCAGGAAGAACGGTCACCATTAGAAACTGAAAATCGACGTTCACTACTATTAGTAACGGACGTATGGTAAAAAAATACTTATCAGAATGGAAATGTTTAGGGTTTATTAACTAGGGTTTATAAATTAGGATTTAAAATTTATTAAGCAGGGTTTATGGTTTATAATTATGTATTCGCAACTTATACTTTCTCAACTTTAATAAACTTAAACTTTGATTAATAAACCCTAAACTCTGATTTATAAACTTTAGATAAATTCTAAACTTTAGTTAATAAATCATAAACCCTTGTTAAAAAATCAAACTCTTATTCTGATTAACGTTCATTACTAATAATAGCGGACGTTGTGTATTTTTTTTTACCGTCCGCTACTATTAGTAATGGAAATCGATTTTTAGTTTCTAATTCTAACCGTTCCTTCTTATTTTTAATGATATAGATGGTGTATACTTAAAGATCCATAGCAAGTACATGATATGAATCATTATATATATATATATATATATATATATATATATATATATCAAGTTCCACAAAAGTAGTCTCATATTCAAATGGGTTAATTACATATATTATATCCCAAATTATACATCTTTTTACCATTTCTACCCTGATGTTTAAACGCTCTCATCCTGCTACCCCAAATACTGTTAAGTAAGCATAACTGACCCTTTTGGTCAATTTGTTCGTCGAAAAATGGTCACGTGTCACAATTTAAATGGCCAAAAATTACAAAAGGGTCAATTATTCTTACTAAACGGTACTTGGAGTACCGGGATGGGAACGTTTAAATATCGAGAATACTTCGGGGTGTAATATGCAATTAACCCTATGTAAATTGTTCAAGTATGTATTATTGTTCATTATGTACCTTTAAAATAACAAGCTATGACATGATAATAAAAATTTTATAATAAATTTAAGTATATTGTGACACTATTATCTAGACCTGGTAAAATCGGCCCAGGTTCGCGGGCCGGGTTAGTTTGTTCGTCAAAAAATAGGTTTTGGACCACACTTTTTTAACCCATTAAAACCTGGGCCGTTTTGGCCCGGCCCGACGATGACCTGTTCCGTTTGGGCCAGACCCAAAAATGTGATCAAAATCGGTTTAGGTCTGCTCATTAAAAAATGGGTTTTGGGCATCACTTTTTTAGCTCATCAAACTCTAGATCGTTTTGGCCCGGTCCATTTGAGCCAGTCCGATCCGTTTGTCAGGTCTACTATTATCTATACAAAGGTAACTTTTTTGAACATAAAAGTAAGAATTGAACATAAACCTAGTTATTATCATTATATATTTAGTATATTATCCTTTACTATGGTAAGTTTATTTGTACATTGTTAGTACGCTAAGATTTACCTAATCTTTTTACAT
This sequence comes from Panax ginseng, assembly GCA_020205605.1. Classification (NCBI taxonomy): domain Eukaryota; kingdom Viridiplantae; phylum Streptophyta; class Magnoliopsida; order Apiales; family Araliaceae; genus Panax; species Panax ginseng. The sequence goes on from CM035128.1 coordinate 163,029,676, forward strand.
ACATACATACATGCACCTTCTTATTTGATCTGTTTTAGTTTCTATAATTTCCTTATTTTGCTGATAAAGAGTTTGATTTGATGTATGCTTCTGCTAGTTGATTGACAAACCACATCTATACCATATTCTTCCATATATGCCGATGATGAGCACATCTATGTGCACAGTAATATATAGAATTTTTAAAAGTAGTTAAAAAAAAGTAGTGTATATACAGAAATTAAAAAAAGTGAGATTTACTATTTGAATTTTTACAAATCTTTATTTAACTAATGATACCTCTAATAGCAAATATTAATATTAAGAAAAACTTTATATACTATATTATAAATAGGTAAAAGGTGGACGGGGGAGGTTCTTTGTTCCTCTCATCCACTGTAATAATAATATTTTTCTATAAAAATAAAAATTTGACGGTAACAAGAAGCATGCAAAAAAAATAAATAATTCCTTTGCATTTATGGAAAGAAATATACTTGTTTTAAATTTAACCACTGAAAACAATATTTTAATTATTACTTCTCATCAATTCTAATTATTTTTTCCCCTTTGCATCGATTCCTAAATCCTTCTGAATATTATATTATATACTAAAGTGATATATCCAATAACCATTTAGTTAATGCTGGTGCTAGTTTTGGCACTAGCTAGAATATTATATATACTAAAGTGTATATATCCAAAAACCATTGAATATTATATTATACTAAAGTCTCCAAGGGAACAAAGCTATGCATGCATGTCGGTTCTATTCCCCTCTTTTAGTTCCATCAAGTCCAAGTGTCCAAACTTTACAAGGATTATGTTATTATTTTTTTTTTTTTATAATTTCTCTTCTTCTTCTTTTTTTTGAGAACTTATTCTATTACAATTCTAAAAATTTCGGGAGAAACATGAGGAAGGGGGCAAGGGAAGAAACTTACATTTTTCATGTAGATCATAAATTTGGTTACTGAGGGGTGTGGGGGTGTGGGTCCAAGTACAAATTAGGATTCACGTAATTTAATTGAATTAAATACATGATTAGAGTTCTACGGTCTCATTAAATGTACAAATTAGGGTTCGCATAACCTAATTGAATGAAGACGGAAAAATTAGAAATAAATGTGTTAGACCCGGAAGAAGCCTCCACGTGTCTTGAGGCAGAAGGCTCGTGGAGGCGGCTCGTTTTGGAATTTGATCATTGAGGGATTGGATTGGTAACTAGAAGAACAAGGCGTTATGGGCATTATCCTAATGACTAAACAGTATTTTTAGAATTTTCCTAAAGACATGTGCCTGACATGTGACTACTTAGGTTTCAGGAAACTCTATAAATAGGCCTTCCATTCTATGAAGGAAGGGGGGGACCTATTTTGAGACTTGGGACTTGGACATTTTCTCTCAAAGCATTTAAGACTTGGACATTCTCTCAACTCGAAGCACTCAATAAGGCTCTTGGAATCCCTGTTATCCTAACACGGTTTCCGAATTCTGAGAGTTTTGCCACGTGTCAATGGAATAATCGCCCACCTGTTCTTCTCCCCTCTTCAATCAATCAATTATGTGCTCTTTGTGGATTTCTCTCCTCCTCAGCCAACACGAAATCCTAACTAGCAAGGCACGATTTCCTTGCCCATATTTATTTTGGCGACTCTACTGGGGAGGTGTAGAATTCGTGAAGGATATGCCCACAACTCAAAGTGGGAGAACTAAAGGAAGAACATCACCAATAAATAGCATTACCTCACCAGATCCAGTTCCAAGGCAAGTAAATCAAGCTTTCCAAGGCACAAACCTGGAACTTGACCAACCAATTATTGAATACGCTTCGGAAGGAAGTTCAACATTAGCATATATGGCCAATCAATAACAAACAAACGTCAAGCAAACAGGCGCATGAAGGCAAGACGAGGATGCAAGCAAAAAACAGGCAAATGTTGTGCAACTGGAGATGCTCAAGGCATTGAAGGAAGCACGGGAAGGACGAGGGATGATGATGGCCATGATGCTGGAGATGCAAAGGAATCAAGATGAAATGGGGAATTTTTGCTAGCAGTTGATGCAGATCCCCACTTCCAAGGCCATGTTCCCAGGCAATTTGCAGGGAGAACAAGCAGAAGTGGAAGACAACAACAATGGCAGCAACAACAAAGAAAACTAGATTGTACCTCCATCAACAGAGAATCAGTCGGTTTCAATCATCAACTTGGAGCCCCAGAACAATGGTGACGCGCCACAACTTAGATTGGAAACAAGCCAACCTCAGAAAAACATCATCCCGACTACTCTCCCTGCATTTTCACAAGTGTAGATGCCAACCATCCCAAGTCATGCCCAGCGAGTGAGCCAACAACTTCCACCAGCGCCAACTTTGCATGATGCAAGTGTGCATCAACCAATTTCTTTACCATACACACTGCCAATAGAGCAGTATATCACAACACCCAAGAGAGTTCACGCCACGAGCCAGTACGTGATGAAGGATGATATGATCGATGTGATCAATCAACTTCGCAGGCAGACATCCCGATCCTCGGAGTTAGACTTTACTCCACCTTACCCAGCACACATTCGGAGGCAACCTTACCCGACAGGGTATGCAGTTTCCAAAATATAACGGGGAGAAAGGAAATGTTAGGGAATATATTGCCTGGTTCGTAGAGTCGATGTCTCCGTGGCTAGGATATGATGAAGTAAACAACCACAACTTGTTGATGAAGGAATTCAACAAGACTTTAACGGATAGTGCCTTCAGTTGGTACTACAATTTGGAGAAGGGATCAGTCCATGATTGGGATGATCTAAAATTACATTTTTTAAGAAAGTTTTCTATGTGCAAAAATAGGTAACCATTGTAGCGCTCATGCGATTCAAGTAGAAGCTGAACGAGGAGGTGTCAGATTATGTTGACAGGTTTAGGGCCCAAGTACAAAAGTGTGCAGAGCCAATTGAAGAAAAGAACTTGGTGAGCATATGCAACAATGGTGTTTTAGACACCTTCAAGCCCCACCTCATTACCAAGGCTTGTGATTCCTTCGCGACCCTCTCATCTTTTGCACAATACTTGGGAGAAATCATGACATTGTCCACCAGCCATACGACGGTTACATGGAAGGGCAAGAGGATAACAACCGTGGCTTTGGCTGATTCTTAGTCCAAACCACAAGGGGGAAAGAGGGAGAAGCATGAGAAAAATTTTAAACGAAGCAGAGGAAGGCCTGGGGATAGATATGCAAGAAAGTCAGTCCTAGAGGCTATCACATGCAGTGAGAAGGCATTCAGGGGTCTGTACTAATAATGGGTTAAACATAGGGTGGTGAAACCTCCAAGGCTTAGATTTGTAGTAACGGAAGAGATGAAAAGAAGAACGGACTTCTGTGTATACCACCAATACGCGGGACACTCCACTATGGACTGTTACAGCCTGTGGAGGATATGTACCATGAGAAGCTGGCAAATGGGGAAATTGAACTGGGAAAGGAAAGAAGTGTTCATGACAAGCCACTGCCAAACCGTAAGGGGAAAGAAACATGCAACACTGTTATCCACAGTACAACCCTGGAAGTGGAGATGATGATGGAAGAAAGGGAGGAGTGTGATCCAGGCATGCAGGTGACGACGTTAATGAATGGAGCCAAGTTCAGAATTTTTTTCGATCAGATAGGATTGGCCAAGGAAGCAAGGATAGAACCAACTAAGGTAATCATTAATGCTACCGAGACACATAAGATCTGCATGGCCATTAGTAAAGGATTTTTGAAGACAATGGAGGAAGAAAAAAATAAGATATCTTTTTCTAAAGCTGATACAGAGATAAGATACCCGCACAACAGGTCGCTATATATGACAACAGTAATCAATGGCATAGAAGTACAGAGGGCGTTCATTAACAATGGAGTGTTTGTTAATATTATGCCCTACACCATGTTTAAACGATTAGGCCTACTAGAGAAGAATATAGTGAAGGAACAAAAAAACATTACAGGATTCGCCAACCAGAGTACAAGAACCATTGGACACATCAAAGTGGATATGCAAGTTGGGAAGATTCGAGGGCCTGTAATGTTCCATGTTGCCGAGGTGTATGCATCATATCATGTCTTGCTGGGAAGGGATTGCCAAAATGACTACGGGGTGGTACCCTCGTTCTTTTATCAATTCCTAAACACTATCTGGAAAGGGAGAGAAGTGAAGGTACCAGCAACTCGGAATCCCTTTGGACTAAAGGATGCACACATCACCGAAGCAACTTTTTTCGATGATGTCGCTGAAGAGGGAGAAAACCAGATTGCAAGGCCTGATTCCCTAATACTAGTAAGCTGGGAAGAAATGTAGGAAGATAAGTTCGTGCCTGCAGAAAAAAAGAAGAAAAAGACGTCGAAACACGGAGAATGTTCCAAAAATAAGAAGCCAGTGGTGGTAGATATGGAGAAAGAAGGAAAAGGAGAAAAGAAAAGGCCAGCAGATCCTAAAGATGCCAGAAACATAATAAATGCCAAGCGGATAGCACATCTGAGGATGGCCAAAAGACGAAATGGGATAAGGTTGTTAACCCCGACGGAAAGGTGGTGTTTCGTTTGTGACGGTGCAAGGGGAAAGAGCCCAAGGAAGCGTGCGAACCTAACGGCTCAGGAAGTGTCCCCCACTCCAGCAATAATGAAGAAGGAGAAGTTGTGCAACAGAAGGTAGAACCAACTCCAAAATGCTTTGAGGATAGGCCGAAACCTGAACAAAATGAATTAGAAGAAGTTGATTTTGCAATAGATGGAGGAACGCCAAGACCAACTTATGTCAACAAAGAGCTGGATGCTAACTAGAAGGAGGATCTCGTGCAATTATTGCGAGAGTATATGGATGTCTTTGCTTGGAATTACGATGAGATGCCCGGAATCGACAAGGATCTTATAGAGCACAATCTAAACATAAGTCCAGGAATAAGCCAGTGAAGCAAGCACCTCGCAACTATACACCCGAAGTCGAAACCCAAATAAAGGAAGAGATCAAGAAGTTGCTAGAAGTAGGGTTCATCAAGCCAATCCAACATCCAATATGGCTATCCAGAATTGTATCGGTAAAAAATCAAATGGACATTTACAAATATGTGTGGATTTTAGAGACTTAAACAAGGCATGCCCGAGGGATATGTACTCATTACCCAACATAGACACTTCGGTAGATGCAACGACTAATCACGCGATGATGTCATTCATGGATGGGTTTATGGGTTACAATCAGATAAAGATGTCCGTAGAAGATTTTGAGTTGATGGCCTTTAGTACCCCATTTGGGAATTTCTACTATGTAGTAATGCCATTCGGGTTGAAGAATGTTGGGGCAACTTATCAAAGGGCAATGCACGCTATATTCCATGATATAATGGAGGACTACGTGGATGACATAGTAGTGAAATCCAAGAAGGCGACAACTCATGTGGAGGACCTAAGGAAAGTGTTTGAGTGATGCCGAAGGTACAAGTTGAGGATGAATCCGAAGAAGTGCGCCTTTGGAATGACGACTGGAAAATTCTTGGGCTTCTTGGTGTACAACAGAGGTTTAGAGGTGGAAACAAGCAAGGCGAAAGCAATTACAGAGATTCCCCCACAAAAAACGTAAAAACAATTGAAGAGCTTTCTAGGGAAAGTTTCTTACATGAGAAGATTCATGCCAGCATTAACAGAAGTCACAAAACATTTCAGCAAATTACTAAAAGGAAAGGCAGAATGGGACTAAGGGCAAGACCAACAACAGGCCTTTGAGAAGGTGAAAAGAATTTTGGCTTCAACGCAAATGACGGTAGTGCCACAAAGAGGAATGTAGTTGTAGTTGTACATCATATGTACAAAGAAGTCTATAGGTGGATTGATCACACATGAGGTGGATGGAGAAGAGAAACCTGTGTATTACATTAGCTGGATAATCAGAGGACCAAAAATTAGGTATTCACAGGTAGAGAGGCATTGCCTAGCATTTGTGTTCATTGCACAGAAAATGCGACATTATTTTTTAGCGCACGAAGTGAAGCTTGCAACAAGAACTGACTCGATCAGATATATATTGACTAGGCCAAGTAGGAAGAGTTGCTAAATGGATGATGATTCTTTCAGAATACGACATCAAGTGTGTTACACCAAAGGCGATCCGATGTCAAGCCTTGGCAGACCTGCTAGCTCAATTTCCAAATGGAGAATATTAACCTCCTTTTGAGGATCTTCCGGGTGGAGAGGTAGAAGCAATCGACTTGACGGATGAAGACCCAGAATGGTGGAGTTTGGCTTTTGATGGATCATCTATAGAAGGTAAAGGCAGAGCAGGAGTGGTGTTGACCACCAAAGAAGGAAAGGAAGTAGCCTTGTCATACAAATTGGATTTCCCTTGCACAAACAATGAAGCAAAATATGAGGCGTTTATACTAGGATTATTAGTGGCTCAAGAATAGGGAGCCAAACATCTTAAAGTAAAGGGAGATTCAAACCTTATAGTGCAGCAAATAAGAGGCCAATTCGCAGTGAAGGAACCTATCTTGTCTCCATATCGAACTGTAGCACAGAAGGTGATGGAGGCTTTCAAGAAGGTAGTGATTGAATATGTGCCAAGAGGACAAAATAAACAACCTGATGCATTAGCAACAGTAGCGTCTCGAGTATATGTCCAAGGAGAAAACTTGGATGTGAAGGTAATAAAGAGAACCCTCCCAACCATGGTGCTAGACTTGTTCCCCAAAGACATGATAGATGATTGGAGACATGACATCTCCCATCAATTAGAAACAAATGAAAGAACAATACCAATTGTGGAGCTACAGAAGTACAACATCATCAAAGGTGTCTTGTATCACAAAGAAGCAGATGGTGTATTGACATGATGCTTGGGGAGGCAGAAAGCAAATAGAGTCTTGCATCAGGTGCATGACGAGAATTGTGGATTGGCATATATAGGCCTGTATCATAGGTTGCAACGCCAAGGGTATTATCGGACCGAATTGAAGAAAGAAGCAGATGCCTTACAACATCAATGTGTTTCATGCCAAGAATACCTTGGGGAGGACGAATGCGCCTTCATTGATGACATAGCGGATTGGAGAATCCCTTATGTGGAGTTCTTACAAAGCAGGAATCTTCCAACTGAAAAGAAGGACGCAATTATAATAAAGAGGAAGTCGCAACAATTCTTCTTGCAAAATGGAGAATTTTTTAGAAGAGGGTTCAATGGAAAGCCCTTACGGTGTCTGGAACTAGGCGAAGCCGAAGATTTAGTTTACCAAATGCATAAGGATGAACACCAAGGGGGAGCCAAGTTGTATAAACAGCTTATCGATCATGGTTACTACTGGCCAAATATGGAAGGAGATTGTCTAGAATTTGTTAAAAAGTGCCACATCTGTCAAATACATAGAAACTTGATTTATGCTCCCGCTGTGGATTTACGAACCTTAGCAACACCATGGCCCTTTCATACATAGGGAATGGATCTTATATGTCCTATTCACCCTAATTCTAAGGGTAACATCTTGGTTTTAACTACCACTGAGATGTACACAAAGTTGGTGGAAGCAATACCCTTGAAGAATGCTACGGGACCAACAGTGACAAATTTATCAAGGAGCACATCAGTTGTCGTTTCGGGATCCCAAAAATTATTTTGTCGAATAATGGAACTCCCTTCATCAATAGGGACATCAAAAATCTGATGGAAAGATATAGGGTGAAACACTAAAAATCATCACCCTACTACCCGAAAGGAAACGAACAAGCAAAGGCTACAAATAAAACCTTGATAAAAATCTTATCAAAAACCTTAGACGATCATCAGAAGACATAGCAGAACAACTACCAATAGCGTTATGGGTATATCGAACTTCAAAAAGAAAGCCTACAGGAAAAAGCCCATAAGCTTTGATTTATGGTGAAGAAGTTATCTTGCCTGCCGAAATAGAAATCCATTCAGCTCGAATGAGACTTCGAAGCTTAGAAGAGGAAGAGAACCGACCAGCTGCCCTAGAGGCCTTAGTTGACTTCTGAGACAAAGCTAAAGAAAAGCTTGAACGGTATCACGAAAGACTGCGACGATAATATAATATCGCGATAGTACCACGACAGATTCTGGTGGGAGACCTTGTGCTCAAAATGGCAACTCAAGTCATGAGGGGAACACCAATCACCAAATTTTACCCCAAATGGGAAGGCCCATATAGGGTATGAGAGATCTCCAAAAGCGGGTATTGCAAGACATCTCGTGTGGGATCAGATGCTGTCTCAGGCCCATTAAACTTGAAATAGGTAAAGAAATATTATACATGAGATGAGCATCACAAAAAGTTATACTTTCAACTTTAAAGTAATCAAGGCACCTGACTATCAGCCTTCGGATCACAAAGTTATACTTTTAACTTCAAAAGTAATCGAGGTACCTAACTAGCAGCCCTTGGAAGTTACACATTTAACTTCAAAAGTGATTGAGGCACCTGAGTATAAGCCCTCAACCGCAAAAGTTACACTTTATCTTTAAAAGTGGCGAACGTTATGCTTTCTTCGACAAAAGCAAGAAAGTTACACTTTATTTCTAAAAGTGGCGAACGTTATTCTTTCTTCGACAAAAGCAAGATTTATTATATGAAACGTTATGCTTTTCGTTAAAATAAACCTGATTATCAATGAATTGATAAACTTTCACTTATACTTGAATGTTTTCCTGATTTCTTTAAAAAAAGTATAAATTCAAATGTTGGTTTGTGGAAAATATATATACATATTTTTGACAAAATTCATGTTTACTTGTTTATAATACATATTATTGACTTGGAGTATTAATTTGAATAACTTGAGATTCAATGATAAATATTGAGTTTTAAGGAATCATTCAAATTAAAGGCAATCCACAAGGTTAAAGAAACTACATTTTGATAAATGAAATATGTGTAAATGAGTTTCTGAAACAAGAAATTGAAAAGAAAAAAACTACAACAAGTTATGATCTAAAGGCCATGACATATCAAATTGAAGTGGAGGCATAGCTAAAGCTTCCAAGTCAGCAACGGAAGTATCCCAGATCTTAAGATTTGCAGCTTTCAGCTCCCTAACCTGTCGTGTAGTTGACTTTAAGTCCCGTTGCTGGCACTCTACATCCTGAAACTTGGCCTCTAGATCCCAAAGCTTGCCCCCTAAATCTTGAGACTAGAACTTCAATTTGTTTGCGGCTTCGTCAAGCTTAGAAAGTTGTACTGAAAAGGATTCATCTTTACACTTACATACAGTAACCTCCGAACATAGTGCAACAAGATTAAAACTTGGCTTGAGAAGATCTAGCCTAGCACAAAAAGGAGACATGTCAACACTCACGGTTGCAAAGTCGTTTACATCATCATTAAACTTTTTCAAGTCCTCGACCCGCAATGAATATAAAGAAAGAGTGTGCAACCCAAGAACAAGGCCTGGGAGCTGATCTAGGATGAAGGTTTGGGCAGAACCTGCCTTAATAATTAGTCGGTCAAGTATCTGCGGGAATCGAGCTAGGAGGTGCTCAAGACTTTCCTAACTAGAAGATGATATCTGGAAACCCCTACAAGAAACATGATCCCCACTAGTATTAAAGGAAGCTCTGATATGAGCTACTTTAGAGGCCACTATAGAGTGCTTCTGTTCAAGCATCGCACATCGGGTAGCACAATTTTGAATTGTTACATCTCTTTGCTCCACGACCGTCTTCCGTTCTTCAGCCCGCTCTTCTAACTCATGAATACGATTCTGTAATTCTAAATTTTGATCATAAAATTCTTCTAATAAATTCTCCTCAGGTTCCTCTTCTTCCTCACTCTCAGCTACTACCTCTGCAACTAGCTTAAGGTGCAACTATTAGTTCTTCACTCACCACGTAGATATCTCTAATTTCTTCTTCGTTTGACATCACATTAACCTGGTTAGTGATTAAAGGTGTCTCAACGGTCTCATTCACTCCATTGCGAACATTTTCAGCTGCCATTTTCAAACACTGCCACAAAACAAGGGTTAATTAACATATCACATATTATCCATATACTCTGACCGACCAATTAAATACCAAATAAACTTAGGTAGGTCATACTACTGAAGGAATTCCCGTCTCTCCCCTCCTAGTTCTTGTCTCACATCTCGGAGCGGGGATCATATCCCTATGCTTTGATACCAAGCTGTGGCCCCCAAAGCAGTATACATCACCCATCTTGAGTCGCCAAATACATGGTACAGAATACAAATACAAACTTAATTATACAAACGTCGTGTAATATACGACAAAATATATGCTATGAGTTTTAACACAAATATTGTCATTCAGACAATATTCACACTCAATGGAGTCCTCATTACATTTATTATCACACTATTTAACAGAATAATGAGGACTACTAATGCTATTATCTGGACCGTCACTCCGTTCCCCGACTCGTCCCACCTATATTCTCATTTCAAGAAGAAGCGGTGAAAGAAAGGGTTAGCTCAACTAGCCCGAGAAGATATATTATGACTAAGATAATGCGAGAATAAATTATCATTAGTCTTCAACAATGTTAAACTGATAAAATACAATAGACATCAAGTTTAACTGCAGCGAAATAAGCAATCCATTAGAAGAGTCAAGTAGATAATGATATCTACTATCTTCTATGATTTAAAAATGTTTTCATCAATTTTTATCTTTGAGACTCGACAATAAATAAACCACATCATCGAATCATCCCTACACTACTACGGGCGAGGATATTCATTAAATCATCAATGGTCATGACTATCTAGAATAATCCTGGTCATAATCATACCAAAAAGCGTCCATCGATACCTTTCTCGGCCGATGAGGACTTTTACCCATCATTCGTTACATTACGGTCATGATTATCCGAATAATCTCTGGTCATAATCATACCAAGTCCATCTATGCACGTAAGCCAAAGATGACTTTCATCACAATATAAGCATGAGGATGATGACAATGATATAAACATTAATCAAACAAAAATAAGGATAAATATTAAAGGCTTTAAATTTATCCAAATATTATCAATCACTTAATAAACTCATCATCTAATATTATTAATATTATAACAATATTTTAATCACTTCATAAACTTATAAACAATTTATTTCAATTGTTTACACTTTACCAAATAATGCATTTAATCATTCAAAAATGCCATACTCATAAGATTTCATCACTAATGATCAAATCCCTCATCAAAAATCTGCATATAGCCTATATAGGATTCCCAAGCCATAAAATCCTATTTTCCAATTTTGTTACTTCACATAACATATTTAATTTATTTACTCATAACTAGTTCATTTTCATGAAAAATACCAAATCGATCCCAAAAATTTTTTTTACGGGATTTAGCAGAATATAGTCCTATATTGAATATATATTTTTCTAAGAATTTTTAAAATTCATTTACTATTTTTCTTATGGCCAAAAAGCTAGAATATTTAGACATTTATCATAAATTTTACTTTTGTCCAAAAATTTGAAATTTCTGAGGTATACTCTGTTATATACATGTACTCTTCAATAAAAATTTCACCAATTTTGGAGTTAACCACAAGGAGTTATAAATGTTTACTTTTAAAATAGTCTTTTCCCATAAAATTCATAACTCTTAATCTATACATCCAAAAATCACCATTTTTGGACACAATCTAGAAAACTCATCAAATTATCATTTGTAAATTTTTCCAGAATTTTTGAGGGTCAGAAAAATTACGAAACTTCCCTTAAGCGAAACCCTTTTGAATGAAAATACTATTCATATGAATACAAAGGATCATTCACCATGCATGCACATTAATCCATCCAGCGAGTTATTCCAATGAGAATAATAAAGAATGAAATAACGGAAGAATTCACCATGCATGCGATAGGCCGCATGCAGACGAGGTTATTCTCAAGCTGAATAATAAAGAATGGAACGATCGAGTCATTCGTAAGCCGCATGTACGAGGATATTCTAACGAGAATAATAAAGAATGGAACCAGGTCATGTGTAAACCGCACAGACATGATATTCTAACAGAATAATAAAGAATGAAATAACAACAGAATTCACGGGCATGCGATAGATAGTAGCATGCAGACGAGGTTATTCCAATGAGAATAATAAAGAATGGAACCGGTCATGCGTAATCATAGCATGCGATGGGATATTCAATGAGAATAATAAAGAATGGAATAATTGAAGAATTTCACCATGTATGCAGTACTTCGCATAGAAATGTTATTCTAATATAATAATAAGGAATGGAATAACAATTGCTCTCTTCATGAATACGGAAGAAATAATATCCCTTACCTTAGAATAAAATTTGGATCTTTGGACTAGAGAGGTAGCGAGACTTCTCTCTTTTCTTTCTCTCTATAATTTCTCTCTATAATAATTGCTCTAAAGCTTTAGTGAATTGGTGAGAAATGAAGGAAGAATGAGCTTCTATTTATAGGAAAATATAGTTTCGATAATTGCATGTTTTGGGGCTCGAAATATTACAGTACAATACCTCCAACTTTTCTTTCATTTTTAATTTAGTCCTGCAAGTATTATCAAACTTGCACCACCTCCCCTAATAGTAAATAATGTGAATCAATAGTTCAATCATGTGAATCAATAGTTATAATCATGTGAAAATATGAACTACAGTATAGTACCTCCATTTTTAACTTAGTCATGCAAGTATTATCAATCTTGCACCAACTATCCTAATAGTACAAGAATGTGATTCAATAGTACACACATGTGAACAAATAGTTATATAAGCATATAAATTAGTAGCAATTAATTGCTCATTTATCCGATTAATTACTCGATTTATCAATATAACCCCCAGACATCAATTATCATCGGAATAAATGTCGATTTTCACTAACACTAATAATTCCAACACAATGGAACTATCAATTTCATCTTTAATCAATACGAACTTATTCATCATTAATATTATAACTCACAATATTTAACAACCGAGGTCGTTTCCCGGAAAGAGGGGCTTTCAGATAAGGATTTCTCCTTATTGTACGCATGATTAGATGACCAAACCTCTCCTTGCGGAACTTTAGACATTGTAAATATTGCAATTTAATAATATGAATAACTTTGTCGTCTCAATTATTGATTTAATAATATATAAAATATTATGCGAGATGATCTTTGTAACAATAATCGAATCAATAATATAAGAGATATGATCGCGACAATTCTTTGTAGCAATAATTGAGTATAAGCGGAAGGTGACTTCTTACGTAAGCATCAATAATCAATACTGGTGTGCTCTTATGCAACAGCGCGTATTCTTTGTACTTTACTACTAGGGTAGTTCAAGCAGTTTTAACGGTAACACTTTCATAGTTATTTTTATAAAAAGATAATTATGTCGTTTTTTAACTAAGACAATACTTACATTGTGGGGTCCACCAATGATTGTCGTAAATGCACGAATATTCTCCAAACAAAAAGAATATTCCCAGACCAATCGAATATTATATAACCACTTGCTTACTTTGCAAAATTTGTAAATATTACACAACTACAACATTATCTCAAATCCACACCATAAAATTCAAAAAAAATATTTTGAGAAATTTAAATCTTTATTCATAAAATTTGGGGTCTCCTGATCTCCCCTCCTTATGAAATTTAAGCCCTCAAAATTTACGTCGTTACAGTATCTTAGAAGAGATGAGGATACCTTGACTTCATTCATATTCTAACTCTTGAGGTATAACCTTTGAGTGTTGAATACGATCCTTCTTATCCAAGATTTTAACACGTATCTCCTCATACGTTAAATCTTTTGCTATCTCGTCTAGTTCTAATTTAATAATGTGGTTTGGGTCATCCACATATTTACGTAACATCGATACGTGAAAAATGTTATGAACACGCGACATACTTGGCGGTAAAACGAGTCTATAGGCCATAGTTCCTACTCGATCAAGGATTTCAAATAGGCCAATAAAATCGAGGATTGAGATCCTCGCATCGATTCTTCTTGAACCTTCTTCTTCACATTCATCTTCATTCGCCATTTGATTAGTGTAAGCTTGAAGCGGCTTTAACTTTATCGATTAAAGTCGATTCTACTCGTATATTCGTTATCTTCACGTGTGTCCCTAGAGTCTTTAACTCTATCTTCATCATTTGTAAGTTATCTGAAATGGGTTTTGTTTAACAACATCGCTTTTCGTAATGGCATACGATCTTCTACTCGGCGCGTCATCTACCACGTTCGCTCTTCCACGATGATATTGAATGGTATAGTCGTAATCTTCAATAGCTCAAGCCAAAGTCTTTGGTACATGTTACGTTCGTTCTAGGTGAAGAAATATTTGAGGGTTTAAAAAATGGGTTTTGTACTGGGGTCAATACAAAATTTAATTTCATGCTCTAGGGTTAGGCTAAGAAGTCTTCAAGAATATGTCAGGAAATTTATTAACAATAGAAATATCATTCAAAACTGTGACTCTCATCCAAGACTTGGATAGCACGTCACATTGATACCTATTAACTTGCCACCGTTATTCACGACATCCCCTACGGATAGTCTGGCTTCGGTGCATTCCACACAAGGAAGTCACCAGCGAAAGGCTCAGGGCTCTCTACTTATGGCTTGATATGACAATGATTGACTTTAGTGGTTTGGTTGCTTGAATTCGCATAACAGGTTGGTTAGGAATATGAAAGATAACAACCTTACGAAAAGCATGATGAGTAGTTAACACATCGATTCCTAAAATCACATCAAATACAAGTATTTTCAAAGAGATAAGATCGACGAAGTAGCAGCGTGAAAGTGTTGATTTGAATCAAACAAGATTTATAAATAGTGGAGAGTGTGAAGGTTTCTCCCAGCGGAGTTTCAATAGATAAATCAAAGTCTAATTTCTCGAGTCAAATTTAAACATTGGTATAAGTAGGAGAAATAAAAAAGAGTGGGTAGAGGCGGTATCGAATAAGGTATAGACTTCACAAGAGTTTATAATTAACTTACAGTAATAACCGTTCGAGTTTCTCGACAAGCGTTCTCACTTAAACTCTAGGATTTGACTTTGTTATAGGGTACATTCCACCACTTAATTGCTTCGTCACATTCACGATCCATGATTTGAATCATTACTCTCGATCCATATCGAATTGGGGTTGTAGCTCTGCTGCAGGGGTAATTCGAATTCGATGTTGGATTCTCCCAATTGTTGTCCAAAAAGCAAAATCCATTTTATCTATTTTGGCCTTATTGGATCGGACGTCTTTTTCTACAATATCTACGAGTCGTGCGGCTTCTACCCATGCATCATCTATTCTCCTTCGTTCAGTTGTTTCTTCTTTCATCAGAACTTTGATCATAGCATTATCAAATTGCAGTTCTAATATCTTATACTCTGCCAAAGAGTACTTCTGTTCAAGCATCGCACATCGGGTAACACAATTTTGAATTGTTACATCTCTTTGCTCCACGACCGCCTACCGTTCTTCAGCCTGCTCTTCTAACTCATGAATACGATTTTTTAATTCTAAATTTTGATCATAAAATTATTCTAATAAATTCTCCTCAGGTTCCTCTTCATCCTCACTCTCAGCTGCTACCTCTGCAACTAGCTCGGGTGCAACTATTAGTTCTTCACTCACCACGTAGATATCTTTAATTTCTTCTTTGTTTGACATCGCATTAACCTGGTTAGTGATTAAAGGTGTCTCAACGGTCTCATTCACTCCATTGTGAACATTTTCAGCTGCCATTTTCAAACACTGCCACAAAATAAGGGTTAATTAACATATCACATATTATCCCTATACTCTGACCGACCAATTAAATACCAAATAAACTTAGGAAGGTCATACTAGCGAAGGAATTTTCCGTCTCTCCCCTCCGAGTTCTTGTTTCACATCTCAGCTAGGGATCATATCCCTAAGCTTTGATACCAACTATGACGCCCCCAAAACAGGTATACATTACCCATCTTGAGTCGCCAAATACATGGTACAGAATACAAATACAAACTTAATTATACAAACGTCGTGTAATATACGACAAAACATATGCTATAAGTTTTACACAAATATTGTCATCTAGACAATATCCACACTCAATGGAGTCCTCATGACATTTATTATCACACTATTTAACAGAATAATGAGGACTACTAATGCTATCATTTGGACCGTCACTCCGTTCCCCGACTCGTCCCAGCTATATTCTCTTTTTCTGAAGAGAACAGTGAAAGAAAGGGTTAGCTCAACTAGCCCAGTAAGAAATATTATGACTAAGATAATGCAGAATAAATTATCATTAGTCTTCAACAATGTTAAACTGATAAAATACAATAGACATCAAGTTAAAGCTGCGATTGGAATAAGCCATCCATTAGAAGAGTCGAGTAGAGAATGATATCTACTATCTTCTATGATTTAAAATATTTTCATCAATTTTTATCATTTGAGACTCGACAATAAATAAATCACATCATCGAATCATCCACGCACTCTGGGCGAGGATATTCATTAAATCATCGATGGTCATGACTATCACAAGAATAATCCACGGTCATAATCATACCAAAAGCGTCCATCGATACCTTCTACAGCCGATGAGGACTTTTACCACATCATTCGTTACATTACGGTCATGATTATCCGAATAATCACAATGGTCATAATCATACCAAGTCCATCTATGCTTGCGTAGGCCAAAGATGACTTTCATCACAATATAAGCATGAAGATGATGTGATGATATAAGCATTAATCAAGCGAAAACAAGGATAAATATTAAAGACTTTAAATTTATCCAAATATTATCAATCAATTAATAAACTCATCATCTAATATTATTAATATTATAACAATATTTTAATCACTTCTTAAACTTATAAATAATTTATTTCAATTGTTTACACTTTACCAAATAATGCATTTAATCATTCAAAATGCCATACTCATAAGATTTTATCACCGATGATCAAATCCCTCATCAAAAATCTGCATATACCCTATATAGGATTCCCAAGCCATAAAATCCTATTTTCCAATTTTGTTACTTCACATAACATATTTAATTCATTTACTCATAACTAGTTCATTTTCATGAAAATACCAAATCAGTCCCAAAAATATTTCTTTTTAGGATTTAGCGAGAATATAGTCCCATATTGAACATATATTTTTCTCGAATTTTTAAAATTCATTTACTATTTTTCTTATGGCCAAAACTACAAGAATATTTAGACATTTATCATAAATTTTACTTTTGTCCAAAAATTTCAAAATTTCTGAGGTATACTCTGTTATATACATGTACTTCCAATAAAAATTTCACCCGATTTTGGAGTTAACCACAAGGAGTTATAAATGTTTACTTTTAAAATAGTCTTTTCCCATAAAATTCATAACTCTTAATCTATACATCCAAAAATCACCATTTTTGGACACAATCTAGAAAACTCATCAAATTATCATTTAAAATTTTCCGAGAATTTTTGAGGTCGAGAAAAATTACTGAAACTTCCTTGGCGAAACCCTTTTGAATGAAAATACTATTCATATGAATACAAAGGATCATTCACCATGCATGCGGTAATCCACATGAGCGGAGTTATTCCAATGAGAATAATAAAGAATGAAATAACGGAAGAATTCACCATGCATGCGATAGCCTTGCATGAGATAGGTTATTCTCAGCAGAATAATAAAGAATGGAACCGGTCGAATTCGTAAGCCGAATGCAGCAGGATATTCAACGAGAATAATAAAGAATGGAACCGGTCATGTGTAAACCGCCTTACAGACATGATATTCAACAGAATAATAAAGAATGGAATAACAATGAGAATTCACCATGCATGCGATAGGCCTTGCAGACGAGTTATTCCACGAGAATAATAAAGAATGGAACCGGTCATGCGTAATGTCACTTACAGCATGAGGATATTCAGCGAGAATAATAAAGAATGGAATAATTGAAGAATTTCACTATGTATGCAGTACTTCGCATAGACATGTTATTCTAATATAATAATAAGGAATGGAATAACAATTGCTCTCTTCATGAATACGGAAGAAATAATACCCCTTACCTTAAAATAAAATTTGGATCTTGGGTAGAGGTAGCGGACTTCTCTTCTTCTTCTCTCTCTATAATTTCTCTCTATAATAATTGCTCTAAAGCTTTAGTGAATTGGTGAGAAATGAAGGAAGAATGAGCTTCTATTTATAGGAAAATATAGTTTCGATAATTGCATGTTTTGGGGCTCGAAATATTACAGTACAATACCTCCAACTTTTCTTTTATTTTTAATTTAGTCCTGCAAGTATTATCAAACTTGCACTACCTCCCCTAATAGTAAATAATGTGAATCAATAGTTATAATCATGTGAAAATACGAATTACAGTATAGTACCTCCATCTATACCTCTATTTTTAACTTAGTAATGCAAGTATTATCAATCTTGCACCAACTCCCCTAATATTACAAGAATGTGAATCAATAGTACACACATGTGAATAAATAGTTATAATCTTGTGAATTAATAGCAATTAATTTCTCATTTATCTGATTAATTACCCGACTGGTCAGTATAACTTCCAGACATCAATTAATATCGAAATAAATGTCGATTTCCACTAACACTAATAATTCCAACACAATGGAACTATCAATTTCATCTTTAATCAACACGAACTTATTCGTCATTAATATTATAACTCACAATATTTAACAACCGTGTCGTTCCGGAAAAGGGGCTTTCAGATAAAGATTTCTCCTTATTAGCGTAGCAATTAAATGACCAAACCTCCCCTTGATGAACTTACTAGACATTGGAAATATTGTAATTTAATAATATGAATAACTTTGTCGTCTCAATTATTGATTTAATAATATATAAAATATTATGCGAGATGATACGGTAACAATAATCGAATCAATAATATGAGAGATATGATGCGACAATTCTTGTAGCAATAATTGAGTATAAGCGAGTGACTTCTTACGTAAGCATCAATAATCAATACTGGTAGCTACTACTAACAACCCCAGCGTATTCTTTGTACTTTTTACTCTTAGGATAGTTCAACAGGTTTTAACGGTAACACTTTTCATACTTATTTTTATAAAAGTTAATTACTGTCATTTCTAACTACGACAATAATACTTACATTTGTAGGGTCCACCAATGATTGTGTCGTAAATCACGGATATTCCCGACAAAAAGAATATTCCCCGAACCAATCGAATATTATATAACCACTTGCTTACTTTGCAAAATTTGTAAATATTACCCACAACTATAACATTATATCAAATCCACACCATAATATTCAAAAAAATATTTTGAGAAATTTAAATCTTTATTCATAAAATTTGGGCTCTCACATATACTCACAATATAGCCAATGGAAAAAGAGTCGGGGGACGCCATAGAAAGGGGAATGTCATTTAACCCACCTAAAGTACTATCAACAATGCCCTCCCGAGCAATCACCAACTCAAAAGCCACCTCAGAATTAGTAGTAGTAGTTACTCTCGTTTTAGAACGAGTAACCCTCATTTCCTCGTCATCAGAGGATCCCTGGGGAGGAGCTGGAGGAGATACTCGAAACGGAGCCCATGGTGGAAGACTTCTAGACGTAGTGGGATCCTGTGGTGGAAGAATTCTAGAAGTAGTGGGAGCTTGTGCAGAAAGAGTAGCCAGATCATTTCACAGATGAATGTCTTCTAACCGAGGAGGAGAAGACTTAGGCATCAAAGCCTCACGCTCAATAAATCGGCTACTGGCTGGCCAAAGTGCTGAGTGGACATTGGTCTTAGGAGAACATAATAGTCATCCCCATTGGAGATGTTTTGGAATAGAAACTGACATTAAACAAATCAAGGTATCATCCTGCCATCTTTTAAGATTGACCTGCTAGTAGTTACGCTCACCTGTAGTATATCGCCCGCTCCGAGAATTATCTAGTATGAAAAAAAGAAGGGATCTATAAGGATCACTTGGTAACCTTGTAAATGCCCATGTAAAAGAGGGGGGTGTAGAGACGAAGTTGAGAAGAACAGCCTCATAATTCCCCAAGTAGGTGTGACCGAAAGGGCATTCTTGGTCAAATCTGAATTGCCTCATGACCTTGTGAGGAGAATAACGTACAGTGCCAAAATCGTTATTCTCAATGAAATAGGGAATCTCTGTGGTCCAAAGGAAGATGAACCAAGACATCGTAGAACCACTCAATATGTTGAGGCTTGAGTAGGTGCGAAATTTGCGCTTGTAAAATTGAGGTAGATGATCGCAACCCCCTGAAACAATGGTATAGGGACGAGCAGTGAAACATGAATAATCATCAAAGAAAGTCCGCAAATCTTTACTGTCTGGACTAAATCGATGATCAATCCAACGTGCTGTGCAGGGGATGATGTTGGGTGATGAAAAAAAAGGAGGAGACTTCTTCTTTTTTCTTAGAAAGATGTTCAAGAGTGGAATAACCCGAAAAGCATTTGAAAAGAAAAATCTAAAGGAAGGAGCATGGAATGAAGCAATTGAGGTCATACCTGGGTAAATGAGAAAAAGGTTAAAGAAGAAAAAGTGCAGTTTGAAAGATAGTTAATAAAAAATATATATAAAAAAGTGATTACCTCCTAAGCGACAAGGGTTGTTTCGTCTAAGTGACAATATAAGGTCTCTAGAAAGAAAGAAGCAAGGGGAATCTTCAAGCCCCAGGATAATAAAGCTATCAAACTAAACATACGGGTAGAAGGACCGTCTACGAGAGATCTGGGGAAGAGGAAGCGGGACAACCTCATAGCCAGATAAGCTGCTAGAGGAAAGGGACAAGTCTCTTCACAGAGGGTAAGAACGGATTTGTCATGAATAGAACTATCCCACTGGTTACTCTTGTAGTCATGGAAGAAGTAGCGTACCCAAGATGTGACGCCCCCAAAATAGTCCAATCCATCCAACCTATTCTGAGTCGCCAAATACATGGTACAAAAAATAACTACAACTTTATTACTACAATTGTCGTGCAAAATACAACAACACATATATTGTGAGTTTTGATACAAATATATATCAACTGTGACTCTCATCCCAACCTTGGATAGCACGTCACAATGGCACCTTACATAAAGTCTGATCGATAATTGTTTTAGAAATTAAAATCTTTGGGAAGTGCTCGAGAAACAACCGTACATGGGAGGCCATGCGTCTAAGTTATATGATAAATATCATATGTCCTCGAGAATTATTCTTGGTTGACCTAATAGAACCCCAAAGAAAAATGAGAAGATTACTATCGTGTTCTTTCGATGGTGAGTCTTCTCTTGACATATAATTATCTCCATTGTCTCCAATTGAAAATTATATTTCAACCAAACTCCAAGATTATATAGGTAGTGCTCGTAGATATACTCAGCAAGTGGATGTGCACAACCCTGTCTTATGATAACACGAGGTTGTATGTCATTAGACATCTTGTATGATAGTGTCAAAACACCCTTCCAACGTTGGGTTCGCCTCACCCAATTTGATTCACCAAATATAACTATTAAATGACGTATAAAATACAACACACTTATCTAAAGTTCTTAATAAAATTATTTCCATACTGTTTAGGGAAAACCTCAAGAACTATAGACCACCGTTCTATTCCTATGTTATCCCCGTTCGACCCAGCTACATACTTATTACCTAAAAGGAATTGTGAAGCAAAAGGGTGAACACAAATAGCCCAGTAAAGAATATCATGACTAAAGATAATTAAATTATCAATAGCCTTCGTCAGTAATAAATCAGAGATTTAGAACCTATGGTAGATGATAAAACTTTTCAACCATAGTTACAGCGCGAACGAGCAATCCATTAGAAGAGTCAAATAGACCATAAAGTTTATTATCTTCTCCATGTTAAAAGTCCACCAACAATATTTTATCCTTGTAACATCAATCAACAGTTCTTGTCCACAATCATGTGAATAACTCATAATCATATTTGTGATTCTAAATTCCTCTTCTCCGGGGCGAAGATAATTTTCATCACATGTCTTTACGAAACATCAAAGATCATGGTTATACCAAATCAAGTTCTGTTCATAATCATACTAATAAGTTCATCTTTTTACTCATGCAAAAGATATTCATTAATGATTCATCTTTACTATGAAGCCAAAGATATTCAACAACAGGTTATCTTTGCACTACATGCCAAAGATATTCAACAATAGGTTATCCTTGCACTACAGACCAAAGATATTCAACAACAAGTCATCTTTGCACTACATGCCAAAGATATTCAACAACAGGTCATCTTTGCACTACAGGCCAAAGATATTCAACAATGGGTCATCTTTACACTACAGGCCAAAGATATTAAACAACAGGTCATCTTTGCACTACAAGCCAAAGATATCAATCAATAGTTCTTCTTTGCACTACAGGCCAAAGGCATACAACTGTAAAACCAATAAACAACAGTCCATCTATGCACTACGGTCCAAAGATGACTTTCATCACAATATAAGCATGAGGATCATGACAAGGATATAAAGAATCAATCACATGAGATAAAGGATAAATTTTAAAGACTTTAACAATTTAATTTATCCGAATTCAATAATATCCAAATTATCGATATGATCTTTGCTTTGTGGAGTAAAATTCAAGAATAATATTATATCAAAAATGATTTGAGCAGAAAATAATATTTCAACAAATATTTACTTGAAGATAATAACATTATTCATTATATTATAAACTCCATTTAATATTATTCATTATATAATAACATTAAATTCATTTACTAATATTATTAATCATTAAATAATATTTTAAATCAATGATTTCTAACAACTTAATCAAATGTTATAAATCAATTAATAATCTCATAATCTAATATTATTAATATTACCACAATATTTTAATCATTTCTTAAACTTATAAATAATTTATTTTAATTGTTTTACACTTTACTAATTAATACATTTAATCATCCTAAAATACCAAACTCATAAGATTTCATCACCGATAACCAAAACCCTCATCAAAAATCTGCATATACCTTATATAGGATTCTCAAGCCATAAAATCCTATTTTCCAATTTTCTTACTTCACATAACATATTTAATTCATTTACTCATAACTAGTCTATTTTCATGAAAAATACCAAATCGGTCCAAAAAATTTTCTTTTTCGGGATTTAGCGAGAATATAGTCCCATATTGAACATATATTTTTTTCGAAATTTTTAAAATTCATTTACTATTTTCATATGGCCAAAAGCGCGAATATTTAGACATTTATCATAAAGCTGTACTTTTGTCCAAAAATTCCAAAATTTACAGAGTATACTTTATTATATACATGTACTCCCAATAAAAATTTCACCAATTTTGGAGTTAACCACAAGGAGTTATAAGGGTTTACTTTTAAAATAGTCTTTTTCCCATAAAATTCATAACTCTAATCTATACATCCAAAAATCGCCATTTTGGACACAATCTAGAAAACTCATCAAATTATCATTTCAAATTTTTTCAAATTTTTGAGGTCGAAAAAATTATGAAATTGAAAAACATAATAACCACTTACAATCCACTTACCTCAAAAAAGCGGTATTTACATTTGGAATATCGGATGTAAAAAGTCGAAAGAAACTTGCTTTGAATAAAAACTCTCAAAGTATCTAAATACTCACAAAAATCGCTCGATAATATAGAGAGAAAACTTATGTTTACGGTGTGATTTTTAATTCTAACTTAAGCGCCTATTTATAGGAAAATGCTAGAAACACATAGGAGACTAATTTAATAAAATAATAATATTTTTTTTTTTTTCTTCATACATGCCAACCTTGAAAAACATCTTGACCTCCAATTTTGAACAATTTCCAAGACACATGTTTCACACAAAAAAAAAAGTGGGTCCCACCCATAATTTTAATAAAAATATTTTAATTTTTAAACTTCAATAATTCATAATAAATAGCCTTTTATCGGAAAATCTGAATTTTATGTCCATTTTATATCTGAAATCGAATTCTCTACAACTTTGTAGCTTTAAGTTTTCCAAATTCAAGCGGAAAATATATGAATTCCACAAGCGGACAATTTTCAACACCTCTTAAAATTCATAACAAATTATACGTTAATTTTTAGCGGTTCAAAATTTATGGACATATACTCAACTTATATATGTATAACATATCCAAAAATCACAATGATCAACGGTCGGATTAAAATTATAACTCACATGATAGAGCTTTAAGAACAGATTTGATTTTTTTAATACCTCAATCCAAACAAAATACTGATAAAACACCTCAACATTAATTCCTTCATTTATAACCACATAAAATAAATATTTTCCTATCCATCATTTATGTCCACATAAAATAAATATTTTCTTATCATATAAATTAATAATTAATTATTCACAAATAATATTACGAGAATCATAATAATAACAACGAGGTAGTTCGGAAAGAGGGCTTTTCAGATAAAGATTTTCTTTCTTCTTGGCGCGCAATTAGGTGACCAAACCTCTCCTTGATAGAACTTTCTAGACATTGCCAATAATGTATCTAATAATATTATTCAAATAATATGAATTATTAATCGATAATGGGAAATCTTTTGTGAAATGACAATTATTGAAACAACAATAATATAAAATATCAACATAACAATTATTGAACTAATAAAATAAAATATTGAGCAATAATTCTTGTAACAATTATTGAGTAGTAGTGCCTTTATACGTAAGAATCAATAATTCAAAAATCTTATGCAATCTGAGTGTCTCTTATTTATGCGACCACAGCGTATTATTGTATTTTAACCACCGAAGTAATCAGCGATGTTAATGGTAACAATTACGGCATTATTTATAAAAACTCAAACTTGTCCTTTTCTTCATCATCAAGCGGTTATTACATTATGGGGCCCACAAATGGATTTCTGCGCAGTAAATGCGAATATTCTCCAAACGACAAGAATATTCCACGACCAAGCGAATATTTCCAAACAACAATGAGTATTTTATAACCACTTGCGTATTTTATAAACATTACATATATCATCTTTAACTTTAACTTTTTTATCAATTTAACCATTTACTGAATAATAATTATAAAAAAAATTGAATACTTTTATTTCATAAAATTCGGGGTCTTACAATCTCCCCTCCTTATGAAATTTCTTCCCCGAAATTTACGTACCTGGTATTTCGAAGAGTTGAGAATACCTTGCTTTCATTTCAGATTCTGTCTCCCCGATCATCATGATTTCTCCATTGCTTATCTCCTGTATTTCAAATATCATTCTAGAATACAGGTTCAAAACGAAGGTTAATTGACATATCATAATTTGTCAATTTATTAAGTAAGAAATTTCAGCTTAGGTAGGACACACACTAGCGAAGGATATTACTTGTTCTCCATTCCTAGTTCTAATCCCGGATCTCTGCCAGAGATCATATCCCTAAGCTCTGATACCAACTATGACGCCCCCAAAATAGGTCCAATCCATCCAACCTATTCTGAGTCGCCAAATACATGGTACAAAAAATAACTACAACTTTATTACTACAATTGTCGTGCAAAATACAACAACACATATGTTGTGAGTTTTGATACAAATATATACCAGCTGTGACTCTCATCCCAACCTTGGATATGCGTCACAATGGCACCTTACATAAAGGTACGGTCGATCGATAAATATTTTAGAAATTAAAATCTTTGGGAAGTGCTCGAGAAACCTTCGTACATGGGAGGCCATGCGTACAGGTTATGATAGATATCATATGTCCACGAGAATTATCCTTGGTTGACCCAATAGACCCCCAAAGAAAAGCGAGAAGATTACTATCATGTTCTTTCCAATGGTGAGTCTTCTCTTGACATATAATTATCTCCATTGTCTCAAATTGAAAATTATATTTCAACCAAACTCAAGATTATATAGGTAGTGCTCGTAGATATACTTAGCAAGTGGATGTGCACAACCATGTCTTATGATAACACGAGGTTGTATGTCATTAGACATCTTGTAATAGTGGCAAAACACCCTTCCAACGTTAGGTTCGCCTCACCCTATTTGATTCACCAAATATAACTATTAAATGGCGTATAAAATACAACACACTTATCTAAAGTTCTTAATAAAATTATTTTCCATCTTTGTTTGGGGAGAACCTCAACAACTATAGACCACCATTCTATTCTCTTGTTATCCCAGATTAAGGCCAAAGCTACACTCTTATTACACGAAAGGAATTGTGAAGCAAAAAAGGGTGAGCACAAATAGCCCGATAAAGAATATCATGACTAAAGATAATTAAATTATCAATAGCCTTCGTCGGTAATAAATCGGAGATTTAGAACATATGGTAGATGATAAAACTTTTCAACCATAGTTGCGGTGAACGAGCGATCCATTAGAAGAGTCAAATAGACCATAAAGTCTATTATCTTCTCCATGTTAAAAAGTCCACCAACAATGTTTTATCCTTGTAACATCAATCAGCAGGTTCACATCCACAATCATGTGTAATAACTCATAATCATATTTGTGGTTCTAAATTCCTCTTCTCATCGGGGCGAAGATAATTTTCATCACATGTCTTTACGAAACATCAAAGATCATGGTTATACCAAATCACAGTTCTGTTCATAATCATACTAATAAGTTCATCATACTTAAAGATATTCATTAATGATTCATCTTTTACACTACGGGCCAAAGATATTCAATAACAGGTCATCTTTTGCACTACGAGCCAAAGATATTCAACAATAGGTCATCTTTGCACTACGGCCAAAGATATTCAACAACAAACTCTGGGCAAAAGATATCAATCAACAGTCATCTTTCACTTCCAAAGCCAAAGATATCAATCAACAGATTTTCTTTACTACACAACGGGCCAAAGGCATATAATTATAAAAACAATAAACAACAGTCCATCTATATACTATCTGGGCCAAAGATGACTTTCATCACAATATAAGCATGAGGATCATGACAAGGATATAAAGAATCAATCACATGAGATAAAGGATAAATTTTAAAGACTTTAACAATTTAATTTATCCGAGAATTCAATAATATCAAATTGTCGATATGAATCTTTGCTTTGTGGAGTAAAATTCAAGAATAATATTATATCAAAAATGATTTGAGCAGAAAATAATATTTCAACGAATATTTAACGAAGATAATAACATTATTCATTATATTATAAACTCCATTTAATATTATTCATTATATAATAACATTAAATTCATTTACTAATATTATTAATCATTAAATAATATTTTAAATCAATGATTTCATAACACCTTAATCCAAATGTTATAAATCACTTAATAATCTCATAATCTAATATTATTAATATTACCACAATATTTTAATCATTTCTTAAACTTATAAACAATTTATTTTAATTATTTACACTTTATTAATTAATGCATTTAATCATCCTAAAATGCCAAACTCATAAGATTTCATCACCGATAACCAAACCCTCATCACAAATCTGCATATACCTTATATAGGATTCTCAAGCCATAAAATCCTATTTTCCAATTTTCTTACTTCACATAACATATTTAATTCATTTATTCATAACTAGTCTATTTTCATGAAAAATACCAAATCGGTCCCAAAAATTTTCTTTTACGAGATTTAGCGAGAATATAGTCCCATATTAAACATATATTTTTCTCGAAATTTTTAAAATTCATTTACTATTTTTCATATGGCCAAAAGCGCGAATATTTAGACATTTATCATAAAGCGTACTTTTGTCCAAAAATTTCGAAATTTACAGAGTATCTTTTTATTATATACATGTACCCCCAATAAAAATTTCACCAATTTTGGAGTTAACCACAAGGAGTTATAAGGGTTTACTTTTAAAATAGTCTTTTCCCATAAAATTCATAACTCTAATAATCTATACATCCAAAAATCATCATTTTGGACACAATCTAGAAAACTCATCAAATTATCATTTCAAATTTTTTTCGAAATTTTTGAGGTGAAAAAATTTGAAATTGAAAAACATAATAACCTCTTACAATCCCTTACCTAAAAAAAAGCGGTATTTACGATTTAAAATATCGGATGTAAAGTCGAAGGAAACTTGCCTTGAATAAAACTCTCAAAGTATCTAAATACTCACAAAAATAAACTCGATAATATAGAGAGAAAACTTATGTTTACGGTGTGATTTTCAATTCTAACTTAAGCGCTTTATTTATAGGAAAATGTTAGAAGCGCCATAGGAGACTAATTTAATAAAATAATATATTTTTTTTTTCTTTCATGCCACATACCATTGGAAAAGTATGGCCACCTCACCTTTGAACAATTTTCAAACACATTTTTTGAAAAAAAAAAAAGTGGGTCCCACCCATAATTTTAATAAAAATATTTTAATTTTGAAACTTCAACAATTCATAATAAATAGTCCTTTTATCAGAAAAATACGAATTTTATGTCCATTGCATACGAAATTGAATTCTCTACAACTTTGTAGCTTTAAGTTTTTCCAAATTCTAAGCAGAAAATATCCGAATTCCACAAATGGACAATTTTCAACGCCTCTTAAAATCCATAACAAATCATACGTTAATTTTTAACGGTTCAAAATTTGTGGATATATACTCAACTTATATATGTATAACATATCAAAAATCACAACGATCCAACGGTCAGATTAAAATTATAACTCACGTAATAGAGCTTTAAGAACATCGATTTGATTTTTTTAATACCTCCAATCCGACAAAATACTAATAAAATACCTCAACATTAATTCCTTCATTTATAACCACATAAAATAAATATTTTTCTATCCATCATTTATGTCCACATAAAATAAATATTTCCTTATCATATAAATCAATAATTAATTATTCATAAATAATATTACAGAATCACAATAATGACAACGGTAGTTCCCGAGAAGAAAAGGGGGCTTTTCGATAAGGATTTCTTCTTCTTGGCGCTTGATTAGGTGACCAAACCTCTCCTTGTGAGAACTTTTTAGACATTGCCAATAATCTTTATCTAATAATATTATTCAAATAATATGAATGATTGATCTGATAATGGGAAATATTGTGCAATGAAAATTATTGAAACAACAATAATATAAAATATCAACGCAATAATTATTGAACCAATAGAATAAAATATTGAACAGTAATTACTGTAACAATTATTGAGTAGTGCCTTCATACGTAAGAATTAATAATTCAAAAATACTATGTAATACCGTGTGCTACTGTCCAACCACGCGTATTATTGTATTTTAACCACCAGGTAATCCAACAGTATTAACGGTAACAATTACGCCATTATTTATAAAAACTTAAACTTGTCGTTTTCTTCATCCGACAGTTATTCTGTTATGGGGCCCGCAAATGGTTGCGTCGTCGTACAAATATTCTCCGACAGCAAGAATATTCCACGACCAAACGAATATTCCCCGACAACAATGAGTATTTTATAACCACTTGCGTATTTTGTAAACTTTACATATATCATCCTTAACTTTAACTTTTTTATCAATTTAACCATTTACTGAATAATAATAATAAAAAAATTGAATACTTTTATTGAATACTTTTATTTCTTATAAAATAACCAAGGGGTCTTATTGAAGGTCTCGAAGTTTGAAAGGAGTGTATCGCCCTTGAAGCGGGAGATGCAGTGGGAAGATTGCTTGAAAGCGTCCATCAAGTATGCAACACAGTCGTTATCTCTAGTGCACATGCTAGAAGGGCCACAAGAGGTCGAAGCAACAACAGGAAGGCTACAAGATGTAACTCAGAATAAATATATATTTTAGAAAAACAAGAATAAATGAATGGAATAGAAAAAAAAGAAGAGAACTTACTGATAGAGGGCATAGACATCCTCTAGAGTAGGGGTGAATTCTCCCCAGGCAGTGAAGAATGTGGAAGTAGAGGAGCACCATCGTGAGATCAATACAGTAAGGGCGTTATGGTCCTATTGGATACGTTGGTCTCTACATAACTGAACACAACGAAAGATGCCCGCACTCTTGAGTATATCCACGTAATCAGCGTTTCCAAGGATCTCGTCGGTCCAATCCTGCCATCCTTGAATGCGACCAGATGAATTAGACAAGAAGCGAAGGGGACTGAAACGTTACTCTTGCTTCTCTATGCATATGCGTGGAATGAAATCGGCATGGGGGAAGTCATTCTAACCTCCGCAAGCTGGGGCATATAGAAATAAGCCTTCTTTCTCTGATGGAGGAAAAAATGTACAGTCATAGTCCTTAACTTTATCCCAGAAGATGTCAGAAGGACCGAAGAAGGGATCCCTTCCCCAATCGGTGATGAATGGGGACTCCTGGGTGGTTTTTGGTTATGCAAAGCATTCAAGTGAAAGGGCCTATAAGCAAGGAAAGTTCACATAAGAACTTTAAAAAAGCAAAGAAAGGATGTTAAAGAAAGTGTTTGAGCTCGAGTGCTTACCATGGCAAAGAGGAAAGTCTAATATTTAACCTTAAAGTTACCTAAAAAGAAGAAGAAACAATGTTAGAAAGAGTTAGGAATCACAATTATCCACGAAAAAATTTCTTGAAATTTTTTGAAAAAACATTGGACAGCCCAAGATCATCCTTTAGAGCCTTTTTTGGACTTGTAACGGTATCTATCATAGCCAAAGGCTATGTCTTTTATAGGGCTCGTCGCTAGCTTTGTTTTGATAAATTATGGGCCCCAAAAATCCAAACGGGTCAAAAGTTATGATCAAAATAGTAATTGTTCCTCCCGAACTTCATTTTTTTCCGTTTAAACGTTGATTTCCCCCTAGGGTTCGGCCTCCTAGGGTTTTCCCCCTAGGGTTCGGCCATCTGGGGTGGTTTTGCTGCATGTAGAGTATTTTTTCTTCCTTCATGTTTTTTGTCAAAAAAAATGCCAAATCTTTCTTTATTATCCGAGGGGAAAAACCAAGATGTAATCAAAGTAATGGGGCTCAGAAGAAAAAAGAAAGATTGGAGGGTCCTGGAAAAATAAATCCTATAGGGTTCACCCCCCCTAGGGTTCGGCTCCCTATAGGGTTCTACCCCCTGTAGGGTTTGGCCACCTAGGGGATGTTCCCTTCATAGTTTTGAGGTCCTATTGCTCCACAAATCAACTGCTTGGAACGAATGCTTCTTCGCCACGAAAATTATAGCCTTTCTTTGATGAAATTTCGAGGGAAAAACCAAGATATGATCAAGGTGATGGGGCTTAAAAACAAAGAAAGACTACAATTGCCTGAAATAAAAAAGAGAAATAGAGGAAACAAGTCGAGAAAATTCTTAAAAAAACATGCAAGTGAGCAAATTGAAAAGACGACAAGAAGGAATGGAGCCCCAAGGGCTCAGGTCTCCATAGGGTTCGACCCTATAGGGAGGAATCCTCTTTATTACCTCTCGCTCGGATTGAAGAACGTCTCCTTGCTACTCCCTTGATGATCTTCCTGGCTTGTAGGAAAAGAGAAAATCCAAAATGAAGCAAGACAAAAAGTGAAGCTTAAATGGCTTGGAAGATGCATATATATGAATACATGTATATGTTCTCAAGTATGCTTGCACCAGAAAAAGAAGCAGTTACCATGTTCCTATTAAGGGAAGGACTTGATCTAGTTTCCAAAAAAAAAGTGGATTTGATCCTGCTTCTAAATAGAAATAAATAAAGATATTATTTGTTAAATATAAAGAAGATTAGATTTTATTCCTAACAATGGGAGGATTTCGAAAAAGACTAATTTCCTTTTAAAAAATTAATATATATATATATATATATATACGTGTATATATATAGTAAAAAAAAGAGAAAATAAAATCTTGTTTTCAAGATCAAATAAAGAAAGATTTGATTTTATTTCCAAAATATAATTAAGATTTGATATGATAAAAAGGAAAGATTTGGTTTACCAAAAGAAAGATTTTATTAGATTAAATTTTATTTGGTGATATTTGATGATTTTTCTTGTTTCAATTTCCAGAAAAAAAAAATAAGAAAACAAATATTGGGCAAGCTATGGAAAGATTTTTAGAGGATTTCTCAATATGTCCAAGAAAGAGCCTTGCTAGGTTTTGCCTCGCTAGGGTTTAACCCTAAGGGTTTGTCTCCCTAGGGGATCCCTCTAATAGGACCATTGTCTTCAAAACCTGTAGGTGGTGCCCACAAAATCATTCAAAAGCTTGAAGTATTCTTGTACAATCATCTCTTTGGAAATGCGACTTTTGCGCAGGGGGAAAATGTGGGCCCAAGTGCAAATTCGGGCTCACGTGACCTAATTGAATTAAATGCCTAATTAGGGTTCCATAGTGTAACACCCCAGTCCCACATCGAAAGATAGGGGAAAAATTTGTCTGCATATAAGAAAATAAGTTACTACCAATAGTACCTTCAAGTCATGACCTTTTGGGTGAGCCTGTGGTGGGCTAAGTTGACCCATGAAGATACTATTGGGCCAGTAGTTTGAGGCCTTATTTTGATGGATTTGATTCGATTCGGACTTGAGATTTGACCCAAGATTTGTTCCGGACTCGGGATTTGACCCGGGTTGTTACATATGGTATCAGAGCCAGGTTCTCGAAAGCTCGGGTCGGGTCATCCGATCGGGTTGCCGGAGGTGGGGACATGAAGACTGGTGGTATTATCCCACAATGGAGAGATGGAGGTCCAGAGGTGGGGACACGAAGCCAGCCGGTATTATCCCATAATGGCTAGAGAGGCAAAGATCTTTGGGCCTGTGTGTGTGATCGGTTCTGACGGGGACGTCAGAAATTTAAGTGGGGGAGTTTGTAATACCCCAGTCCCACATCGAAAGATAGGGGAAAATTTGTCTGCATATAAGGAAATAAGTTACTACCAATAGTACCTTCAAGTCATGACCTTTTGGTTGAGCCTGTGGTGGGCTAAGTTGACCTAAGAAGATACTATTGGGCCAGTAGTTTGAGGCCTTATTTTGATGGATTTGATTCGATTCGGACTTGGGATTTGACCCAAGATTTGTTCCGGACTCGGGATTTGACCCAGGTTGTTACATAAACTCTGTAACACCCCCTTTCCAAAATAGAAAGAGAGGTTACTCAAAACATAACAAAACTGATGAATTTAATAACAAGGCTCAAAACCACAAAAGGATAGTCTTAATAACTGATAAATACCACAAGTCAACCATAATAAATCTCAAACTGTCTCAAACCACAATCTAAAATAATTATTATAATTCCAAGTGAACTGACACATCAAGTCCAAACAGAATATTTCTAAATCATTAGAATGAATGGAGCTCTCATCACACTTGCCCTTGATTCCCCTGATTACTTGCCGAAAGAAAAATACAGCATGAGCCAAATTCCCAGTACGGATATAGAATACAAATAATGAACCAAAATAACTAACTCAATTATATGAAATGAAACGAAATGAAATGAAACAAAACGAACTGAAACGAAACGAACAAAACTAACACAACGAAATAATAGGCTGAATCAAATGGTTGGGTGTTATTTCATACCGAGCTCAGAACAAAACAGAAATATACATTGCCACACATGCAAGTCAAATAATGCCACACATGCAAATCAAAATAATACCACACAGGCATAACATACATCGGACCGGCCGGATCCAGATGCATGCAAATCGGAAGGCGTGTTTGGCACAAACATCACCAATCCATGTAAGCGAGCGAGCGAAAAACTAGGAATTCGACCCATCGCCCCCCACAACAAACACCAAATGGCCAACTCCCATCGGAGCACAAAACGGAGACGCCGTGGACTGATCACACCGCCACAGAAGGTGTCATGCCTCGGTGCCAAGAGGACATGCCTGTGGTACCCCCACAGGTGGTTATAGCTCAGGTATACCCTATGGTATTCTAACAAAAATAAAATGTCACAACACATGCGATAAAATATCAACACAAAAGGGTTCTAAAATGTACATGTTGAACTAAAATGAAATATCAACACTAAGTCTCCAAAAATATTAACATGTACTTTCTACAAAGATCGAAATAAATATTAACCGTGACACACTAGACCAAAGAGTACAAATACTAGTTTCAAATACTAATGCCAAAATGAAACATTCTCACGAATTTAAGAAGGAACAATTATAAGAGGCAAAACTAAATTTTGAAACGAATAACGAAACGAACAAATTAAAAACAAAAGAGTCTCGCTGAAAGAGTACGGAATCCGTACCTAGATTAAGCAATATAATACCCAAAGTTATTCCAAAAACTCGTTTAGACTCTCTCCGTTCAATCTAAATAATTTAATAAGATTTTATTACAATCCAATCATTAATAACATAATAATATTAAATTTATTATTAAAAACTTAACAACTATATCAGCAAAATTAATTAATTTAAATCTATATACATGATTTAAATTTTATTTACCAATTTCGATTTATAAATTTCATGGCTAAATACTTATTATATATATATATATATATATATATATATATATATATATATATATATTCAGAAATCATAGAGCAACCAAACATGATATGTAGACATGATATATATATATATATATATATATATATATATAAATAATAACGAAATCATGCACTAAAAGTCGCTTCAATAAAGCGGGTTATATATATATAATCAAGTATATAATAATAAAAAAAAAATCTAAGCATTCTCAAATCTCAATCAAGTAATAATAATAATAATAATAATAATAATAATAATAATAATAATAATAATAATAATATATGTATATAAATAATCAATTAAGTCTACGGATCATCAATAATGAATTATATGATTTTATTCATTAGGATTTTTACTCCTTTGTTAGCTACAGTTTGCTACATACATATAATATTTATGAAAGATTTTACCTTAGTCAATTTTCCCCTTCTTTTTCTTTCGTCTGATGCCAGTGATTGTAAAAAAAAATCCACAACCGACTTTCTTCTAGCTTCTCTTTCCCTCAGTCACGTATTAAGTGTATGAGAGTCTAATTAGGTTTTATTTAATTAGTTCTCCTAATTATATAGAACTTAATATTACCCACATAAATTAAACCCAAATAAATTTTAAAGGCCAAAATTCTACAAGTTTAATTTATATTATTAGCCCAATAAATTAATTAACTAGTTTGACCCAACTAAATGACAAAGTCCAATTAATATGATTTAAATAAAATATTTTTTTTATTTAATTTTTTTTTTGGGTATTACATCACCTACACCTTAAAAAGGATTCGTCCCCGGAATCAAAAGAATGGAACGTACCTAATTTTCAAAGAGATGCGGATATTCCGCTCGAATAGACTCTTCCATCTCCCAAGTGGCTTCCCGCTCCAAATGATTCTTCCACAAAACCTTAACAAACGAAATAGTCTTCCTCCTCATAATCCTTTCTTGACAATCCAAAATCGCCTCAGCTTGCTCCTCACAAGTAAGATCCTCTCGAATCTTATCAAATGGATATTGCACCACGTGCAACGGATGATAATGATAACTCCTCAACACCGACACATGGAACACATTGTGCACATGAGCTAGCTGTGGAGGCAAAGCTAACCGATATGCAACCTCACCAACCCTCTCCAGAATCTCAAATGGTCCAATATAATGCGTACTAAGTTTCCCTTTCAACCCAAATCGTCGAATGCCCTTCCAAGGAGAAACTTTTAGAAACACATGCTCACCATGTTCAAACTCTAAAGTCCTCCTATGCTTATCACCATAACACTTCTGCCGTGATCAAGCCAACTTCAATTTCTCCTTAGCCACCGCTACCTTCTCCGTAGTGATTTGAACTACCTCAGGCCCTTCTATGGCCCTTTTGCCAAACTCATCCCAACAAGTTGGTGCTCGACACTTCCTACCATATAATGCCTCAAAAGGAGCAATTCCAATACTTGCATGCCAGCTATTGTTATAAGCAAACTCAACTAGACTTAAGTAATCATCTCAATTACCCGACCATTCAAGTGCACAAGACCTCAACATGTTCTCCAATGTCTGAATAGTCTGTTCGGATTGCCCATCAGTTTGCGGATGGAAAGAAGTACTGAAGTTGAGCCGAGTGCCCCAAGCTCGTTGAAACCCTTTCCAGAACCGTGAAGTGAACTGTGGGTCCCGATCTAAAATAATAGACACCGGAGTACCATGAAGTCTAACAATCTCCTGCTGAAAGATATGTACCAACCTATCCACTGAGTAACCCTCATGGATAGCTAAAAAGTGTGCCAATTTGGTCAGCCGGTCCACCACTACCCAAATGGCATCATTCTTCTTGAAAGTCTTTGGCAAACCAGTCACAAAGTCCATCGTGACATCCTCCCACTTCCACACTGGAATGTCTAACTGTTGCAACAACCCACTAGCTCGTTGATGTTCTATCTTCACTTGTTGACAAGTGAGGCACTTTCCAACATATTCAGCCACGTCTCGTTTCATCCCATTCCACCAAAAATTCTTCTTCAAATCTCTATACATCTTCGTAGAACCTGGATGAATAGAAAATGGTGAACTATGAGCCTCTACCAAAGACTGACCTCCGAATTATTGGATCTGACGGTACACACAACCGCTCACCCAACCAAATCACACCATGGTTATCAATACGAAACTCGGACTGCTTGCCCTCCTCTAAATTCTGCGTCATACTCCACAACTCCCCATCTTCTTTTTGAGCTTCTTTGACCCGCGAGATAAGAGAGGGCTCAACTCTCATACCCGCCAAAATCCCATCAGAACTTTGTACATACAACTCCAACTCGATCCGCTCTATATCCGAAACAAGCTGAGGTTGTGTAATAAGGGCTGCTATATTCCCTGAACTCTTTCTGCTAAGAGCATTTGCAACCACATTTGCCTTCCCCGGGTGATACTGAATCCTCGCATCATAATCTTTTAATAGTTCCAACCAACGCCTTTGCCTCATATTGAGCTCCTTCTGAGTCAAAATGTATTTAAGACTTTTATGATCAGTGAAGATATCACAAGTCTCTCCATACAAATAATGCCTCCAAATCTTTAGGGCAAAGATCACCGCTGCCAACTCTAAATCATGTGTGGGGTAATTCACCTCGTAAGGTTTAAGCTGCCTAGAAGCATAAGCAATAACCTTACCGTGTTGCATCAAAACACACCCTAAACCCTTCTTAGAAGCATCACTATAAATCTGGTAACCTCCTGTCCCCGACGGTAATGCAAGTATAGGAGCTGTCACAAGTCGTTTCTTTAACTCCTCGAAACTCTTTTCATGCTCCTCATTCCACACAAACTTCGTGCCCTTTCTCATCAACTGGGTCAATGGTAAGGTAAGAAAAGAAAATCCTTCCACAAATCGCCTATAGTACCCTGCCAAACCCAAGAAACTTCTAATCTCTGTCACTGTAGTAGGTCTTGGCAATTTAGTGATAGCCTCAACCTTCGCAGGATCCACCTTAATGCCTTCAGCTGAAACAACGTGGCCCAAAAATGCAACCTGCTCCAACCAGAACTCACATTTAGAGAATTTGGCATACAACTTCTCTTTCTGCAAAATCCCCAATATTGTGCGAAGATGCTCCTCATGCTCTTCCTTAGACTTGGAGTAAACCAAAATGTCATCAATAAAGACAATAACAAATTGGTCCAAATACACCTTAAACACCCGATTCATCAAATCCATAAACACCACCGGAGCGTTAGTCAACCCGAATGGCATCACCAGAAACTCATAATGCCCATATCGAGTACGAAAAACCATCTTAGGGATATCCTCATCCCTCACCCTCAACTGATGATAGCCCGACCTCAAGTCTATCTTCGAAAAATACTTCGCCCCCTGAAGTTGGTCAAACAAGTCATCAATCCTCGGCAATGGATACCGATTTTTGATGGTAATCTTGTTCAACTCTCTGTAGTCTATACACAGCCTCATAGACCCATCATTCTTCTTTACAAACAAGACCAGAGCACCCTACGACGAAAACACTCAGCTGAATCACACCACGATCTAAAATCTCCTGCAACTGCTCCTGCAACTCCAACGGTGCCATCCGATACAATGCCTTAGAGATAGGCTCCGCACCAGGAACAAGCTCAATAGCAAACTCCACTTCTCGCTGCGCTGGCAACCCTGACAACTCCTCAAGAAACACATCAGAAAAATCACAAACAATTGGAACATCCTCAATACGGGACTCACCCTTAGAGGTATCCTTTAAAAATACCAAATACCCCTCACAACCCTTTGTTACCAACTTCCCAGCCTTTAAAGCTGAAATCAACTTCAACACCCTACTCGGTTGTGAACCCTGAAACACGAACTCCGGAGACTTCACATCCCCAAATATAACCTTCTTCGCCTGACAATCGATAGTGGCCTGGTGCTTATCCAACCAGTCCATCCCAAGAATGATATCGAAATCGTGCATACACATCGGAAGAAGATTAACGCTACGGATCTTATCCCCAAAACTGATCGGAAACCCACGATACAAATCAGAAATAACAACAGAAGTCCCCATCGGGGTAGCAATGACATACATACAGAATCTAAAGATCGAGATGGCACACCAGTCTGCGAACAAAAGACTAAGCAACAACGGAATAAGTAGAACCCATATCAAATAAAATAGACGCCTCACGATTGCCAACTAAAAGACTGCCAAAAAACAGTACCTGGTGCACCTACCGCCTGGTTATACGTCAAAGCAAACACTCGACCACCCTGACGCTAACCCCCATTGCCACCATTATCACCACCTCATTACCACGTGGCCCGGTACAATCTCTAGTCATATGACCCATCTGTCCACATAAGAAACATGCACCGGTGAGTCTGTGGCACTGCCTCCCCGGATGATTAGCCCCACAAGTAGCACAAGGAGCTATCAGAATGATATTTGTGTTACCCCCACCAGCTGGTCCCGGATAACGACCATGATTTTGCCCTCACGACGATTATGCCCTACGACGACGATTACATCCATACCAAGGTAGCTGAAGCTGATGATTATACCCTCGCTTTGAGGCATCCGCCGATAAGCCAATGCTCGATTACGCCACGCCATGCGCCTCTTGGCCACCATAATTCCGGTTCCACTTACCACCCGAATTCTTTCCGTGCTGACCCGAAGTTTGACCCGGCTGGTCATCTCTGTCCCTCTTTCGACTTCCCTCCAGTTTAGAAGATCGAAAGTCCTGTCGCTCCATCTCAATATTCTTGGCCGCATTGGACACTACTGACTCATCTGCAAACTTGGTGTTAATGAGATGTTGCCGATACCTGTAATGGATCCTCCATTTAAACTTCTCTGCCTGTTCTGCTGCAGTCCCTGCTGAGGTTCCCCCAAAGCCTGCCAACCTAGTAAACCTCATCATGAAGTCTGTAATGGACTCATCATCTTTTTGCCGAATCGACAGATACTCTCTAGCATAGGCCTCTTTATCAGCAGCAGGAAAATACTGCTGATAAAAGACCTCACAAAACTCCGCCCAACTAAGTGTTTCAACATATCCATCACCCTTTGTTACTTTCACTGCCTTCCACCACCTCTGTGCATCCCCTTCTAGCTTGTAAGCAGCAAGTAACACTTTCTGATTATCTGAACACCCCAACACATCAAAAATCTTCTCCAGATGGGCAATCTAATTCTCCACATCAATTGGAGTTGGAGCTGAACTGAATGCCTGTGGTTTCTACTTTTGGAACCTCTCCAACCATACATACATTGCAACCCCCTGCTGATCATGACCATCTGCATTCCCTTCCTCTTCGTTTTCCTGTGGACCATTATTTCCTGGGTTCTCCTGCTCAAGAATTTTTGTTGGCGGCTGCTGCATTGCCTGTACAACCTGTGCCACCAACTGAGGTAACGCCTGATTCACAACCTGATTCACCAAGGTAGCCAATTGAGCATTTATCTGATCAGTAGGTCGTTCATTGGGCTGACCCTCACCTCTTCCCCTATTATTACCTCGCCTCCCAGCAACTCTAGCTGATCTATGAGCCATCTAAGAAAGAGATCACGAATAGATAAAAAAGCAGATTAGAGACAGATTTGAATATAGTTGATATGATAGCTGAACAGAAATTCAAACAGAACAAAACCTAACCCAGAAGTCTACCCATAACTCACAGGTCAAACCTAAATAGGTTTTCTACAAGAAAGAACCTGACTCTGATACCAACTCTGTAACACCCCCTTTCCAAAATAGAAAGAGAGGTTACTCAAAACATCACAAAACTGATGAATTTAATAACAAGGCTCAAAATCACAAAAGGATAGTCTTAATAACTGATAAATACCACAAGTCAACCATAATAAATCTCAAACTGTCTCAAACCACAATCTAAAATAATTATTATAATTCCAAGTGAACTGACACATCAAGTCTAAACAGAATATTCCTAAATCATTGGAATGAATGGAGCTCTCATCACACTTGCCCTTGATTCCCTCCGACACCTGGGAAGAAAAAACACAGCATGAGCCAAATGCCCAGTACGGATATAGAATACAAATAATGAACCAAAATAACTAACTCAATTAAATGAAATGAAACGAAATGAAATAAAACGAACTGAAACGAAACGAACAAAACTAACACAACGAAATAATAGGCTGAATCAAATGGTTGGGTGTTATTTCATACCGAGCTCAGAACAAAACAGAAATATACCTTGCCACACAGGCAAATCAAAATAATGCCACACATGCATAACATACATCGCACTGGCCCGATCCAGATGCAAAGAAATCGGAAGGCGTGTTTGGCACAAACATCACCAATCCGCAGAACAGAACAGAACGAAAAACTAGGGTCGACCCATACGCCTACCACAACAAACACCAAATGGCCAACTCTCATCGGAGCACAAAACGGAGACGCCGTGGACTGATCACATCGCCACAGAAGGTGTCATGCCTCGGTGCCAAGAGGACATGCCTGTGGTACCCCCACAGGTGGTTATAACTCAGGTATATCCTACGGTATTCTAACAAAAATATAATGTCACAACACATGCGACAAAATATCAACACAAAAGGGTTCTAAAATGTACATGTTGAACTGAAACGAAATATCAACACAAAGTCTCCAAAAATATTAACATGTACTTTCTACAAAGATCGGAATAAATATTAACCGTGACACACTAGACCAAAGAGTACAAATACTAGTTTCAAATAATAATGCCAAAATAAAACATTCTCACGAATTTAAGAAGGAACAATTATGAGAGGCAAAACTAAATTTTGAAACGAATAACGAAACGAACAAATTAAAAACAAAAGAGTCTCACTGAAAGAGTACGGAATCCGTACCTGGATTAAGCAATATAATACCCAAAGTTATTCCAAAAACTTGTTTAGACTCTCTCCATTCAATCTAAATAATTTAATAAGATTTTATTACAATCCAATCATTAATAACATAATAATATTAAATTTATTATTAAAAACTTAACAACTATATCGGCAAAATTAATTAATTTAAATCTATATACATGATTTAAATTTTATTTACCAATTTTGATTTAAATTTCATGGCTAAATACTTATTAAAATATAATATATATATATATATATATATATAAATAATAACGAAATCATGCCTGAAAAGCTGCTTCAATAAACTGGGTATACATATATATAATCCGTATATAATAATAATAAAAAAATCTAAGCATGTAGCAAATTCTCAAATCTCAATCAAGTAATCCGCATATAATAATAATAATAATAATAATAATAATAATAATATATGTATATAAATAATCAATCAAGTCTACGGATCATCAATAATGAATTATATGATTTTATTCATTAGGATTTTTACTCCTTTGTTAGCTACAGTTTGCTACATACATATAATATTTATGAAAGATTTTACCTTAGTCAATTTTCCCCTTCTTTTTCTTTCGTCTGATGCCAGTGATTGTAAAAAAAATCCACAGCCGACTTGCTTCTAGCTTCTCTTTCCCTCAGTCACGTATTAAGCGTATGAGAGTCTAATTAGGATTTATTTAATTAGTTCTCCTAATTATATAGAACTTAATATTACCCACATAAATTAAACCCAAATAAATTTTAAAGGCCCAAATTCTACAAGTTTAATTTATATTATTAGCCCAATAAATTAATTAACTAGTTTGACCCAGCTAAATGACAAAGTCCAATTAATATGATTTAAATAAAATAATTTTTTTTTATTATTTAATTTTTTTTTGGGTATTACACACAGTCTCATTAAATGTATAAATTAGGGTTCACATAACCTAATTGAATGAAGACAGAAAAGTCAAAAATAAATGTGCTAGACTGGGGAGAAGCCTCCACATGTCTCGAGGCAGAAGGCTCGTGGAGGCGGCTTGTTTTGGGAATTGATTGAGGGATTGGATTGGTGGCTAGAAGGACATGGTGATATGGGCATTATCCTAATGACTAAAGGGTATTTCTGGAATATTTTTGAAGACATGTGTCTGACATGTGACTACTTAGGTTTCAGTAAACTCTATAAATAGGCCTTGCATTCTATGAAGGAAGGGGGGACCTCTTTTGAGACTTGGGAATTGGACATTCTCTCTCAAAGCACTCAAGACTTAGATATTCTCTTAAGTCGAAGCACTCAAGAAGGCTCTTGGAATCCCTGCTACGCTAACACGGTTTTCAGATTCTGAGAGTTCTGCCACGTGTCATTGGAATAATCGCCCACCTCTTTTTCTCCCTTCTTCAATCAATCAATCAATTCAGTGCTCTTCATGGATTTCTCTCCTCCTCAGCCAACACGAAACTCTAACTAGCAAGGCACGATTTCCTTGCCCACAAGGGGTAGACTCGAGCCTTTAATTTTCAAATTTTCAAATTTCTACTAAAGAGTAGATTTAAACACTTAAATTTACACAGTAAAAAGAGAAGCATCTCCCAACCAGTACCTTTGGTTAACAAGGATATCTAATATTATAAATTCAAGATAAATACCATCCTAAATAGAGTCTCATTTCACTTTTTGAATTATATTTTTTTATATAAATCAAGTTTTTCCTAGTATTAATTTAAATTTTGAATTTACGACTAAAATTCGTTATCTTATGAGAAAAATTATGTTTGAATTGTATCATATACAACCCTTAATATGTGACACCCCCAAAATAGGTATACATCACTCAATCTAAGTCGCCAAATACATGGTACAGAATTCAAATGCAACTTAATTATACAGCTGTCGTGTAAAATACGACAAAACATAAGCTGGGAGTGTCAACACGTATATTATCTTCTAGACAATATCCAAACTCAAATTCAATCCTCATTACATTTATTATCACACTAAATAGTGAGGACTACTAAAACAACCATCTTGGACCATCACTTCGTTCCCCGACTAGTCCCGGCTATGTTCTCATTTCCTGAAGAGAACAATGAAAGCAAAAGGGTGAGCTCAACTAGTCTAGTAAGAAATATTATGATTAAGATAATGCAGAATATATTATCGTTAGCCTTCAACAGTGTTAAATTGATAACATACAATAAACATCAAGTTTAACTACAACGTGACAAGCAATCCATTATAAGAGTCAAGTAGAGCATGAAATCTACTATCTTCTATGATTTAAAAAGTTTATCATCAATTTTATCACTGAGACTCAGCTTAATAAATAAAACACATCATCGGATCATCCCTGCACTACAACCAAGGATATTCATTAGTATCACGTACACGAATTATCCATGCACTACAGGCCAAGGATATTCGTGTAATCATCAATGGTCATGATCATACCAACAACTGTCCATCAATGCACTACGGGCCAATGAGGAATTTTATCATTTGTAACATTACAGGTCATGATTATACCAAATGATCCCTGGTCATAATTATACCAATCAATAGTCCATCTATGCACATAAGCCAAATATGACTTTCATCACAATATAAGCATGAGGATGATGACAATGATATAAGAATTAAATTAAAAGAAAGCAAAGGATAAATTTTTAAAGATTTATAATGTAATTTATCTTGAATTCAATAATATCTAAATTGTCAGCATTATACTGCTTTGTGGAATAAAATTCAAGAATAATATTGTATTAAAAATTATTTGGATAGAAAAGAAATCAATTTTTTTTATCATGAATAGTACCCCTGGTGAATAGTACTCGAGTGAATAGTACTTCGTGAATAGTACTTCGGGAATAGTACTATGTGAATAGTATTGTTGATCGATTTTGCAATCAATGAATACGTACAAGTATACACGGTCAACAAGTAATAAAGTGATAAGAAAAGTATCATTCCCACGAGGAATTATTTAATAAAAATTATCAAGTACTAACTCTTAACCAAATCAATTTTATTTAAACAATTGCAAAGTGTGATTTTTCTAATTAAGAAAACTAAATTAATCAATTAAAACTAGATTACTCTAAAATTAATTCAAATAAATAAAGATTAAGACTCGACGAATGAATTCAGA
Source organism: Panax ginseng (assembly GCA_020205605.1). NCBI lineage: Eukaryota > Viridiplantae > Streptophyta > Magnoliopsida > Apiales > Araliaceae > Panax > Panax ginseng. Next base: position 163,074,141 of record CM035128.1, read on the forward strand.
TAAATAAAGGTTAAGACTACAATATCCCCAATTTATGTACTACAAACCAATTATCCAACTAGTTCAATTATTATGCCTAATGAATTGTTAACAGGAATTCTAAGTGTTAAAAGTCATTTCCCAAGTGATTAGTTAACTTTTATTCATTTCAATCAATATTGCGATATTCCTATGCAAAATAATTAAATTAAACCCATTAAGTTCTAATTCCCAATTTATTACATGCAGTGAACATATATTCCTATTCAATTCACGACCCAAATTATTCGTCTCATGCAAATAATCAAGCATACATGTTATCCTGTCCAGTTCTAACCCTAAATTTCATCTTTTGAATCCTTCTAGAGTAACACGGTAATTACTGGCCAAATAATTAATCAATACGCACAAGATATGATAAACAATTCACATTGGCATAAATAATTGGACTAAATTAAATAATTAATTCATAGACATAAAAGGTTCAATTTGTAGTCTTAATAAAAGAGTTAGTTCATAACGAAAAATAAAAACCAACAATCTCATGAAAATCAACTTGAAAGAATTACACAATTAAAAATAAGAAGAAGAAGAAGAAACTATTAAAGAAAATCTCCCAAGCTTCGATCTTCAATTGAAATTCTTCTCCACAAAATCTCTCTTGATTCCTGATTAGACTCCAGTTATGAATGAATCTCCTAATCTAATGGAGTGTATCTCTAATCTAATCTATGTAATCTCCCTTTATTTTATGTCTTACATCATGTATTTATAGGTTACAAGTCCAATTTTTAGCGTATGAACAAATCCGTTCCAATTTGGAGTCAAAAAAATGTCAAAATTTGTCCCAAAATGCGTCCAAGCTTGACCAAGCCCTTCCTCAGCGCCCCAGAGCTGCACCACTACCTCCTAGCGCTGGCCTCTTTTCCAGAAATTTTCTGCTCTGATGTCCTTTGAGAAAATGGCCATAACATCTTCGTTTGAACTTCGATTTTGATGATTCAAGATGTTCCGGAAAGAGGAGATGTATATCTACAACTTTCATTCTTTAAGTTTTTCGAAATAAGGTTTGGAGCAATACTGAAATTGGCTCTCAAGTTGCTTCTATGTAAATGGCAAGCCGAAAATGCGAATCTAGCAACCCCAAACGTCGATCCAGGTAACTTTTGTCCCAATTCCTATAAAACAATGTAAAACATGCATGAATAGACACAAACACTTAAAAATATCCAAAAGATTAAGCTCAAACGCACTCAATTTATGGGTATAAAACTCACTCATCAAATACCCCCAAACTTAAACATTTGCTTGTCCTCAAGTAAAAACACAATTTAGAAAAATTCATCCTCTAGCAATGATCCACCTAAACAATGAATCAATATGAATTTGCACAATGGCCTCAAAGGTTACAGCAAATGTTAACCCGCAAAAAATTTCAAAATAATGTCATGTCTAAAATTTTAACAACTTTCATTAGCTTCACATCTACTCATGATCCTTTAAGTGCGTGTGTGCATCCATATTTTCAAACTAGTCATGATTTAGCTAAGATCAACCAACACTCATAAAATATTTTCAAAAAAACTCTCAAAACTTCTTATCACATCAATCACCGCTAAAATAGAGAAAGCACAAAATTTTTTTCTTGAGGATCAACCAGATATTCAACTTTTAAGCACATATGAACCCTTCCCAAGTATTTTAAACATATATATTTTCTTTTCTCTATTTAGTGAGTGCATTTTACGCTCCATCTCACTTTCCACTTTTCATGAACGAGTGCGTTTTACGCTTCATCTCATTTTACATTTTTCATTGAACGAGTGCGTTTTACGCTCCATCTCGTGCCTGTGTTTATGGGGAGTGCGTTTTACGCTCTATCTCGACCCACCACATGCTTCAATTATTCAACTCGGGAAGGTTCCAATATTTTTTTTAAAAAATACCGTAAGATTTCCCCCAAACTTATATGAGTGCCTAATTTTCACTTCGAATGATGCTCAAATAAGATTTCTCAACTTGCAATGGTATCTTTCATAAGCATTTATCTATTCAACAATATAATCAACTGGTTCAAAAGGATCGAGTATATACCTTCTTGGACGGACTTGATGATCGTCTTGATAATATTCGCAGTGATGTGCTCCAGATTCAATCCTTTCTATCCGTCGAACAGACATATGCTCACATTCGTAGGGAGGCACTTCGTCAGGCAGTAATGACCACCGGTGACTCAGACCCTATCTCCGACGCTATCTTGGCTATTAAGAGTCTCATACTAGGTCCGACTAATTCTACTAAGCCCTCCATTAGATCTCGGAAAAAATCTGTTGCATCTAAATCTCGTGTGACTAATATGATGCAATGTTCTCACTATATGTCTACAAAAAATACACGAGAAAACTACTTTAAATTGAATGGGTACCAGACTAGTGGTATGAGCTTCAGGCTAAAAAAAAATTAGATTTTACCGATGAAAGAACGGGCCAAACAGCTTTGGCAGATGTTGAGCCTCACTTATCCTTGATACCACCAACTGAGTTTTCCCAAGATAAAGGCTCTGGTTTAGGTAACTTCGGTTCTACACTTGTTACCTCTTCTCTACATAGTGATTATGGTGCCTGGCTAATTGACTCCGGGGCCACTGACCACATGACATTTGATGAAAAAGACTTTATCCAAAAATCCCCACCACGCCGAACAAGTGTTGCAAATGCTAATGGGGTTCTTTCTCCAGTTACAGGGGTCGGCTTTGTGCCTCTCTCTCCATCTCTCACTTTATCTCATACTTTATTTGTTCCATCACTTTCGAACAAATTACTTTCAGTTAGTCAAGTTACTAAGGAATTAAATTGTGCAGTAATTATTTATCCTTCTTTCTGTCTACTTCAGGATATTCTCACCAAGGAGATACTTGGGAATGGTACTAAGAGGGGGTGACTATACTACATGGATGATTTCAGTGTAGGTCATGCTCATCATATATAGGGAAATGACAACGAACGACAGATTTGGGTGTGGCATAAACGTTTGGGACACCCTTCAAAGTGTAACTTCCAATGTGATACTTGCATTCTTGCTAAAAGTCATAGAGTTACCTATCCGTTGAATATGAATAAAAGTGATGTTCCCTTTGCTTTAATTCACTAAGATTTATGGGGTCCTTCTCCTATTTCTACTATGTTTGGTATTCGATGGTTTGTGATATTTATAGATGATTGTACTCGTATGACTTGGCTCTACTTACTAAAACATAAAAATGAAGTATTGAATGTGTTTTAGTCCTTCTATGCAATGGTTCAAACTCAATTCTGAGCTAAAATTTGGATTCTGAAAATAGATAATGGTCGCGAATATGTAAATCAAATGTTTCATGAGTATTTTCAACATCATGGACTTATTCATGAAAACTCATGTCCACGAACACCGCAGCAAAATGGTGTCTTTGAGAGAAAAAAATTGACACATCCTTGAAACTGCTCGGGCTTTATTAATTAGAGCTCATGTACCCGACTGACATTGGGATGATGTTGTAGTCACGGTTGTGCATCTCCTCAACCGGATGCCATTAAAAGTATTAAATTTTAAGACTCCACTACAGGCTCTTTCGACTTATGTTTCCTTACCTTCAGTGTTGATGAGTCCTCCTCGGATCTTTGGATGTGTCGCATTTGTACATCTCTATAAAGATCAGCGCACGAAACTTGAACCATGTGCCATCTGTTGTCTCTTCTTGGGGTATGCCTTACATCAGAAAGGATACCAATGCTATTATCCATCCACTAAACGCACCTATGTAACTATAGATGTCACTTTTCTAGAATCTGACACCTTCTTTCCTCCATTATCCACTTCTCCTCTTCAGGGGGAGATACGAGATGCAGAGCCAAATTGGTTAAGATATGAATGGTCGGGGTTGAATGACGATGACAATGAAATTCAGGTTAATGAGGAACTAAATAAAGAATCAGTTGTGCCTCCGGTTGTGCCTTTTGAAGTTGATATAGTTTCTACATCACCTGAAGCTGATATAGAACCCCCTCTCTCCTCAGTACCTGAAGATCCATCTCCTGAGAATATTCATGAGGTAAATACTCATGACTCATCTTCAGATATGAATAACATGAATACTCATGTTGGACACGCATTACCTTTCAGGCACAATCGTGGCAAGCCGCCAAACATGTATTCTCCAGAAATTAAGGAACGAAGATTGAAGTATCCAATTGTAAACTACGTGTCTACTAAAGAGCTATCCGAACCTCTAAAAGCATTTGTACATGTACTCTCCTCAAGTTATATTCCAAAAAGTGTTCAGGAGGCTCTATGTGATTCAAAGTGGACTCAGGCAATAAAAGAAGAAATTGAGGCTTTACTAAAGAAGACACGTGGACCCTTGTCACTTTACCTAAAGGAAAAAGCCAGTAGGATGTATGTAGGTGTTCTCTATTAAACATAAACCAGATGGATCGATTGAGCAGTACAAAGCAAGACTGGTAGCAAAAGGATATACCCAGACATATGGGGTGGACTATCGGGAAAATTTTTCGTCGGTTGCTACACTAAACACTATTAGAATATTACTATCTCTTGCAGCTAATCTTGAATGGCCACTACATCAATTTGATGTCAAAAATGCCTTTCTACATGGAAAACTTGAAGAGGACGTCTACATGGACATACCTCTAGGTTACACGGCATCTTCAAACATGGAGGTCATATGCAAGCTGCAGCGAGCTTTATATGGCCTAAAACAATCACTGAGAGCGTGGTTTGGGCGATTCACCTTGGAAATAAAGAAGTATGGATTCCGACAAAGCAATTTAAATTATACCTTATTTCTGAAGCATAGACAAGGCAAGGTAATGACTTTTATAGTCTATGTTACTATAAGAAAAAGGGATAATTCTGACAGACGTAACCTCGACGGAATATATTCCGTCAAAAATAATGTAATTTCGACAAAATAATCCCTCGAACATAATTTAATCATGACGGAATTTCGTTAAAAATAACAGGCCCTCCCTGGCGCCAACTTTCCCGCCAGCGCGAAAGCTATCTTCAACGAAAATATAACTATATCTGAGGGAATGCCCGTCGAGGATAAGTTAACTCCGAGGGACTTATATCCGACGATATTCCATCGGTATTAACTTAAAAAACCTAAAATCAAATCAGCTCAGTAGCCCATTTTGTTTATTTCTCTCAAATTACTCTCAATCTCTCCATCTCTCATCTCTCCATCGACATCTCTCCATCTCTTCATCTCACAAACAGTAGGGGCCCTAAAATCAAAGCTCTCTCCCGACAGCAGCTCGTTACGGTGCCATTTTTTTCGGCAGCAGCTTGTGGCGACGCTGTGGTGGTTTGGGAAAGCTTATAGCGGCGTCGTTTACTCCTCATCCTCTACCATAATCAGCTAGCTTAAAACTTTAAGGTTCTGCCCTAATTTTTCCCCTATTTGGAAGTCCCTAATTAATGTCATAATAATAGTTAATATATAGTTTTTCTGCCACAATCAATAATTATAAATAATTTGAAGTCCCTGATTGTGTGATACTGTTATGTGATTTGAATTGTGACTAATCGAGGAGTTATATTTGGGACTGTTACATGTTCTGATTTTGTGATACTATTAATTTGAATACATATTTTGCTTTGTGATCAGTTTGGGACTGATATATTTTTTGTTTAGTTTTGGGACCTATATATTATGTGTTTTGAATTGGGTTTAGTATTGAGTATATACACATATTAATCAGTAAGTGTTTGATTTATCTTATTTGGGTTTGCAAAAATTTGGGATTGATTTATGTTATTTAGTTATTCAATAAGTGTGTGATGATGATGTTTGATGTAGGTATATTTGCTATTTATGACGGAATTATTCAATTCCAAAATTTGTGGACCCTATAAAATTTGTTAGAATTCTTCAATTAGCCAATATTAAATTTACATAATATAATATAAGATAATATAATAAATTTAATTTTAATTAATTTAATTTAAATTAATAAAAAAATTTAAAAATCATATAATATAATACAAAATTAAATTAAATTAAATAATAAATTAAATTAAAATAAATAAAACAAATTTGATTTGATTTAATTTAATAGATAATTAAATTTAATAAACAATATTTAAAAATATATAATACAATACAAATAAAATATAATATAATAAAGCATAATAATAAATAAAATAAAATAAAAAATTTAATTTAATAATTAAAAATAAATTAAATAAATAATAATAATAATAATAAAAACTAAATTAAATAAATTAAATTAAATTTAATGAATTTAATTTAAAAATTATATAATATAATAATTTGAAATAAAATAAAATATATTAAAACATATTAATAAATTTAATCCGATTTAATAAAATAAAAATGAATTTAATTTAATTTAATAAAATAATCAAAAATTATATTATATATTATAGTACAAAATAAAATAAAATACGATAAAATAAAATAATAAATATAATTAATTTTTATAAAATAAAATAAAATCATTTAATAGTAGTCTCCATATATATTTCAAATAACAGTTCTCAGAAACTAAGTAACACTTAGTTTTTAATTAGCAAAATAAACTAAGTAGCATTTGCTTAGTTTGCCACAATTTTCAATAAACTCAATAATACTCTCCCTTTAATCTTCATTACACTCAATAATGTAATATACTTTAAAACTTAGAAACCCGTTTGACATTCACTCAGTAGGAGTGAATGTGAGCAAGCGATCGATTTGGGATCATTACGGATTATATGTCATCACTTAAGTAGGCTTAGTGCCCGTCTGAACGACATACGTTTTTTTTTGTTTTGAGGATTTTTCGACTGTTATCACACATAACAGCTCTTAATTTGGAAGTGAATATTTCTCGTCCATGAGTAATGACTACTAGGAGAAGAGTCAAGGATTTCCTTGTATGTAGGGTTCGACATAGTAGTTGCAGCTAATAGTACTTCAACCGGTTCCTTAGCAGCAATTAAAAAAAATAAGGGTCGTAGTTCCTGTTTGTGTCCTATACTCGAATAATAAAGTTAATTGAATTACTGCGGACATTCCTCACTGTTCCATCATAACAGATGACAACATCTTGAAGGAGTGCCATTAAGTTGTTGAACAAAGTTCTAGGTTAAGAAACCCTCTAGATGAACGAACGATCACTTCTCTGCTAGGAATGAATCATCTCCTCATATGGGTCCAATCCATGACATAGACAGCTTCTCACCACTCGAATTCCTCAGATGTGTAGTTCTCACAGAACGTCTCACCTCTTTTTCTATGAGAACTATCCATCTGAGGAATTCGGAGTGGTGAGAAGTTATCTATGACATGGATTGGACCCATATCATGCAATGATTCATTCCTAGTAGAAAAGTGATCGTTCGTTCATCTAGAGGGTTGCTTAACCTAAAACTTTGTTCAATAGCTTAATGGAACACCTTCGGGATGTCGTCATCTGTTATGATGGAACAATGAGGAATGTCCGCAGTAATTCAATTAACTTTATTATTCGAGTATAGGACACAAACAGGAACTACGATCCTTTTTTTTGCTTCTGAGGAACCAGTTGGAGTACTATTAGCTGCAACTGCTATGTCAAACCCTGCATACAAAGAATTCCTTGACTCTTCTCCTAGTAGTCATTACAGCTGCAACTGCTATGAAACTTAGAAACCTGTTTGACATGTAGGAGTGAATGTCGAACAGTAGTCTCTATAGATTCCAAATAACAATTCTCATAAACTAAGTACCACTTACTTAGTTTATCATTGGAAAAATAAACTAAGTAGCATTTACTTAGTTTGCCATAATTTTCAATAAACTCAATAATACTCTCCCTTTAATCTTCAATACACTCAATAATATGTGTACTATACTTTGGAACTTAGAAACCCGTTTGATATTCACTCAGTAGGAGTGAATGTGAAACGATCCCCGATTGGGGAATTTATTCTTTGGATGTTATGTCTCTCACTTAGGCTGGTGCCAATACGAAATGGTACGTTTTTGTTGTTTTAAGGATTTTTCGATTGTTATCTCTATATGTTCTTCGAGTGCATACTTAGATTAAGTTATCTTAGTCTATTTCGTGTGCTTGGAGACCATGGGGAGGTGCTGCCGAAATTTTCTTGAAACTCATGAAACGTACTCAATGTGTTGGCACTAGTGACGAGACGCATCCAATAATGGGATAGAAGCCTTACCCTTGTCCTATAGAGTGGAGATACTAGGTAAATCTAATTCATGCATGAATATCCAAATTAACTGAATGCGTCTTCTGTATAGTTAAAAATGTCAGCCGACCGGAGTTGGATGTTGTGACGCCCCCAAAATAGGTATACATCACCCATCTTGAGTCGCCAGATATCACACTACAGAAATAAAATACAAACTTCTTTAATATAACTGTCGTGTAAAAATATGACAAAACATAGCTGAGTTTTTACATGAATATTATCTTCTAGACAATATCCAAACTCAAATTCAATCCTCATTACATTTATTATCACACTAAGTAGTGAGGACTACTAAAACAACCATCTCAGACCATCACTCCGTTCCCCGACTAGTCCCGGCTACGTTTTCATTTCTTGAAGAGAATAATGAAAGCAAAAGGGTGAGCTCAACTAGCCCAGTAAGAAATATTATGACTAAGCTAATGCATAATAAATTATCCTTAGCCTTCACAAGTATAACAACTGATATAATACAATAGACAACAAGTTTTAGATCAACAACTGCAGCAGAATAAGCAATCCATTAGAAGAGTCAAGTAGAACATAATGTCTACTGTCTCCTCTAGATTAAAAGTCCATCGTTAATATTTTATTCCTGTAATACTCATCAACAGTTCTTTGTTATACAAAAAAAGAACTCTCATCACCTGTCTTCACCTGAGGCACCAAAGATTATAGTTAAATCCACAATTCATATTTATAATCATGTAAATCGACAGTTCCTCCTTGCCACAAAGGCTTAATAGAACGTTTACTCAATATCCTTACCCCAAAGGCTAAAGATATTCAAATGTAATAACAATGATCATACCAATCAGTTGTCTACCTTTGCACCACGGGCTGAAGATATTCAACTATAAAACCAATGGTTATGATCATACCAATCAATTATCTGTCAGTGCACTATGGATAAAGACATTCAACTATTAACTAATGGTCATAATCCTGCCAATCACGTCATCAAATTATCCATGCACTACGGGCCAAGGATATTCATTAGTATCACCAATGGTCATGATCATGTCATACACCTGTCCATCTTTGCATTACGGGCCAAAGCTTTCAATCAACAGCTCGTCTTTGCACATAAGCCAAAGATATACAATTGTAAAATCAATAATCAACAGTCCATGTTTGCACGTAAGCCAAAGATATACAGCCATAAAACCAATAATCAACAGTCCATCTATGCACGTAAGCCAAAGATGACTTTTATCACAATATAAGCATGAGGATGATGACAATGATATAAGCATTAATCAAACGCAATCAAGGATAAATATTAAAGACTTTAAATTTATCCAGAGTTTAAAAATATCTAAATTGTCAACATGATAATGCTTTGTGGAGTAAAATTCAAGAATAATATTCATGTATCAAAAATAATTTGAATGGAAAAGAAATAACTTTTTTGACTGAATAGTACCCCGTGAATAGTACCCTGACATGAAAAGTGTCCTAAATACCTGAGTGAATAATACTAGAGTGAAAAGTAATCAGGTGAATAGTAACCCATGAATAGTAACTCGTGAATAGTACTCCGGCACGAAAAGTGCCCCGAATACCCGAGTGAATAATACTAGAGTGAATAGTAACTGGGTGAATAGTAACTCGTGAATAGTACTCCGGCACGAAAAAGTGCCCCAAATACCCGAGTGAATAATACTAGAGTGAATAGTAATCTCGACACAAAAAGGTAAAAATTCCACAATAAAATTCATACCAATATTCCGGCATAATGATATTGAAAGAAATAATATCATTTACGAAAAAAATAACATCCCTTACTAATACGAAAGAAATAATACCCCTTACGACTGTTGAACGGAAATAATATTCCTACGAATATTGAACGAAGATGATATTCCTTACGAATATTGAACGAAAATAATATTCATACGAATACGAAAAATAATATCTCTTTAGAATATGAAATAAATAATACCCCTTACCTCAGAAGAAGATTTGGATCTTTGGAATAGTGAAGTACGGACTTTCTTCTTCTTTCTCTCTATAAGCTTCTCTCTCTATAATTGCTCTTGTGAGTCTTAGTGAATTGGTGAGAATGAAGGAAGAATGAGCTTCTATTTATAGGAAAATATAGTTTCGATAATTGCACGTTTTGGGGCTCAAAATATTACAGTATAATACCTTTATCTTTTCTTTCATTTTTAATTTAGTCCTGCAAGTATTATCAAACTTGCACCACCTCCCCTAATAGTATATCATGTGAATCAATAGTACAATCATGTGACTCAAAAGTTCTATACATGTGAAAAAAATAATTACAGTATAGTACCTTCATCTATACCTTCATTTTTAATTTAGTCATGCAAGTATTATCAATCTTGCACCACCACCCATAATAGTACATGCATGTGAATCAATAGTACACATATGTGAACATATACTTATAAGCATGTGAATTAATAGCAATTAATTGCTCATTTATCCGATTAATTACCCGATTGGTCAATATAACTTCCAGACATCAATTATTATCAAAATAAACATCGATTTCCACTAACACTAATAATCCCAACACAATGGAACTATCAATTTCATCTTTAATCAACACGAACTTATTCATCATTAATATTATAACTCATAATATTTAACAACCAGATCGTTCCCAGGAAAGAGGGGTCTTTCCGATAAGGATTTCTCCTTATTGGTGCGCAATTAGGTGACCAAACCTCTCCTTGACAGAACTTCTAGACATTGTCAATATTGCAAATAATAATATGAATAACTTTGTCGTCTCAATTATTGATTTAATAATATAAAATATTGATACTGTGACAATAATTGAATTAATAATATGAGAGATATGATGCAGCAATTACTATAGCAATAATTGAGTATAACTGAGTGACTTCTTACGTAAACATCAATAATCAATACCGTTTATTACTATGAAACCACGTGTATTACTGTACTTTTACTACCGGGTAGTTCAACAGTTTTAACGGTAACACTTTCGCTGTTATTTTTATAAAAAGATAATTATGTCATTTTCTAACTACGACAATACTTTCGTTGTGGGGTCCACCAATGATTATGCCGTCGTACGAATATTCCATGTTAAAACGAATATTCCCCGACTAATCGAATATTCCCCGACACAACGAAATTTTATATCAACTTATTTACTTTGCAAAATTTTCACATATCACCCTTAACTTTAACCTTTTATCAATTTAACCATTTATAAAATAAAATAATAATTATAAGAAAATTGAATACTTTCATTTCATAAAATTCAGGTTCTTACAGATGTACCGTAGGATACACAGTGATGCGAGGGGATTAGTCTCAGCTTATCGTGTTGGGGTGTCAGATTTCTTGAACAAAGAAATAGAACATGTTGATGATCCGAACGGGAAGATGTGATGCCCATGTGTCAAGTGTAAAAACCTAATTTGGAAGAAAGTCGACGAGATTAAATTTGACTTATTTTCCCATGGATTTGTGGATGGGTACTTCGTATGGACTTATCACGGGGAATCATAAGTGATTGAAAATATTGTGGAACAACCATTTCTACGGGATTCATACGTTGAAAACTATGATCCAGTAGAGATATTGGTCGATGCTTATGGCCCTACTAATATTGGCTGGGCTGAAAATGAGCCTTCTTCAAGCAGTGCTAAGCAAGTGCCAAATGATATAGTTACTACCTTTTACAAGTTGCTATCTAAATCTGGGGTCGCGTTGTATTCGAGAAATGATACGAACACCAAGCTTTCTGCAGTGACGATGCTCTTACACTTCAAGATATGAGCATGACTGTAGTGAAAGAGGTTTCAACGATTTGCTTACTATAGTTGGATATTTCTTACCCAAGGATCATACTCTTCCTGCGAATTATTACGAAGTGAAGAAGATGGTCAAGGGGTTAAATATGGGGTATCAGAAAATTGATGCTTGTGAGCAGTATTGCATGTTATACTATGGGGAGGACAGAGATAAGGGACAATGTAATAAATGCAGCTTACTGCGCTACAAGGTGACAAAACATGGGGAAAGGAGAAATATGTTCCTAGAAAGATTTTACAGTACTTTCCTCTTGCACCGAGGCTTCAGCGGCTATTCATATCGTCTCATACGGCTCAACATATGAGTTGGCATCGAACAAGGGATGTCGTTCCTGGTCAACTGACTCACCCAGCAAATGGAGATGAATGGAAGAGATTTGATGCAAATTATCCTGAGTTTGCGGAAGAAGTTATAAATGTTAGGCTTGGCATGGCTACTGATGGCTTTTGCCCTTTTAATAATTTTAGCCAGCCGTACTCAGTTTGGCCAGTCATTATGGTCGCTTATAATCTTCCACTGGTAATGTGCATGAGGGATCCGTATTTGTTCTTTACTTTACTCATTTCGGGGGATAAAAGTCCTACAACAGACATTAACGTGTACCTTCAACCATTAGTGGATGATTTAAAGATGTTGTGGGAGATAGGGGTCCAGACGTATGATAAATAGATATGCGAGAATTTTATGATGAAGGCAGCCCTGTTATGGGCCATCACTGACTTTTTGGCTCTTGGGATGGTTAGTGGTTGGTCAACTCACGGAAACCGTCTCCTGTCCAGGTGTGTATGGGGGATGCAAGGTAACCGATTCAAAAGATGGGCAAAAATATAGTTTCTTTGGGCGCTTTCGTAGATTCTTGCCTCTTTATCACGACATGAGAAAGATGTCTTCACAGATTCAATGAAAATGCAGAGAAGAAAGGGTTTATTGGTCGATGTGGGCCGTTGAGGTGAAATTTTGGTTGAACAACTTGATTTTCCTTTTTCGGGGAAGGAACATAGTAAATTGAGAGCAGCCGGGTTATGCTCATTGTATTTTGACGATGTTGTCTCAACGAAGCACAACCGTTTAGGAAGGAATGAGGTTGTTGGTCCAATGTCTCATGCTGATGATGAGTTAGCTGTATTCACATATACGACTAAGTCATTTGGCCATGAGATGCTGACTTACTTAAGCGACAAAGAGTTGAAGATTGTATCTACATACGTGCTTCTAAATATGCCCGAAGTATCATCATACATCATGTATGAATAATTATTTGCGATATTTAGTGCAATTTATAAGTGTAGTCATCTATATATGTTAAAGACATTTTACTATTTTCGCAGTTCATTCGAAGAGGAAGCGTATGCTTCTAACCTAGCTTTTACTGCAGCAGAGTTGGAAACATTCACTAATGCTAATTTCCAACAGTGGTTTAAGAAAAGGGTTGAAGCGGAGAACATTTATGAGCATTTTATAGATGTCATCCAAGGACCTTATAAAGTTGTTAGTTCTTTTTCTGGTTACATCGTGAATGGGTATAGATTTAGAGTCGATGACTTGAATGAACTCACATCAGTTAATTCTGGGATTATGGTGTTGGGAAGCTGCTACCAAGATTCTGAGTCCAATTACTATGGTCGTTTACAGGATGTGGTAGTGTTCAATTATCACGGGGGTAAAAAGGTAGTTACATTTAAGTGTAGGTGGTTTGATACTGAAAAGGGGGTTAAAGTTGATCGTAATAGAATCACAACCGTCGATATCAAGTCAGTGTTAAATTCAAAGGACGTTTTTGTGTTACCAACTCGAGCGACTCAAGTGTATTACGCTCCTAATGTCGTAAATACTCGAAGCCCCTGGTACATAGTAGTCACAACTAAAACACATTCATTTAATGCTGAGAACCTGTTTGGTATGGATGAGGCATTGCAAGAAGATGTTAGCAACCCTTTGGTTGTAGTGTTCCATGCTGAAGACGTGATGAGTACTGATGTCATTGACATACGTGACGATGAGGATGTCGAGGCAAACGTACACATGAATGATTATGTAGTCATTGAGGATGATAACGATGACAAAATTGATCTCAAAACTGAGGATGAGAAAGATATCGAATTCAAGAATGATATACACGTTGATTCTGATGGGTTTGATGACATACGTAATTGAAAATGAGCATTCATATTAGTACATACCAGATATTATTAAACCTTACATATTTATAATCTACCAATTTGGTTATTGCAGTGGAGGTCGCCGAGGTGGTGGGCGATTCGGTACTGGAGACGGTAGCCACGATGGAGGCTCTTCTTCAGGTGCTAGTAAGTTATCTTAACTCGGATTTAAATATATCTTAAGTTGCATTAGTTTATGTTTATTGACTCAATTAAATATAATTATTATAGATGCACCTCGTCAATGACACCGAGGGACGAACCTCGATATCTTTGGTCGTCGTCGTAAAGTGATTACCACACTAAGATCTTAGGTGGATGTCGACTCGAGGATAGTAAGTATTAATATATTGGTAATATTTCTGTCACTTATTGCAAAACACAATTCACATAACACATATTGTTATATTTTTCCTATAGTATACTAGACTCGGTGATTAAGCACACCCTACACGCGATCTGTTTGACGCATCTCCCGAGAGGGTGTATGCGGTTCAGCCAGTATGCGCGGTACGATGCCACTTTTATGCAGACCGTCTTACGGGAGTTCCACGTAAGTTAAGCATATTATATGAACTACTACATAGTTGTATTAGGATGACAAAATCAATTGTTCCTGATTTTTAAAGTTTTATTATAGGTTTATTATAGATTTGACCCGAGCATCTCTCAGACAGCTAGCGACGATGTGTTTACTTCACATGTTGTTGCGATTACTCCGGTTGGCTGCATGAGATGCGACAGAGGGCGGCCCGGGCAGTTGAGGACCAGCCCGAGACCACCATCAGAGATCATCAGCCCCGCATAGTCTCCGATTTATCCTGGGAGGCTATGTGTGCGCACTAGGATGCTGATGACTTCAAGAAAAAGTCTGAACAAGCGAAGAAGAACCGTGGTTAGCTCCGAATAGTACACACCACTGGTTCTCAGTCGTTCGAGGAGGCGAAGACGGTAAGTGTGTTGTATTTATCAGTTCTCACACAAATACTTAATACCTGTTTTATGAATGTTTTTATTAGGCCTTGAGGAGGACCTTGAGCCGAGATCCTACCATTTTAGAGTTTTGGGATCAAGCCCACACGCCTAAGGTCGAGCGTGTTTTGTCTCAGGCAGCTTTAGCTATATGGGTAAAACTCATCTTACTATTTAGCTTTTAGTAATATTCAATCGTAAATAAAATGATATAATTAACATACTTATACAAAATAAATTATAGGACCGATTTCAGAGGCTTCGGGACGAGCGTATAGCTGAGCTGGACGCTATTAGGAGGGGTTTTGAGCTGTTAGATTCCGTCACCCTCTTCTATCGATATTGTATTAGATCGGGATGAGGATCTGAGACTATGGGTCACATCTCAGGATCCCCCTACTACCAGTACTGGCAGATATCAAGTGTTGGGTCTGCCGAGGATACCCGCATATACACTTCCTAGAGGTAATATTTTTTATGTTTCACAAAATTATCCGAATTTATCACATTATATAAATTATTATTAGTAATAGAATTTGTATCTTTTTATAGGCTCTAGTCAGTGCCAGCGTCCGAGAGCACATGTCAGACTATCTTATACAGGCGCTGGCTTGGATGATGAGATCTTCTAGCGGCTGATAGGGGTCGTGTCGGATAGGTTCCGTACCGATCCGGTCTTTTGACATCAACAGTTGCCTACCAGTTCTCGTCTTCACCAGATTGCTTAGAATATTATAGGAGGGGCCTCTGCAGAGAGTACAAGATTACCGCGGGAGCAGTTCGACATTTTCAGCACCGAGATGCTCCGGATGGTGATTACCCTATTAGAGGAGGCTTTTCGTCCGCCCCCGCCTACTTAGGTATTCTTATTGTTTATGTTTTTTTTTCAATTAAGGCTAGCTTGTTAATTCTCTCTCTCTCTCTCTCTCTCTCTCTCTCTCTCACACACACACACACATATATATATATATATATATAGACTAAAGATTTATATTTTTGATTCTATCAACAGGGTGGCGATGGCGAGCAAACTTGCGATGGACGACACTGATTTCCATACACCAGAGCAGCGTCATTCACCTTCGCCCGATGATGATACTTTTACTAGTTTATAGTTCATTTGTATTCATGTTATTGTAGAACATTTGTATATATTATAGTGTCTAATTGCGTCTGTATAAGTATTTTAGAACATTTGTATATATTGTAGTGTCTAATTGCGTCTGTATAAGTATTGTAAATTATATTCTTTATCATTTATGGAACATTAGCTTATATTTGTAATTGTTAGCTCAGTAGTGTTGATGATAATCAGTTAGTAGATTACGTTTTGTTGGATGTGTTGTTATCGTTTTTAGCGTTACGTTGAATATTTGAATGTAAGATACAGATTTATATTATTCTGTAATGGGTTGTGACAGGTTACAGGTACATAAATGGGTTTAAACACCTGGAAACTGCACTTTTAAAATCTGCATTTAATAATAAAAAAAATAGTTAATTCCGACGGAATAAGGTATTTCCGACGAAAATTCTGTTGGATTTAATAATTACCCAATTTTTAATAAATATCAGTATATTTTAATTTTCAGTCGGAAATAGGTTGCTTCCGAGGGAATAGTTTCGTCGGAAATAAGGAATATTATACTCGACAGAAAGTTTTGTCCTATTTATTCAGTCGTAAATAACTTATTTTTGACGAAATTCCGTTGGAGATAATCCGTCGTAGACAAGATATGTACGACGGAATTTGTGACTGGTGATATCTTCGACACGTATATATACGACCGAATTTCTGACGAAATATTCCGTCGGAAATAACCTATGTTCGACGGAATAGGCTTATTTCTGAGGGAAAATTCCGTCGGAAATAAAGCTTTTCCTTGTAGTGTGTAGATGACATGATTATCACAGGAGATGGTCCAGAAGAAATATCGTGACTCCAATTGAAAATATATACTGGACTTATTATCAGAGGTAAGACTACTAGATTGTAAACCTGCAGACACACCAATTGTCCAAAACCACAAACTTGGAGAATACCCAAATCAAGTGCCAACAGACAAGGAGAGGTACCAAAGACTGGTTGAAAAGCTCACTTATCTCTCACATACCCACCCAGATATCGCTTATGATGTAAGTGTAGTAAGTCAATTCATGCATTGTCCGAATAAAGATCACATGGATGCAGTAACCCGAATTCTTAGATACTTAAAGTCCTCTCCTGGAAAAGGACTTATGTTTTCGAAGAATAATCACCTAAGGGTGGACGACTATACAGATGCAAATTGGGCAGGTAATATTTCAGACAGAAAATCTACTTCTGGTTATTTCATGTTTGTTGGAGGGAATTTTGTTACATGGAGAAGTAAGAAAAAAATGTAGTGGCACTTTCAAGTGGAGAGGCTAAATTCCGAGGAATGGCAAAAGGACTTTATGAACTTCTCTGGATCAAAAGACTGCTTACTAAGGTGGGTTTTGCTTCTACCTCCAAGATTGATCTCTTCTGTGATAATTATAAAAATGCAATTGCTATCTCTCATGACCCGGTACAACATGATCGCTCCAAACATATAGAGGTGGATAGACATTTCATCAAAGAGAATTTAGAAGCAAAAGTAATTCGGTTCCCATTTGTTAAGTCTGAAGATCAACTTGCAGACATACTCACAAAGGCTGTATCAAGTAAAGATTTTCACAACTCACTTGACAAGTTGCACATCAGAGATCTGTATGCATCAACTTGAGGGGGAGTGTTGATTTGAGCTGTTGATGTGATAGAATCTATTCAATTAAGAGTATTCCATGATACTTGTCATAGAATCCCTTCTATCTAGATCTTCTGTAATACTAGTTATAATTGTTGTATAACCATAAATAGGTGTTAGTTTTCCTATTATAAATAGGTCATTTGTATGGTAAAACAAATATGAATGAGAAGAAAGATTTTAACATGGTCAAATATAGGTCATCCCATATTTTAAATTTCAAGCTTATCATTATTATGGTTCAATTAAATAAATTATTTATGATATTTAATTTCTATATTCAATTTCACATTCTATCTTTAATGTTTTATACATTCTTCCTCTATCTAAAAATTTTTATACACTAAATCTTTAAAAAAAATTCTCTAAATTTTTATACATTTTTATTTTAATTTATTTTTTAAAAATTTTGATATAAGATGCTAGTAATTAAGACTGTTGTCAAGAATCAAAGTCTACAAGATATACTTGTATAAAAAGGACAACATAATTCACTTTCACAATCACAAATATTTACTCTGAAACATCAAAATTATTATTTTTTAATTTTTTTGTTATATTGATAAACACATCCTTTTTACTGCCACCAAAAATCAAACCCTCGACTTCATAGATATCATGATACGAGTCATATTACTGGTTCAAATATCATCGGGGTAAAACAACAAAATTATTGTCACGTACTAAGATACAATAGCAAGACACAAAGCAAAAACATGTACGCACGTATAGTATCAGTTGCATATATAGGCACCCACAAAGAAACCAGAAAAGGTAGTTGGATTCCCATTATTTTATACTATATGATTCCAATGCTATTTGGCCCTGTTTTTCTTTTAAAAAATATAGGTTAAATTTTAATCAACACAAATAACTTTAAGTTGCAACTTTTCTGCATTACTTAATCCATATATATAACCCAAAATGTTCACGTTTACAAGGGAGTAAATTTCACATTCGGATTTATCTTTAATTTGTAGCTAGAACTAGAAGTAACTCAAAATGATTGTAATTTGAGTCATACTACATGTGACAAATAAAAAGATGTCAATAATAAATAGAGACTGATATGTATATATGGAATAAGTATATACGGACAGGTAAATTGGATCGGTAGAATAAAATAGATTTGTTCGCGCGAAAAAATCCATTTTATTCTACGCGCGAACAAATCTATTTTATTCTACCGGTCTAATTTACATGTCCGTGTAGAAGGACTCGTATATATGGGATAGGTAGGAATTCATTAAGAATAACTCCACTTTAATTTATTTTATCTGATCGCTTAGAGTTTTACGTGGTTCGCAATTCAACTTCGTCGTAAATTTGTCTGACATATAAATCATGCATTTCCCTTGTATTTTTTCCCACATGCCTACATATTGAACTATTTCAATTCATTTAGTTTGGCCGAAAAAAGTGAAAATCCAAATGTCATTTACAAGCCAAATCTTCCTTTTAGCAGCAGCCGTTCAGTTCCACAAAAGGCACAGCAACAGGAGAATTGCTTGGATCTAAAGTACAGGGAATATATATATAGCATCAAGAGTCAGTCAAGCTCCACGACAACTCTATCTGATCTCCGACAGTACCTGATAGTTCTCCCACTCAACAGGAGAATTTATACCACTATATTCAATAATCATGTTTTAATTAGTTTTTATTTTCTTTTTTGAAAACCTATTCTATTATAATTTAATTTTAAAGATACATTTCATCCTACGGCCTTAGAGAAATCTAAGGAACGGGTCAGGAGAGTTAAGGAGAACTTAAGGAAAATTTACATATATTTTTCATGTTGCGTCTTGATTAATTTTAAAACATTCTGACTTCTATTGGGTACTAAACTCGAACATACGACCTTGCACACTAATTTAATACTCACTATGTCCCGCAAAGACGGGTTTAGTTTAATTTTTTTGGTCAAATTTACCAATTTGAGAATTGATAATTAAGCAAAAAAAATTATATTTTTGAATTCCAAAAATTAGATGTTAAGAGTAAATTACACGTGATTTCTTATGGTTATAATCTTTTTACCTATATTTCAAAGAAAATAGGATAAATTTTGATTTTAAAATTGGATTTTAAAATTCAAACTAAGCTAATATTTGTTGGATAGAGGGAGGAGCTTAGAACAAAAAATACTCAAACTCCAACCGTTTTATATATATATATATATATATATATATATATATATATATATATATATATGAATTCATCAAATGCGTAGCAACCGGTTGCTACAGATCCTATTCCATTAACCACATCTTATACCGTCCATCATGATATCTAAAGGCTGGGATTAAATTAAACTTGAACTCTGCCGCTACTCCTAACGACATACATATTCTTTCTAGCGACCCGAAAAATTATAAATATTTATAATTTTGTGTTTGTGTTTGTATATTGTAGGAGCAGCATTAGACCAAGGAATTGCATATGTACTGATGCTGCTTGCTTTGGGGCTTACCTATATCATTAATTGATTCTTTTGAAGGAGTTGTGGGATTTTTTTTTTTCAAGTGTGGGCCTAAGTATAAATTAGGGTTCAAATGTGACCTAAAAGAATTGAATGACAAACGAAAATGGCGGAAATAAATGAGCATGACCCGATAGAAGCCTTCACGTGTCCCAAGGCAGAAGAGTCATAGAAACGACTTATTTTGGGAATTGATTGAGGGATTGGATTGGTGGCTAGAAGAATAGGACGATCTGGGCATTACTCTGATGACTAAGGGTAAATTTGGGATCTAGCACATAACCACCCTCCAAAAAAACCCTATAAATACCCCTTCCACTCCATTGGGAAGGGGACCTCACTTCTCTGGAGACTCAGGACTTGGACCTTTTGGAAGACTAGGAGACTTGGAGATTCTCTCTCAACCCAAAGACTCAAGAAGGCCCTCTGAATCCTTGCTACCCTAACAAGGTTCTTGGATTCTAAGAGTTCTGCCACGTGTCGTTGGAGTAATCGCTCACCTGTTCTTCTCCCCTCTTCAATCAATCAATCAATTCCGTACTTTTCTTGGATTTCTCTCCTCCTCAGCCAACACGAAACCCTAACCCTAGCAAGGTACGATTTCATTGCCCACATTTCTTTGGAGACTCTGCTGGGGAGGTATAGAATTCGTGAAGGGTATGCCCACAACTCGAAGTGGGAGAACTACAGGAAGAGCTGCTTCACCAATAAATAGTATTACCTTATCAAATCCAGTTCCAAGGCAAACAACTCAAGCTTTCCAAAGCGCAAATCTGGATTTTGACATACCACTTATTGAAGACGCTTCGGAAGGGAGTTCAACATCACTATACATGGCCAATCAACAACAAACCAACGCAGAAAGGCAAGTCGAGGATGCAAGCGAAGAACAGACGGATGTTGTGCAACTGGAGATGCTCAAGGCATTAAAGGAAACACGGGAAGGACAAGGGATGATGATGGCCATGATGCTGGAGATGCAGAGGAAGCAAAAGGAGATGGGGAACTTTCGTCAGCAGTTGATGCAGATCCCTACCTTCAAGGCCATGTTCCCAGGCAATTCTCAGGGAGAACAAGCAGGAGTGGAGGACAACAACAATGACAGCAACAACAAAGAGAACCAGATTGTACCTCCATTGACTAAAAGTCAATCGGTTCCAGTAATCAACTTGGAGCTCCAGAACAGTGGTGACGGGCCACAACCTAGGTTAGAAGCAAGCCAACCTCAGACAAACATCATCCCAATCGCGCTCTTCAAAGACTTTCACAGTGCGAGATGCCAAATCGTCCCAAGCCATGTCCAGCGAGTGAGCCAGCAAATGCCACCAGTGCCAGCTTTACGCGATGCAAGTGTACATCAACCAATCTCTTCACCATACACGCCGCCAATACAACAGTATATTACAATATCCCAGAGAGTTCACGCCACAAGCCAGTACATGACGAAGGATGATATGAACGATGTGATCAATCAACTTCGCAAGCAGACATCCCGACCCTCGGAGTTAGATTTTACTCCACCTTACCCTACACACATTCGGAGGCAACCTTATTCGATGGGGTATATTGAGCATCCCCCGTAGTTTCCAAAATACAACGGGGAGAAAGGAAATGTCAGGGAACACATTGCCAGGTTCGTAGAGTCGATGTCTCCATGTCTAGGATATGATGAAGTAAACAACCACAACTTGTTGATGAGGGAATTCAACAAGACTTTGATGGATAGTGCCTTCAGTTGGTACTACAATTTGGAGAATGGATCAGTCCATGATTGGGATGATCTAAAATTGTAATTTTTTAAGAAATTTTTCTATGTGCAGAAACAGGTAACCACCGTAGAGCTCATGCGATTTAAGCAGAAGCCAAACGAGGAGCTGTCAGATTACGTGGATAGGTTCAGGGCCCAAGCACAGAAGTGTGCAGAGCCAATTGAAGAAAAGAAATTGGTTAGCATATGCAACAATGGTGCTTTAGACGCCTTCAAGCCCCACCTCATTACCAAAGCTTGTGATTCATTTGCGACCCTCTCATCTTTTGCACAAGACTTGGGAGGAATCATGACATTTCCCACCAGCCATGCGATGGTTACATGGAAGGGCAAGAGGACATCAAGCGTGGCTTTCATGATTCTCGGTCAAAACCACAAGGGCAAGAGGGAAAAGAATGAGAAATTTGAAGCAGAGAAAAGCATGGGGACAAGTATGCGTAATGCCGGTTTGGAGGCTATTACATGTAGCGAGAAGGCATTCAGGAGCCTGTACGAACAATGGGTTGAGCATGGAGTGGTGAAGCCTTCAAGGCCCCGGTTAGTTGTAATGGAAGAGATGAAAAGAAGACTGGACTTCTGTGTATACCACCAATACGCAGGACATTCCACTATGGACTGTTACAGTCTGCGGAGGATATACCATGAGAAGCTGGCGGCCAGGGAGATTGAACTAGGAGAAGAAACGTGTAACACTATCACCCATGGTGCAGTCCCGGAAGTCAAGAACCCAAATACTGGCTCTACCATCGAAAAACTCTAACCTACAGATGAATTAAAAATCCACCCAAGATGGTGGTCCACCAAAAATGGTGGTTTAAGTCCTCAGGAGTCTCCCTTGCCAAGTAATTGGATGAACAAGGTTGGAGGCACAAGAATTGACGAATTAAAAAATATATATAAAAAAAATCCACCTAAGATGGTGGTCCACTCTAAATGATGGTCAAGTCCTCGTAGACTGTACTTGCCAAAAAATTGGACGACCTAAGTGACGAGGCACCCGATTTCAAGTCCTCGTAGACCGCACTTGCCAAGAAATTGGACGACCCAAGTGATGAGGCACCCAATTTCAAGTCCTCGTAGACTGCACTTGCCAAGAAATTGGACGACCCAAGTGATGAGGCACCCGAGTGTTACACTTTATCATTAAAAGTGAATGAGGCACTTGACTATAAGTCCTCAGACCCAAAAAGTTATACTTTCAACTTTAAAAGTAATCGAGGCACCTGACTATAAGTCCTCGAACTAGACAAGTTATACTTTCAACTTCAAAAGTAATCGAGGATTTATTATTTGAAACGTTATGCTTTTCGTTAAAAGCAATTTTATTATCAATAAATTGTCAAACTTCCGCTTATGCTTGAATATTTTTTCTAATCTTTTTTAAAAAAATATATAGATTCAAGTGTTGGTTTGCATGAAATCAAAAAAAATATATTTTCTCTTTAACAAAATTTATGAGGCCTATTGTTGTCTTGGAGTATTAATTTGAACAACTTAAGATCCAATGTTAAATATTGAGTTTTAAGGAATCATTCAAATTAAAGGCAATCAATAAGGATAAAGAAATTATATTTTGATGAATGAAATATATATACATGAATTTTCTGATACAGAAAATAGAAAAAAACTATGAAAGCTCATGATCTAAAGGCCATAACATGTCGAACTAAAAAGAGGGGAATAGCTAAAGCCTTCAAGTCGACAATGGTGTGGTACCCTGAGCCTTCGAATTGGAGGCTATCGAGCCTTCAAGGTCTTGGGTAGCTGACTCAATTTCCCAAAAGCTTGGTCTTCAATTTATCTATGGCGTCTTGAAGCTCCTAAAGTTTACATAAAGTAAGTCATTCTCATGGAGACGTGAAGTGACTTCCGAACGAAGTGCAACAACATGATGATTGGAAATAAAGAGATCCAACCTAACATGGAAGGGAGACATGTCCAAGGAAAGTTAGGAGATACCTAGATATCCTTGAAGAGCTCCTCTAGGGCTTGCCCTCCTAGGGTTTTCTCCCCTAGAAGTTCACTCTCCTAGGACTTTCATTTTCAAGGCTTGCAAAACATCAAGCTTCAAGAAGTGAAGACTTCAACACTTAAAAATATTTTGCGCGATCATATCACCAAAGGCGTGACTCACACGCAGGGGGCAAATGCTTACTGGTAGATGACATAGACATCCTCCAGAGTAGAGGTGCATTCCCCCCAAGCAGTGACGAATATGCATGTGGAGGAGCACCACAGTTCTGTTGAATACGAGTGTCCCTGCATAGCTGGATGCAACCAAAAATGTCAGTTTTTTCTTTAGTACATCCACATAATCAACATTCTCAAGTATCTCGTTAATCCAATGCTGCCATTCCTGAAGGTGGCTAGATGAGTTAGACAAAATGTGAAGGAAGAGGCCATTATGTTGGTTCCCCTAGGGGTTGGCCCGTAGGGTTTAGCCACCTAAGGAGCTCTCCCCTGTAATTACATTTAACTTCTCCTTGCTCATTGAATCAACTGATTGGAATAAATGTTACTTTGCCAGAATATCCAAGCCAAGGTCCTTGTTAAGGTGAAATGGCTCGGAATAAATTCTTCTTCGTTGCGGTGTTGCCTCTTTTCTTTGAAAATATCCAAGCTAAGAACCTTGTTAAGGTGAAATTGCTCGGAATGGATGCTTCCTCGTTGCGGTGTTACTTTTTCTTTGAGAATATCCAAGCCAAGAACCTTGTTAAGGTGAAATAGCTCGGAATAAATTATTCTTCGTTGCGGTGTTTCCTCTTTTCTTTGAAAATATTCGAGCCAAGAACCTTGTTAAGGTGAAATGGCTCGGAATGGATACATCCTCGTTGCGGTGTTGCTTTTTCTTTGAGAATATCCAAGCTAAGAACCTTATTAAGGTGAAATAGCTCGGAATAAATTCTTCTACGTTGCGGTGTTGCCTCTTTTCTTTGAAAATATCCGAGCCAAGAACCTTATTAAGGTGAAATGGCTCGGAATGGATGCTTCCTCCTTGCGGTATTGCTTTTTTCTTTGAAAATATCCGAGCCAAGATCCTTGTTAAGGTGAAATGGCCCGGAAAAGATGCTTCTTCTTTGCGGTATTGCTTTCGAGATTATCCGAGCCAAGATGATGTTAAGGTGAAATGGCCCGAAAAAGAAAAAACTACAATCAGCTGAAAAGAGAAATAAATGAAACAATCATGAAGATTTGACAAGCGGAAAATCAACACATTCACAATTCAAAGCGAACAATGAAACTTTTTGGCAGTCATTCCATAAAAAGATTGATAAAAATATTTTCAATTTGTCTAGCAGCATGGGTTGTTAGCGGTGGGGAAATCCGTCATTCACGTCCCTTAAAGACTGCTTATGATCAGAAGATTTTTGCATACCTATTGATCAATGGGCTTAATTCATCACGGATTACGAATTACTTGCATTTATGTTTTGGTGGATAAAATGAATTACAGGTCGGTTGGTGCACACACCCAAAACTCTATATATAAGAGACTAAAGAACATGATAAATGGTTTTGTTAATGAGACCCTTAGCGAGTTGAATACAAGGACCTAGGACCTAAGGTAATCTCACTTCTTGACTTCGCCATTCAGTATGACTATCCAAGAATACATGTGCATATATATATATATATATATATATATATATATATATATATATATTAGTTAAAAATATTTTTTAAAGTGAAAACTTCAAAATCTTGACATGCATATAGGGTTCAATTTAAAAAATGGTTGTCATTTGTTTACCTTTCCGATCACGCCATAATATCAACATTATTATGCAATTCTTTGCTTTTTTCTTGATTTTCTTTTCATCATAGTCTCCTTCTCTAAAATACTAGTATAGTGAAATCAATTGCTATACTTATTTTTAGTAATATCAATTCCTTTCGATCACCGTAAATGAATACTACACGAAAAAGATCTTGCGTTGAAAAAAATAATAATATTATTATTATTATTTTACAAAATTAAATTATTCTATTTAAAAAAATTTCTCAACTTTGGAAAATATTTTTCAAATTCCTTCCAATAATCACGTGTAATCACCGTGCATAGATTGAGGATATTACTTTGAATATATGCATGCTTGTAGGCACCTAGCCCATATAATTAAGTATACAGAGGTGAGGTGATCCTTTTTGCTTGGCTAGAGATGGTTAAGTATATATCATGTGCCCGCTTACATTTGATTACTTTATTATGGAACATGGATATATATATATATATATATATATATATATATATATATATATATATATATATATAAGATTTGATCCTTGTTTTCAAAATAAAATAAGATATATAATTTGATTTGTCTTGATTTAGTTTTCAAAAAAAAAATATGTGATCAATTGAAATCCGAATCACTGTGATAAAGGCATGATGAAAGGGATTGGAACTTGGTTATGGGAATAATATATATATAGTTTTTTATGCGGTCAAATCCTATGTGGCTAACAGGTCTCTAATTGAAATCTGAATCAGGAAGAAATTATGCATGCATTCTTAAGGGATATGTATTCCTTTTTTCAAATAGAATGCTTATACAAGTTGGTCCCTATATTAACATTCTTTCCTCCATCAAGTTGGATTCTTATTACTAAAACTAAAGTGAATTATCACAGCAGCTTTTTATGCCATGGATCACTTTTTATGCCATTTAACAGACCACTTTTTTATGCCATGAATCTAATTAGTTTTGCTTTTACATTGGTAATCTACAAAATATATCAAGCTATATGATAGTGGATTTATATTTTGTAGATATTAACTCCTTCGTCTTTCCAAAATAAAATAAGAAAAGATTTTATGTTATTTGATTTTACTAACATATAATTGTCAAATTTAATTTGATTTAGTTTCAAAAAATAAATAGTAATATATATATATATATATATATATATATATACATACAAAAATTAATCAAGAAAACAGAGGATTGTCCAAGGTTTGGAAAGATTTGATGGACGTCCAAGAAACCTTGGGAGAGCTTCACTAGGGGTTCCTTCTCCTAGAATTTTTTCCGTTTGCGAGGTTTGCAAGATTAAAGTCCGCGGATCATTCAGAAATTTGAAGCATGATTCAAAGATTTGAAGTATTTTGCACGATCATCACTCCAAAGGAGTGACTCTCGCGCAGGGGACAAAATGTGGGCCCAAGTATAAATTAGGGTTCAAATGTGACCTAAAAGAATTGAATGACAAACGGAAATGGCAGAAATAAATGAGCATGACCCGATAGAAGCCTACACGTGTCCCAAGGCAGAAAACTCATGGAGGCAACTTATTTTGGGAATTGATTGAGGGATTGGATTGGTGGCTAGAAGAACAGGATGATCTGGGCATTACTCTGATGACTAAGGGTAAATTTGGGATTTCCCCGTGGTCATGTGCACATGACCACCCTCCAAAAAACCCTATAAATACCCCTTCCACTCCATTAGGAAGGGGACCTCACTTATCTGGAGACTCAGGACTTGGACCTTTTAGAAGACTAGGAGACTTGGAGATTCTCTCTCAACCCAAAGACTCAAGAAGGATCTCTGAATCCTTGCTACCCTAACAAGGTTCTTGGATTCTAAGAGTTCTACCACGTGTCGTTGGAGTAATCGTTCACCTGTTCTTCTCCCCTCTTCAATCAATCAATCAATTCCGTACTTTTCATGGATTTCTCTCCTCCTCAGCCAACACGAAACCCTAACCCTAGCAAGGTACGATTTCCTTGCCCACACCAAGATTAGCTCAAAGTCAATTGATTGCCATCTTCTTGTTTGTTTCACAATTATTTGATTCAAAATCCATTCTTTTTTCAATGTAAAGATTCTACGATTTATTCTTTGGTGTTCTCTTTATCTTGATCTTTATGTGTTCTGATTCTTTTTCTTCTTCTTTTCTTGGGCATGAGAAAAAAATGTGTTTTCTGATTCATCAAGTTAAACAATTAACACAAAAATAGAAACTGATTATATAATGATTAAACCTAGCTTAACTCTTGTACGTAAATTCTTAAATAGCAATTTGCCTATGTTTGTTTGCAAGAATTATAATCTCATTATTATAATTTATGGGATTATAATCTCAAAACTATTAATTTTAGGATTATAAAATCCCGAGATTATAATTATAATCTCAAAGACTATTAATTCATTTTATAATACTTAAACTAATAGTCTCAGGTTTAAATTTGAAAATAAACAAGGCACTTGAGATTAATATTTTTATCCTAAGTATAACTTTTGTAAACAAACATGATCCAAAAAAAATTCTAGTTTGCTTGATTATTAAAACAGAAGGTTACTGCAATATTTTAGCAAGTTATGCATACCGAGTATGGAGTTAAATAAAAAAGAACAAATTCTCCAAGAAAAATCCAAAAAAGTAAACTCCATATTTTTATAGAAAAAGCGGGCAGTTGAACAAAAATGAAGGATATTTGCAAGTCATGGATGCACGTCGTGTGTTAACGATGAAGTTTTGTACGTCTTCAGAAAGTAGTAGATTTTCTTATTTGCTCTGTTTCTATAAGGATTTCTGTGGAGGAGAATTTAGGATTGGATTGGCAACTAGAGCCTCTAGCCGCAGTGAATAATTAAATGGAGGGTATATTTGTAATTTCCTGGACCACTAGAAAGAATATGTTTGCCGCTAGAAAAAGTAGTGGCAAAGTCCAAGTCCAATTCAATACTAGTCTTTAGATATCATGATGGACGGTCTAAGATGTGTATGCTAAAATAGTGCTCATAGCAACCAATTGCTACGGATAGGCTATATATATATATATATATATATATAGGGGATCGATCCATAGCTAACGGTGTCAACTTAAGGTTATTCTTACAACACATCATGACCCTCCATTCGACGATCACTAGGAAGACCGTCCGCAATTTAGGTTTCAGTATTCCGCAGTTTAATATTGCGGACGGGACAGAAGATCAAAATGCCCCTCCTTAAGAAGTCCACGTCTGCAGTTTAATATTGTGGATGCTAGTTCATTCCTACGACAATCATACGACGTCATATTCATTTGGAAACTTAAACGTCCCGTCCGCAAGTTAATATTGTGGACGTTAGATCTATGAAACGACGCTGGAAAACGATAAGTCATGTCTGCAGGATTAAACTACGGATGCTAGGTTTCTTATATATAAGACGGATAGTGCTGCAAACTGCTCTAAATAAGCAGAAGAGTTCAACTTAAAGCAAAGAAAATTTTTATTTCTTCTTGTATATTCTTGTTTTTGCTTGTTAAAATTAGATCACACACACACACGACAATAGAGAAATAACACAGAGATTTACGTGGTTCCCCAATTTAGGTAGCCCACGGGTGCGGCATTCCTTTTGTTATTCAACTTGAGTTACTTAGGGCTTTACAATAGATAATATTTATAACTACTACTCCTATTCCAACCCTAATTCACATTATAGCCTAAATACCCATAATGTCCTTGTAAATATCGAACCATAAAAGCGATATCCATTAATTGCCGCCATGACCAAATGCGACTTCTAAATCGCCAATGACGCACACCCGCGCTTAATCTTTCCGCAGAGTCTTATGATCTATCTTGAAGAGACTGCAGATTCTTATGATTACTGATTCATGTGATCTGTCTTGAAGAGACATACATGACACAATATTTAGAAGGCACAATATCTTAAAGGCTTTGTGTGCTGAAAACACTTCACCACACTGACTTATTTTTATTCAACATTCTAATTTTTGTTGTCATGTGTGTTTCTCATTATTCCAGATTACTTGAATATATAACAACTACCAAGAATATGCAACAGAACTAGAGGATTTTTAGCTTTAAAAACTTATTTTTAACGCCTAGATGTCTCAAAATGTACTTGCTGGATGGGTTAGTTGTTAAGCTCTTTGAAGCAAACCCTAGAGTGTCCATCACAATATCTTGAGGTTATTTATGATTAAACCTCAATATGTTGTGCTAGCACTTCCAAGGTTTGCCTCGAAGACCTAAACAATTGATCCATCCTGGTAGTCATGGTTGACATACCGTCCATAGTTTAATACTGAGGACACTAATTCCTTTCGAACGACGCCTTATCCTACTTAACACTAATTCTTTTCGAATGACGTCGTATCTGACTGAAAGGTCCCGTCCACAGTTTAATATTATGGACGTTAATTCCCTTACATAAATGATGTCGTATCCTTCTTAACACTGATTCTTTTCAAACGGCATCGTATCTTTCTTAACACTGAAAGGTCTCGTCCGTAGTTTAATATTGTGGATGCTAGATCTATGAAACGATGCCGGATGGGAACTGGGAAACTGAGATAAACACATATTCATCTGTGGGCGCTAAGTCTCTTACATATAATACGACGATGTTTCCCATTATTTGTCATGCCTAGAGTCCGCAATATTAAACTAAGGACGGGGAGAGTTTAAAAGCTAATATTAGCATATGTTGGGGAACCACCCAAAATTCATAAAAAAAATTGGATTTCAGTAAGCAACAGGGTAGACATATGCATTTACCAGCAGTTACATACATACAGAGATCGATCAAAAGCAAACAATAATACTTTATTTATGAAAAAATGTCAAAATAACTCGACAGAAATGAAATTATGAAGATTCAGGTCTTTTCAACCCTAAAGCTTTCTAATGGTTCCTCTTACCATGGTTTGTAAAGAATCCATATATTGCACATTTTTGAAGTGGCTTCTGACCTGCCAGTTGTTCGACGGCACTTTTCAGTCGTGTTGCTTTTTTATGACCCTTTGTTTGTGAACATATTGGATCAAACACATGATCATTGGAAGCAGCTGCATCATCATAATCGTCATCGGGCAATTCCATAGCGACCCCATTATCTATAATAGGTTGTACATTGTCGTTCGATCTTACTTTCACACCTTCGACATAGAAACTGGCCACAATTTTGTGCTCACGGTCTACCACTTGGAGGATATAATTTGTGGCTTCTTTAGAAGATGAAGCATCCAACACAAACCCAGTATTAAACTTAGAACTTTAACTTGACTTATGGATACATAACAACTTCATTAATAAGCAACTCTCGTCCGGAGTTTAATACTGTGGACGCTGATTTGAATGCCCAATAAAAAAATGACGTCATTACTGCTGACTCTGGTTTAAAATAAAAACGAGACCGTTTTAATTCAGTGCGTCTAGGCTTCGCAGTTTAATATTGCAGATGCCAAATGTTGATTTTTTTCACAAGTCCCTGGATAGTTCTTACAGGCTCCACGGTATTAAACTGTGCATGTCAAAAAAAATTTAAAACTTCTGCTATGGATTTAGGTTGTTCCCCCTATATGCTTTTAAATTGTAAACCACATCACAACCAAGAGAAAATAATGAAGAATAGTTACACAAACTACATAGAGCACTACCAACAGCAAATCCATAAAAAATATTCATAAACTATATAGATCAATTTACAAACATAATTTGCACCATCAAAATCACAGTGTAAATCCAATATTACATGTTAACAATATACAAATTAAGATACATGTATGACTCTACTAGTCATAAGTTTAAATGGCATATCTCTAGCCCTACGCTTACGCAATTCATGGATAATTCTATACCTAAACTAGGAGGCATCTTCTTTGGACTAGTTGACCTCCCCTAAAGACATGTCTTGGAAAATGTATTCAACGTACTACATTACACAATCTCCGTAATCCAAAAGATTCTTTTTTTTAGGTCGGACTGTCTTGAATGCCCAAGCCATCTTTTTCTTCAGGAAGTTCTTATCAAGGTTGTAGATCCGCATAGCTTTTGCAACAAAATCACACTGTACATTAAATGGGAGATAATGTTATTATGACATTATAACATCAATGTAATTCAAATATCAAATATGCAAAGACTATATATTCTAGCTCTAGGTGATATCGACTACTTATTTTGTCACTTGGTATGTCATCGTATAAAGAATCTACCAACATAACCCGCCATTGTTTAATATCTACAACTAACAAAAAATAATGGGAGTTATGGTGGTTTACTGGAAGGAATGCAAAATCACAATCTTACATTTTCGATTTGGCTCCTTGGTTGAAAATATAGGGTTCCACGTTGAAAACATCATATTTCTTCTTATTAGCTGCTGTCAGTTTGTTGTATAATTTGTACCATTGTGCTAATAATTGGAAAAAATAGTAGAGCGTGAAATAAAATTTTCCCCGCTCGTACCGGCCTTGCCGTAGACAATCTTTGTGTAACTTCAACAAATTTATATATGTGTCGATCGTCTGATCCCATACTTCGTTCCAAGGCTTAAGCGATAGTAGGTCCTTATGCACTAATCTATACTCGTCATCAGGACCTACATGAGGAAACTATTCTTCGTTCACCACATCAGAAAACCAATTCTAGTTTATCCACTCCACCTTTTCTACCTTTAGTGGCTTAAGATGATCCTTATTAAAGTACCGAGATCGCTCCACCTTTAGACATGCCGAGAAAATACCAGACAGACCTTCCTCCCACTAAGAATAGGCTATGTATATGATGAAATAACTAGCATTTCTTATAATATTGAGGTCAACTATATAGGCTGAAATTGTCTCATAGTATCAACATCAGTAGTCGACCCCAATGATGAATGTAAGGGGGAGGAGGTGATACATATATATACTAGAGGTTCCTTCTCAGCAACAAATGGAATCTCAGGCCTATCAGTGGATCCTTGACTTCTTTGACTAAATGGATCAAAATTGGATAATGGTGTTTCTTATGAGAACTGTTCTTGTAGAACGTTGGGGATTGAAGTGTTGGGATCTTCAAAAACTCCCTGGTACTGTTCATTGAATAGTATCGACCTTGCATACCACTCCTCGTACACATGGTGAGGGTTGTGCAGAGGTGTTGATCGATTTCATAATCAATATATGCGTGCAAGTATACACAGTCAATAAGTAATAAAGTGTAAGTAGAGTATCGTTCCCACGAGGAATTATTTAATAAAAATCACCTAGTACCAAATTTTAACCAAATCAATTTTATTTAAACAAATAATTTAAGATTTTTGAATTAAAATATATAATAAAACTAATACTAAAAACCACTAGTTTAAATTTGATTGCAGAGATTTAAGATCACAACTTCAATTATTGCTTCACTTATATTAAAACACTTATTATTAATTCTGCTCAATATTCTAGATTTTTAATCAGGAACTCATTAGTATTTATAACCACCTTCAGATGCATTACAAACATATCAATTCAAATCCACAGTTGATAGAATTGAATCAAAAACACTAATTAACTAATTCACTATATTCCTATGTGAATTACAATTAAAGAGGATTTAAAGTAAAGGTTTTCTTATCAAATTACATGCGGTGCGTAGGTATATTCCTATCCTAAACACAAATCATGAATTACATCTCCATGCAGAAAACACAATCACATGTTATTATGATCAGATCTAAATCTATACTTCATCTCTCGAATTCATATAAATTATCATGGTAATTGTTAGCTAGACAATAAAACAATTATGCACAAATCATAATAGACAATCCAATAATAAGTTACGCAATAAGATCCGCTGCAATCTTAAACAAGAATTTAGTTCATAGTCATTGAGTTAAAATCAAAAATCCATAATCTAATAAACAGTAAGATTAGAGAAGAGAATAAAATTTATTGTCAACAATCTTAAGACTCCTCTTCCACTCCTTCTTTGAATCTTCAATGTTCTTCAAGTATTTTCAATCTCTAATGGCTAATTAAAAACTAGGGTTTTTAAATGAATTCCTAAATCTAATGGAATATCTAATCTACCCTCTAATTAAGTATCCCTCTACTTTATGTCTCCCATCATGTATTTATAGGTTACAAGTCAAATCCTAATCACAAAAGAAGTAACAAACAAAATCTCCTTCAGATTTCCTGCCAAAAACCAAAACTTTCCAACCTTTGACCCGATCTGGCACGTCCGCGCAGGTATTGTACTAGCAGGGGTGCTGCCACGTAGCGTTGTTGCGTCGTGATCTCCTTTAAAACCAACTTTGTCACGCCACTAGCTGTCTTGAATCCCTGATTCAATAGCGCGGCTGCGCCCTATCCTTTTTCTTTTCTAGCGCTGCCTCGCCCTTGCACCAAAAAAGTCGGCATGCTTCCTTTGCTCAGCTATTCTCCATCCCATTGCTCTAATTTTCATCCCATGCCATGATTCCTACAAAAAAACACAAAATGCATGAAAAGAACACAAACACTTAAGAACTAACAAAAGATTAAGCTCAAATGCACTCAATTCATGGGTATAAATCTCACTCATCAAATACCTCTAAACTTAAACCTTTCCTTGTCCTCAAGCAAAACAAAAAAATGAAAAGCATAACAAAGCCAAACATGATGCAAACGTGACTATACTCAACAATCCTATGAACCTGGCAAACCAATAAATCGAATCAATCCGGTAATCTAAACTAATCATTACCCATGCAGTGTGTGTGTGTGTGTGTGTGATTGTTTACTAGCTCCAACCAATTACAGATCAAACTTGATTTCATAATTTACTTCTTACGAGGAAAAATTCATTGTTCAAAGTAACTATTTCTTTAAACACAACAATTCCAGCCAAAATCACATATTTACCAAGCTCAAGGGTCCTTATAGAGTTTTATTCCTATACTATTTCTTCACGAGTACATGTTATACTCCATCCCGTGCTAACACTTGACTGTGCAATGTCTGATTCTCTTAGGCTTTTTAGAACTACCCATTTAGCGAACTTTCAACCAATTACTACCAAACTAGATGGTTTTAGGGCGTTGTGTGATGCCCTGAAAATAGGTCCATACAACCCATTCTGAGTCGCCAAATACATAGTACATAATTCAAATACAAACTTAATTTATACAATTATCAACTGTCATGTAAAACACGACAAAACGTAATCTATGAGTTTTAATAAACAATATCCAAACTCAAATGATGTCATCATTACAATTATTATCACACTATTTTATAGAATAGTGAGGACTACTATAGCCACCATCTTGGACCGTCACTTCATTCCCCGACTAGTCCTAGCTATATTCTTATTTCTTGAAGAGAACAATGAAAGAAAAGGGTGACTAGCCCAGTAAAGAATATTATGACTAAGATAATGCAGAATAAATTATCCTTAGTCCTTAACAGTGTAAAAACTAATAGATTACAATAGACAACAAGTTTAACTACAGTGGAACAAGCAATCCATTAGAAGAGTCAAGTAGAACATGATGTCTACTATCTTCTATGATTTAAAATTTCATCATCAATATTTTATTTCTGTAACACAACTCAATAAATATTCCACATCATCGAATTATCCATGCACCAGTCAAGGATATTCGTTAGTATCACCAGTGGTCATGATCATGCCAAACAACTGTCCATATATGCACTACAGGCCAAAGAGAACTTTCACCACATCATTTGTCTGTAACATTACAGGTCATTATTATACCAATATACAATTCTTGGTCATAATCATATCAATCAATAGTCCATCTATGCATTATGGGCCAAAGATGACTTTCACCACAATATAAGCATGAGGATGATGACAATGATATAAAAATTCAATCAAGTAAGATCAAGGATAAATATTAAAAATTTATAATTCAATTTATCCAGAGTTTAAGATTGTCCAAATTGTCAACATGATAATTAATTCTGGAGTAAAATTCAAGAATAATATTCATGTATTAAGAAAATAATTTGGACAGAAAATTAACCAATTTTGTCATGAATAGTACCCCAGGTGAATAGTACCCGAGTGAATAGTACTTCATGAATAGTACCCCGGCAGAAAAAGATTAAAATTTGATAAGAAAGTTCAGAAAAATATTTCAGTGAAACGATACTAGATGAAACGCAAAATTCAAGGAAATTCTACTAATTTCATGGAGTATAGAAGCAGTACTTATCAAAATAAGTGTAGATTTAAGAATATGACACGAAATAATATTACTTACAACTACAGAATATGGAAGAAAATATTATTTCTTACAAATATTGAACGAAAATAATCCCTTACCTTAAAATGAGAGTAAATCTGACTTGGTATAGTGGAGATATTCTTGAAGAAAACTTGCACTATTTTCTACACTCAAAGTAGTCTTATACTAGAAAGAAATACGCACAATATTATAGAAGAAGAATTCTCTGATTCTGGTATGATTTTTATTTCTTAACTAAGCATCCTATTTATAGGAGAATGGCATGACACTATTTAAGAAAAAAAAAATCACGGGTGAACAAAAGAATTTCAGACGATTTCACGTGAACTTTACTATTCATTAATGTGCAATAAAATATTCTAATAAAACAAAAACTTTATATAAAATATAGTATATTATATTTATAATCTAATAAAATGAATAACTTTATATATAATATAAAAAGTATTATGTTTTATATAAAAAAATTTCTGTTTTATTACTATTATAATAATAATAAAACAAAACTTAGATAACTTTCTACCGACGATTTTAAAAAATGAGTAAATGGGGGTACATGTAATAAGCCGGACTTACGACAAATACTTCATGAAAAAACCCCTCTATTTATATCAAAAATTGAATAAATATTTACCACAAATCATTTATCTTTAATAAATATATTTTAAGTTTTTTAACAATTATTCATCATTAATATTATAACTCACAATATTAACAACCAGATCATTCCCAGGAAAGAGGGGGCTTTCCGATAAGGACTTCTCCTAATTAGCGCGCAATTAAATAATCTAACCCCTTTCTTCGACAGAACTTTTTAGACATTGTCGATAATGCAAGTAATAATATGAATAATTGTGTTGTCTCAATTATTAATTTAATAATATAAAATATTGTACAGATGATACTATAAAAATAATTGAATCAATAATATGAGATACTATGCAACAACTACTGTGGCAATAATTGAATAAAACTGAGTGACTTCTTAAGTAAGCATCAATAATAAGAAATAGTGTACAATATCGTGTGTTACTGTGCAACCACGCGTATTACTGTACTTTTATCACCAGGTATTTCAACAGTTAACGGTAAAAGTTTTGTCGTTATTTTTATAAAAAGGTTATTTCTGTCGCTTTCTATATCCGATAGTTATTCCGTTGGGGGTTCTCCAATGATTGTGCCGTAGTACGGATATTCTCCGACAAAAAAATTATTTTATGATAACTTGCTTACTTGAAAAAATTTGCACATATCTCCCATAACTATAACATTAAATCAAATACACACCTTATTATTCAAAATAACATTTAGAAAAAATTAAATATTTATTCATAAAAAGTTGGGGTCTTACACGCTGGGTGTAGAGACATCCCCTAGGGCTTAATCATTCCAGTAGTAAAGGCCACAGAACCAAACAAGTCAATATCATAATGCATATATAAATATTTTTCTTGATATTTTTTAATTTTTGTTCTCTTTTTTTTTAATATTTATGCCCCATAAATTCCCCCAAACTTGTTTATTTAGTTCCTTTTAGCTTTCTTGTCAACATTTACAAATGTCATTAACATTTGAACTTTAATTTTTTTCCTAGAAGATAATTATGAACTCCTTTGATCCAAATCACTCAAAACCAGCAAATCTAAGTGCTAACTAGTTACACAAGCTTCTAACAAACTTACATTACCATCATGACTCAATTTAGAGTTACACACCAATAATCAATTCTGTTTTAAATTAACATAAAATACCAATTTCATTATTAGCCAAGTCAAGACCACACTAACCCATCGCATAGATTCATACAAAAATGCAATTATATTACATACACACATTTTAATGCAACACATATATGAATATGCAATTAACTACCATGTATTATATGCAAACTAAATGCAAAAATACAATGTTAACACGTAAAAACAACGAACTACAATGCAAATAACTAATTATATGCAGCACATACTAAAATGCCCCCAAACCTAAACTAGACATTGTCCTCAATGGCTGAAATAGGAAAAAGTAAAGCAGAGGATGTGACGCCCCCAAAATAGGTATACATCACCCATCTTGAGTCGCCAAATACATGGTACAAAATACAAATACAACTTAATTATACAACAGTCGTGTAAAATACAACAAAACATAAGCTAAGAGTTTTAATAAGAATATTGTCATCTAGACAATATCCACACTCAATGGAGTCCTCATTACATTTATTGTCACACTACTTAACAGAATAGTGAGAACTACTAATGCTATCATCTGGACCGTCATTCCATTCCCTGACTAGTCCCGGCTACGTTCTCATTTCACTCAAGAACGGTAAAGGAAAGAAAGGGTGAGCTCAACTAGCCCAAGAAGAAATATTATGACTAAGATAATGCGAATAAATTATCATTAGTCTTCAACAATGTTAAACCGATAAAATACAATAGACATCAAGTTTAAGCTGCAATGAATAAGCAATCCATTAGAAGAGTCAAGTAGAGCATGATATCTACAATCTTCTATGATTTAAAATGTTTTCATCAATTTTTATCGTTGAGACTCGACAATAAATAAACCACATCATCGAGTCATCCCCGCACTACGCCGTGGATATTCATTAAATCATCAATGGTCATGACTATTAGAATAATCATTTGGTCATAATCGGACCAAAAATTGTCCATCAATGCACTACAATGTGCTCTCGAGGACTTTTACCACATCATTTATAACATTACAGGTCATGATTATTATAAGAATAATCCTCGTCATAATCATACCAAGTCCATCTACGCACGTAAGCCAAATATGACTTTCATCACAATATAAGCATGAAGATGATGACAATGACATAATAATTCAATAAAACAAGTTCAAGAATAAATTTTAAAGATTTATAAATTAATTTATCTTGAAATCAATTAAATCAAATTGTCAACATGATACTTCTTTGTGGAGTAAAATTCAAGAATGCTCGGAAGAATATTTCCATGAAAAAGATCTGGGATGAAGCGCAAATATCCCAGGATATTCTACTAATTTCATGGAGTATAGAAGCCAAAACTTTAAGCAAATGAGTATTATAGAATATATGAAGCGCAAATGGATTTTCACCCGCCATGTCAGTAATCCACGTGAGCATGATCATTTCCACAATTTAATAAGGAATGAATACAAGGATCATTCACCATGCATGTGATAATCCACATAGACAGGTTATTCCAACAAAATAATAGAGAATAGAACCAGGTCTAGCGTAATCCGCACAGACAGGATATTCCAACAGAATAATAAATAATGGAATAACAAAGAATTCATCATGCATGCGATAGACTGCACAGACAGGTTATTCCAATAGAATAATAAAGAATGGAACCAGGTCTAGAGTAATCCACACATACAGGATATTCCAACAGAATAATAAAGAATGGAATAACAAAGAATTCATCATGCATGCAATAGGCCATACAGACGAGTTATTCCAATGTAATAATAAAGAATGGAACTGTGTCTAAGCGTAATCCATACAGCATGGGATATTCTAATGTAATAATAAAGAATGGAATAATGAAGAATTTCATCATGTATACGGTACTTTGCATAGACAGGTTATTCCAACATAATAATAAAGAATGGAATAATAGAAGCTCTCTTCATGAATACGAAAGAAATAATACCCCTTACCTTAGAAAAGCCGGATCTTTGGAGTAGAGAGGTAATGAGACTTCTCTTTTCTTTCTCTCTATAATTTCTCTCTATAATAATTGCTCTATAGCTTTAGTGAATTGGTGAGAAATGAAGGAAGAATGAGCTTCTATTTATAGGAAAATATAGTTTCGATAATTGCACGTTTTGGGGCTCAAAATATTACAGTACAATACCTTTAACTTTTCTTTCATTTTTAATTTAGTCATGCAAGTATTATCAAACTTGCACCACCTCCCCTAATAGTAAATAATGTGAATCAATAGTTCAATCATGTGAATCAATAGTTATAATCATGTGAAAAAATCTAATTACGATGATATAGTACCTCCATCTATACCTCCATTTTTAACTTAGTCATGCAAGTATTATCAATCTTGCACCAACTCCCCTAATAGTACAAGAATGTGAATCAATATTACACACATGTGAACAAATAGTTATAATCATGTGAATTAATAATAATTAATTACTCATTTATCCGGTTAATTACCCAACTGGTCAGTATAACTCTCAGACATCAATTAATATCGAAATAAATGTCGATTTCCACTAACACTAATAATTCCAACACAATGGAACTATCAATTTCATCTTTAATCAACACGAACTTATTCATCATTAATATTATAACTCACAATATTTAACAACCAGGTCATTCCCAGGAAAGAGAGGGCTTTTCGTAAGGATTTCTCCTTATTGGCGCGCAATTAGATGACCAAACCTCTCCTTGACAGAACTTCTAGACATTGTAAATATTGTAATTTAATAATATGAATAACTTTGTCGTCTCAATTATTGATTTAATAATATATCATATAACATGGATGATCTTGTGACAATAATCGAATCAATAATATGAGAGATATGATGCAAAGAATTACTATAGCAATAATTGGGTATAAGCGAGTGACTTCTCACGTAAGCATCAATAATCAATACCGTGTGCTACTATGCAACCACGCCAGACATCGTATTTTTTTACTAGGGGGTAGTTCAACGGTTTAACGATAAAACTTCCGCCGTTATTTTTATAAAAAGATAATTATGTCATTTTCTAACTACGACAATACTTTCGTTGTGGGGTCCACCAATGATTGTGTCGTCTTACGAATATTCCCCGACCAATCGAATATTATATAACCACTTACTTACTTTACAAAATTTATAAATATTACCCACAACTATAACATTATATCAAATCCACACCATAATATTCAAAAATATATTTCAAGAAAATTATTCGTTATTCATAAAAGTTGGGGTTGAAAATATAGCAATCTTCCTCCTTGTC
Organism: Panax ginseng; assembly: GCA_020205605.1. Lineage (NCBI taxonomy): Eukaryota > Viridiplantae > Streptophyta > Magnoliopsida > Apiales > Araliaceae > Panax > Panax ginseng. The sequence goes on from CM035128.1 coordinate 163,115,314, forward strand.
TGCTAAGTTTGGAGAATAGGCTAGGCACATGGAACAAATTGGACACCACACTTGAATTTAACTTGAATAACCTAAAACCAGGATAGAAACAATTTTATTAAATCCTAAATAAATTCAAATTCAAAAACTAAAAATTAAACTTGGGTTGCCTCCCAATAAGCGCTTATTTTATAGTCTCAGCCTAACTTCTTAAACTCTCTATCCAATTCCCCTTCAAAAATTGAGGAATCCCTCCATCCATTAGATGCAATGTATTTTTCAAGAGCTTCCCAACAAAAAAGGCCATTGAATCACAGCCACCTAGCATGCTCTTTTTATAAAAATTCTTCTTTAACAACTTCAAGTAGCTAGGCTTTTGCCCAATTGTGTCTGTGAACGAATTGTGGCATGGATTCTTATGAAACACAATGGGATCTTCTTTATCCTCCATTTCTTACCCACCATGGCTTCAAATTAATACTAGATCGTATGTCACAAAGAGTTTTGCCGACGACATGACTACCAATTGGGCACGGGATTACAAAATTGGTCGGATCCTTGAACTTTGGTGGAGAAGGCACATGGGGCACTATCAAAATTGGCTCATGTTCATTGGAATTCAAAGTTAGATCTTCGCCGACCTCCTTTTCTTGGTCCCTAATTGTCTCCTCTCTTTCAACATCTATATCATTTGGCACATCGGGTTGCAGATTTGGTTCGGACTCTCCATCAGTCTCGGAATCCATGTCATAGGGCTAAGTGTATTGACGACAAATGTTTGAGGCATTAAGTAGCTGTTCCATCTGGTTCACAAAATTTTGACTCGATATCTCCTTATTAATCCTCCTCTCCTCACTTGAAACTATGAAATTGGACAGAATTTCCTCCGATCTTCCTGTTGTAGTGGAGGTGGACACAAGAACTCCGATGGGTATGTTGGACTTTGAGCATAAAATTGATCTTGATGAGTATGGCTCCATGAAAAATTCGGGTGATACCCGGCTCGAAACTGATGGTGCATTAATGACTCGGATGATTTTCAGCATAATAATCACAATTAACCGCCACACTTTGACTACGTTGTGATGTAAAAGCGTCCAACTTCCTCGAAAGTGTCTCTATCTATGCTGACAATACAGAAAGTGTATTGAGTCCATTAATCTCAGCTCCCCTCGGCTGAGTCATTCTCGTATACGGACATTGATAATTAAATTCAGCCATAGTACCTGAAAAAGAAAGTAAAATAGAAAAAGAAATAAAAATAATAATAAAAAAAAGCTTTTAAAGTAAAACTAATTTGAATGAAATTATTGGAAAAATTATTAAACTAATTTTCCTACAACAACGCCAAAAACATATTAATCGATTTCATAATCAATATATGCGTGAAAGTATACACGGTCAACAAGTAATAAAGTTTAAGTAGAATATCGTTCCCACAAGAAATTATTTAATAAAAATCACCTAGTACTAATTTTTAACCAAATCAATTTTATTTAAACAAATGATTTAAGATTTTTGAATTCAAATATATAATAAAAATAATACTAAATATCACTAGTTTAAATCAGATTATGAAGATTTAAGATCACAACTTCAATTATTGTTTCACTTATATTAAAACACTTATTATTATATATGCTCACTATTCTAGATTGTAAATCAGGAACTCATTAGAATTTATAACCACCTTCAGATGCATTACAAACATATCAATCCAAATTCACAATTGATAGAATTGAATCAAACACCCTAATTAACTAATTCACTATATTCTTATGTGAATTATAATTAAAGTGGATTTAAAGCACAAGTTTCCTTATCAAATTACATGCGGTCCATAGGTATATTCCTATCCTAAACACAAATTATGAATACCATCGCCATGCAGAAAAAACACAATCACATGTTATTATGATCAGATCTAAATCTATACTTCATCTTCCGAATTCACATAGATTATCATGGTAATTGTTAGTTAGACAATTAAAAAATTATGCATAAATCATAATAAACAATCCAATAATAGATCACAGTAATTAACAAAGAAGCATGCGAAAATAAGCTACGCAATAAAATCCGTTGCAATCTTAAACAAGAATTTAGTTCATAGTCATTGAGTTAAAATCAAGAAACCACAACTGAATAAACATTAAAAGATAAAAGTAAGATTAGAGAATAAAATAAATTTGTTGTCAGCAGTCTTGAGACTCCTCTTCCGCTCCTTCTTTGAATCTTTAGTGTTCTTCAAGTTGCTTCAATCTCCAATGGCTAACTAAAAACTTGGGTTTTTAAATGAATTCCTAAATCTAATGGAATATCTAATCTACCCTGTAATTAAGTATCCCTCTACTATATGTCTCCCATCATGTATTTATAGGTTACAAGCCAAATCCTAATCACAAAAGAAGTAACAAACAAAATCTCCTTCAGATTTCCTGCCAAAAACCAAAACTTTCAAACCTTTGACCCAATCTGGCATGGCTGCGCCAGGTATATTACTAGCTTGGGCGCTGCCACGCCAAATATGCTTCGTCGCTTTGAAATCTCAGGCCAAGTAGCATTGTAGTGACGTGATCTCCTTTAAAACTAGCGATGCCGAGTTATCAGCCGTCTTGAATCCCTGATTCACTGGCGCGGTCGCCCCTATCCTTTATCTTTTCCAGTGTTGTCGCACCCTTGCACCTATGGGTGTAAACGAACCGAGTCAAACCGAATATTTAATTGCTCAGATTGGGTTCACAAAATTTATCGAGTATAAAATAAGGTTTGGTTGAGGCTCATTTAGCTACCGAGTTGAGCACGATTCAGAATCGAGCCCGAGCAGTTTGAACTTTTTGAACGAATATGATCTTAGTAGCAATAAAAAATTATAATTTGAGGAGGTTCGAGTAATTTATCGAACTTTAAAATTTGCTCATATTTAACTCATTTATATTTCGAGTTGAGCTCGAATCGAACTTTTAGTCGAGCGAGTACGAATCGAGCCCGAATTATTTGCTCATTTTACAGCTTTAATTGCATTGAAAAAGTCGGCATGCTTCCTTTGCTAAGTTATTCTCCATCCCATTGCTCCAATTTTCATCCCATGCCATGATTCCTATAAAACAAAACACAAAATGCATGAAAAGAACACAAACACTTAAGAACTAACAAAAGATTAGGCTCAAATGCACTCAATTCATGGGTATAAATCCCACAAATCAATAGGTGGTCTTAAAAGAATGTTTTGGAAAAATCTTGAGTTGCCTCTATCTGTACAAAACAGTATACGCTTCATTAGCAACAAGATTATAATATGTAGTAAAATAATTTCACAAAATATTCTATTGTAACTTACGAGGTTTACAATTTCGTATTAATAAAATAAGCCACATAGTGTATATGTCTCGTTTGGTTCAATTTGTGGGCGACTAATTCTCAAACGAGACATCTTCATAAACCACCTGATGTATGCAGCCAGATTTATCTCCTGTCTTGTGGCCATTACAAAATCAGAAACTATATTTTGACATTCATACCACGTGGCAGTGTAATGGCTCCGCAACTCAATATAGTCATATGAGTTGGTCTCATCACGCTCTCAATGGAGTTCATTCATATCTATCGGGGACTCAGGAATAACATGCTCTTTCTCAAATTGTCTCAAGACATTATCAGGCATTTGAAATTGATTAACCACATCGAGCTAAATGAGGGAAATACGTGAGGCCCCATTATACAATGTTTTCTGGTACTCTTGTGTCACTAAATGATCGAAACTTGAATACGGGATCCACCGTACCATGGAAAAAGTAATCCCATCAAATTCCCCGCAGTAAAATATTTGGTTGTGATGGGGGTATAGCCTCCTTGCCTCTTTGACCGTATCTAAATTTCTTCGGTAGGCCCAGGCTCTAGCGCGGGGCACCAATGCTCGACCCCTATTGCATAAGTTGGCCTTTCGATTAACAGGTGTTCATAGTTCCACACCCGTGTCATACGTGATCGAGTTAGAAATCAGTCATACAATATTAAAATCAATATCAATTTAAATAAATAACAAACTGTACATACAATAAATACCTGAAAAGTGTTAAACACCCAGAGAAACTCTTTACACCAAGGCGGGTTGCTTTATGTAAATTACGGTACAAACAAGCCAACATCGAAACTCCCCATGCATAATCACAAACTTTATTAATATCTTATAAAAATATAAAATACCTAGCATGTATGACATCACGATTTGTCGATCCAAATAGTATCTTCCCCAAGACAAACAGTACGTACGCTTTGGTGTACGTCACCACCGTTTCCCAATTAGCATCTAGGGGAACTTGACAAAATCTGTTGTCCAACCACGACAACATAATGCCCCCTCTACTATACACATTGTCAGCCTCCAAAATATATTTACTAAATTCAATATTATTAAACAATTGTTTAGGATTTTATATTAATGTACATGTTATAGGATCCCCTATAACCGATAACCCTAAAATGTACATCTTCAAGTGTTATTGTCATTTCACTGGTGGGAAGTGAAATGTATTGGTCTCACCACGCCAACGTTCCACTAATACTTCTATCAATGAAGCATCTATTTGATTACGGACATTAGTGTTTGTAACCCCAAACCCCATTCGCGTAATAAATCTTTTTAAGTATCACTTAAAACCCACAGTTCCAATGATCGTCCACTCTCATCAGTTCTTAATTTCCTAGTGTAATAGGGATTGTTCCATACGGCTAATGAAATGTGGTTTGGTTAATCCCACAAAAATGTATTTACAGTAGGGTCGAGATTGAATTCCATTAGTGTAACTAACATACAGAAAATAAACATATATGAACCACACATTTTAAACTAACAAGATAAACGTTGTATGTAACTACCACAGGCTGTGTATATTCAAAATTGCATGTTTATATACAACAAAGAAAAATACAACATATATACATATGAAAAAATTTAAACTTACAACAAATTAAAGAAGACGGTTTGTTGCTTGGTTGATTAGATCTCTGTTTATTTGGTTGTTATTCTCACAAATCGCAGTAAGAAGCCCTAACTGTTGGTTGCTTAGATCTCAAATGTACAAGAAGTCCTAAGTGTTGGTTACAATTTTGATTTAGTGGATTAAAAGTCTGCAGTTTAGTTCTGCGGACGAGTATTAACTTCAAACGGCATCGTTTGAATAAATAAACCTAGCATCCGCAGTATTAAACTGCGGACGGGAGTTAATATAAAAACGTCATCATTTTATCTACATAAACAAACATACACTGTGTACTTCTATTTTTATTCATGACAATGCCATTTTAATATAAAACCATCGTCCGCAGTATTAAACTGCGGATGAGACTTAATATTAAAATGACATCATTTTTTCTACAAAAAATAGCATAAAATGTGGACTTATGTTTTTATTAAACACGGCACCGTTTTAATATTCCAACATCGTCCGCAGTATTAAACTGCGGATGAGGACTTTAGACAATAACAATTTAATTTAAAGCTATTATATAGTCTTTCAGTTCTTATGGGTATTCTTGTTACAAATTCATCTTATCTGGGATGATGATAAGAATACCCTAGATCAAATAGAAAACTTAATAGCTTTAAATCGAATTATACTCGTCCCAGATCAGTACTGTAAAAATGAGATGAGATCAAAAATATATATAACTTATTAAAGCTAAAAATCATATTTTTCTTCTGCATATTCTTGTTAGTTGTTACAGATTCATGTAATCTTGATTATGAGATACATTCATGACTAAACAAATGGAAGAATGGATATATACCAATTAGACCTGGCAAAATCGGCCCAGGCCCGAGGGTTGGGCCAGCCCGCCCGTCCAAAACTGGGCTACAGGCTTCATTTTTTCGGCCCACTAAAATCTGGGCCTTTCTGGCCCGACCCAATTTTGGCCCAGCCAATGGTAACCTGCTCGTGGGCGCCCGGCCCGCCCGGTCCTTTTAAAAATACCCTTATTCTAATTTCTGGCTAAGTGGCTAACCCTTATTCTAGATTTCAGATCTAGTTATGTGATAAAACTGAGAAGTGAAAGAGCGACCGAGAGGCAAGACTCTTCGATCGATCCATACTTCGATCCACACTTTGATCTAAACTGAGAAGTGAGCGGAGACGGGAGAGTCCTCAACAGAGAGAGTGAGAGACAACGATCCACACTTCGATCGATCGACCACGCAGTAAGTCACCGATGACAGTGGCGTCTCGTAGCTTCTTCTTCTTCTCTCTGGTAGTTTGTTTGAGTTACTATTGACAGATTAAATGGCTTAACTTTTTCATTTTTGTTTGAAGGATCTACCTTTTTCCCTTCGTTTTCTCTTCGTTTTTCAGTCTTAACTATGTTCTGCTATGTTCTGTTTATTTTTCAGTTTGTTTCTGCTATGTTCTATTGTTTTTAATTTATGTTCTTAATTTATTGGATGAAATCTTTTGTTGGGTTACTAAATTTCTTCAATTTTGGTAAAACCCTGCAATTTCGGCAAAGAAGAGAAGATGTGGACTAAGTGGATTAGTGATTATGAATAAATCTGTGCTTAAAAATGGAAAATTACTCGATGTGATGGGAATGAGGACATTTATATATGTGATGTCATATAACCCAGGTGGTTTTGGTAAATCAAACTGAGGTTAAAAGTTATTTTTAATTTGTGAAGCAAATTGTTTTTTTTTAAATTTGGGATGGCAGGGCAGTTTTGACCAGGTTATTTGAGAACCAGATTCTGCTTTAGTGCTATTGTGTTTGGTCAAAATTTCAACACTTTTGGTGGGTATTTATCTATATTGCATATTTATGTTGATGAAATTTTGATGTTTAAAATTTTAAATAGGAATTTGTGAGGGAAGTGCAAGGTACTATATCAACAAGAACAAAATTGGAACAACACTTAGAGGAGAAAATCATCACTAACAAATCTTCTTTTAATATTCTAGAAGAATGGAAAAAACTTTTTGAGAGGTACAAAATCCTTATTTTTTATTCTAGTTTTTTACCTTTATTATATACATGACTAATGACTATTTAGTACTTTCAATTATTGTGTTATTATAGATATCCAATACTAGCGAATATGGCATATGATATCTTATCAATTCCAATTACAACGGTTGCTTCGGAGTCGACCTTTAGCATTGGAGCAAAAGTTCTCACAAAATATCGTAGTTCGCTTCTACCAGATAATGCACAAGCATTAATTTGTGGACGTAATTGGATTTGTGGATATGAAATACAAGGTTTGTTCTAGTTGTAAATATTGTTACTTTAATTGTAGCTTTTTAGTTTAATTTTGGGTATTGAACTATTAATATTTTAAATTGGCATTTTTAATGTAGATGATGGGCTAACGGACGACCAACTCTTGGTACCGCTAGTTGCTAATCAAGAGTCAAAGGGTTCTAACATGGGCGAAATTACAAGGAGTGACTAGACATTACTCACTAGTAAGTACTTTATTTTTTATGGACTATTTCTTTATTTTTTATGGACATTACTCACTAGTAAGTACTTTATTGAACTCATGGTCACTAAATTTTTCCATAACTTAGGATAGTTGACCTCTTGCATTGGTCCATGTTTAAATTCGGGAATTCTAGCACAAAGCTATCATCATATAAAATAATGCCCTCTTACTTGTAAAAGATGGTGAATTTCTTTGACCTTTTTTTCTCAGCCAGCAATAATAGATTAAATGTAGCACATAATATTAGCAATCGGAATAACATAGTAGTTAAATAGATTATCGTTCCAAATCAAACAGATAAAGAAGGGAAACAACTACAAATACAACTACTGCAACAATGCTCAAGTAGCATGATAAACTAAGAATAATAAAAATCAAGTTGAATCAGGACTGACTTAATGCAGAAAATAACAAAGCTTCTACTTTACTTTTTCTTCTTAATGCCCTTTCTTCTTATTTGATCTTCTTGAGTGTTTTGTTTGCTCCCTCTTGGTCTCAATACTATTCAGTAAAACTAGACTCTTCAAATGGGTAACCACTGTGACACTGTCCAACCATTTATCATGGTGTGTAGACCTGGCAAAATCATGGTAGTCTCATACATTAATGGATATTAATGCAACTTTTTCTTGATCAGGCCCCCAAGTTTTCTTCTTATTACAGCCCTAGAAGTCACATGTTTAGTTTTTAGCTTTATTTTGTTGATTGTGGCTAAATGGATGAATCAATTATAAGATGGTCCATACTCCATATATAATCATATAATGACACATTTATGAATCTTTTTATACATGATGTCAAGCCATTCTTTCACTAGCAGATGGGATTGCAAGATTGCATTTGGACTTTGGAGCTTATTTCTGTTGATGCCTTGATGGTGACATACTGACATGTCAAATGAAATTAATAGTCTTGCTGAGTTGCTGTCTTGGTTTGAAATTTGAATGTGTACTTTATCATTTATCAATCATTGTATGTAAATTGTAATATGTTACAACAACTAAACTTTCCCTAGAAAGAAAGTGGAGACGGGACAGAATGATTGATTACAATTAAAATATTATTGTGAATTTGTTATAGGATTTTTAAAAAAAAAAAAGCTCATGTGGTAGTGGTAAAGGCGGCCTAAGAACGCTACTGGTAACATTAATTTCAAACCCACCAAAATCCGAGCCATTTTGGCCCGGCCCGTTTGCCAGGTCTAATATCAATGGGGTGAAGTGTTTTCAATATATCCTTCCAATTGTTAGCCATGAATTTGCTGCATTAGCACAGATAACATGATTCGTGTTCAAACAATAAGAATACACAAGAAAAGATAGAAAATTCTTGAGCCTTAATTCGAACTCTTCTAATTCTCCATAAAAAATTGTCCAAATGAGATGAGAATACCCTAGATCCAAAAGTCATTATATTAAGTATGAAGTTTACATCAGTAATTAGCCAAAAGTCATTATACGAAGTAAGAATACGTTGTCTTTTTTGTTGGACCTAGCGTTCGCAGTATTAAACTACGGACGGGAGTGGCTTATTAATGACGACGTCCCATGTCCATAAGTAAGTTAAAGTCTTCAGTTTAATATTGCAGACGACAGACTTTCACAAGGACTGACATTTAGGACATTTCTCCCGTCCGCAGTACTAAACTGCGAAATACTGGAAATGAAATTGCGGACGATAGCAATATTAGTCGTTAGATATTCTAATGGACGATTAAGATTTGATGTAAGGATAGACACATTTTTACAACGTTAGCTATAGATCAACCCCCTATTCATATATATATATATATATATATATATATATATATGTGTGGTGGATCAGGAGCCTACCCCTTAAGTGACATTACTTTCTTAACTAACACACATATTTAAAGTCTTCGTGTTTTTTTTAGTTTTTCTCTCCTAACTTGTTTATCTCCAAAACAAACCAAACGCGATCTGAAAATAAAAGCAAGAGAGACCTAACTCGAAAAAATCGAATCAAGTAACACGAAGACCAAGAATCAACATGTATGCCCAAATCTCGACTTCAATTCGGTAAACCCTTAACTATTTTTCAATTTCAGTAACAATTAAGTAGGTTTTGATTTCATTTTTTGATTTAGTAAACCTTAACCTAGACGACCCAGATCTCAGCTAATCTTTTATTTTGATTTCGTTTTTCCTTACTAATTTTTCTTTTTTATTCGATAAGCACATGTTGCTTTGTTCTTCTTGCTTGGATGTGAGTTGTTTTAACCAACTACAGTTGTAGGTAAGAATTCTTTGAAATTGTTAAAATGGATCTTCTTTAGTTCTTGTTTTTGAGTGTAAGTATCAAAAAAAATTCATCTGGGACTTGCCCAAATTTTTCTGTTTCATTAATTATAGTTTTTTTTTGTTTGAAAAACATAGGCTAATTGGGAGAGAATGAGGTTGTTCAGGGTCCAATGAAACACTTTGCTGCTTTCAAATAATAATCCAAGAACACAGGTACTTTAATTTTTTTTATTTTTTTTATTTATTTAATTTTTTGGGGGGATGAACATGAGAATTGCTAGAATTTAATGAGAAATATCATTTCTTCGTAAGAAGAAATTATTTTAAGTTAATTGTTTCATTATCTTACTTTGTTTACCCATATTGATCTGTTTAGAATTGTGAAATTTGAGATATGTTTTTCAAATTTCTTTACTGTGTAGATACTCTTTATATCCATCATTTACTTTGGTTATCTCTTATGTAAATCGTAACTAATTTTTTTTCCCCAGGTCATGATCACATTAATCAGGGAGCTCATCCCGCAGTTACAAATGTGGAGTTCATTCACCTGTGAAGGTTTCATGGACCAAAAAAAATCTTAGGGGATGATTTATTGGTTGCACAAATTATAAAACAATGTCATGTGACTCGTTTAAATGGATTGATCCAGCAATGTCACCACACTCAAGAATTTCTCAGTATTAAATTAGTTGTGCACATACATTATTTTCAAGTTTATTGAAAATGGATGATATAGACCATTAAATAGGGAGTTGTTGGGATAATGCAGAAATGGATTTAAACTACATATATAATTTGGAAATAATAATGGGGGCGGATGACTTGAGTGCGGAGGGGTTGGATGTGAACAATGCTAAAAAAATTCTATTATCTTCAAGTAACCAATGAGTTTACGCCTAAGCTAGGTGAAGAATTTCACACATTAGATGATGTTCACACTTTTTACAATACATATGCAATGCAAGATGGTTAGTGTGTGAAAGTTTAATGAGAAAAAAAGGGTGGGAAGCGATGAGATTTCTAGGAAGGAGTATATGTGTTATAAGTAAGGAAAGGGCAAACTATTAGCCAATGTGGATGTAAAAAGAAAACATGGATCTACAAAAGAAGGTTGTAGTGCAAGAATTGTAATGGTAAAAAGAAATGCCTTATACGTAGTTACTAAAATTGAGGAGGGTCATTGTCACACATTGTAATAGTAAAGGGACATCTTTTACGATCGCACCGTAATGTGTCAATTACCCAAAAATATTTTAGTAACAACTTAGCATGGTGAATATAACACAATACCAACAATATAAATTTCTTACAGTACAGGTGGGAGGGTTTGAAAATATTGGTTGGACGCAACGAGATTTGTATAAATTTAAAAGAGACAAGCATATTGAGTTAAAGGGACATGATGGAGATATGTTGAATGAGTACTTTGTTAGTTCCCAGTAGGCACAATATAGATCTAGAAGGGGGGTTGAATAGATCCTTAGAATTTACTTTATTAAGTTGTATTGCTCATTAAGTAGCTCATAACAAACTTAAGAATCTTTTCAAGCACAGCGGAATAAGTGAAAGATCCCCTTCATTGATATATTCATAATCACACATACATTGTTCGTAGAGTTACTTCAGTAGTAAGCAGTTAAAACATACATAGCAGTTATAGCAGTTAAGATACATAATGTAACTGACATAAAGTAAAAGACACAAGGGGTTTTAAGTGGTTCAGAGACTCATGCTCCTAATCCACTCTTCTTCTTTTAACTAGCAGGATTTCCACTAAGGAAGGGCAGTACCCTGAATCACTAAGATTCCTTCAAAGCCAGCAGCCTTGGGACTTCAGTTCACTAAGAACTCTTCAAGGCCAGCAGCCTTGGAACTTCTCTAGTTCCCTAGGAACTCTTCAAGCCCAACAGGCTTGGAACTTCATTTAGTCCCTTCGGACAAGGATCCTTCAGGCCCTGGCTTCTTGTTGTTGAGTTGTTTGTTTGTTTGTTGGAGTTGGTGCTGAGCTGCTAAGATATCATAAAGCTCTGAGCATCTTTTGTTCTTAGCAGCTTGGTGTGGTCCTCTTTGCGTTCAGCTTCGAGTCTAGACCACATCATCCTTGGTGCAGCTGATCTCTTCTTTTTTCAGCTCATCTTCATCTGATGTCAGCTGTGCACCATCACCATTTGGGTTTGCTAAGTCTCTGTGCTTTTAGTAGTCTTTGTCTGGCACTTAGCAATCCCTGAACCCTTCTTGAATACTTTGCAGACATGGTTCTACACTTGTTCAGTTTTAACTTTCGGTTCATGGTGATTCGTAGAGTGGCTCTTTTGATCTTCTTTGTACTCAGCCACTTTCCTGAATGCTATCTTCTTGGCCTTCTCGGCTCTCACTTGTTTGCCATCTTCAAATGACATTCTCATCTTTGTTGAGTGAAGCTTCGATCATTTGATTCCTTCTTTAAAAGTCGCTTCACTTCCACCTTGATAGTCTCACTGTCACTGAGACTTGTTCTATTGATCTTTGGTGGAACTCGTAGAGTCAATAATAGCATTCACCAACTCAATGATCCTGCAACTCCACAATCATCAGCAACTCTTGATCTTTGAAGCTCTGTTGATTTATACTGCTTCCCAATCTTCCCGTTAGAAAGTAGTCGTTGAAAGCTATTCAAATTTCTTCGCAGATCTAGAGTTATTTGGTGCAGACTGCAGATGTTACATGACAACTTTTTCTGACTTTCTGACACTGCAGTCTGTTGTTTCACCAACCCTATCAAATATGTCACTTTAATTTCTTGGGTAGGTCAAAGACTTTATTTCCTTCTTCTGATTTCTCGATAGAGGTTGTCCTTGCATCGATTCTCTAAATGAGCTCTTGTCCAAATATTACCCTTCAGATTGAATCATTGCCAATGCTTCAGTCTTCAGCTATTCGAACTCTATGATTCTGATGCATGTCTTCATGGACTTGATCGTAGTGTCTTGTTGACTGGTAGAGACAACACTACGATCTTGAAGAGTGTTGATTTGATCTTCAATGTATAACACCTCTTTCTTCTCTTGTGCAAAGGCTTCAACACTTTTGCTTGCCTCGTGACTCGACGATCTCGATGGCTCGATTCCTTGCTCCGCCTCTTCGAATAACAAGACACTTGATTTATGGCGTGTCAAATTTCGCTTTCTCCTTGTGATCTCCCGTTCACTTATCATCAATGGAGTGACCCAATGCTTAATCACTTTAGCCTTGTTCTTCAGAAGCTGTCAAGTATCTTTGTATGTACTCCATCAGTTCTTTCTTTGTTTGGAAAACACTACGATCCTGGTAACTTCCAAGATCGTTGTCTTACATCTACTTGATGACTCATCGACTTCACGACTTTTCTTGGTGGCCATGTGAAGTCTTCTTATGATCTCCTTGTGGAAGACTTCATCTCGAATGGCTTCACAACTCAATCTTGATGCTGATTGAGTTGGTGCTTAGATCTTCTGTTAGCTTGCATGCCATTCGTTGAGTGCTCTCTAGTTTCCTTCAGGTGGGACATATCTATGCAGTGCCAACTAGACGCTTCATTCCTTTGGATATTCTGGGAGTGCTCATTCGTTGAGAATCGTATTTGCTCTATGATTCTACCTTGGCATTGTAAGCACATCTGTTGAGGTCTTAGTTCTTCACTCTACGATCCAGCTTTGGCTGTGCAGACACTACGACTCCGAGATCAGATCTTGACACTTTACGATTTCTGTCGTTGTGCTTGTTGTCTTCATCTGATCTTGCTCGACTACGATCTACGCCTCGGTATGATTAGTAGACTCTACGACTGACTGAGTGTAGTCTACGATTCTTGACTTAGCTTTGGCGAGATACTCTAATTCGGCTCGTGGCGGTGCTATCTCTACAATTACGAACATGACTTCCTCAGCAGACTCACGACCACGAGGGAAGTTCTCCCATTACTACTTACTATCCTTTCTCGTCTCTCTCCTGAAGTCTACGAACTCCGAGATCTACTATCTTGCAGACTCACGATTACGCCTCGATATCTCTCGAGTTTTCCTTGACTCTCCTGGCAGACTATGATTTACAGTGCGATTGACTCGACGATCAGACAAGCCTATCTGTTACATCATAAGATCAACCTAACATGCTTGATCTTTCTATATTTATAGTCCTTGTACATCATTTCTTTTTAAGGACTTTACAAAGTTGTTTTGCTTATGTTGGATCAACCTAACACATTTGATCAATTCATTCTAAGTCCTTGTACATATGTTTCTATTATCTATCAAAGGACTTTACATCTTTTCTTAATGCAAGCATACTTGCATATTCATTCATATATATATCATAATCAAATCATATATAAATAGGAATATCGTTCACATGTTTATTCCTGACATACTTGAAGTTAAAACAACAAAAGAATCATTCATTCACTTTCGCAATTGACACAGACAATGAAAAAAGGATTACTCATTTTTGGGCCGATGCAACTTCTAGATGGATTTAAAGATTTTACGGTGATGTTGTCATTTGTGATACCACATACAATACTAATCGTTACAAAATAATATTTGCACCACTAATGGGGGTTAATAACCATGGTCAAACTACTTTATTTGGTTTTGCTTCTTAAGTGATGAGACCATAGATACTTTTGTTTGGCTTTTCAAGTGTTTTTTGGTAGCAATGTAAGGTGATGCACCTGAGATGATTATCACTGATCAAGATCCAGCTATGACAAATGTCATTTCACATATCCTTCCTAATACATTTCATAGGTATTGTAGTTGGCACATTTTGACCAAATTTTTAGAGAAGATTGACTCGGTAAAATTTAGTGCTTATTATAAAGAGTTTTCATATTGCATTTGGAATTCGGAGATTGTGGAAGAGTTTGACTCCACTTGGGTGGAGCTGGTGGATAAATCCTATGTCGGCATATGATAGCTTACTTGAATAAGTATCATGATCTTGACAAATTGCCTACAAAATACATTTTAAAGAGGTAGACAGAGACAAAAAAATCAAGTGGTGTAATTGATGATAATGGATTGGCGATAAAAGATGACAAGCCATACTTACTCTTACAGAGTCAATTGATTCAACATTTTTTAGATTTGATTGATAGGGCTCTCACAAATGAAGAAGCCACAATTTTTTTAAAATAATATTTAGGTAATGTGGATGAAAAGATCAATCAAATTATTGAGCAGAGTGGTTTCGAAAGAAACAATGAAATGGAGTGCGGTGGAATGAGTATATCCAAGTCAGTTAACATGGCTTGTACTTATGAACATAGTTACATTGAGACGAACTAAATGTGAGCAAAAGGGTGTGGCAAAAGGTTGAAGGGTGACAGAAAGGGATTTAGGGAAAAAATTCCAAGGGTAGACGTTATCATGGATGTGGCAAAGTTGGTGCGACACACGATAAAAGAAACTTCTCGGTGCTTAATAATCGATAAGAAAGTTTACTAATTTTGACTTTGATATTTGTTTAAAATTGACTTTGTTATTTTTTTAAAATTTGACTTTGTTATTTGTTTAAATGTAGAACTGGAGCATCAAATGATGATACTACTCAGGATCCAAGTATAGATGATGATAGTGATTCACCAATAGGTGAAACTGAGATTATTATAACAACACTTGTATATCTATATTTTGTATTAATTTGTATTATTTTTTGTTTACAAAGTGGGCTTCAGAATTGCACTAATCATGGGAGTGACTACATTTGGGATGCTTCAGAATTTCAGAATTGCAGTAATCATGGGAGTGACTTGTATTAATTTGTATTTTTTTTATTGTGTAATGGAGACTTCTAATATGGTATCTGGCTTGGCTCAATTAATAAATGTGGTACATTTTGTTTTTATTGGTGGCATTTTCTTGGTTAATGTTTCAGCTTGATGGTAGAATATTCATACGTAGTTTCACTTTTGAGACATTCAATCACAGACAATTGATGGTAGAATAAGATGTTTAAAGGGAAAATCACCTCCATTACATTAAACAATTTCATTACAAAGCAACTATAATTTCATTACAAACAACAAAAATCACAACATGAAAGGAAAAACAAACACCCGGTACACCACTATTTTCTTCAGTCTTTCATTGTTCAATTTCATCTCCTCAATTTTTTACCACCAACTCTTGAGTTTTCTTTTCTACAATAGTTTTGTCATTTTTGATGTTGACAATAACAATAGTCAGCTCGTCAACCCTTTTTTCAAAACTTCTATTTCAAACTTCAATTCATTGTTTTCGCTATAATACTGAGCAATTCTTAGGCACGGCGACATTGTTGGATCAATCCATTCAAACGAGTCACATTGTATTGTTTTATAATTTGTTTAACAAACAAATCTTCTCCCAAGATTTATTTTGGTCCATGAAACCTTCATAGATAAAGGAACTCCACATTTACAACTGCGGGATGAGCTCCCTAATGAATTTGTTCTCATGACTTGGAGGGAATTAGTTAGGGTTTACATAAGAGCTAATGTGAGACCCCGAATTTTATGAAATGAAAGTATTCAATTTTCTTATAATTACTCTATTTAGTAAATGGTTAAATTGATAAAAGGTTAAAGTTAAGGGTGATATGTAAAAATTTTGCAAAGTAAGCAAGTTGTCATAAAATATTATTTTTGTCGGGGAATATCCGTACGACACAATCATTGGTGGACCCCACAACGGAAGTATTGTAGTAGTAAAAAAATGACAAAATTATCTTTTTATAAAAATAACTATGGCGAAGTGTTACTGAATTAAAAGCAGGTTGAACTACGGTAGTAAAAAATGCGATGTCTGAGTGGTTGATAATAGTAGCTACGGTATTGATTATTGATGCTTACATGATAAGTCACCGGTTATACTCAATTATTGCTACTGAGAATTGCTACATCATATCTCTCATATTATTGATTCAATTATTGTCAAGATGTCAATTTGCATAATATGTTATATTATTAAATCAATAATTGAGACGACAAAGTTATTCATATTATTATTTGCAATATTAACAATGTCTAGAAGTTCTGTCAATGAGAGGTTTGGTCACCTAATTACGCGCCAATAAAGAGAAATCCTTATCGGAAAGCCCCCTCTTTCCTGGGAACGACCTGGTTGTTAAATATTGTGAGTTATAATATTAATGATGAATAAGTTCTTGTTGATTAAAGATGAAATTAATAGTTCCATTGTGTTGGGATTATTAGTGTTAGTGGAAATCGATATTTATTTAGATAATAATTGATGTCTGGAAGTTATATTGACCAATCGGGTAATTAATCGGATAAATGAGCAATTAATTGCTATTAATTCATATGCTTATAACTATTTGCTCACATGTGTGTACTATTGATTCACATTCATGTACTATTAGGGGAGGTGGTGCAAGATTGATAATACTTGCATGACTAAGTTAAAAATGGAGGTATAGATGGAGGTACTATACTGTAATTCGTATTTTCACATGTATAGAAATATTAATTCACATGATTGAACTAATGATTCACATGATGTACTATTAGGGGAGGTGGTGCAAGTTTGATAATACTTGGACTAAATTTAAAAATGAAGGAAAAGATGAAGGTATTGTACTGTAATATTTTGAGCCCCAAACGCAGCAATTATCGAAACTATATTTTCCTATAAATAGAAGTTCATTCTTCCTTCATTCTCACCAATTCACTAAGACTCACAAGAGCAATTATAGAGAGAAGCTATAGAGAGAGAAGCTATAGGGAGAAAGAAAAAAAGAGTAGTCTCGCTACTTCACTACTCCAAAGTATCGATCTTCTTACGAGGTAAGGGTATTATTTATTTCATATTCTGAAGAGATATTATTTTTCGTATTCGTATGAATATTATTTTCGTTCAATATTTGTAAGGAATATCATTTTCTTTCAATATTCATTGTCTTCGTTTAATATTCGTAAGGAATATTATTTTCGTTCAATATTCGTAAGGGATGTGAGACCCCAGATTTTATGAATAAAGATTTAAATTTCTCGAAATATTTTTTTATTATGGTGTGGATTTGATATAATATTATAGTTGTGGGTAGTATTTATAAATTTTGCAAAGTATGCAAGTTGTTATAAAATATTCGTTTGGTCGGGGAATATTCTTTTTGTCGGGAATATCCAAATGCGGCAAGCACAATCATTAGTGAACCCACAACGGAAGTATTGTCATAGTAATAAAACGATAGAATTATTTTTATGAAAATAACGGTGGAAGTTTTACCGTTAAAACTGTTGAACTACTCGGTAGTAAAAGTAAAGTGTCTGGCGTGGTTGCATAGTAGCATACCGGTATTGGTTATTGATGCTTACGTGATAAGTCACTCGGTTATACTCAATTATTACTACGAGAATTGTTTGCATCATATATCTCTCATATTATTGATTGGATTATTATCACAGTATCATCTGCATAATATTTTATATATTATTAAATCAATAATTGAGATGACAAAGTTATTCATATTATTAAATTGCAATATTTACAATGTCTAGAAGTTTTGTCGAGGAGAGGTTTGGTCACCTAATTCCGCGTCAATAGGGAGAAATCCTTATTAGAAAGCCCCCTCTTTCCTGGGAACGACCTGGTTGTTAAATATTGTGGGTTATAATATTAATGATGAATAAGTTGTGTTGATTAAAGATGAAATTGATAGTTCCATTGTGTGGGAATTATTAGTGTTAGTAGAAATTGATATTTATTTCGATAAAATTGATGTCTGGAGGTTATATTGTTCACTCGGGTATTTGGGATACTTTTCGTGTCAGAATACTATTCACGAGTTACTATTCATGAGTTACTATTCATGAGTTACTATTCACGAGTTACTATTCATGAGTTACTATTCATGAGTTACTATTCACGAGTACTATTCACAGGGTACTATTCACCCGAACAATATATTTATTTTCGGTCCAAATCATTTTTGGGTACAATATTATTCCATGAGGAGATATGCTAATTTTTCAGACCGTTGGTGGAAATTATATTAGTAAATCAGTATGGACCGTTGGTTTAAAGTTTAATAGTGAATTAGATGGACCGTTGGTTTAAAGTTTAATAGTGAATCAGTATGGACCGTCCGTTTAAAAGTAAATCAATTTGGACCGTTCATGAATTAGTTACTATTCAGTCCATTCTCCTATAAATAGAAGCTCATTCCTTCATTATTTCTTAGAGTTGTTATTCCATTCTTTATTATTATGTTGGAATAACCTGTTATGTAAAGTACCGCATACATGGTGAAATTCTTCTGTTATTCCATTCTTTATTATTATGTTGGAATAACTTTGTTTTATCGCAATACCGCATACATGGTGAAATTCTTCTATTATTCCGTTCATTATTATTACATTGGAATATCTCAGATGTGCCTTTACTATTTGGACTGGTTCCATTATTTATTATTACATTGGAATAACTTTATCATAAGGCTCTATCGCATGCATTGTGATTTCGTTGTTATTCCATTCTTTATTATTTCGTCGGAATATCCTCATGCTCATCTGATTTACGTGGGACTGGTTCCATTATTTATTCTTACGCCGTAATATCATATGCATGCGTTCTGTGGGACCGGGTTCCATTATTTGTTATTACATTGGGAGTAACTCCGTCATGCATGCGATCTATCGCATGGTGAATCATACATTATTCCATTCTTTATTATTCGCTTGAATAACTCGTCTATGTGGATTACTACATGCATGGTGAATGATCCTTTGTATTCATTCCTTATTAAATTATTGAAATGATCTGTATACGTGGATTACTGCATGGCGGGTGAAAATCCATTTACAGTTTCATATATTCTATTATACTCAGTTGGTTAAAGTTTTGGCTTCTATACTCTATGAAATTAGTGGAATATCCTTTATATTTGCGCTTCATCCAGTATCTTTTCATGGAAATATTCTTCTGAGCATTCTTAAATTTTACTCTACAAAGAAGTATCATGTTGACAATTTGGGCATTATTGAGTTCAGGATAAATTAACTTATAAGTCTTTAAAATTTATCCTTAAACTTGTTTTATTGAATTATTATGTCATTGTCATGATGAGTTATGTTGGTTATTATGTGAAAATATGAAAGTTTCTTAGAAATCACAAAGGGTTGAAAATCAGATTTTGGTGAAAATAGAACATGAAATTCAACTGACCATATCTCCTATTATATTTCAAATTTTTGAGTGTGGTCAAGTTCTAGAGTTAGATCTATGAGTTATATAACTTATCCAAGTGGAATCACTAGAAAAGGTGTTGTAGATTTTCGTGTGGACTGATTTTAACAAAGGAGTCAAAAACTGCCAATTTCAAAAAAGGCTACTGCCCATAAATTTGAAGGAGCTGTTTCGGCCACTTAATTTGTGAGAAAAGTTCTGGCCTTTTGGGACATGAAATTATATGGTATAAGGTACCTCCTGTCCAAAAAAGAGCTCATTCCGATTTAAAATGAGCAAGTTATGACCATTTCAATATTTAAATATTTCTGACAAAAAATGCTATAACCGGAGTTCTATAACTCCGATTACCATGAAATTTAAATTGGAAGCTCATGTTAACATGTGTAAGATCCTTCCAAGATTTGGGAATTTCTGGAGTTAAACTTGAGGTAGCTAATTTCTTAAGGGATTAATTAGAAATTGATTTTTGAAAAATAGTAAATGAATTTTAAAAATTCCGAAAAAAATATATGTTCATTATGGGACTATATTCTGCTAAATCCCAGAAAAGAAATATTTTTGGGACTGATTTGGTATTTTTCATGAAAATGGTTTAGTTACGAATATATGAGTTAAATATGTTATGTGAAGTAACAAAGTTGGAAAATAGGATTTTATGGCTTGGAAATCCTATATAAGGTATATGCAGATTTTTGATGAGGGATTTGATCATTAGTGATAAAATCTTATGAGTATGGCATTATTTGGTAAAGTATAAACAATTGAAATAAATTGTTTATAAGTTTAAAAAGTGATTAAAATATTGTTATAATATTAACAATATTAGATTATGAGTTATTTAAGTGATGGATAATATTTGGATAAATTTAAAGTCTTTAATATTTATCCTTATTTTCGTTTGATTAATGCTTATATTATTGTCATCATCCTCATGCTTATATGGTGATAAAAGTTATCTTTGGCTTACGTGCAAAAATGGACTGTTGATTATTGAATTGTATATCTTTGGCTTACGTGCAAAGATGGATTGTTGATTATTGGTTTTATTGTTGTATATCTTTGGCTTACGTGCAGAGATGGACTTGGTATGATTATGACCAGGGATTATTCGGTATAGTCATGACCATTGATGATTTAATGAATATCCTTGGCCCGTAGAAAAGTGAGGATGATTCGATGATGTGGTTTATTTATTGTCGAGTGTCGTGATAAAATTGATGAAAACTTTTTAAATCATGAAGATAGTAGATTTTATTCTTTACTTGACTCTTCTAATGGATTGCTTGTTCATTATAGTTAAACTTGATGTCTATTATATTTTATCGGTTTAACATTGTTGAAGACTAATGATAATTTATTCGCATTATCTTAGTCATAATATTTCTTATTGGGCTAGTTGAGCTCACCCTTTCCTTCACCGTTTCTCTTCGTGAAATGAGAATATATTTGGGGACGAGTTGGGGAGCTGAGTGACGGTCGAGATGATAGCATTAGTAATCCCTCACTATTCATTAAATAGTGTGATAATAAATATAATGAGGACTTCATTGAGTTTGTATAATTATCTAGATGACAATATCATTATTAAAAACTCGTAGCATATGTTTTGTCTTATTTTTACACGACTGTTGTATAATTAAGTTTTTATTTGTATTTTGTACCATGTATTTGGCGACTCAAGATGGGTGATGTATATCTATTTTGGGGGCGTCACAAGGGAAGTTATTTATTTCTAATTCGTAAGGGTTATTATTTTTTACTATTCATGAGTTACTATTTATAGGTTACTATTCACCCGATTACTATTCACTCGAATATTATTCACTCGGGTATTCGGGGCACTTTTCGTGCTGGAGTACTATTCACGAATTACTATTCACGGCTTACTATTCACCCAGTTATTATTCACTCGAATATTATTCACTCGAGTATTTAGGGCACTTTTCATGTCGGAGTACTATTCACGAGTACTATGCACGGGTTACTATTAACCCAATTGCTATTCACCCGAATATTATTCACTCGGGTATTTGGGGTACTTTTCATGCCGGGATACTTTTCATGTTGGGGTACTATTCACAATGTACTATTCCTAAAGTACTATTCACAGGGTACTATTCAAGGGGTACTATTTACCCGAAAAATATATTTCTTTTCTGTCCAAATTATTTTTGGTACATGAATATTATTCTTGAATTTTACTCTACAAAGCAAGATCATGTTGACAATTTGGATATTTTTAAACTCGGATAAATTTAAAGTCTTTAATATTTATCCTTGATTTCGTTGATTTGATTTCGTTTTGATTAATGCTTATATCATTGTCATCATCCTCATGCTTATATTATGATGAAAGTTATCTTTGGCTTACGTGCATAGATGGACTGTTGATTGGTATGATTATGACCAGGGATCATTCGGTATAATCATGATCCGTAATGTTATAAATGATGTGGTAAAAGTCCTCATTGGCCTGCATCGCATTGATGGATGATTGTTGGTATGATTATGACTATGGATTATTCGGTATAATCATGACCATTGATGATTACATGAATATCCTTGGCCCGTAGTGCAGGGATGATTCGATGATGTGTTTTATTTATTGTCGAGTCTCAAATGATAAATTTGATGAAAAACTTTTTAAATCATAGAAGATAGTAGATATCATGCTCTATTGACTCTTCTAATGGATTGTTTATTTCACTGCAGTTGTTGATCTAAAACTTGTTGTCTATTATATTCTATCAGTTGTTATATTGTTGAAGGCTAAGGATAATTTATTCTGCATATTCTTAGTCATAATATTTCTTACTAGGTTAGTTGAGCTCACCCTTTTCTTTTATTGTTCTCTTCAGGAAATGAGAATATAGCTGGGACGAGTCGGGAAATGGAGTGATGGTCCAGGATAAGTAGCTTTAGTAGTCCTCACTATTCTGTGAAATAGTGTGATAATAATTGTAATGATGACTCCATTGAGAGTGGATATTGTCTAGAAGGCAATATTCTTGTTTAAACTCTCAGCTATGTTTTTTCGTATATTACCCGATAGTTGCATAATTAAGTTTGTAGTTGAATTCTGTAGTGTGTATTTGGCGACTTAGAATGGGTGATGTATACCTGTTTTGGGGGCGTCACAGCTAACATAAGTAAATGATGGATATAAAGAGTATATACATAATAAAGCAATTGGAAAACATATCCCAGATTTCACAATTATAAATTAATCAACATGAGCAAACAAACTAAGATAATGAAACAATCAACTCAAAATAATTTCTTACGAAAAACTAATATTTCTCATTAAATTCCAGCAATTCTAATGTTCATCCCCAAAAAATAAAAAAAAATAAAATAAGAAATTAAAGTACTTGTGTTCTTAGATTGTTTTCTATAAACAGCAAAGTCTCTCACTGGACCCTGAACAAACTCATTCTCTCCTAATTAGCATCTGTTTTTCATGCCAAAATAACAAAACTACAATTAAAGAAACAGAAGAATTTGGCTTAATTCTGATAAGAACATGGCATACGTGGACTCAAACAAGACTAAAGGGACGTGGGGATCAAGAAAGGCTAGAACAAAGAGATTCAAACAAGGTCTCAATGGAATGATCTAAGATGTTTGGACTGAAGCTAATGCAAGAAAACCCAAAGAGAAGGATGAGACACAAGTTTGGATAAATTTGATACAAGCCCAAATTAAAGTCCAATCTCGCAACCACGGACAAATCAATTCAGCAGCTTGAATGGAAAGCATAAATTAAAAGATGTGGGCCTCGATTAATTCTAAGTGGAATTGGTATCATGTGGGCTGCATTTTTTTTTCTTCAAGTTATCAGACTTAACATGTGGATATATAGATGATATTGGCAAGTATTAATAGCTGATCTCGGCAAGCGTGCCACTAGCCCATTACTCCATGATCTGATTCACGTGGCAAATCTTATTTCAATTTACCAGCTATATTCACGCGGCAGAGATTTCCTTTTACACGACAATTGAAGGATTTTTAGATTTTAATAATTCTATTGTAATTAGGATTTCTTTTTAATTAGAATTTCTTTTCAAATTGACTTCTATTAGAGTTATAGTTTATAAATTCCTAGTAGGATTTGGATTGTTTTGAGAAGTATAAATAGAGGTCCAAGTTGATGTAATCAAACACATTATTCATTATTCAATATATTTGTAAGTTTATTCTCTACTTTTGGTTCTTTGAAGAATTCCTAAGAAAGTAGTAGTTTCTTAGTTATTTCTTTGAGATTCAATTTGACTTATCATACAACAATTCATAGTTGTGTGTGGCATCTTCTACCGCATCAATCGTTGATTGTACCGAGATTACCGCTTCAATATAAACGAGGGGTCAAGGTGTCATTAGTGTCCATTCAACGCAGATTCCGAACGCGAGCAATTGTACCAAGATTAAGAGTCTCAAAGTATGAGCGAGGGGTTAAGGTGTTGCAAGTAATTCACCCAACAATTTGTCTTTAGAAAGCGATCCCATGACGCACCACCTCATGCAAGTATGTTGTGGAGTCTATAATTTGGTATCAAAGCCAAGCCTTTCTAGCGAGTTACTTATCTTTATTTTTCTATCAAAATATATATTGTAAAAAAAATAAAAATCGGATTTTATTTCCATTGTGCTAAACAAAATTGTAGCACACCATCAAATCATCAAATTCCAACCAAGATTTCATATCGTTCCATCATCATCAATTCTAAAACGGAGCTACAAATCTGAAGCATACAAGAGGAGTACAAGGCAATCGATCGATAATTTTGTGGTATTCTGATAGTCACACCATCTATATTTTTGTTTCATGATAAGTAATTTTAAATTGATTAGTAAAACCATTAGAGTGAATATTTGAGGTAAAAGGCTTAGTGGTGAGAATAATCGAGGAAAAAGTACGTGCGATCCGTGATTGGCTAAGTCCAACCAATGTGAGTCAAGTACGAAGCTTTCATGGACTCGTAAGTTTCTACCGACGTTTTGTTAGGAATTTCAGTGAGATTACAGCACCATTGACCGAGGTCATCAAGAAAAGTGTGGGCTTTAAGTGGGGTGATGAACAGGAAAAAGCATTTAATTTGATTAAGGATAAATTGACAAATGCTCCTTTACTTATTTTGCCTAACTTTGCTAAAACTTTTGAGATTGAGTGTGATGCTTCAGGCTTAAGGATTGGAGCTGTGTTGATGCAAAAGGGAAACCAGTGGCGTATTTCAGCGAAAAGTTGAGTGGGGCAGCTTTGAACTATCCTACATATGACAAAGAGATGTACGCTGGTTAGAGATTTGGAGACATGGCAACATTACTTGTGGCCTAAGGAGTTTGTGATCCACATCGATCATAAATCATTGAAATATTTGAAGGGTAAGCACAAGTTGAACAAAAGGCATGCACGATGGATCGAATTTATCGAGACATTTCCATATGTTATTCAATATAAGCAAGGAAAGGAGAACGTCATTGCAGATGATTTGTCTCGCAGGTATGTTTTGTTAAATACTCTTGATACGAAATTGCTTGGGTTTGAACGAATTAAAGAGTTATATGATAATGACATTGATTTCGGTAAAAAGTTTAAAACTTGTGAAAAGAATGTTGTGGGTAAGTACTTTAGAATTGATGGATTCTTGTTTCGTGAAATAAATTATGTATTCCTGCATGTTCTTTGCGTGAGTTATTGGTTAGGGAATCACATGGGGGTGGTTTAATGGGACATTTTGGCGTTGATAAAATTTTGTTGTTTTGAAAGAACATTTTTATTGGCCATATATGAAACGAGATGTGAAAAGAATTTGTGATAGATGTATTACTTGTCGTCAAGCTAAATCTCGTGTTCAACCCCATGGATTATATACACCATTGCCTATTCCTAATGAACCTAGGATTGATTTGTCTATGGACTTTGTGTTGGGTTTACCTAGGTCTAAGCATGGTTATGATTCGATATTTGTGGTCGTGGATAGATTTTCAAAAATGGCACATTTTATTCCATGTTATAAAACTGATGATGCATCTCATGTTGCTGATTTATTCTTTAAGGAGATTGTGTGTTTGCACGGTATGCCAAAAACTATTGTTTCTGATAGAGATACAAAGTTCTTAAGTTACTTTTGGAAGACCTTGTGGTGTAAATTAGGTATTAAACTGTTATTTTCAACTACTTGTCATCCACAAACTGACGGTCAAACTGAAGTAGTAAATAGGACTTTGTCGGCATTATTACGAGTTATCATTAAAAAGAATATCAAGCAATGGGAAGAATGTTTACCACATGTTGAGTTTGCATATAACCGTTATGTTCATTCTGCAACTAATTTTTCTCCATTTGAAATTGTATATGGTTTAAATCCTTTGACATTGGTTGGATTTATCACCATTTACATTTCTCGAATATACTAACATGGATGGAAAGAAAAGGTTGATCTTGTTAAAATGATTCATGAAAAGTCGGACTAAACATTGAAAGAAAGGATTTGAACGAAAGTACATTAAGCACGCGAACAAGGGACGACATCAAGTGATCTTTGAGCCCGGAGATTGGGTGTGGTTACATATGCGAAAAGAAAGATTTTCCATTCAAAGACGTTCGAAATTGCTTCTGAGGGGAGATGGTCCATTTCAAGTTCTCGAGCGTATCAATGACAATGCCTATAAATTGGATTTGCCAGGTGAGTATAATGTTAGTGCCACATTTAACGTTACTGATCTAACTCCGTTTGATGTAGGTGACGATTTGACGACAAATCCTTTTCAAGAGGAGAGGAATGATGAGGACATGGCATGTGTGGACTCAAACAAGACTAAAGGGACGTGGGGATCAAGCAAGGCTAGAACAAAGAGATTCAAACAAGGTCTCAATGGAATGATCCAAGATGTTTGGACTGAAGCTAACGCAAGAAAACCCAAAGAGAAGGATGAGACACAAGTTTGGATAAATTTGATACAAGCCCAAATTAAAGTCCAATCTCGCAACCACGGACAAATCAATTCAGCAGCTTGAATGGAAAGCATAAATTAAAAGATGTGGGCCTCGATTAATTCTAAGTGGAATTGGTATCATGTGGGCTGCATTTTTTTTTCTTCAAGTTATCAGACTTAACATGTAGATATATATAGATGATATTGGCAAGTATTAATAGCTGATCTCAGCAAGCGTGCCACTAGCCCATTACTCCATGATCTGATTCACGTGACGAATCTTATTTCAATTTACCAGCTATATTCACGCGGCAGAGATTTCCTTTTACACGACAATTAAAGATTTTTAGATTTTAATAATTCTATTGTAATTAGGATTTCTTTTTAATTAGAATTTCTTTTCAAATTGACTTCTATTAGAGTTATAGTTTATAAATTCCTATTAGGATTTTGGATTGTTTTGAGTAGTATAAATAGAGGTCCAAGTTGATGTAATCAAATACATTATTCATTATTCAATATATTTGTAAGTTTATTCTCTACTTTTGGTTCTTTGAAGAATTACTAAGAAATTAATAGTTTCTTAGTTATTTCTTTGAGATTCAATTTGACTTATCATACAACAATTCATAGTTGTGTGTGGCGTCTTCTACCGCATCAATCGTTGATTGTACCGAGATTATCGCTTCAATATAAACGAGGGGTCAAGGTGTCATTGGTGTCCATTCAACGCAGATTCCGAACACGAGCAATTGTACCAAGATTACCGTCTAAAGTATAGACGAGAGGTTAAGGTGTTGCAAGTAATTCACCCAACAACTGTGCTAAAAACGATCCGGGCGACGACAACC
The DNA here is from genome assembly GCA_020205605.1 of Panax ginseng. Taxonomy (NCBI): domain Eukaryota; kingdom Viridiplantae; phylum Streptophyta; class Magnoliopsida; order Apiales; family Araliaceae; genus Panax; species Panax ginseng. The sequence goes on from CM035128.1 coordinate 163,143,029, forward strand.
TCACGCAAGCGTGCCGTGGAGTCTATCAAATTCCCATATAAAAAAATTGACACTCACACTGAAAAACAAGAACTAAAGAAGAACAATTTCAAAGAATTCTGACCTACAAGTGTAGTTGGTCAAAATAACTTACATCCAATCAAGAAGAACAAAGCAACAGGTGCCTACCGAGTCAAAAAAAAATTAGTAGAAAAAACGAAATCAAAATAAAAAATCAGCCGAGATCTAGGTCGTCTTAATCTAAGGTTTATCGAATCAAAAAAATAAAATCGAAACCTAGTTAATTCTTATCGAAATCGAAAAATAGTTAAGGGTTTATCGAATCAAAATCGAGAAATGGGCATAAATGCTTATTTTTGGTCTCCGTGTTGCTTGATTCGAAGTTTTCGAGCAAGGTCTCTCTTGCTTTTATTTTCAGATCACGCTTAGTTTTGTTTTGGAGAGAAACTAAAAAGAAAAAATACAAAGATTTTAAATAAGTATGTTAGTTAACAGAGTAATGTCACTTAAGGGTATGCCTCGATCGATCCACTAATATATATATATATATATATATATATATATATATATATATATATATATAGTCAGGATGAGGTCCTAGGACTCAGATTTTAACAAAATTAGGACTTTTTTTTTTTTTGCTTTTTTAAAAAACAACTAAAAAAAAAAATTATAGAACTTGAATTTTTACATAATACGATGTTTTGGGTGTGATTTGGATACATATATCAAAACATGTCATGCATACTGTGCGGCATGTATATATTTTTTGTATAGGTATCCAAAACACATGAAAACATTATATTATGGAAAAATTTCGATTCCATAATTTATTTATTTTAGTTCTACAAAAAAAAAATAAAAATTTGGTCCAGTAATTTAAGCTCATCGAGATAGGACAGGATCAATTCTCTCTCTCTCTCTCTCTCTCTCTCTCTCTCTCTCTCTCTCTCTCTCTCTCTCTCTCTCTCTCTCTCTCTATATATATATATATATATATATATATATATATATATATATATTCTAAATGTTCTATATCCATGTTTTCTCTCTTATTACAAAATGAAAATATATAGTTTGAAGTCAAAGATTTAAGAAAAAAGATTATTAAATATAATGACTGATCAAGGATCAATTTAATAGATAGCAATACTGTTTTAAAAGCAAGCACTAATTAATTTGGAGCATCAAGAAAAAGAAGTTAGGACTTCAATTTTAAAACAGATAGGCATAGGGTTTAAAGCCAATCTACATATCCAATCTAAATGTTGAGCAGGAACGGGCATTGTTAAATAATCATACAAGAACCAAAACTGATTCCCTAAAGAAAAGCATCAAGAACCAAGAAAAATTCTTCCTTTTCAAGGAAAATGGCTCTAATTTTATGGATGCTGTTTATTTGTATAAATATAAAATTCCTTGATAGAAAACCTCGCATTACAACGCCCATTTAACAAAAATGTTTACAGATATAAACCAGAATCCGATACCCCGGATAGATAAGTCGAAAGTATTGTAGAAATGACCTCCACTTAAACATTACTTTATTCTCATACATCTAAGAGAATCATGTAGACCTTGGGGCACAGATTCATGTTTCTACGTGAAAATAAGAACCTAAAAGAAAAAAAAAATCGAAGCATTTATCACAATGCCTTTGCTGAAGAAGAACTCAGAAAATAGTACTTGTAGCCTGAGATGGACAATACCCCGAGTCTTCTATGGAGCATCAACCGTCGGTGAGGGTAGGCTTTCTACTATGGAAAGGTAATTGGTTAGGGCTGCAGGGATTTTTGAACAAGTTCAGTCTGCTCTTTCACGTGAACCGAATAGAAACCGGTCGCTGTTGCAGCAGATGGAGCACGGCCCACGTATTTGATGTCATCGATGGTACCTCTGCCCAGTACTTTCATGGCAGTAGAAAGGCGGGGTGCAATGTAACTGTATGCACCCATGTTCATTGGCTCTTCCTGGCACCAGACAATCTCTGCATCTGATAGAAATCACAACAAATGTGGATGAGATGGGAACATGAATACATGATACCAACAAGCTCTAGCTACCCCTAAATGAATAGCCATGAAACCTTTTGGAGACCACCACTACATATGCTGAGCTAGTACTAGACCTGAACTTTAATTGCAAATTATTTAAGCTTCAGAATTGGATTGACATTTTAAATTGGAATAAGAAATCATATACTCGAAATGGAAAAGGTTTTTTCCAAGCTTTATGTAAAACACTTGAAATTCATAAATATAAATATCTGCATGTACTGATGTATATTAGAATTAGATATTGAGCAAAAGTCGATATAACCTAGACAAATAGGAAGAAAAACATGATAGAATAAAATGAAATTTGTTAAAGCCGTTGAAGAGGCTAGAGAACATGAACCAACTACCACCTTTGAAGAAAATATCATACAACTTGCAAGAAACAGGTCTTTGGTTTTTCTTTTTTCGAATGAAATGCAAAATTTACTCTCCTGCTTATAGTTTTTTTACAAACTCCTTCCTCAAACTTTTTTTTTGACATAACTCAGCCCTCCAACTTGTATAAGTACTAAAAAGATGAACCCTACTAACTTTTCTGTTAAAGTGACAGAAGTAACTGTAACAGGGGTATAATAGGAACAACAAATTTAAACAAACAACAAAATGGAATAAAAAAATTAAAGAAAAATTAACAATCAAAATATTGAAAATAAACAATAATAGAAATAAATATAAAATTAGAAAATTTAATACTTAAAAAACTAAACTATAAAAAAATAACAATTAAAGTATATAATTAAAAAATTGAAAATTAAAATTATATTTGAGCTAAATTAATATTATTTAATAGTTATTATTAACTAGACATTTATTTAATCCAAGCACTAGTCAATAATTTTTTTTGCGCAAGTCCAAACCTAAACCAAGTATTATTCTTTTTTAATAAATAGTTACAGTTTTTTTAATAAGCAAAAAGGCTTAAAGTCTTTCCCTTTTCTTTTTCAACAAAATCTTCTCTTATCCAATCGTCCCAATTCATCCTCTTCATCCAAATCCGTGTTCCTTTCCTTGTCATTTTCCTTTTCCTTTCCCCGCAATCGTGCGTAGTCAAGATTCAAGCTATCTTCCTCCAAATCAAACTCATAAAATTAAAATTAATTTATTCATTCTTCCCCAAATCCCAAATTAACAAGAACCCTAATCTAATTTGGCATAAATTCTCTTAAAATAAAGCGCAATATAGTGATGATTGAAGATTAACGAATGCGGCAAAGACGTACTGAGATCAGTATTCGGATTCGGCGAGGAGAGCAGCCCCACACGACAAGATAAAAATCTGACTTGCTCTTCCACGACCTACCTTCTACAAACCGTAACATTTTTCGGCAAGAAGATGGGGCTTTGGAGTTGAAAAAAGAAGTTATAAACGGTAACAATTTTCTCTTTTATTGTTTCTTTTCTTTGGTTGGTTTTGGTACCCAATCTCATTTGGGTTTTGTTGAATTTCTTATATTAGAACTAGAGAGGGGTTCGATTAATCTAGTTGGAGTTGATTGAATCTGGGTTTGATTTGGGGTTTTTAAGGTTGGATTGAGTGGTGAACAAGATAGAACACGAGAGATTGATAGTGAACGTGGTAAAACAAAGATGATCGATCATATTGGAATGGAGAGTAAGTAATTGGTTTTTTAAAAAAAAAAATTAAAAAATTAATGTTGAACTTCAGACATGATGGATTTATTTTTAAAATTATGTTAATGTGACCGATCATTTATTTTTTTTTTTTTTACAGAATCGTCATTTTTAATAGGGTCTCCTTTTTAGTAGTTACACAAGTTGGAGGGTGGGTTATGACAAAATTAATAAAGAAGGGGTTTGTAAAAAAGCTACAAACCAGAGGATTAGTTTTGATTTCAGTCTCTTTTTTCAGTTAAGCAAGTGAAAATAGAAAGGAATGCTTCTTCGAAGAAAATGGGGTAGGGATGGGGGCGGGGGGAAGATGAATATATATTACTGGACAAAGACTATTCTTTAAAGATCATTCCATAACTCGTCTTTCCATAACTCGTCTTTGTAACAACTACCATCTATTGGTTCACTAGAAAGGGAAAAAATGAATAAAAAGTTTCAAACGTATATATATATATATATATATATATATATATATATATATATATATATATATATAGAGAGAGAGAGAGAGAGAGAGAGAGAACGGAAGGTCTTAATACACCACAAACAGTTGACACCAATCATGGGAGGTGCAGGGTATTTCTCAAAATTATCTAGGCCCAATAACAAGCTCCAATATGGCAATGTATCATAATTAATTTAAAAAAATGATAATTCCTCTGATTTATCAAGTAAATGATTAACCTGAACTCTCAGAGTTCCAAGTTTGAAATACATACTTGGATAACGCTTTAGGTCACGCTGGATAAGGTCATATGGGAAGGGACAAAGCTGTTCCACTCGACATATTGCAATATCCTTGCCATTGGATTTCTTCCTCTCTTCATCAAGCTCATAGTAGACCTACAAAATGCCATGCAATAAAAGTTGAATATAAGCACACAGCAAGGGAATACAACCTACAAAAATCACAACCCCGTAAAACTGAAGAACTTGATACTCAAGTAAGAATAGGCATGTCACTTGCATCATAATGAATAAAAAGTAGATACACACCTTTCCAGAGCAAAGAACCAAACGTCTAATACCCTCCTCAAGATCCGAGTGATCATTCTGGTCCTTTATGAGGCGCTTAAATCGGGTTCCTTGTTTGTCGAAACCCGGGTGACCTAGAACATCATCAAACTCAGACAGATTGGACTTGCATTCCTTGTGACGAAGCAAGTTCTTTGGAGCCATCACAATGAGAGGCTTACGGAATTCCCTGTGTATCTGTGAGATGAAGATGACACTCATGAGAAATTGTATAAATGTGCTCAAATAATTAAGAAACATACGGACCATGTAGCTTCACTCACTTGACGTCTCAGGACGTGGAAATAATTTGCAGGAGTAGTGACGTTCACAACCTGCCAATTGCATTCCTGAATCTGTTGTTTCAAGTGTGGGATCCATCTCGGTATAGCATAGGGGTTATCATCACTCATCTGCCATCAATTTTATATTATATATGACTGAACAATTTAAATTTCGAGGACACAACTTGCTGCAGCAGTATCAGTTACAGTGTTATCATAAAAAAAAAAATGTGTGTGTGTGTGTGTGTGTATATATATAAAAAAAAAAATTAACCTCGGGATAGAATAATAGAGGATTCAAGATTAAATAAAGGAAATAAATCAAGCAATATCAAGAAATTTGAAACAGCAAAAAATATTCAAGGCAAGAGACCAAATTTTCTGGAGTTTCTTTGGTGGCATAAGAATAATGATGGGCCCAGTGAAACTAGTGATCAATACTTCAATTTTAACATTATACCATTAATAACAAGATCATACATTGATTTAAGGAATTAACTTAGACTATCTTCAAATAATCTAAAAAGATTCAGACTTTTAAAGGCATAGTAAAAGTCATCAAAAACATATAAATATGCACTAACCAGATAACATATACTATATAAAAATAATAGATTAGTTTAAAACTCAAAACAGATGGGACAACTTCATTTTGACTTAAATTTCGTTCTGATATTCAAAAATAGGATTCCATCTGTAAAGGGTTGTAGAAATCCCCACTTGAAACCATGTCATATGCATAAAAACATCAACGTTTGCATGCATGTTCTACACACGTGTGTAGTTGTAGCAGAGACGTTGAGAGAAGAAAGTTTTAGAAGGAATAGATTAAGGTAAATCGACAAATAAGGCACAGATATGGATGTATGCTATACTACAACCAGACAAGAATATTCAGCATTCAAACTAGTGTAACTAATATATTTGGATTTATCTTTCCTTCTCATATTCAGGATAAAATCCAAGGGATCCACCACGTCACATGAATAAAAAGATCAGTGTTGCATCATATTTTCATGTTAATGCGTCTGTATCAGAGACACACATGCACAGAAGAGAGTTTGAGAATGACTAGATTGAAGTTTACTAATAACTAAAGCAACTCATACTAATCCATAACAACATAATACCTGGAGGAACCGCTCCAAGCGTGCACTTGAATGTTCAGGACCCTGACCATCATAACCATGTGGTAGCAACACAACTAAGCCAGTCTGGCGCAACCACTTCGCTTCCCCACTGCTCAAAAACTGATCGATTATAACCTGAGCTCCATTGGAAAAGTCACCAAATTGAGCTTCCCATAATACCAACGAATTTGGATTTTCCATTGAATAACCCAATTCGAATCCCAAAACACCAAACTCCGAAAGAGAGCTGGATGGAAGAATATAAAAAGAAACACTTGTTAGGGATTGAATATTTTCAGTCAAGAACCAAATTCACGAAACTTATGCAGTATGTGGTGCTATGCTAACATAAAGTGGGTCTATTTGACTGGGAGAAATAACAAGGCTTAACCGAATTACAAAAGAGGTTGACATAGAAAAAATGTGCACATGGAAAAGCATAGGTTGCAGGGAAAGGGTTTGGCTACTCCTACATCGGACATAAACAGGGGGATTATAAGACATGCTTCTTAGCAATCTGAAAGAGTAAAAAATTTAGCTAACAAGTATACAACAGTCAGATTACATGTTAAAGTGCTATAGTATTTACGGTCCAACATATTAAATATATCCAAAAAAACAGATAAATCATATTTGTTCTTAAAATCATTACAAAATGAAACAGAAAAGTCAAAATTGAAAAAGGCCAACTACTATGAAATCAAATTTCATGAGAACTTGACATTTTCAAAATCAATATTTTATTTATTCTGAAATATTACAAGATCCACAAACTCAACCATTCAAGCCTGCAAGGCCAATATAATGCAACCCATGTTCAGTGTATATGTGATCAAGTATTCTAGCAGAATCCAGATGATATATATGCAGACTGAGTTGGTGAAAGAACTGGGGGGTACAGAAGTAAGTTAGTGTAAAATCAGACTTCTAAGCGCTAGGCCCCCCTTGGCACCCCGCCTAGGCGCTAGGCCCCCTGGCACCTCACCTAGGGCCAAGGCGGCAAAAAAAATCCCTCCAGAAAATTAGGTGGGGCCTAGGCGGAAAGTTTTTATATATTTTAATAACTACCCAAACCAAATCGTGATATATTTATTTTTCTAAATATTTACCATATTCATAATGTAGTTGTAGCATATCAAATCACAACAAGAAGTGAACAAGATCAAGTCAAAATAGATAATTTTATTATAGTTGTAATTTTTTGAACTTGTACCAACTTCAAATTATATAAATGATGATATATTTGTAATATTTAGTTTAATTCAATATAATTCTTAAATTTATGTTTAGTTTCTTAAGTTTTAATATTGAATTGAATTTTTGAAATTTAAATTTTATTATTTAATAGCAATCTTGTTTATGAATAAAATTAATACGTTAAAGATATGTTTGAACTTTGAACAGTTGCATGTTTGTGTTTGAACTTTGACATTGACAATATGGATATGTGGTTGAACTTTAAGCAAAGACCTTTATTATAGATTGTTTTACTTTATATTATTGTTTTGTTTGAATAAATGTAAGATAAAATATTAAAATTGGCTTACAATAAAAAATCCGCCTAGGCCCCTAGGCGCTAGGCCCTTCCCGCCTAGCGCCTCTTAGAACATTGGATAAAATGATGTTAATTTAGGCATCTTCCTCCATTAAAATAAATCAAAAAAGACGGTAAGTGTCGATGGAATATTGATATTCAGAAATGCAATATAAACATATAACAAACTTTGTAAGCAGTGATCAAACCATATGTGGAAAGGATGCATATAACTAATTATGTCACTGATATTGACTTAAGTTGAAAATGATATCCAAGAGTTAATATAAAGAAATCCACAAGAATGTTGAGCACCAATTAATTTCTTTATGCTTTTACTCGCCTATTATGTAACGACCCTTACCTAAGATATAACAAGGATGAAAACAATATGATATAAATATTTTGAAAATATTCATTTTTAGACTCGACTTTCTAGGTCAATAATTTTGATCATTCAAGAATAAGTAACTAGTCACTATGAGTTTACTGCATGGCTAAGAAGCAGGGGTGCTTCACCTAGCACACGAACTGCACGGGATGTGGCGGGGGACGAGGTGAGGGTGCGGTGCAGTTGGATACGCACGGGGTGCGGCCTTGCAATCTACTAAAGGACATTTTATTCCCAAGTATAGAAAGAACCTTAGCTACAACACTTGCTTGCCGAACGCCGTATCCCCAAATTTTCGATTTCTACTTTTTTCAGTTCATATTCCCACAGCCACAATCGAATAGAGTAAGAGAGGAGACCTGGAAAGAGGAGAAGAAAAGAGAAAAGAAGAGAGAAAAGAAAATTAAGATGAGAAAGAAAGAGGAATAAAATAAAGAACACCACCTACCACCCGTTGCCGTCGATCGCTGCTCAATAACGACATTGTTCTCTTTTTTCTCCCGTCTTCTTTCTTCCATTCTTGCCCCCATAAGTACTTATGTGTTCCAGATCCTCTGTACTCTATAGTCTATTAATATAATGAACAAATTACATAGAAGTGCCCCAACATTATTTCATAATTCTACTTTTAGTTCTGCAGTTTGTAATTTTTTTAGTTCCACCCATATGATTCCAAGTTAAAATAAACTGGTATATTAAAAAATTTTAAAATCCTAAAAATGTTTAGAATACAATTAATACCTAGCGAAAACCTATGTATTTTGTTGGATTATATGATTCCAAGTTAAAATAAACTAGTATATTAAAATTTAAGAATCAAAAGGAAAAATAAATAGGAGAAACTTTAAATATGTATTTTGTTGGATTAGCATAAAATATTTTATTTTGTAATTTTTTTGTTATATATATACTACTATTCATTTATACATACATATATATATATATATATATATATAATAATTAAACAATTGTCGTTATCCCGCTGCACTTGAATCCCTATCTTTTAAGATTTGACTCGTATCCCTCGTGTCGCACACACTATCCTTCTTAGCTGCATGGACTTATGCATACATATACGGCAAAATTAAGGATTAATCCACTATAGTTGACAGCTTTTACTTATTCACCATTAGACATTTAAAAAAATTTAATTGTCACATTTAACTAATTAAAATATTGAAATTTGACCATTCTATTAAAAAGATTGAACATCCATCAAATTGGCTCAGGTTTTTTCAGACATGGCTAGTCGAAAAAAAGAGGGAATTGACATGGGTCTTTCCTACGTTAATTAGGCAATAAAACCAACCCATCGTGATGGAGACTCCAAGTCAAGAATAAAGAAGATATTTTTTATATTTTTTATTTGGAGTTTTTATTATGATAAAAATAGTTGATGTGATTTATGTATTTTATTTATTAGTGGGAATTTATGACATTAATTAGTGATTATGAATTATTAATATGGATATTTTAGTCGTATAATACTTTTATTATTTCTCAAGTAATATAGGATTTTGAGTTTCTTTAAATAGTGATATAATCCCCACAAGTCTTTCAAACTACAAACTATTGATATTGAAATTGATTATTATCATTTATATCGTAAAGGTATCCTACCGTATAGGTATTTTTTTCATCTTTAGTGTTGATTCGTAGAGTTGATACACTTAAGAGATCCTAAAATTTAAACGTGGAGTTTAAATCCTAATTTATTTTTCGTTAATTCTTCATCCTAAATTTGTCCTCCATCACATCCTCACAAGCAAGTTTGCTCAAAATATCTTATATTCCCTTCAAAGCAGATTGCAAAAAATTAATTATACAAAGAGAGAAAACTCCTACGGAGTGTAGGAGGAGAAGGTGGTGGCACAAGGGCAGCAACATTGGAGGCTCCTTGCGGCGGCAGCGGCAACGGTGGAGGCTTTAGCAACAGCAATGTCGACGGTGGAGGCTCCTTGACGGTGATGGGGTGCGTGGCTAGCTACTTTTCTTTTTCTCTTATTTTTTTCTTTTTATCTGGGCTACGTGGGTTGATATTGTAAAGGGCTGGTGCTGGAAATTGGGCAAATAGAGGCTATTTAATTTAGGGTGTTGGGGGCTGAAAATGGGCTGGTGGCTTGCAACAACTGGGTTTGTGTGTTTGTTTTAATGGATGGACGAGTAAGGTTTTGGGGCTATGTTTTGGTAATTACAATTAGGGCTTTGATAGAGGCGGCTAGGATTGCAGAAGTTATGATTGCATAAATTTAGTATTTTGTGAAGGTTGAAGGTGATGGATGCTATGATGGATTCAAAGGCCTGCTGAAGTTCCTTAGTTTTCCGTGTCAGTTTTCTTTCTTTTCTTTTTTTTATCAGCCACATCTGAAAAATTGTAAGCCAATTTGATGGATTCAATCTTTTTAATAGAATGGTCCAAAAAAAAAATCAATATTTAAATTAGTTGAATGTGTCAATTGCATTTTTTAAAAGTTTAGTGGTGTAATAAGTAAAAGGTGTATATTATAGTGGGGTAATCCTTAGTTTTGCCATAAATATAGTAAGTACATAATATATGTACATGGACATATTTTATCCATATAGCGTGTCCTTTTAATTTTTACTAAAATACAGTATACTCAACAAAATACAAAGCTCATTAGCGACTCCTTTCAATTTTTACTAAAATACATTATACTCAACAATCCAAGTGCATTTCCATCAACAAAGAAAGAAATAATAATTGTAAAAGAACAAAAGATTAAAGGAAATAAAGTTGTAAGAATTTAATGGAATAAGAATACAAATAATACCAGCACTAACCTGTTGCTCACAGTGAACATTTCTTCATTCTGGTTTGACATGACATGGTCCAAAGGACAATATTTCTCGCCGGTTTCCTGATCATGAACTACAGAATGCCGATGACTAAAAGTTCCTCTCTCGACATCCTGACCACTCAACCTGACATGATTTCCTTCTACAAGCAATGTTGCAAAAGCAAGTGCTTCTCCAACTGCCCAGTCAATGCCCTCCCCTGTTTCAATCATCTTGGCACGGTCTGCAAAAATCTTCTTCACTGCTCTGTGAGGCTTAAAATTCTCTGGAAGGGTCGTGATCGCTTTGCCAATAGTCGTCAGAATCTCTGGTTTGACACTTTAGAATAACACAAGATTTAGTCAATAAATCTACGTCTACCTTATAAACTCAAAAGTGTAAAGTGACAGAAACACAACATACCCCGTGTTTCGAATACGTGAAACCTGTTCAGGAGACTTGAACCCAGTCCAATAAGCTGACAGCCAGTCCCTTCTTTTTGGTACATAATCCTTGCTTGCCAAGAACTCTTCATTAAGGATTGAATTGACCTTGTTTTGTATCCTGTCAATGTCTTCTTTTGTGACTTGACCAGATTCTAAAAGATTATTTTGATAAATCTCAAGCGCTGAGGGATGATTGCGAATAACCTGTTAGGAACCACTTCAAATTACAAATTTGAATAGTTTCATGAAAACCAGTCCAGTGATTACTAATACAGGCTGAACCATGAACAAAGTTCAAATATATAATAAGCCTGAAGTAATAGTACGAGTATGTTTGGGATTGCTTAAAAAATGTGATTAGTGTTTCTGATTATTGTTTTTGCTTATAATTAAGTAGTTTGTGTTTGGTAAAATAAAAAGCACTTAAACTAATAAGAAGTGAAAAATGTTTGGTATAAAAAAATTTGTTAATCACTTATTTCAAGTGTAAATTACTAAAAATGAATGTTTTGAGAAGTAAAGATGGCTAATGGATGGAATTACTAAAATAAATAGGGATAGATTAGTTACATTAGTAATATACTTGGTCAAACCTAATTATTAGATTTGGTAAAAAAAGTAGTTTGTATTTGGTAAATAGAAAGCACTTAAACTAATAAGAAGCGAGAAATGCTTGGTATAAAAAAATTATTAATCACTTATTTCAAGTGTAAATTACTAAAAAAAAATGTTCCGAGAAGTAAAGATGGCTAATGGATGGAATTACTAAAATAATAAGAATAGATTAGTAATATCCTTGGTCAAACCTGATTATTAGATTTGGCAAATAAGCAGAAACTCCAATTGAAGCTTCTGTATAAACAATTTTAAAATCAGTCTACAAAACACTTTTTGTTTCTTAAAACTGATTATAGGCAGGTTATAAGCTATCCCAAACACCCTCTAACAAGAAAGTAAGAGGCATGTGATCGCATGACTCATATATAACAATAGTGATGAGCAGAGGTATACAACGAAAAGAAAATGGACACAACAAACCTGATACATTTTGGGTTGGGTAAAAGATGGTTCATCAATCTCATTGTGCCCAAACCGGCGGTAACACACTATATCAACCACAACATCTGAATGGAATGTCTGCCGCCACTCTGCTGCAAGCTCACATACATGAACAACAGCCTCTATATCATCACCATTGACATGGAATATTGGAGCATCCAAGGCTTTGGCGACATCAGTACAATACTGTGAGGATCTTCCTGCCCTCGGATCAGTAGTGAAGGCAACTTGATTATTCACCACAATGTGTATAGTCCCACCAGTAGTGTAATTTGGAAGAGCACTCAGATGTAGGGTCTCGTAGACCACACCTTGTCCAGCAAAGCTACCATCCCCATGAATCAAGATACCCATGTTTTTTGTCCTATCGACATCATTAGAGTAATATTGTTTGGCTCTAGTTTTTCCAACCACAACTGGATCCACAGCTTCCAAGTGACTTGGATTTGCAACCAATGACAAATGTATTCTCTTCCCACCCCTAGTTGGCCGATCATAAGAAGTTCCCAAGTGATACTTGACATCACCGGTTCCAGTGTAAAGCCCAAACCGTCAACAGGCTTTGTACCACTACTAAACTCACTGAAGATCTGGCGTAGTGGCTTCCGGACAACATTACCCAAAACATTCAATCTTCCCCTGTGAGACATTCCAATGACGATGCTCTCCACCCCAAGATGTGCAGAGCGATCAAACATCTCCTTCATGCCAGGAATCAAGGTCTCACCACCTTCAAGCCCAAAGCGTTTGGCTGCAGTCCACTTAGTAGCCAAGAAGTTTTCAAATTGAGTACTCCAGATAAGCCTGTCAAGGATAACCTCACGCCGCTGCCTGTTGTATTGCATTGGGGTGGGAGTCTCAATCTTGTCTCTCAACCAATTACACTTTTCACGATCAGCAATGTGCATGTACTCATAACCAATGCTTCCACAGTAAGCCTGCTCAAGCCGAGTCAATATAGCTCTAAGGGTTTGCACCGGACGATTTTCGGACAAAAACCCAGCCATATTCCATACACCGAGGAAGAACTCTCGGTCAAGATCAGCTTCACTGAATCCATACAGAGCTGGGTCTAAGTCATCAGGAATCTCTCTCTCTTCCAGACCCAAGGGATCCAATTTAGCTTTCCTGTGACCATTAACCTGGTAAGCTCTAACAAGCAACAACAACCGCATGCTCTCTTGAATCGTTTGGCCAGAAATTCCAGGCGATGTGGCTGCCTGACCAACGAAATTCCTAAAGAAATTATCCCAAGATTCATCAACGCTGTTCGGGTCAGACTCCCAAGTCCTCTGAAGCTCCTCTAGATAAACACTACTGGTCCCATCTAAGAAGCTATCAGTTAACCTAGATAGTGGAACAGGTCGAGGGACAGGCGCAGATTGCGCCTTAGATTTAAAAACTGTCGTATGGAAATAGTGACTCTCAGATGGAACCACGCGTGTCCTTGCTGCATATGATCCACCCTGCGACAGAGTTTTCCTTATGGCAAGCTTTGCCACACTAGAACCAGCTCTAAACCACGCCATGGATACGAACCCACCCGAATTCCTAAACTAATAAAAATCTTCCAAAAACAAGTCTGAACCAAATCCTACAGCATGAGAATTTATCTCCAATCAGCAACAAACCCTACCTAAGACGCTAATTGATTAAATTAACAGCAGTTTACTAAAATTATCACAAAAATTAATAGCTTAACAAATCCATATTTGCAGTAATAACTGAAAGGAATTATACACAAAAATAAAATTGAAGGGCAAAGTACAGGCAGTAAAAATAAATACATAAACAACGCCTAATTCATTTGAAATTTTGAATAAAACAATATAACAAATCCCTATTTGCAGTAATAAAAAATAATAAAAACAGAAATGATTTAGAAGAATATATACCTAATATAAGACGAATCAAAGATTGAAAAAACCTTAATTGGGGATTAAAGCTGAAACGAACAGCATCCTTATTGTAGACAGATGAAGAATGTAGAAGTTTTGGGAAGTTCAGATCAGGTCAGAAAACAAACCGAAAAACGTGACCTCTTTTTTTTTGTTCTGATTCGGCCCATTGTTGACCTAATTTTAAAAATAAATAAAATTATTTGCTTAGTAATTTTAATTCTTAATCCTTTTAAACTCGTTTTATTTTCATTTCGGACATGTTTGACTAGAAAAATTCTTTTATTTTCATTGGGTTTTGGTGATTTTATGTTTATTTTCTTTGAAAGTTGGCATGTAAGTGTGATAAGCACGTCCATAATTGTTCTAGTACGTCAAGTTATTTAATTTTAAAACAAAACAAATATATATTCCATTCGTGGATGAGCAAAATATAATTTGCACACATAAAATTATATAAAATAACAAATATTTTTATTTATTTTTTATAGTAATGAATCTCATTAAATTATTTAGTTACCCTTATTTTTTATCTAAGGACAAAAAAAATTATAATTTTAATCATTCTTTTAAGTAGCTCAAAATGTTAAAGTTCTAGCTCAACTTTAGTGCATACAAACGGTATAACAATTAGATCTAGCTCAAGCTCAATTCGTAATTGGACAAAATAATCAGTTGTTCAAGCTTGACTCGTATGTCTATATGCCATTGGAGAGGTTTTATTAGGCTCGGCAATTTCCATCGAACCAATCCCGACCTTAATAGGACTCGATTTTTTAAAGGGTCCTTTACAATAATATATAATATTTAGAATGTAATTATATTATTAGTGCACTTATAAAATATTTATATAATTAATACACTTTCTATATTTATTTACAATATTAGTGCAATTAAGATTCCTTAATTTAGGGAATTAGTATGCAATTAGGATTCAATTCATAATAATAAGGAAACCTAAAATCAAGGAGAAATAACTACCATAATTAATAATTCAAATTCAAATATCTTGGATCTAACAACAAATTCAAAAATAATAATTAAAATTCAAATATTCAAAGTTTGACAACATCATCTTCCTCCTCCCCTTCGTTGGTCATCTTCCTCCCCCTTCGTCGCCGCTTCAACACCATGGACGCCGATCTCCTCATCCATTACGGCCACAGCTGCCATTATGACGAAGGTTGATTTAGTCCAGAAATTAAAAGGAGAAAAAGATAAATTTTAGTGCAGTTAGTATCCAAATATTTATACAAAGGTAACCATTTTAGTTTTTGTGGGTAACCAAGAGAAATTTCAGTGCAGTTGATAACCAAAACTTTCAAAGGTAACAATTTTAGTTTTTGTTGGTTACATTTGTATTAAGGTTTGGCTACCAACTGCACTATGAAAGAAAAAATCTAATAAATGTAATAGAATATATAATAGAATATGTAATTGTTCCAATAAATTATGTAATTGTATTTTTAAAAATGTAATAGAATATGTAATTGTTCCAATAAATTATGTATATACATATAATTGGGGTGGGGTTGGGTTGGGTTGGGTTGGGTTGGGAGAGAGAGGTGAAATGTTATTCCATACCTGATCCTAACCTATAGAGTTTAAAAAAAGAACAATTACATATTCTATTATATTTTTAAAAATAATTACAACAATAGTTGTGACGCCCCCAAAATAGGTATGCAACACCCATTCTCAGTCGCCAAAATACATGGTATAGAAAGCAACTACTACAACTTTGACAATACAAATGTCGTGTAGAATACGACAATACAACTGTGAGTTTGAATACAAATATTGTCTTCTAGACAATATACACACCCAAATAAGTCCTCATTAATTATTCATACACTATTTTACAGAAATAGTGATGACAGCTAAAACATCTTCCTAGAACCATCACTCCATACCCCGACTTGATCCTGCTATATTCTCACTTCCTGAGAAGAAAAATGGAACAAAAAAGAAAAGGGTGAGCTCAACTAGCCCAGTAAAGAATATTATGACTAAGATAATATACAACAAATTATCGTTAGTCTTCAACAAGGAAAAATCTAATAAAATACAATAGACAACAAGTTTTAGATCAACAAATGCAATGGAATAAACAATCCATTAGAAGAGTCACGTAGAGAAAGAATTCTCTTGTCTTCTAAGGTTTGAAAGTCCATCATCAATAGTTTACCCGTAATAACAATCAATATACATCTTTAATCATCTTCGCACTACTGGTGCCAAAGATATTCATTCATATCACCAGGTTGGTCATGTTCATCTCAACACTGTTCATCTTTTGCACTCTGAGCCAAAGATATTCATCGATTAATCGTTAATCTTTGCACTACAAGCCAAAGATATTCATTTATATCACCATTTAGGATCGAGGATGATGAAAACATTTTTAAAAAGCGAATCCGGTGAAACAAAATGACAAGGATTAAGGATTAAGGATTCGTACTTTGTTTTACCCATGTCCAAAAATACTTCGAAAATAATCATATTGGTGTAAAATTCAAGAATGATCAAAACATGGATACAAACAAGGCTAGTATCCAGAATAGATATTTTGGACAAAAAGAAAAACTTTTATTTTTTGGTGAATAGTGCCGTATTCGTGAATAGTGTCGTATACGTGAATAGTAACCCCGACACAACAAGTTCCAAAATTGATAAAAAAAAGTTCACCAATACTTCGACATAATGATATTGAAGAAAAAATATCATTTAAGAAGAAAATAATACCCTTACCTCAAAATAAATAATTCTACATTGAATTTTAGGTATAATCTTGTGAAACCCGCACCAGTATAGCAACACTCAAAGTATACTCACAAGAATACGCCGATAATTTAGAGAGAAAAAGAGAAAACTTTGTTTACGGTGTGATTTTCAATTCTAACTTAGCCTCTATTTATAGGAAAATGTTAGAACGCCAACGGAGACTAAATTAATAAATTATTATTATTTATTTTCAAATGCCACACATGCTTTGAATATTTTGGGCAGCCATGTTGGAAGAATTCAAATGACCCATGTGTTTTACTCATCAACCAAAAAATGGGTCCCACCCATTAATTTAATAAAAATTATTTTATTTTCGAAACTTCAACAATTAAAGAGAAAATAGCTCGGTTATCGAGAAAAATTCAAAACTTGCGACTTTCCATGGGAAATTCCATTCTCTACAACTTTGTAGAAGAAAATTTTCAAAATTCCAAATGAAATTGGACCGAAATTCACAAACGGGCAATTTTACGATCTATAATAAATTTTGATTCAAGAATTGTGTCCATCGACACACAAAACATATATTAAACATTTAATGCCACAAAATACTCTACCTCCTCATATACTCATATATCCCACATTCATTATAAAAATATCATAATTAATATATTATTAAAATAATATATTTAAATGATTTATTTTATCGAAAAAGATAAAATATTAATTTTCAACAATTGTAACATTAAAAATTTTCTCCATCTATATCCACATAAAATAAATATTTTCTTTATCATAATAATCAATAATTAATAATATTACGAGAATCACAAGATCGACAACGTGTAGTTCAGGAAGAGGGGCTTTCCAATAAGGATTTCTCCTTCTTGGCGCCATGATTAGGTGACCAAACTTCTCCTTAGAGCGGAACTTTCTAGACATTGCCAATAATGTTATCGATAATATTATTCAAATAATATGAATTATTGATTTGATAATGGAAAATCTTGTGTAATGACAATTATTGAAAAACAACAACAATACAAAATATCAACGCAGACAATTATTGAATCAATAAAATATAATATTGAATAAGAATTCTCGTAACAATTATTGAGTAGTGCCTTCTTACGTAAGGATCAATAATTCAATAATATTGCAATAATAATACAGGTGTCTTCTTTTATGCGACACGCCGCGTATTCGTATTTTAACCACCAGTAACCCAACGATGTTAATTGGTAACAATTTACGTCGTTATTTATAAAACTCAATCTTTGTCGTTTTCCTTCATCCAACTAGTTTTTCCGTTATGGGGCCCACCAATGGCTGCTGGCCGCATGACGGAGATTCCGACAAAAAAGAATATTTCACGACCAAACGAATATTCCACGACAATAATGAATATTTTATAACCACTTGCTTATTTTGTAAACTTTGCACATTTCACCCATAACCAAAGAATTATATCAAATTAACCCTTATTAATTTAGAATAATGAATAAAGGAAAATTCAATTTTATTTATAATAAGTTGGGGTCTTACAACCTCCCCTCCTTATGAAATTTCGTCCTCGAAATTGACGTGACGATACTCAGTATATTGAAAAGGTGAGGGTATCTCGCTTTCATCTCCGATTCCAACTCTCATGTCATTTCCTCAATTGCATGGTTTCTCCACAAAACCTTAACTTGTGGTATAACCTTCGTGCGTAAGACATGCTCTTTCCTATCCAAAATCTCAGCAGTATCTCCTCGTAGGTTAAATATTCAATTTATCTAAATGCTGGTTCTAATGCAATAATGTGGTTCGGGTCTTTCACATATTTACGAAGCATAGATATATGGACTACATTGTGAACACGAGACATACTTGGAGGTAACGCGAGTCTATAGGCTACGTTTCCTATTCGGTCGAGAATCTCAAATGGACCAACAAACCTTGGATTGAGCTTTCCTCTTTTCCCAAATCTTGTAACTCCTTTCCATGGAGCAATACGTAACAATACATGATCTCCAATATTAAACTCCACGTCCTTTCTATGAAGATCAAGCATAACTCTTTTTGTCGATCTTGTGAAGTTTGAATCGTTGTCGAATCATTTGGATCTTTTCTGTGAGTCATGCGTGCATTTAATTTCGGTCCCAACAATGTTGCTTCTCCCACCTCGTCAAAGATATCTTGAAGAACGACATTTTTTCGTCCATCTACAACGCCTCAAATGGAGCCATGCCTATACTTGCTTCGATAAGCTGTTGTTGTAGGAGAATTCCACCGGTGGTAGGTACTTATCCCAACTTCCTTTGAAATCTAGGACACGTAGTCTTAATAGATCTTGAGGGTTTGAATAGTCCTCTCTCGATTGTCCGTCTGGTTTGAGGATGGTATCTTTGAAATCAATCGTAAATCCGTGCCCATAGCTTTCTCGCAAGCTAACCCCAAAATCTTGAAGTGAATCTCGGGTCACGATCCCAAACTATGGATCTTGGCATGCCATGCAATCGTACAATCTCATTCACGTACATACTGAGCAAGGCGTTCGAGGGATAAGTCTCGCGTATCGGTGAAGAAATGGGCGGACTTAGTTAATCTATCAACAATAACCCAAATTGCATCTACGCCTTGAGAAACTTTGGGAAGACACAGAAACAAAATCCATAGTAATGTGTTCCCATTTCCATTAGGAATCTCAAGTGGTTGCAATGGACCTTTTGGCACTTGATCTCTCGCCTTTACACGTTGATGAGTTAAACATCTTGAGATAAACTCGCAATCTCTCTCTTCGTATTGTTCCACCAAAATGTATGTCGAATATCATGATACATTTTGGTACTCCCGAGATGGATTGCAAACGGGGTGTTGTGTGCCTCCATCATGATTTTATGCTTCGTGTCGAGAATCGTTAGGAACGCGAAAGTCTAGAATTGACTCAAGTATTCCTTCCTCATCAATTCTTGCTTAGGAATAGCTCCTTCTTGCACTTTCTTCTTCATACGCACGCATCCATTGTGTTAAAGTAGCGAAAGCGACTTTAACTTTATCGATTAAAGTCGCCTCTACTTGTATATTCTCCATCATTATGTGGGTCCACAGAGTCTTTAATTCTACCTCCATCCTTTGCAAGTCATACAAAATGGGCCTTTGCGTTGACAATATCTTTTCGCACTTGCATATGATCTTCTACTTAATGCGTCAAACCACTACGTTCGCTTTTCGGGATGATATTGAATAGTGTGATCGTAATCTTTTAACGACTCAACCAACGTCGTTGCTTGCATGTTGAGTTCTTTTTGGGTGAAGAAATATTTGAGGCTTTTATGATCAGTATAAATCTCTACTTTCTCCCCGTCTAAGTAGTGTCGCCATATCTTCAACGCAAACACGATCTTTGCTAACTCCGGATCATGAGTAGGATAATTCCTCTCATATTCTTTTGAGTTGTCGTGAGGCATAGGCTATGACTTTTCCCATGTTGCATGAGAACACATCCTAACCCTTGCCGGAAGCATCGTGTAGATAACAAATCCATCCGAACCGGATGGTATTGCCGAAACAGTGCGAAATGAGTCTCCTCTTGAGCTCTTGGAAGCTCTTCTCGCATTCCTCGCCCATAAGAATTTTGCATCCTTAAAGTCGGTGAGTTAGCGGAGTAGCGATTCGAGAAAATCCTTCCACAAATCTCGATAATAACAATTTAAGCCCGAGAAAAGCTGCGCATACTTGATCATCGACTTCGGTTGCTCCCAACTTTGTATTGCTTCAATCTTGGCCGGGTCAGCAGATACTCCTTGTTTTGACACCACGTGCCCAAGGAATGCTACTTCCTCAAGCCGAACTCGCATTTCTTGACTTGGCATAAAGCTTGTGTTCACGAAGTCTTTGTAGTACCGACCTTCAAATGGTGCTCATGATCTTCACGGCTTTTGGAATAGATGAGGATGTCATCAATAAAACAACAACAACGGCCGATCCAAATATTCCTTAAATACACGGTTCATCATATCCATGAAAGCGGCAGGAGCATTAGTCAATCCAAAAGACATGACCAAGAATTCATAATGCCCGTATCGAGTCACGAATCCGTCTTTGGAATAGCCTCGGTTTTAATCTTGGTGATGATATCCGTAAGCTAAGATCGATCTTTGAAAAGAATTGCGCTCCTTGTAATGGCGGTGAGCAGGTCATCAATGCGAGGTGGCGGATACCTATTCTTGATGGTGACATGGTTCAATTCTCGATAGTCAATCTGAAAGTCTCATACTCCGTCTTTCTTCTTTACTGAATAAAGCAGGAGCACCCCAAGGAGACGTCTTAGGGACGAATGAAACCGATGTCTAATAACTCACGTAGTTGGACTTTTAACTCACGAAGTTCAATAGGAGCCATTCGATATGGGGTTTTAGAAATGGGCTTTGTGCGATTCAAGGTCGATAAAGAATTCAACATCACGTTACGGGGTAGACCGGGAAGCTCTTGAGGAAATACATCGAGAATTCTCTAACCACGTAAATATTATTCAAATCGACTTGTCTTTATTCAAATCCATAACATGGGCTAAGAAAGCTTGACATCCGTTTTTCAATAAGCGAATAGCTTTGTGGCTTGATATGACGATGGTCGATTTTAGTGGTTTAGTGGTTTGAATTAAGTATGACAGTTGGTTAGGAATATGAAAACTAACAACCTTACGAAAAAATCAATTTTGGCATGATGAGTGGTTAACCAATTAATTCCTAAAATCACATCAAAAGCAAGTATCTTTAAAGAGATAAGATCGGCAGGTAATGTGATAGTGCCAACTTGGATCATGCAAGATTTATAAAGCTGTAGATGTAACGAAGGTTTCACCCAACTGAGTTTCAACAGATAAATCAAAATCTAATTTCTCGAGTCAAGTTTAAGCGTTGAGCACAAGCGGGAGAGATAAAGAATGGGTAGAACCCGGTATCTCAGTAAGGTATAAACTTGCAAGAATTCAAGATTAGCTTACCGTGATCACCTCATTTGGGTTCCTCACGTTTTGTCCGATCACGACAAACGCTCTTCCAGAACCCGTGATTTCGACTTATCCGGATGTGACCTTGGAATCACCACTCCTCTTTGAACTTGGTTTCGCGATAGTACAATCTCGGCGATGTGGCCTTCCTTTCCCACGGTTGTAACATACCTTGGATTGTTGTGGGCGGTTTGGGGTGATATGTCCCTCCTTCCCGCATTTGTAACATCTAAGCGGCGGTCGTTCTCCTCCCTAGCATTTGTTGTTGGTCTTTGGTGTGCCAGTTGATATCTTCCGTCATTGTTGAATCTTCTCTTTACGAAATTTCCACTTGAGTCACCTCTCCTATTATCATGTCCACGATTACCACACGAGTGGTTACCGCCTTTGTCCGTATTCTTTCCTCCTCATTTGGTTATCATCGTTCGATGACTACTACGATTGTGGTCCCTCGGTTGAGTATTCTCACTTTATCTCGCTCTAATAAGCGAGCCACATTGACAACATGTCGAATACGAGAGAAAATTTATGAGAGATAAGGTATTGGTGAATCTACGGTTTTAGACCTCTCGAAACATCACGCGTCATTCGTTCCTCATTCTCCACCAAATGAGGTGCTGAGCACTGGATAATTCTGCGAACCTTGCCTCGTCTTGAGACAAATCATGTTGTTACATTCGAAGTCTAATAAACTCTACCTCCTTCATATAGCGAATACTTTACGGAAAGTACTTGTCATTGAACGATTTCTTAAATCTTTCCCAAGACATGTTAAGTGCATCTGGTTGGGTACGCTGCCTGATTCCCACCGATGTCTCGCTTCACCACCGAAACATAAAGGTGGCGAATGGAACCTTACGTTCCTCCGTGCACCCCAAGACATCGAATATCTTGGTAATTTGCTTGACCCACGTTTACGCCTTGATCGGATCCGGCTTTCCATGGAAATCTGGTGGTCCCAACTCTTTGAATTGTTTGGCGTGACAAAGCGCACGTTTCTTATCATTTCCTCCGTATTTTGTACACGAGTCTCCTCATCCGATTTTGCATGAGCTGCAAAAAGCTTCTAAACATCCCGTCGTTCATCATTTGCTCGATGGCGTTGTTCACGGGAGGAACATTGCCGACTGTTACACGTTCTTCTCGTTGGTGAGTCTTAAGGCGTCTCACGCGGTCTCATAAACTCCATTGTTAACGTTCAAAGAACCATTCTTAAATCATCGCCATAAAACAAGGGTTAATTAAACAAATTAACATAACACATAATATCATATATTATATGACCGACCAACAAATAAGCTTAGGTAGGACACACTAGCGAAGGATTTACTCGTCTCTCCCTCCTAGTTCTATTCCGATCTCCGCCGGAGATCATATCCCTAAGCTACGATACCAATTTGTGGCGCCCCAAAATAGGTATCAACACCCATTCTCGATTCGCCAAAATACATGGTATAGAAAGCAAACTACAACTTTGACAATACAAATGTAAGTGTAGAATACGACAATACTGTTTGTGAGTTTGAATACAAATATTGTCTTCAGACAATATACACACCCAAATAAGTCCTCATTAATTATTCATACACTATATTTTCTGAAATAGTGAGGATGACTAAAACATCTTCCTAGAACCATCACTCCATACCCAGACTCGATCCTGCTATGTTCTCACCTCTCACGAGAAGAAAAATGGAACAAAAGGAAAAGGGTGAGCTCAACTAGCCCGATAAAGAATATTATGACTAAGATAATATACAACAAATTATCGTTAGTCTTTGACAAGGAAAAATCTAATAGAATACAATGATAGACAACAAGTTTTAGATCAACAAATGCGGTGAAACAATAATCCATTAGAAGAGTCACGTAGAAAGAATTCTCTACCGTCTTCTAAGGTTTAAAAGTCCATCATCAATAGTTTACCCACGTAATAACAATCAATATACATCTTTAATCATCTTTGCACTCTGTGCCAAAGATATTCATTTATATCACCAGTTAGTCATGTTCATCTCAACACACTGTTCATCTTTGCACCACTACAGCCAAAGATATTCATCGATTAATCGTTAATCTTTGCACTACGAGCCAAAGATATTCATTTATATCACCATTTAGGAATTTGAGGATGATGAAAAACATTTTTAAAGAAAGCGAATCCGGTGAAACAAAATGACAAGGATTAAGGATTAAGGATTCGTACTTTTGTTTTACCCATGTCCAAAAATACTTGAAAATAATCATATTGGTGTAAAATTCAAGAATGATCAAAACATGGATCTGATCAAGGCTAGTATCCGAATAGATATTTTGACAAAAAGAAAAACTTTTATTTTTCGGTGAATAGTAAAGTGATTCGTGAATAGTCTAGATATCGTGAATAGTAACCCAGAACACAACAAGTTCTAAATTTGATAAAAAGTTCACCAATACTTGGCATAATGATATTGAAGAAAAATATCATTTAAGAAGAAAATAATACCCTTACCTCAAAATAACTGTATCTTACATTTGAATTTCGGTATAAGATCGATGTAAACCCATGACCAGATATAGCAACACTCAAAGTATACTCACAAGAATACGCTCGATAATTTAGAGAGAGAAAGAGAAAACTTTGTTTACGGTGTGATTTTCAATTCTAACTTAGCCCTCTATTTATAGGAAAATGTTAGAAACATGAAAGGAGACTAAATTAATAAATTATTATTATTTATTTTTCAAATCCCACGCATGCTTTGAATATTTTGGGCAGCCATGTTGGAAGAATTCAAATGACCCATATGTTTTACTCACCAACCAAAAATGGGTCCCACCCATTAATTTAATAAAATCATTTTATTTTACGAAACTTCAACAATTCGTAGAAAATAGCTCGGTTATCGAAAAATTCAAAACTTGCGACTTTCCATGGAAATTCCATTCTCTACAACTGCGAGAAAAATTTTTCCAAATTCCAAGCGAAATTGGCCGAAATTCACAAACGGGCAATTTTACGATCTATAATAAATTTTCGATCAAGAATTGTGTCCATCGACACACAAAACATATATTAAACATTTAATGCCACAAAATACTCTACCTCCTCATATACTCATATATCCCACATTCATTATAAAAATATCACATAGTTAATATATTATTAAAATAATATATTTAAATGATTTATTTTATCAGAAAAAGATAAAATATTAATTTTCAACAATTGTCACATTAAAAATTTTCTCCATCTATATCCACATAAAATAAATATTTTTTTTATCATAATAATCAATAATTAATAATATTACAGAATCACAAGATCGACAACCGGTAGTTCGGAAAGAGGGCTTTCGATAAAGATTCCTCTCTTACTTGGCAGTATGATTAGGTGACCAAACTTCTCCTTGTAGACGAACTTTCTAGACATTGCCAATAATGTTATCTGATAATATTATTCAAATAATATGAATTATTGATTTGATAATGGAAAATACTGTGTAATGACAATTATTGAAACAACAGCAATACAAAATATCAACGCAGCAATTATTGAATCAATAAAATATAATATTGAGCAAGAATTCATCGTAACAATTATTGAGTAAGGCCTTCTACGTAAGGATCAATAATTCAATAATCTTGTGCAATCTGGCAATGCTTAATGTGCAACCACGCCAGACATCTTGTATTTTAACCACTAGGTAACCCAACAGTGTTAACGGTAACAATTTACGTCGTTATTTATAAAACTCAATCTTTGTCGTTTTCCTTCATCCAACCGATTTTTCAGTTATGGGCCCACCAATGATTGGCTGGTAAATGACGGAGATTCGAAAAAAAGAATATTCCCACGACCAAACGAATATTCTCCGACAATAATGAATATTTTATAACCACTTGCTTATTTTGTAAACTTTGCACATTTTACCCATAACCAAAGAATTATATCAAATCAACCCTTATTAATTTAGAATAATGAATAAAGGAAAATTCAATTTTATTTATAATAAGTTGGGGTCTTACAATAGTTCACTCATAAAAAATTTACATAATTAATACGTTTTTATATTTATTTACAGTATTAGTGCAATTAGAATTCCTTAATTTAGGGGATTAGTATGCAATTAGGATTCCTTAATTTAGGGGATTAATATTGATTTACTTATTAAATTAAGTAATTAATAAGTAAATTATATAGCACACTTCTCTTTCCTTAATAAAAATCACATCCTTATTAGTCTTCTCCTCCTCCACCATTAACTGTCCCAACTTGTTAACGCCATCCTCCGTCCTCCTCCACCATTAACGCCCTTCTCCTCCACCCTCCTCCATCATTAACGCCCTCCTCCACCATTAACCTAGACAGTCCCCATCCTTCGCCCTCCTCCACCATTAACGCCATCCTCCACCATTAACCTAGACAGTCCCAACTTGTTAACGCCATCCTCCACCTGCGATTTTTTCATAGTGCAGTTGTTGCGATTTTTTTATAGTACAGTTGGTAGCCTTCATACCAAGGTAACCAATTCAGTGTTATTAGGTTTCTAATTTATTTTTAAAAAATCTATTATAGATTTTTTTATTTAATAGTGCAGTTGGTAGCTAACACTTTATACAAATGTAACCAATTCAGTTTTATTGGGTTACCAATTAATTAAAAAAAATCTATTGTAGATTTTTTTTAGATTTTTTTTTTATAATGCAGTTGGTAGCCAAACCTTAATACAAAGGTAACCAATTCAGTTTAATTAGGTTACCAATTAATTATAAAAAATCTATTATAGATTTTTTTTTTCATAGTGCAGTTGGTAGCCAAACCTTAATACAAATGTAACCAACAAAAACTAAAATTGTTACCTTTGAAAGTTTTGGTTACCAACTGCATTGAAATTTCTCTTTGTTACCAACAAAAACTAAAATGGTTACCTTTGTATAAATATTTGGATACCAACTGCACTAAAATTTATCTTTTTCTCCTTTTAATTTGGACTAAATCAACCTTTCGTCAATGGCAATTGTGGGTAAGTAGTAATGGATGAGGAGATCGGCGTCCATGGTGTTGAAACGGCGGCGAAGGGGGAAGGAAGATGACCGACGAAGGGGAGGAGGAAGATGACGTTGCCAAACTTTGAATATTTGAATTTTAATTATTATTTTTGAATTGGAATTTGTTGTTAGATCCAAGATATTTGAATTTGAATTATTAATTATGGTAGTTATTTCTCCTTGATTTTAGGTTTCCTTATTATTATGAATTGAATCCTAATTGCATATTAATTCCCTAAATTAAGGAATCTTAATTGCACTAATATTGTAAATAAATATAGAAAGTATATTTATTGTGTAAATATTTTATAAGTGCACTAATAGTATAATTACTTTTTAAATGTTGTATATTATTGTAAATATTTTATAAGTGCGCTAATAGTATAATTACTTTTTAAATGTTGTATATTATTGTAAAGGACCCTTTTTCTCTCTTTAGATCAGACAATGTGATCAGGACCTTCAAAAAAAACACCATCAACATCTATGATGGCATAGCCAAATCTAATATGGAATTATATGGGTAAATGATTTTTTTTGAAATAATAAATAATGAATTACAATCTTAATTTTTACTCATACTCGCTAGTCAATTACAATTTTAAGTGGAGTATGTTTGATATGAGTGTATAATTAGAACTAAACCTAAAAACTTGAAAAAGCCTGTGTTTTTATTTCTAGTGCCAATAATAAAAGTAGGATGCTTGATATATAGAATGAACATGAATATTAAACTCCCAACAAGAGGACATATATAGAGGTGTCACCAACCATTCGTTATGGATTGAAATAGAGGTGTCAACAAGACACATGTAGCTCATAGAGTTGTCACCAAACAAAAAACATGCATTCTATTATCTTTATACAACAAAACAAGCCATCCATTTCCATTCGAGAAAGGAGGGTTACGACAGAAAGGCAACAAAAATATACATTATGCAACAGGATGAAATGAACAGTTCACTGTTATTCATGAAACACAAATATTTGTCAAACAGTAAAGCTATTTGTGGTTTTTGGTGGGGCGGTGGGGCGGGGGGCGGGGGGTGGGGGGGGGAATGACCGAGGATAGATATCTATGGATGACCATTTTGTCATCCCAATTACTATAACATCATTTCGAGTGCCCATTTTCCAAGTAACTACTCCCTCTTAAATATATTTAAACTCACATTATGAACCACAACAAGCTGACTTTTGAGCAGTTTGACCACTACTTCCGGAAGCCTGGTCTGATTGGTTAATCTTGATTGTTTGGGGCTGCAACCACCAGCCACGGAAAAATGAGATTGACAAGTACATCAGAATTTTCTGGGGCACAATGACTACATATTTTCAAAAGACAAAATAAGGAGAGCATATCATTTGTTCCCAAATTCTCTGTCCCCCTTGTGTCCCTCTACTTAAATTTTGACACATGTCCTTTTATTTAATTTTAGAATTAATTAGTGTTAAGTAAAAGATTAAGTGTCAAAATTTAAGTTTTAGAAGTGAAAGAAATGAAGACGGAGGATCTGCTCTCCAAAATAAGGGAGGATTTAAAAAGTTGAAGGCAGTCATATACCTCGACCTTTGAATCAGTATCCGCAAGCCTCTGCTTTATATCTCTTCCTATTGAAAAGAAAACTTCCTCAACATTCAAATTTGTCTTTGCACTCTACAGTACATCACATTAAAATTTAAAGATTAGACATTGAAAACCGACGATTTCAAATGGAATCCAGCACCAGTACAAAATTTACTCACTGTTTCAAAGAACTTGATGCCATACTCATCAGCAAGAGCTTGACCCTTGGTGGTAGGCACAGCCTGGAAACGAAGAAAGAAATTAATCAAAATGGCAAATGAGAACTAATTGTGCATTTCAATGAAAGTTAAGAAACAAAAATACTATTGAAGCAAAAGAACAAACTTTTCATTTCCTGTGAAGATGTAAATTAGGGCATCAATTCAAGATAAGTTATGCCAAGCATGTTAACAAAAGGATCTGGAAATTGTAAAAAGTTGTCGTATTAAAAGTAGAAGCAGTCCTACAATAACTTGGGTACATAACCAGTATCACCTACTCTTTTGCTTTCATCCATGTCAGCCTTGTTCCCAACTAGTATCTTGTTGACATTATCTGAGGCATGTTGTTCAATGTTGCGGATCCAGTTCTTAATGTCTGAACAAAAAGAAAAGATAGCTGAAGGAAAGATGGTGAAATGCCAAATAAGTAGTAGCAATCATCTAGATTCAATCCCCCAGCAATGGCAGGTCCTCCCCACTTGGTTGAGCTAGAGATTGCAATCATTAAATAAACAGTTCCAATTGCCCATAAACATGGCACTCTAAAGATACAGCCTTGATGGATGGATGAATGAAGTGGATAGATTTTGAAAATTTTATAATTAAGGAAAGCAGTCATAGTTGTCCAGATTTCAAGAAGCTATATGACGATCAAGGAAAATGTACTTACTGTTGAAAGATGATTCGTCAGTGACATCGTACACCAGCAAGATACCCATGGCTCCTCGATAGTAAGCTGCAAAAGGGAAAAAGTAACTTATAGAAAACTTCCTAAACTAAATTGAGATGACAAATAAATGCAATATGTCTGTCAACTAATTTCAAATCTTCATGTACTACATAGCTAGCATCCACCAGCCTGGGCTATTTTCAGACTCAACTCTAAAGGCTACATGGACAATGAATATGCATCCACACCCTCTTTGATATGGCAGAGAAGCTAGTGAAGTAAACGGAAGCAGCATTTACCAAGCCATCACCTATTTTGTAAGCACATACCTGTTGTGATAGTTCGGAACCTCTCCTGACCAGCCGTATCCCAGATTTGCAACTTAATCCTCTTGCCATCAAGCTCAATAGTTCTTATCTTGAAATCAATGCTGCGAGCAAAATGTTTAACAGTAAATATGAATGAAGAACTGAAAGGAGGGAAACTAAATCTGAGCTACCAATACTGGATCAAAGGCAAAAGTTCCTTATCCATAAGATAGCATATGATCCGCTTAACAAAGTAATGTTTTTTTCTTTAAGTAGTTATGGACAATTTTAACCAGGTGCAGCTGAGAGATTTTCTGCATCAGCTAAGTCTAGAAGACTAGAACGAGGCAACTGCAAGAAATCAGATTTCCAAAACATCTTCGTTATCGCTCTGCTTAAAGTTTTTCAACAATAGAGTGAACTCAAATGGGCAATAAACCATATTCGCTCTTGCTATTTGCACTAATCATTTAAGAAGACCCATATACTGATGACAGTCCTCTTGACATCCATATCCCCATTAAATTATGCTTAGCAGAGACCAAATATTAAGAATTAAAAAAATCCTACGAATACAAACCCAATAGTAGTAATAAAACTTGTTGTGAAGGAACCATCTGAGAACCGCAAAAGCAGACAACTTTTTCCAACACCTGCAAAGACATTCGAAAAGGATCAAAAAATGAAGCAGAATATGTCCTGATAAGCTAATTATTTGATAATTATGGATAAAATTTTGAAGAGCACTCAACATGCAAAAAGACTCTTATAAGAACCAAATACATACTCCCTTTGTTCCACAAAATGAGTCTCATTTGCAAAATTTGCAAACATAAAGAAATTATTTTGTTTCATGTTTACCCAAAAATAAGAAGTTGTTAGCTTAATAGTGATGACATGGTACTGAAATTATGATGAAAAACTTGAAGACATTATGCCATTTTATAACACTTATCAATCAAAAGATGACGTTTTTTACGGAACAATTTTTTCTTTTCTTGCAAACTCCTTTTGTGGAACGGAGGGAGTACTATATTATATAGACAAGTCTGTTAACCTTGGTGAATGACAAATGACAAGTGGTAAATACTATATGAATCCAAACCCATTCTAGTTTCTGGTGTTTTTAGATTTTTTTAATCATCAAATCTTATGTCTCAGCTAAAGGATTTTATTTACTGGTTAATATTGCATGGAAGGTATGCAACTTTGCATCTACGTCATTGATCAAAAAGGAATGTCTAGAATATTTATCAATGTCAACTAGGACTTTCCTACATTTGTTATAATTCAAAAACTTTTACTAAGCAATGTAAAATTAGACGTAGTTAATCCATTTACATTTTTTGGACTTGTAACAACATAGATATCCTATTAATTTACTTGTAGTGCAAAATGTTATCTACTCACATCACGGACATCATACAAGCAATTTCATAAGCCAGCAATATCGAGTACTTTATGAAGCGACAGAAGTTCACTGGGAAATGCTTTTATTTCAAAAATTAATATCACAAGAGAGTGTTATTTTAGCATGAAGAACAAGTGGAACCGTTACGAAATTGTAAAGTCTTGACTACATTGTGTTGCACTCCCTTGGTGCCTCTATGAATAAAGTCTTTTTTGGTAATTGCAAGATACATAGACAAATCGCATATGCATCAATCTCAGCCAGACTTACATAAACTTAGAACATGGGTAATGTGGTTATGCTATGAAAGTGAAAAACTATAATTACAATGTCTATAAACACTGTTAAAAGGGGCATTTAAATTGGCCAATTGGGACAGAGGGAGTAACATCCATAGCATAGGGTACACTTTTTACTTTTGAAAGCAAAGACTGTTCTTATCACAATTCAAACAACAATGCCCCGATAGGTAGTTTCTCTGTTTAATTTAGTTTAAGTAGCCAAAAATATTTTCTAGCACAAAAATTCGATTAAACTTGAAAAAATTCAAAAGAAGCCTATGATGCCCAAAATAATTGAACACTAAACGCACTCCTCTTGCATCTGGAGAAGAGTTCACAAAGTAAACTCATAAGAAAGGCCTCAACAGAATTACCATATTTTTCGATGATCTTTTCAGTTAATTTATATTTAAACATTCAATTAATTATTTTGAAGATGATGCCTTGGAAAAAAATCTAAAAGTCAATACTGCCTCCTTCAAACTAACAGCAACACTGTTTCACATTTCACTAACATGAATATAGCTCATCACACAAAGATTGGCGGAAATTATATTTTGTATAAAACCCAATCCAAAACATGAAGACGTGAGAACACCTAAAATAAATTATATAGTAAAATTTCCATAATAACCCTCAGATCTCAATATGAACAACACTAATGTGTGTGAAATGAAACGAAAATCATACTCAAGATCCGTCCAACTCTTGCAATTAAAACCTAAAAATTAACTAAATAACGGGCCAAAATAAGAGAAAAAGTAAAAATACCGCTGTCACCGATGAGGAGGAGTTTAATGAGGTAATCGTAATCAGCACGAGCCCTTGCAGGTGGAGCAGCCATGTCTATTATTCCTCAAAGTACAAAGCCGTAGAAATTATCTTCTGTGCAGATACATAAGCTGCATAAATATACATTATTATTTAGCAAAAAAAATACAAACATTATTGTGATGAAAATTGAGACATGTAGAGATGAAAGAAAGAAAGGTTTACCGTTGCGCAAGTCAGCAAATCGTCGGCGACATGGAAAACGGTAGAGATCACTGATCAGCTACTGCCAATAAGAAATCTCCGCAGAGCCTTTTGTCCCTCTTTCTATTTCTCACTCTCTCCGTGTTGGACACGTGTCAGTATGACAGTATGTATTGATACTGGTATTTGTACTCCTCATATACACTTGATTACTCCATCTGTTCCAAAATTAAAGAAATATTTTGACATCTGTTCTTATTTAGTTAATTCACGAAATTCTAAAATTCAAAATTAATATAATTTTATTCAAGTTTTGAAAATGATAATTAATACTACCTCCATCCCTTAATATACATTGTTTTAGATTTTTATACAAATATTAAGGAAATAATTGTATATTATTAAATATAAGGAATTGATATTTCTACTAGTGAAATTATTAGTTCCACAAACTAATCTCTCATATAAGAGTGGACCCAACTTAGAGAAATGATTGTATATTATTAAATATGAACGAATCAGTCATTAAGAGTGTTTATTTTATAGTTTTAAAATTTAAATGAGAATAAATAACATTGAGCGATTCTTTTAAAAAACTTTGGTTGAATCAGTTGAATCAGTCTAATTTTTTACTCAAATAATCATTTATCTCCATCTCGATCATTTGTCGACTGCCATCGCACACCCAATACATGCAAAAGAACCCACCTTCATCTTCAAACCTCTAGATTCACCACCGTCGAAAATTCTTCTCTTCCTCCACCACCCGATATCTTCAAAGTTCTACCACCTTAGAGTCAGATATGTAGTTATATCATGACTAAATTACAAAAAGAAAAAAAAATCAACTCAAAACAAAAATCATGTCTCCTCTCATCCAACAATTACCAATATCCATATTATGAAGAAAAAAAGAGGGAAGAAGAAGAAAATGGGGGATTACTGGACTGGGATAAAAAGGGGAAAGGGAAAAGAACGAAAAGAGTTACATTTTGTTAAGTTTTTATCTTTAGTTTTTATTTTTTTTAATTATTAATGTTTTGTTTTATTTAATTGTTATTTTATTTTGTTTAATTGTTGTTTTGATAACTTATTATTCTTTATTACTACTATGTATTTTTATTTATTTACATAAAATGATAAAAAAAAATTGTAGAATGACTCATTTTTAAATTTGTTTGAATTATTCAATACTTTATTTGATAATTTGTTTGAACTATTTATTTTGATATGTTGTACAATGAATGTTGTATTTAATTTTTTTAGTACGTCCAGACATAATTATATACATGTTCATCATAGTTTAGAGGGGTAAAATAGTAAAAGACTGTTATTAAGATGTTTTAGACGTATCAATTGACAAACAACTTTTTTCATTCAGATTCAGATTCAAATTCATTCAGTTCTTATCAAACAATCCCTTACTATTCATGTGAAGAAGAGAACTTGTGAAACTATCAAACTCACTTGTGAAAATATCAACTCCCTAAATATAATACCCCCTCCGTCCCATAATATATGACGTTTTAAGTGATTTTATTTGTCCCAAATTATTTGACGTTTTAAAAATGTTTAGAGAATTAATTATAATCTTTTCAAAATTATCTCTCATGAGAAAATGTTACAGATGAGAGAGAGTATAAGATAAATATGGTAATAAATAAAAATTTAAGAATATTATAGACAATTGATACTATATTTAATGCTTTCAAACTATTTTTTTTTAATTCTTGTGCACAATTCTAAAACGTCATATATTATAGGACGAAGGGAGTATCAATTAACTATATTGTCTAAAAAGAGTGTTATTTATTGGGAAGGAAATAATGAGAGAATAAAAATTATATTTAATATTTGGGGTAATATTGAAAACTAAGTAATTAATGCTTAATTGAAATTCTTAAACGACAAATATTAAGAGTCAAAAACATTTCAATAAAATGATATTTAAAAAGAGCCGTAGGGAGTAATGCTTTATAGCTATTTTATAATTATTATATTTGTTTGTATTAAAACTAAATAATTTTATATCAATTTTGAATATTAAGATTTCGTGAATTGATTCTAAAAAGTTATAATGTATCTCTAATTTGGAACGGAGATGATATTTATTTCTCACCTTTTTTCTCTTGTTTAATTATTTTCTCAAAATTTCTTCCTCACAAAAGGGGTCGCAGTAACCAAGTCGAACCACTGTTTACCAAAAATATAGATCTCTACAAAGTCATAAGATCATGTATGGGCCTGTTCTCTTTTTTTTTTCCCTAATGTGGTTATGTTTGGAACTGGAAAATGAAGGAGGAAAAAATAAAAGAAAACATAAGAGGAAACAATTTTTATATATCGGGTAAAATACAAAGTCGACCATTGAACTTTAGGGATTTTTTGGGTATTGAGTTATAAGACCCCAACC
Organism: Panax ginseng; assembly: GCA_020205605.1. Taxonomy (NCBI): domain Eukaryota; kingdom Viridiplantae; phylum Streptophyta; class Magnoliopsida; order Apiales; family Araliaceae; genus Panax; species Panax ginseng. The sequence goes on from CM035128.1 coordinate 163,177,870, forward strand.
TTTATGAATAAAGATGAATTTTCTATAATTATCATTTTTGAATATCATGAAATGAATTTGATATAATATTATAGTTGTGGGTAATAGTTATAAATTTTGCAAAGTACGCAAGTTGTTATATAATATTCGATTGGTCGGAAAATATTCATTTTAACAAGGAATATTCGTACGACGGCACAATCATTGGTGGACCCCACAACGGAATTATTGTCAGATTGATAAAACGACAAAAATATTTTATGAAAATAACGGCGGAAGTTTTATCGTTAACTGTTGAAACACCCGGTGTTAAAAGTACAGGAATATGCGTGGTTGCATAGTAACACACGATATTGATTATTGATGCTTACGTAAGAAGTCACTCAGTTTTGTTCAATTATTACTTCAGTAATTGTTGCATAGTATCTCACGTTAATTGATTCAATTATTGTCGATATTTTATATATTATTAAATCAATAATTGAGACGACGAAGTTATTAATATTATTATTTACAATATTAACGATGTCTAGAAGTTCTGCTAAGGAGATGTTTTGTCACCTAATTGCGCGCCAATAGGGAGAAATCCTTATTGGAAAGTCCCCTCTTTCCTGGGAACGATCTGGTCGATTAATAGTGTGAATTATAATAATGATGATGAAGTTTTGTTTTATTAGTATTATTAATGTAATAAAATAGAAAATCTTTTTATATAAAATAGAATACTTTTATAAAGTTATTCGTTTTATTAGACTATAAATATTATATTCTATTATGCATAGTATTTTGTATAGTAAAATCTTTTTATATAAAACAAAATACTTTTATAAAGTTATTCGTTTTATTAGACTATAAATAGAATATATTATATTTTATTATGCATAGTATTTATATATAGTTATATAGTATTTTGCATAGTAAAATATTTTTATATAAAAGCAGAATACTTTTATAAAGTTATTCGTTTTATTAGATTATAAATAGAATATATTATATTTTATTTAAAAGATTTTATTTTATTAGAATATTTTATAGTAAACCAATACGGGACCGTTCGTTTAAAAGTAAATCAATCTCGGACGTTTCAAGAATTAGTTATTATTAGGTCCATTCTCCTATAAATAGAAGCTCATTCCTTCATTATGTCTTACTTAATTCACCAAACTCAGAGAAAGAAACTATACTGAGAAAGAAAAGAAAAGTATTCTGGCTACTTCTTCACTTGTAATACCTTGAGAGAAAAAAAATATTAAATAATAATAATAATAATAAATTATTTTGTTTTAAAACATATTAATTGAACTTTGTTTTTATTTGGGTCAATTGTATTTAATTTATGTGGGCTAATGAGTATTAATAAGTGATACAAATTAAATTGATAAAATTGGGCCTTAAAACTAATTTGGTTTAATTTATATGTGTGGGTAAAATTAAAATTCTATTTAAATTAGGAGAGTTCATCAGTTATATAAATAAATACATAGTTAAATCTAATTTACTCAAGCATTAAACCTAATTCGTAACTAAAGAGGGAAAAGAAGGGAGAAAAGCGGCTGTGAACTGTAAATCGAGAAGGATGTGATCGGAGTTAGGAAATAGAAAAAAATTATCAGGTTTCTGTAGAAAATCATGATAATAGTGATGTTAGTTGGTAAAAAAAAAGAAAAAGAGAGCAAGGCAGGTATATATATATAGTAGATAGGAGAACATTTGACCATTAATATACTATAGATATAATGATTGCATGGGCATGGGTTTATATATATAGTTTCAAAGTATGCTTTTGATAAATACTATATTGGCGCAAAGTAGAGATTTTTTTTATCTGTCATGCAAATTCGGATGCTTTTATGAATTGGTGGGATTTGGCAATATAATACAATAATAACAACAACAATAAAAAAAAGGTCTCTGATCTCTCCCTCTTAAATGGGTTTTGTTTGTATTCATAGATTAACTAATGTAGGCATGAGCAAGTATAATTTTAAAATAAATATTCAAAACATAATTATGTACTTTAACTATGTACAGAAGTGTACATAGTTAAGCTATTCTAATTTTAAATTTTTGTATAATGTTATAATAAATATAATCATAACTATATAAAAAAACTGTTTAGCATGAGTACAATATTTTGTAATTGTATTTATAATTTTATTATTTTGTTTAATTAGCTCGAATGGAGGGAGTCTAAACGAGTTATATTTGGAATTATAAATTTCGGGTATTACATTACTTACTTCAGGTACGGATTCCGTACTCTTTCAGCGATACTTTTGTTAAATTTGAATTGTTCGTTTTGTTCCTCGTTTCGAATTTCTGTTATTATTTCACATAATTGTTTCTTGTGAAATTGATATATTTGTTTCATTTTGGAGTTGACACATTGGACTCGTACTTGTACTTTTTGAATCAAAGTTATCATATATAGTATTTATTTTGATAATTCAGAGAATGATACATATGTTGCTACCTTCTTTTTGAAACCTTGTGACTAGAATTTGATTTGGTTCAATATGTGCATATAGAACCCTTTTTGTTGGTATTATATCGCATGTGTTGTGACATGGTATTTTGTTAGAATATACCGTAGGGTATACCTGAGCTATAACCACCTGTGGGGGTACCACAGACATGTCGTCTTGGCACGAGAGGCATGACACTCTCCATGGCGGTGTGATTAGTCTACGACGTCTCCGTTTGGGCTCCGGAGGAAGTGGGCCATTTGGTGTTTTGTTGTGGGAGGCGTATGGGTTAACCCTAGTTTTCCGTTCTGTGGATTTGTGATGTTGTGCCAAACACACTTATTCGATTTGCATACATTTGGATTCGCAGTCCAATGTGTGATTTACCTGTGTGGCATTATTTTGGTTGCCTGTGTGGCATTATTTTGACTTGCCTGTGTGGCATTGTTTTGATGTGCCTGTGTGGCATTATTTTGGTTGCCTGTGTGGCATCATTTGATTTGCTGTGTGGCATTAGTTTGATTTACTGTGTGGCAAGATATATTTTGAGCTCACTTTTGCATTAAATAACCCCAACCATTTGTTTCACCTATTATTTTATTGTATTAGTTTTGTTTATTTCTGCTCGATTCAATTCATCGAAGTTAGTTACTTGATTCGTTATTTCTTTATTCGCTCATTGGTTTTGTCAATTTCATTGATTGAGATATATTTCATTCGGTCTTTGGAGATAATATTTTTCAAGATTTACACTTGAGGCTTTGTTCAAAGATTTTGTCTCGATTGTTTTCAGATATTAGTTGTATACCTTTATATATCTCAGATCCGTCTCGGGCAATTGGCTCATCTTTGTGTTTTCTTCCGAGGTTTCATAGGGGTGATTCAGGGCTAGTGTGATGAGAGAGTTGTCTTTGACCATCTAGGTTGTTTTAAATTTTAAGTTTTGATTATTTTGACTCTATTTGAAGAATTGTATTTAGTACCCTATTAATGGATCACCACTATTAATATTTTGAGGTTATTAGTGCTCTGTTTTCTTATTTTGAGGTTTGTTGTGCTTTGCTCGTGACCTCCCTTTCCTTTTCGGGAAGGGGGTGTTACAGAGATGGTATCAGAGCCTAGGTTCTTTCTTGTAGAAAATCTATTTAGGTTTGACCTGTGAGTTGTGGGTAAACCATTGGGTAGACGTAGGAGTTTGATTCGATTTTGTTAATTATTTGGTCTCTATTTTGAATAACTGTCGATTTCTTTTTGATTTGTAGTTGATTTGAGGAAACGGATGTCAAGCTTTCTTAGTTCATGTCAAGCTATTCGTTTATTAAAAAACGGATGTCAAGCTTTCTTAGCTCATGTCACGGATCTAAACAAAAATACGTCAGTTTTGAATGATATTTTTATTGTTAATGAATTTCCGACGTATTCCTCGAAGAACTTCATGGCCTACCCAGGCGTGAAATTGAATTTTGTATCGACCTTGAACCCAGATACAAAACCCATTTCCAAAGCCCCATATCGAATGGCTCCTATTGAACTTCAGGAGTTAAAGACCCAACTACAGGAATTGTTAGACATCAGTTTCATTTGTCCTAGTACGTCTCCTTGGGGTGCTCCTGTTTTATTTGTGAAGAAAAAAGATGGGAGTATGCGACTTTGTATTGATTATCGGGAGTTGAACCATGTCACTATCAAAAATAGATATCCATTGCCTCGCATTGATGACCTGTTTGACCAGTTGCAAGGCGCCAAATTTTTTTCAAAGATATATCTTCGTTCCAGATATCACCAATTGAAGATTAGAACCAATGACATTCCAAATACGGCTTTCAGAACTCGGTACGGGCATTATGAATTCCTAGTCATGTCTTTTGGATTGACTAATGCTCTTCATTGATATGATGAACCGAGTATTCAAGGAATATTTGGATCACTTTGTGGTCGTCTTTATTGATAACATCCTTATTTATTCCAAAAGCCGTGAAGATCATGAGCAACACTTGATGCTGATACTTCAAAAGCTTCGTGAATATAAGCTTTATGCCAAGTTGAAGAAATGCGAGTTCTGGCTTGAGGAAGTAGTATTCCTTGGGCACGTGGTATCAAGTCATGGAATATCTGTTGACCTAACAAAGATTGAAGCTATTTAAAGCTGGGAGCAACCTAAATCAGTGACCGAAGTACGTAACTTTCTCGGCTTAGCTGGTTATTATCGGAGATTCGTAGAAGGGTTTTCTCGAATCGCTACTCACTTAACTTAGTTGACTCGGAAAGATACAAAATTCGGTTGGAGCGAGGAATGTGAGAAGAGTTTTCAAGAACTCAAGAGAAGACTCATTTCAGCACCTGTTCTAACAATACCATCTGGCTCGGAGGGATTTGTCATCTGATGATGCTTTCGTAAAGGGTTAGGATGTGTTCTAATGCAACATGGGAAAGTCATAGCATATGCCTCTCGACAACTCAAAGAATATGAGAGGAATTATCCTACTCATGATCTAGAGTTGGCAAATTATTGTCTTCGTGACTTAAAATTTGGAGGCATTACTTGTATGAGAGAAAGTGGAGATCTTTACGGATCATAAAAGCCTCAAATATTTCTTCACTCAAAAGGAACTCAACATGCGAAAGCGACGTTGGCTTTGAATGTTGAAAGATTATGATCATACCATCTAATACCATCCGGAAAAACAAACGTGGTAGATGACGCATTGAGTAGAAGATCATATACTGCACGAAAAGTGCGATATTGTCAACGCAGAGAGGCCCATTTTGTATGACTTGCAAAGGATGGAGATAGAGATAAAGACTCGAGGGACCCAGCGTGATGATGGCGAATATCTGAGAGTAGAACAGGACTTTAATCGAAAAGTTAAAGTGCTTTCAAGCTACGGACTCTAGAAATGATGCATATGAGGAAGAAAGTACAAGAAGGTGCTATCTTGGGAAGCAAGAATCGATGAAGAAGGAATACTTGAGTCAACTCAGGACTTTGTGTTCTAACGATCCCGAGTTAAAGTATAAAATCATGATAGAGGCGCACAACACACCATTTGTAATCCATCCTGGGAGTACCAAAATGTATCATGATCTTCGACATACATTTTGGTGGGGCAATATGAAGAGAGAGATAGCGTTGTTTATCTCAAGGTGTTTAACTTGTCAACGAGTCAAGGCAGAGCATCAAGTACCAAAAGGTCCATTGCAACCACTTGAAATTCCAGAATGGAAGTGGGAGCACATTACCATGGATTTCGTTACTGGTCTTCCGAAGGTTTCTCAAGGCATAGATGCAATTTGGGTCATTGTTGATAGATTGACCAATTCTGCTCATTTCTTACCAATACGAGAAACTTATACACTTGAACGTCTTGCTCGTATGTACATAAACGAGATTGTAAGACTGCATGGTATGACAGTATCCATAGTTTCTGATCGAGACCCAAGATTCACTTCACGATTTTGGGTTAGTTTACAAAAAGCTATAGGCACGGATTTACGATTTAGTTCGGCATATCATCCTCAGACGGACGGACAATCAGAGAGGACTATTTAAACTCTTAAAGATTTATTAAGACTCTGTGTCCTTGACTTCAAGGGAAGTTGGGACAAGTTCTTACCATTGGTGGAGTTTTCTTACAACAACAGTTATCAAACAAGTATTGGCATGGCTCCATTCGAGGCGTTGTATGGAAGAAAGTGTGGTTCTCCAGTATGCTGGGATGAGGTGGGTGAAGCAACGTTGTTGGGACCGGAGTTGGTACATATGACTACGGACCTCACAAGACCGACAAAAGAGTTATGCTGATCTTCATCGAAAGGACGTGAAATTCGATATTGGAGATCATGTGTTGTTACGTGTTGCTCCATGGAAAGGAGTTATGAGATTTGAAAAAAGAGGAAAGCTCAATCCTCGATTCATTGGCCCATTTTTAATCCTCGATCGAGTAGGGACTGTAGCCTATAGACTCGCTTTACCGCCAAGTATGTCTCGTGTTCATAACGTTTTTCATATATCGATGTTACGTAAATATGTGAAAGACCCGAACCATATTATTGAGTTAGAACAGGACGAAATAGCAGAAAATTTAACGTATGAAGAGGTTCCTGTTCAAATCTTGGATAAGAAGGAACATATTCTACGCTCCAAGGCTATACCTTAAGTCAAAGTTTTATGGAGGAACCACGATGTTGAGGAAATGACCTGGGAGTTAGAATCGAAATGAAATCAAGGTATCCTTACCTCTTCGACATACCAGTATCGTACCCTAATTTCGAGGGTGAAATTTCATAAGAAGGGAGATTGTAAAACCCCAACTTTTATGAATAAAGATGAATTTTCTATAATTATCATTTTGAATATTATGGAATGAATTTGATATAATGTTATAGTTGTGGGTAATAATTATAAATTTTACAAAGTACGCAAGTTGTTATATAATATTCGATTGGTCGGGGAATATTCGTTTTAACAGGGAATATTCGTATGACGACACAATCATTGGTGGACCCCACAACGGAATTATTGACGGATTGAGAAAACGACAAAAATATTTTATGAAAATAACGGTGGAAGTTTTATCGTTAACTGTTGAAACACCCGGTGTTAAAAGTACAGGAATACGCGTGGTTGCATAGTAGCACACGGTATTGATTATTGATGCTTACGTGAGAAGTCACTCAGTTTTGTTCAATTATTGCTTCAGTAATTGTTGCATAGTATCTCACGTTAATTGATTCAATTATTGTCGATATTTTATATATTATTAAATCAATAATTGAGACAACGAAGTTATTAATATTATTATTTGCAATATTAACGATGTCAGAAGTTACGCCAAGGAAAGGTTTGGTCACCTAATTGCGGCGCCAATAGGAGAAATCCTTATTGGAAAGCCCCTCTTTCACGGGAGCGACACAGTCGATTATTAATAGTGTGAATTATAATAATGATGATCAAGTTTTGTTTTATTAGTATTATTAATGTAATAAAATAGAAAAGCTTTTTTATATAAAGCAGAATACTTTTATAAAGTTATTCGTTTTATTAGACTATAAATATTATATTCTATTATGCATAGTATTTTGCATAGTAAAATCTTTTTATATAAAACATAATACTTTTATAAAGTTATTCGTTTTATTAGACTATAAATAGAATATATTATATTTTATTATGCATAGTGTTTTATAAATTACTGCATAGTGTTTTGTATAGTAAAATCTTTTATATAAAATAAAATACTTTTATAAAGTTATTCGTTTTATTAGATTATAAATAGAATATATTATATTTTATTTAAAAGATTTCGTTTTATTAGAATATTTTATAATAAACCAACTGGACCGTCCGCTTAAAAGTAAATCAAACTGGACCGATTCAGAATTAGTTACTATTCAGGTCCATTCTCTTATAAATAAGCTCATTCCTTCATTATTTCTTACTTAATTCACTTCAAAGCGTAGAGAGAGAAACTATAGAGAGAAAGAAGAAAAGTATTCTGCTACTTCACTACTCCTATATCCAGTTTGTTCTAATGTAAGGGGTATTATTTCTTTCGTATTCATGAAGAGAACTTCTGTTATTCTATTTTTTTTATTCTGTTGGAATAACCTGTATTCGCGGTCGACCCTATCCTTGATGAAATTCTTTTGTTATTCCATTCTTTATCATTATGTTGGAATAACCTGTCTATGCGAAGTACCACATACGTGATGAAATTCTTACATTATTCCATTCTTTATTATTCGTTGGAACATCCCGCCTACATGCGTTTACGCATGACCCGTTCCGTTATTTATTATTACATTGGAACATCCTGTTGGTGCGAATTTCTTTGACTGATTCCGTTATTTATTATTATACATTGAATAATCATATGCTGATGATCTATCGCATGCACGATGATTTCTTTTGTTATTCCATTCTTTATTATACTCAGTTGGTTAAAGTTTTGGCTTTTATTCTCCATGAAATTAGTGGAATATCCTTGATATTTGCGCTTCATCCAGTATCTTTTCATGAAAATATTCTTATGAGCATTCTTGAATTTTACTCTACAAAGAAGTATCAGGTTGACAATTTGGACGTTATTAGTTCCTGGATAAATTAATTCTTGAACTTGTTTTATTGAATTCTTATATCATTGTCATCATCCTTATGTTTATATTATGTTGAAAGTCAATACATATTCGTGAGTGCATAGATGGACTTAGTATGATTATGACTAGGGATTATTCGGTATAATCATGACCGTAATGTTACAAATGATGTGGTAAAAGTCCTCTTTGGCCCGTAGTGCATTGATGGACAGTTGTTGGCATGATCATGACCATTGATGAATACACGAATATCCTTGACCCGTAGTGCATGAATAATTTGTGGTTGTGGTACTAATGAATATTCTTGGCGTAGAAAAGGGGATGATGTGGATTATTTATTGTCGAGTCCCAACGATAAAAGTGATGAAAAACTTTTTAAATCATAAAAGATAGTAGATTTTATTCTCTACTGACTCTTTTAATGGATTGCTTGTTCCGCTACAGTTAAACTTGATGTTTGTTATATTGTATCAGTTTAACACTGTTGAAGGCTAACGATAATTTATTCTGTATTATCTTAGTCATAATATTTTTTATTTGGTCTAGTTGAGCTCACCCTTTTACTTTCATTGTTCTCTTGAGAAATGAAGCGTGGCGAGGGGACTAAGTCGGGGAATGGAGTGGCGGACCAGATGATAGCATTAGTAGTCCTCACTATTCTGTTAAATAGTATGATAATAAATGTAATGAGGACTCAATTGTGTGGATATTGTCTAGATGACAATATTTGTATTAAAACTCACAACATATGTTTTGTCATATTTTACACGACTGTTGTATAATTAAGTTGTATTTGAATTTTGTACCATGTATTTGGCGACTCAAGATGGGTGATGTATACCTGTTTTGGGGGCGTCACATGAGTCCTTTTATTTTGGTCAACACAAATTGAGCCCCTTTCTATTAAAAAATTTGGACTTCGTTGTTGCCAAGATTCGAACACGAGACCTCTAGCTTAAAACTTAAATCCAATGACCACCTAAGCAAACAAGCCTAGCTATTATAATTTTACAAGGATTAATCTTTATAAATAAATAATTAAATCCCCAAATTAAAAGACAAAACACATCCCCAATGAGTTCATATCAAACGCAAGTTCCATACGAATGCCAATACATGATTACTATGACGCCCCCAAAATAGGTATACAATACCCATTCTGAGTCGCCAAATACATGGTACAGAAAGCAAACTACAACTTCAATAATACAATTATCGTGCAAAATACGACAACACATACTGTGAGTTTAAATACAAATATTGTCTTCTAGACAATATCAACACTCAAATAAGTCCTCATTACAATTATTCATACACTATTTTACAAAAATAGTGAGGACTGCTAAAACATCTTTCTAGAACCATCACTCCATACCCCGACTCGATCCTGCTATTTTCTCACCTCCTGAGAAGAAAAATGGAACAAAAAGGAAAAGGGTGAGCTCATCTAGCCCAGTAAAGAATATTATGACTAAGATAATATACAACAAATTATCATTAGTCTTCAACAAGGAAAAATCTGATAGAATATAATAGACAACAAGTTTTAGATCAATATTCTGCAGCGAAAATAGCAATCCATTAGAAGAGTCACGTAGAGAATGAATTCTACTATCTTCTAAGATTTAAAAATTCATCATCAATATTTTATCCCTATAATAACAATCAATATACATCTTTAATTAAATATTCATCTTTGCACTACAGGCCAAAGATATTCATTTGTATCACCAGTTGGTCATGTTCATCTCAACACCTGTTCATCTTTGCACTACGGGCCAAAGATATTCATCAGTTAATCATTCATCTTTGCACTACGTGCCAAAGATATTCAAGAATATATCATCATTTAAGATCGAGGATGATGAAAAATATTTTAAAGAAAACGAATCCGGTGGAGATGAAGGACAAATATTAAGGATTCAGTATAACAGTTTATCCAAGATCAATAATACTTCATAATAACCAATTGTGAATCGAATTCAAAAATAATGATCAAAACATGGATACAATCAAAGATAGTAGCCAAAATAGACATCTTGGACAAAAGGAAAATTTTATTTTTTTGAATTGAATAGTCAAGTATACGTGAATAGTAACCAGAGCACAAAAATTCCAAATTTAATTAAAAAATTCACCAATATTTTCGGCATAATGATATTCAAGAAAATAATATCATTTAAGAAGAAATAACATCCTTACCTCAAAATAATGGTAGATTACGACGGAATATCGGATAGAAAAGTCGAAGGAAAATTATACCGAAACAAGAACTCCTCAAAGTATCTAAATACTCACAAAAATAAACAAACAATATATAGAGAAAGAAAACTTGTTTCGGTGTGATTTTCAATTTTAACATAAGCGTCTATTTATAGGAAAATGCTGTAAATACGGCATAGGAGACTAAAATAATAAAATATTATTAATTCATTACTTTTCTTCTACGCATGCTAATCAAGACTCAAGACCAGACATCTTTGAACAAAAATCGCTGACCCACATGTGTTAAAACAAAAGTGGGTCCCACCCATAATTTAATAAAAATTATTTTATTTTACGAAACTTCAACAATTCATAAAAAATAGCCCGTTTATCAGAAAAATACGAATTTTATGTCCATTCCACACGAAATCGAATTCTCTACAACTTTATAGTTTTGAGTTTTTCCAAATTCCAAACAGAAAATATCTGAAATCCACAAACGGGTTATTTTTAATACTTCCCTTCCGACAAAATACTGATAAAACACCTCAACATTAATTCCTTCATTTATAACCACATAAATAGATTCATCATTTATATCCACATCAAATAAATATTTTCTTATCATATAAATTAATAATTAATTATTCACAAATAATATTACAGAATTACAATTATGACAACCAGGTAGTTCCCAAGAAAGAGGGGGCTTTCCAATAAGAATTTCTCCTTACTGGCGCGCAATTAGGTGACCAAACCTCTCCTTAGACAGAACTTTCTAGACATTGTCAATAATATTATTCAAATATTATGAATTATTGATCTGATAATGGGAAATACTGTGCAATGACAATTATTGAAACAATAATAATATTAAATATCAACGCGTGAATTATTAAATCAATAAAATAAAATATTGAGCAAAGAACTCTTTGTAACAATTATTGAGTAGTGCTTTCTTACGTGCGAATCAATAATTCAATTCAATCTTTGTCTGTAATCTCAGTAAGCTTCTTTGCAAGCAACCACGCCATTCATCGTATTTTAACCACCAGGTAATCCAACAGTGTTAACGGTAACAATTACGCCGTTATTTATAAAACTTAAACTTTGTCGTTTTTCTTCATCCAACCATTTTCCGTTATGGGGCCCACAATTGACTGCGCCGTCGTATGGATATTCCCGACAAAAAGAATATTCCACGATCAAACGAATATTCCCCGACAAAAGAAATATTTTATAACCACTTGCTTATTTATAAAATTTGCACATTTCACTCATAACCAAAGCATTATATCAAATTAACCCTTATTAATTTAGAATAATGAATAGAGAAAATTTAATTTTATTTATAATAAGTTAGGGTCTTACAATTACCATATAATAATTATTTTCAAATTCATCCTTATTACGAGAATGACGTCTTTTAAGTACTAGTTAAAAATATAATAATAGTGATATAATTGTACTTAATTAATTAAAAATAACTTAATAATATATTTAAAAGTTCTATCATTTTATAATATTAAAATAAAATTGTATCTATAATTTTGTAACTAATAGAATATTTGAGTCCAGATTATATTTATTGTCAATTGCTTTTTTCTATTATCTATTTTTTGGACATGATATGAACCTATATTCATAATTATTTTCTCAAAATGGTAAAATATATTTTAGGTAAATTTAAAAATATTTATCGAAAATTATGTAATATTTAAAAAACAAATTTGGGGCTAAAATATTAAATATAATATTTAATATTTTACCGTAAATATATGTAAATATATTTAATATTTTAATATTAAATATATTTTACCGAAAATATATTTAATATTAAATATAATATTTATTGTTATTGTTATTATTTTATTTTATTGTTATTGTTATTGTTATTATTATTATTACTATTATTATTATTATTATTATTTATTATTATTATTATTATTATTATTATTATTGATGGAATTGGGGGAAATAATTTGTTTAGTTATAAATATTAATGCTTGCAAAATTATAATAGCTAGGCTTGTTTGCTCAGGTGGTCATTGGATCCAAGTTTTAAGCTAGAGGTCTCGTGAATATTCACGTCAGATCTGTCACGTATGCCACGTAGGCGCCACGTATTTAGGTCAACGCACATGTGGCGCCTGGGGCTCGAAATCCAAATTTTTTAATAGAAAGGGGCTCAATTTGCGTTGACCAAAAGAAAAAGGCTCAATACCCAAAACTCCCTAAAGTTCAGTGGTCGACTTTGCATTTTACCCTTTATATATCTATTATTATAAAGTCTCCACCTTTTTATAACCAACTTTTGGTGATTTTATGTCACAAATATAAAAATATTCTTAAGTACTCTCTTTAAAAAAAAAAATTCACTATAACTGTGTTTGTTTGCAAGGATTATAATTCCGGGAATATAATTCATGTGATTATAATTTCAAGACTATTAATCTAAGATTATAATCTCGAAATTATAATTATAATGTCAAGACTATTAAGTCATTTTATAATTTCTAGACTAATAGTCCCAACTCCCAAGTCTAAATTTAGTAACAAACAAGACACTTAGACTATGTTTGTTTGTAAGAATTATAATTCTGGGATTATAATCTCAAGACTATTAATCATAGGATTATAATCGCGGGATTATAATTATAATCTCAAGACTATTAAGTCATTTTATAATCCCTAGACTAATAGTTCTAAGTTCAAATTTGAAAACAAACAAGAAACTTGAGATTAATAGTCATAACCCAAATGTAATCCTTGCAAACAAGCATAACTTTGGGATTAATAGTACTATCTCAAGTATAATCCTTACAAACAAACATAATCTTAGGAAATTGATATTTGCATAATATTTTTTGATATTTCCACATAAAAAATATCGTTATTATAAATATATAGCTTCGGTAAAAATTATCATTATAAAATTTATAACGACGATTTTTATATAAAAATATTATTTTTTTATTATAGATTTATCAATTTCCTTCGCTTAACAGGATCCCTTCCATCTTTTCACGGTCACTCTCTTTCTATATATTGTACATTATATTATTGTCAATCTTTTTGGAAAAGAAAAAAAAATTATCCTCTATTTTAGAAATTTTTAACATTATAAATAATTTTTTCATTTTAATTTTGTTGTAACACGCAACACGTCACACGTGTGTTTTGGATACTAGTCTTATTATAAGGTCGGAGACTTTAAAACAGATATTTTTGATGTAATTGAGTCGCAACTTATAATTAGAAGAATTCAATTAAAATAGGTAAAATACTGATAAGAGAAAAAAAAACCTTCATAAACCATAAAATAGGCAACTGATATTTTTATATGATCTCTCTTATATAAATAATGAATGAGTCTGATTACTTTTGGCCGATTAAAAGAGATAAAACTCAAGCAATTCGGGTTAAATAATTTAGACTATATAAACAAATTCGATTAAAACTTCAATAAATATAAATAATTTAAATATAAGCAAATTTTAAAATTCGATAAATTACTCGAACCTCCTCAAATTATAATTTTTTATTGATACTCGGATCATATTCATATGAGTTTCCAAAAAAAAAAATGGCACTAGGTAGTTTATCAAATTCGATCTAAGTAGATTCCACAAATTAATGCCATGGTCACCTTCTTAGTTTTTATTATAATATTGAAAAATTTATTAAAAAGTAAATGGGAAAAGTAATGCTTCAACGTATATGCCAAGAAGATACTCTTCCCACCATCCTTCCTACAAAAAAGCCACTGCTAAACCCATACCCTCTCCTCACTAAATTTCAAGAACTCTAGCTAGCTTTCTTTCTCCACTCTATATATTAATTGAGTTTCCCTCTCAGCACTTGGTGTCAGCTGCCGGAGTTCAGATGGGTGGTTCCGAGGCCGGTGCGGCGGCAACGGACGACGGCGGCATTGGCGGCGAAGAGGATGATGAAGATGATCGTATATAATTAAGAAGATTGATTGTAAAGTCATGATGGTAATTTAATTACCATTAGGGCAACTAAAGACCTTTGGCAATGTCTTGAAAGGATTATATATCGGATTTTATTATTATTATTATTATTATTATTACTGGTGGTTTGAATTTTGTAAGAGTTTTTCTTTTTATATTATTGGTGCTTAATTTCATTTTTGTTCTCTTCAAGAGTGGTTATAATTTTTTTATATTATGTGTATCTTTTGTGATGGATATGCTAATTTGCGCCAATGAGGGTATTCTATTTTCAACGTAATTCTGTTAAGCTTATTTTTGAGGGTTAAAAGCTAATTAAAATTGAGAATAATTTCGTCAAAGATAAAGGTTTTTCTTGTAGTGAAAAGTTAATTAAAGAGTGAAGACTTTGAATGAATTAATTGAGTCATTGAATTTGAGATTATTTATTCAACTTGTAATTATTTGGATCAAACTTCAATGAATTTGAATGTCTGATATAGCTTATCATTAAAAATTCTTCCACTATTTCACAAAAAAAGGTCTTATTTTTAGAATTAAATTAAATAAGAAACTATTCCACACAACATTATCTTTGTTATTGATGAAAGTATAAAATAATATAATATCCTTAAGTCTAATATCATAATTATGTCACTTGTAATAAACTAGGTACTCATTATATCTAATGTAATAAACTAGGTACTCATTATATCTAAGAAAAATATGATAGACTCACGCATATGAGAATTATTAAAAATTGTGTTAGGCTAAAATTTTATTAAAGGAAAAGGTCCAAAAAAAAATTATATTTTTAAAATTTATAAATTTTACATATAAATTTTTATTATGTTGGTTGTGCTTCAAAATTCTTAGTTTTGGTAAAGTTCTGGATTGCCTATTTTGAGAACATTTCATGCGTATATTAGTACATTATAGTGCTAGGTTTAGTAATATGGTTGAGAAAAAAAATGAATGGACTCGCGCACATGAATGAGGATAACTAAAAAAATTGAATTAGGCTTAAATTTTATTTTGCGAGTGCATTACGCCGGTGCAGGGAATTTTAATCCGGCTGATTAGGCTTGGTGGGGTGCACTAAGATCCCCTTCATTATACATATTCTCTCATGCACATTTAGCGACACAAATATTATATTTAGTATCAAAATAAAATTCCAATAAAATTCAGTATCGCTAAATATGTATTGAGTGAAATTGGAGAATAAGTATAATAGAAGAGATCCTAATCTAAAAAAAGTGATATTGAAAAACGAGAGAAAACAAAACAATAAATATCACGTAAAGTATAAATTGTAAAACGTCGCTTAAACAATTATAAAAATGTCGTTAAATAGCATATTCTTGCTCGCATGTTTGTTGATCTGAAACATAGATTCCAAATTAATGAGCCAATTCCACATGTCACACATCTTTGCTATATAATCAACATAAATTAGGTTTCATGATCAAACATTTATCAATATGATGCAGATTTAGGTAGGCCGACTTATTTGAAGAAAATTAAATCAAATGATGGTCGACTTCATGGGGAAGAGGTCAACAACCCCCATGCACATGCAGTGACAAGCAGCAAATACCAGGGATAGAAGACAAAGGAAATTAAAACTCATCTCCATATTTATAAAAATGTTTAGATTAATAACTATGTTATCTTTATAAAAATGCATAGATTAATTATGTTTTTTTATTGTTAGGATCAGATCACACACACGCACACGACAATAAAGAATCAACACAGAGAATTACGTGATTTTCCAAACTTGGGTATGTCCACGGGAGTGGAAAGGTGTTTTATTTAGCGGAGAGGTGTTTTATTTATTCTTGATGATTCACCTTTTAATTTTGTCAATTAGATAATTGAACTATTAATTTTGTTCAATTTGTTGCGATTGAAAAAAATTAATAGTTCAATCATCTAATTGACAAAATTAAAAGGTGAATCACCGAAGTGGAATATGACCTATAGATTAGGATACTAATTCATATTTAAGCCTTTATTATTTGAGTACATAGGGTTTTATAATAGAGAGTATATATAACTGTTACTTTTATTCCAATCTTAATTGCACCCCCAAATCTTGTAATATCAGATTAACTACGATGGGGCCTCGCTCCCACACCCCCCAAATCTTTGGCCCAACTGCAATGGGGCCCCTCGCTCCGCTCCGAACAAGAACTTCTGAGTACCTCTCATACACATCATATGAGCCACAAGTTCCAACATTTATTTATAAAAAACATCATTAAGCACATTATTATAAACACTGGTAAACAGGGTACAGTAGTTTTACAGATTGCACTATAAAAAATTAGAGCCAAGTGAAGCAACAAGCAGCCAAGAGGGTTTCATTAGATTTTGTATGTCCATATTGCAATAGCATCTTATTAAAAATAAAAAATAAATAAAATTAGTTTAAAGCAAGCTGTGTATGAAGCAACAATCTGAGACCTGCACTCTGCAGGATGCAACTACTGTTAATTAATTTATTCCAATTTCAAATCACTTGAAATATAGTCAAGTGGAGTCAACTTATTTTGGTCACATTATTATCATCTATTTTATCCATTTAATCTTATCTTAATCTCTTCAAAGTCAAACGGATTAAAATCGAAATCAAACAAGAACTAGTTAGCCAAATAAAGCCGCCCTTGGCATGTTAAAAAACCTATTTTTTGCCATCTAATCCCTTGGTTTTTTTTTTTTTAATAATCTTTGCATAAAATAGACAGCTGTGACCTTGGAACTTTCTTTGAATGTAAGTATACTATATAGATTCCAAGGTACCATCTCCTTCAATTTGATATTTTTAACCTTAGGCTAGGTTCTATATAGCTAAATTTACATTTCACATAATAAAGAGACAAAGGTGATCTCAGAAGCTAAGAGTACTTCTAATATTGCAAGTAGTATAAGCACAAGGATTCTGAGCTTAATTCACATTCTTTTCGCGGCGATCGTCTACTTTGTTGATATTTTTTGCACATTTACAAGTTCTGCA
Source organism: Panax ginseng (assembly GCA_020205605.1). NCBI lineage: Eukaryota > Viridiplantae > Streptophyta > Magnoliopsida > Apiales > Araliaceae > Panax > Panax ginseng. The sequence goes on from CM035128.1 coordinate 163,195,590, forward strand.
TATTCACTATATGTTAAAAGGCTTTGAATGTGCTAGGCTCGAGATGATTAATGGCGAAACCCGCGATCATGCTCTTAAATATGGTCCGAGTCTAACCATCAACAGAATTGCAGCCAGCCAACCTTTCCCCCTACCCCTAGGCTGGGCTATAGGTACCCTCTCCAAGAACCTTTTTATTTGTATTATATAGATCAATGGAAAAAGTGATGGCTGGGCTCTTCTTAGCCCTCTCCAAGAACCTTTTTATAATTTGTATTTATGTGTGTATACAATATTGCATATTGATATGCCTGGATAGGCCCCAAGAACTCATGTGTTTAAGGTGTAAAATTTCATATTGATAATGTTTTTGGACATATCAATATAAATAAAGATGTTGTTACAAAGCCACTTTAGATATGAATTTTTTTTCTTCAAGATGTGCACTATATTCAATATCATGACATTGTCTATATTTCTATTTTTCTACCTTAATTCGTAGGCTGCAGCCTGCAGCTGAAAATTGTGATCACAAGGAACTATTGTGCTTTGTGCAGGCTTCTGATATAATTAATCATCGTGTTCATCTGCTTGAATTTGGAAAATTTAGCTCACCAAGAATGAATAACTCCCTTCTACCATCAGTTTCATCGCAGCTTTATAGCTTTGGTAAGAGCTAGTATTCATGATATTCTTGATCACTTGCATTAAGATGTAAATGCATATTTTTAATTTTCATATCATACAATTGTTAATCTCAGGAAGCAATGAGGCCATCTCAGAAGCTAATCCCATGCTAATGGAAAGCAAAATGTATATGTCCTAACTGTTTTCCTTGCTATATATAATCTTGATATTCTGATATGTAAATTTTGTTCATTGAGAAAATTATTATTGATATCCTAAAACATTAAGCAGAAATCTTTATGGCAGTAGCTTCTGTATTGACACAAGATTATGTAAAGATAGTGACCAGTTCAGTGAAAGTTGTGATATTCCTTGTCAATCATCTATGCATTATCAACAAGGTTTGATTATTTCTGCATATTTTTGTTTTCTTCTATATGAAAACTACTCTCACTGCATGATTTTAATTTTAACTTGTCCTTGAATACAAATTTAAATTTTCAGGGCCACCCTCGCTAGTGGCAATTAAAAGACTAGTAGATTACCCTCCTGATGTAGTAACAGATTCTCTGACGAATACGTCCAGCTACGATCACATACCTCAGCAGCCATTGTCCCTTAGCAACAAGATTTCCAATATTCCACAATATGAAGTACTTGTAAGTTGATTATCAACCTATGCATGCATGTGATCACTTGTTCTGTCTCTTAATTACAAGTTGAAAATCACTAATTTATAAGTATGCATATGTACTTGTGTTTGTTTGTCTCTCGATTAGTTTAAGGTAAGGTTTTTTGTCCCAATTATCATGGCAGCTGAGAAGTCAATTCAAATAGAAAATAAGTCAATTATTTAACTTGGAATTTTTTATTTTTTATATTAGTCAATGATGCTTTCCTTATTATAATGTAGCTGTAGCTTCATTATTAAGAATGAGCTAATCCACTTAAATTATACATAATCGACAACAAAAACATGTCATTGTTTTTATATGAAACTGCAGGATTTACCAACTCAACTCTATGGTGTTTTGACTTGAGATTTTGTATATTTCAGGAGTTTAAGGCCATGCAAAATGGTAGGAAACGCCGCAAGTCTTGTGCCACCGAATGGACAAGGAACAAGAAGGTGTCTTTTGGCTATGAAGAACAATGGGATCATCTAGCCAAGGAGGAAGCAAGGGAAATCCCAAGTGACAAAGTATGTAGTATTAGTACTTATCTTATAGCTTATATATGCTGTTTGCTTTTGCTTGTGCTTGTAGGTGCCAGTGAGGAGAAGCCAAAAGCTAAGTGACAGAGTCACTGCTCTTCAAAAGCTTGTTTCTCCTTATGGGAAGGTAGGTTAATTAGTTGCACGTTTCTAAATTTTCAGTAAACTGCTAGAAGATTTAGCAACCCTTTTTTTTTCCCCTTTCATTATTTGCTTTTTATGTCAGCTAAAAAATTGAGGTTTTAAAATTAATTGCAGACGGACACAGCTTCGGTTCTTCAAGAGGCTTCCATTTCTATCAAGCTGCTTCAAGATGAAATTCAGGTACCATTTATAGCCCAACTTAACCATTTTTATCAAACCGTAATCAATGATCTCATAAGGAATGTTGAAAACTAAGGGTGTAAATGAACCGAATCAAGTCGAGTATTGAGTTATTTAGATTTGATTCATTATCGAGCATGAAATAAGATTTGACCGAGTCGAATACGATCTTGATTCGAGCATGAATAAAAAATTAAATTTGAAGAGATTCGAGTAATTTATTTTACTTCAAATTTTGAGCTAGCCCAAACCATTTTAGTTCATTTTACAACCTTGTTGAAAACAGACTATTTGGATTGAATCTAGTGCAAATTTGGTTATTTTCATAAAGTTTTAATCACTGCGTGTAGTAATATTTTATGAATCTGTGAACAGAATTTGTTTGACAGGCTGAATACCTCATATGTCAACAACAAACCTGTTCAATTACAGGTAAAGAAAGCTACATTACTATATTCTATCTATTTCCTCAACTCTGTTGAGGTACTAAATGAAAAGAAAAAAAAAGATCGTACCCAGTGCACAAGTCACTACGTGCGTGCCTAAATTCTATTCATGTTTTAGTTGTGTAACATGAAGAAGCATTTAATTTGGCGGCTGATATTGCTCGTCAGACAGTATCAACCGTTGTTTCTGACACCTTTTTTTTATATATGGACAGAAAGCCGAAGAAAAACAGTCTGATCTACGCGGCAGAGGACTTTGCTTGGTTCCAATATCATTGACACAGAAATTGACAAAGGAAGACCAGTTTAATCACTATTAGTACCATGTGTAGAAGAAGAAAATCAAGATATCCAGAAAATTACTGGTTATATATATATATATATATATATATATATATATATATATATATAATTGAATGTTTATGACTTGCAATTTTCAGCTTGCATGAATATGAAGAAGGATACAGTTTGTCAAACAAATGTATCAGATACTGAAGCTCTCATGTTACAATAAAGTAATCCTATATGAGTAAACCATATCCTCATTTGGGAGCAAGAATTCAAAAGAATACATGGCTCAGCCAGACAAACATAATAAAGGGACCACATGGTTTGGGAAATACTCCATATTCCATTACCTCTTGCAACCTCCACTCTTCCCACTAGCCAATCCCTCAAACTTCAATGGACGGTTTACAGACGAGGGTATAGATAGATCTCAGCAATAGCGGCACAGAGAAACTGATATTTATAAACTTTACACAACACAACAAATGATTTATTAGAAAACAGAGTATATACTAACTTCGTCTATCATGTTACCAACATGCAAAATACTTTTATATCTAGTTTTCCCAGATTTAATATAATACATGTCCGTGGACTGCACAATTTAAAAAAATTATGCCACTTTTGAAATTAAGCAACTGAAATCATATCAGAAATGTATGTCTCAATGAAATTCAAAACAGCTTCAATTTGTTTCACACCTCATTTGAGGTTAAAGATCTACGGTATGGCAGGCAGAACTAGAATTGACAAATCCAACCCATTTTTTTTAAGTGATGGTTAATAAGTCACCATTTACTGTAATGAACTCATTCATTTTACAAATATGTACCGTCCTGAAAAATCACGAGAGAAAGAAAGAGCTTTGTGAATGGATGAAAAAATCAGAAGTCAGGAGTGATCATAAAAAGGCTGGTGGTGAGGTGGGTGCATAGTGACTGCATTCAGTTCAGACAAAGCAAAGCAACTACGATCCAACCACCCGAATCGCAGACTTTGATCCGGTTGATATTATCGCTTATCAGAAAGGGTAAGAACAAGATCAGGTTTGGGTTAGCCTTTAAAGGTTGGCTAGTCCCAGGTTTGAGTATCATTGGAATCAGATCATGCGAGTGAAAGCAGTTGTGATGACGAGGGAAGCGAGCCACTAGAGCCAATACTGCATTCTAGTTCGCTGAAGCAAGTAAAGTCAGTCTAAGAAATTCTTACGGGTAAGACGAAACTATAGTTTGAGGGTAACGCACGAAGATGGTGGAACTGTATATGCAAGGAAAGATAAAATTACACGAGGCCTTGGTGTTGAGATGAGATGTGTCCATTATCTATTGAGGAGAACAAAGTAAGTGGTACCCAGAGAAAGTACTTGGGGAAAAGTGGTGTTGACTGTACTCCCTTAAGTATTTTTACACCCTGTCTAATTATTTGCGTGATAGCTTTCTAACTTGTGGACTACAAACAACTAGGAACATCATGTAGGTGTGTCCACAGATCATATCATCGAATAAAAATACACAAACGTCCAAAATTTAAAATATACTGCAGAAAAGAACATTTTGTTTGGAAGGTTTACCTGTTAAGGTGAAAGAAATACTTTGGCCTGCCAAGAGAAAGCCTCTGAATGCAGCAGTTCTTTTCTTACTTTCTGAATGTACTGCTCCAGAGAAAAAGCATTTTCATGTATAATATCACTGGACACTGCATCTCCAGTTAGATTTACTGCTGCCATTTGGGACAGTTGAAAGTTTTCTCCGAATCGTTGCAATTTCCTCACAACGTCTTCCTTGCCAAGCATCACAAGAGAAACCAACAATGATTTGAGCTCACGTTTTGCTCCAGCAGCCAGAGACATACCCTTTAGATGCTCCACCAAAGCCATCTCTTCATCAGGGCTAATGACAGTTTACCATAGCATCCATGAAAATGTGATTGATAGAAACCCTAATAGGCTAAAACCAATAGAAGTATGACATTTGAAATAGGAATAAACAACATACCTGCCAGCACGGATTTTCCCTCTATTTCGCTGACGCCTAATCCCTCTAGCCTTGCTAGTGGTACTTGAGCTGATAGATGCGGCAGAACCCTTTCTTGTCCTGCCATGAAAACAATCTTTCAAAAGCAATCCATAATGATATTTCAGCAATAACAAAAAAAGTTATGATTCATGTAAAAACCAAGGGACGGTAAAATATAAGGCATCAATTAGGAGGAGCGTACTAAAACATAGTTTCCCTTTTCACCAGTGCATAGCCACATGCATGATAAAGAGGGGCAATTTCCCTCCTTGAATTCAGTAAACACATTATGTACTACTGTTAAATGTGAGTAATTTTTGGAAAAATTGGCTCAAAACTAAACTATCTAGGAATTTGGAAAATATATACTAATTGCATAGATAATATTAGTATATAAAATATTATATCCATTAGTATGATTAGTAATATTAGTAATATTTTCCAAATTTTTATAAATTAAAAAAAACTATGGAAGAATCCACGAATCTGGATTTGGGGGTTTGTTGGGAATCGGGGATTCGCCGGCCTAGAAGTATCCTTGCTCCCTAGACAGTAAGATATCGAATGCTCTAGATATAAATTGTCTTTGCATGTGCGCATGAGAGGGTGAGAGAGCCAGAGACACAAAGAAAAGAGAGATAGACAGAGAGGTAATAGGCAACCAACTGCATGCTAACGACATATGCAATACATTCAGTGGATGCTGAAGTGCATCTAATCTTATATTTTGAGACTGTCCTCTATAGCTCCATTATATCGCAGACACATTCTATATGCCATGAAACACAAATGAAGAATGTCACTAGAAGCAAAGTTCTATAAAAGAGAGAAATGACCTAATCATAAATCTAATATATAGATGAAATCAGAAATTGACAAAACTGGAAGCTCGGGTCAGAAATGAAAGATAATGGACATACCCTGTGGTATACGCGCTCATTCCGCTGAAAGAGCTGCTAGCTTCTGAAGCAGTGTCATCATCAAGATCATTTACTGATTGTTCATCTGACTTAAGTTTTGCAGCAAGTAATAATCTCCGCTGCCGCACTGCCAAGTAGCGTGCCAAGTACTTGGCCCACTTTCTCCAGCCCTTCCTCGAACTCACCAATTAGCGTGCTGGCGCACTCAAGAGATGCATTCTTCACTTCTAAGACCAAGTCCTCTCTCCTATTCAAATAAGCAATCCTCAAAGCCTCCTCCCAATCCCTTGCACTGATTAAGAGAGTGATCCCGTTACTTACATCTCCACAGTACTCCAAAGCAATTTTGGCAGCTTCCCCAGGTTTACCAAGGGCCTGGAGTTCTTCACAAAGTTCATGTGCCAGTTGCATAATCTCCTCATTTCCCAGCTTAATGAGACCAGCAACTGTCAGCACCCCACCCCAATTATTACAAGAACGAAAAAGCCTTTAAAGCCTTTTCTAAATTCAAACAGCATAAGTAAGTTGTAGCAGCATCCTCGTAGCATTTTGTGCCACTAAGATGATCTCCCCATGCCTCAGTAGCTAGCCTCCTCCTGGCAGGATCAGTGATCAATTGAAGTCCCAATGAAAAAGTTGTGGATTATTCTTCATGAGGTTCATACAATCTTCAGAATAAGCATCTCCTGATGAAACAATGTGTCTGAGTGCATTCTCATACCTTTTCAGTTTAAGGTCAATATTATATTGCATCAATAACGCTGGCATACGCTCCAATTCCTGAAGAAAAGGAAGAAATTCCTTTGGGTCTCGTTGTGAGTTCAGCGCAACTATAGCGGCAAGGTTCAAATCATAAAGCCCCAATGCAGCTTCATAAACAGCCTCAGAATCAGATAACCATAAGAGATGCTTCAAAGATTCTTCAGCAGAAGGGTAAGACGTTTTCCTCGGGTCATCAGAACCTGAAAGTTCCATGTCCCGGATAACTTTTATTCTCTTTAAAGCTTCTTCAAGAGCTGGTGGGTCATTTTGGGCTAAAGTGGTCAAAATGCAAAGCTCTCTTGCGGGACTTTCCATTATTTGCTCCTCGAGTGCCTTCTTCACGGCCAGCAGGACAGAAGGTACCTTGTTATTAGCATCAGAACTGTTGAAATCCCCAGCTTCTAAAACTTTAGCCTCCTTTATGCAAGGTGCAGATACATAATCTTTGTACAAGGTTTCCATGACATTTTCATTCTTCACGGAACAGATAAACTCTGTTATATAGCTCAGACTATCAACTTGTCTGACAAACTCTGCAGCTAATTGAAGAAAGGTTTGCCAACCACAATGGTCAACAATAATGTTAAAATCTATCCTCTGTCGTCTTACCATGAGTAGTGCATCCTTAAAACGCCTTTGGACCAAAGCATTAATAATTGATGCCACAACCAATTTTCTAGGATAGATACACTCCAGGTTACCTCGAATTGTTTGTAGTATAACAGCAGATTCATCTCCATGCACGACTCCTACAACTTTGGCACCTCTTTCCCATAAATTTATACTCTTCTTTTCTTCTTCTCCATGTCTTTTCTTAATAACAGGTAGGAAGTTGTCATATTTAGCATCTAGCTGCCCATGCAAAATCTCACTAATCTCAATCACAAAGAGCAAATCTTGTTTAGTTGCAAGAATTAAATGTGTGATCATTTGATCAGAAGCATTCGAGTAAAATGAGAAACTGCTGCAGTTGTTGTAGAGTGTCCTGCCACTGACATGCAATCTACTAAGATTATCGAGCCCAAATAGCAAAAAAGGTTTGGATGTACCATAAATTCCAACAGAAGCCACACTCATCCATGGGCAAGATGATGAGAATCCCATATCATCATGTTTCTGAAGAGATGGCATTGTAGTTCCTGTCTGCTTTGTGTACTCAAAAATATTCCCACCAACAAACTGAACAATTGCTGAACATCTAAAAACAGGATTGGGCACAATACCAATTACCAGCCCTTCAAGTGCGATCTGACTGGAAATCTTAGCATTCCAACCTGAGCATGTCACTAAGCCAGGGATATGATTTTCAGAACACACAATCTCAATTTCCTGCAAGTAAGGAAACCAATCCTTGCTCGATGAGGTTTTCACAATGCCACAACTATGATTGAAGCCAAGATGAGAAACATTGAGCAGAACATGTGAATCCACCCATAAGAGATGTACAGACGATCCAAAAGCAGTTTCGCAAGAGGAAGCCTCAACATTGAATTCTCTTCCTTCTAGTTCTTCCCAAGTGTCAACTATAGGAAGCTCTACAACACATAAACTACAGTCCGACAAAGATGCAGCCAAAAGGGTCTTAGAATTCTTGGGCCAGAAAGCCATTTCCCGAATAGCACATGGAAATTTTAGTTCAAATAAAAACATTGGAGGTGGAATTAAGGATAGGGAAAGAGGAGTTACTAGTATCTTGGAGTCATCAATGACTAATGCCGTTGAGTTATCCATGACAGCTGTAATCCAGACAAAGTTGTAAATTGTGATATGGCCACCAAGAGTCCAGCAAATCAACTGAAACGGATTTATTGGATCCCACAAGAACTTAACTCCATCCTGCCTCAAGTATCTAATTTCTTGTTTTAAGTACCAATGGTTATTGTTGAAAAACCAGATCTTGAGGGAGTCATAATTTTCACATCTGACAACAGTTACAAGAAGTTCCGAATTACAATTCCACTTGAGATTTTCTACGGTTGCATCCATTCCCTCGTTAACATTGAATGAACTCCTCTCTAACCCATTCCTCTCGAAGAAAACTATCGATGGACACTTATTTTTATCCTTGTGGTCATAAACAGCTGCGATTTTGTCTCCACTGGGCATCCATTCTAAAATTTCACCCATAAATGCTTTTGCTTCCGAAACAGCATGCAGTGCCCCTGTATCTCGTTCCCATACTTTAATTTTCTTATATAAGCTAATAGAATCATGCACCTTACTTATTGTGGCAAAGTATTTCCCATCGCCTCGCCAGGAAATGGGGTTTCCAAATTGGCTCACCTGTAACATATTCTGGCCAGTTCAGAAAACTAATCGGCCACATCATAGACTAAAGCATGATCAAGAAATACTAAATGCAAACCATTAGAAGAAGAGCTATAACATTCTTGAATCACTAGACTTAACCCATTATTTAATTGTACAATTATAACAAAAATACTAACTAAACAGGGAATGGTACTTGTCTCTTATATACCACTATACTGCTTCTAGAGCAGCTGCTGATTAAACAGAGGTATATGATTAATTGCTCCTCAAAATTATTCTTTTTTTGTTTCTCAAGTGAACATGCAAACAAATTAGCATCACACACGTCAGAGAAGAGCATATTCTAATGTTAATGGAAATACCGCAAGTTGATAATAAAGGAAAAAAAGTCCTTACGTACATCAATATCTTCGGGAGGATCCTCAAGTGCCGTCTCATACAATAAATCCCAATCATGAGTCATTACTAGTATCTGTCCAAAACCAGTAATCACAGCAAGCAAGTCTCCATCTGGACTAGGTGAGATGCACTTGACACCACCCTCTACTCTACCAACAATTTCTGTTGCGTTGTCGTCGACATTATATAGTAATAGATGTCCGTTAGAAGTGCCTACAACAAGTGCTTCTTTTTCCATGAGATAACCATGGAAGTAAGAAAATCTCCAGGTTCTAAATCAATTGGCTCAACTGCCAAAGATAATGATGATTTGCTCCATGCTCCTTCATTCTGGCATATATATCAACTTGTTTTAGTGAAAAGGGAAACAAGAGGACGTCACACTTTATATGATTATAAAAACTTCTCAAATCATTTCTACATTCTGAAATTAATTCTAACACTTCCTCAATATAACTCCCCACTCAATCTTGAAAGAGAATCAATATTCACAGTCTTTTGCTTAATGTATGGACATGAGTTCAAACTAGCAAGATATTTCATGAATTCTGTCCACAATTCCATAATATATTCACCACTTTTATCAAATATATAAATTTCCATTTAAATCACATGTATGCTGGATGCATCAATTTGTTGGGGGTTAAATGGTTAGAAGTAGTAATAGTACTCATCAAAACAATACCTTGCTTGGGTAAATTTGTCAAAACATACTACGTAAGGAATAAATGATACTCCTGTGCAAAAAAGAGTTCTACCTTTTTTGCTAATTTTTTTTAATAACAAGGTTCGCAGAAATCACACTTGATCATAATTTTTTTCCATTAATTCTTTCAATGTTAAACACTACAATTTATTATCAGGAAAAATATTAAAGGGGTATGAGGAATAGAAGGTCAGTATTAATAGGGAAGGGGGTTTTAGGACCTCAACATAATCAATATGAGATAATATTCCACCAACAAAAATATACAGATAATATCAACTTTATAATCTTCCAACCAAACACAGGGTGGTAAAACACAAAAATAATACTCCGTCAATTCCAAAATATAAGATCAACGTTTTGAAAGTCAATTTAAATATTTTCAAACTAAAAATTGATACAGATTCATTTAATCTTAATCAAAGATGAACATTATAACTATCTAAAAGTTACTAACTAATTATAAGATTTATAGCCCTGTAATTTTAAATGAATCATATCAATTTTAAATTTGAATACGTCCAAGTCGAAATAATCTTATGTCTTGGAATGGAGGGAGAATAATTTATTAGTTACCCGTATGAGCATTGCTAATAGTCAAACCAAACAAGCACCCTGTATATTGCTGCACAACTACGCGCAATTGTGCATTTTGACTTCATACTTCTTATATAATCATTTAACACTACTACATTTATATTCTCAATTAAATAATGCATGAAACTAAACGTTTTGCGATTAGCTGCAAGCCAATTCAAAGTGTGAAAATTTAATTTTTTTTTCAAGTGAAATTTGATTTCTTCAGTAGAAGTTAATTGAGAAGAAAATGAAGAAAAAAAGAATATCCTTGCTTACATGTAATGAAGGAAGCTGAATGGTGTATACAAAATTGGCCGACGAAGCAAAGAACAAGCGGTTCTGTTCGATATCAAATGCAGCAAACCGAAGGACTTCGTTTTCCGACTGAAGCTCGAGACTCGAGGAGAGCTCCCATGATAATTTCAGATTTTTCATTTCCAATTAGCTAGACGAGGAGAGAGAGGGACGAAGAACCCTAGTAGATTTCTACCCAGTGTTTTTTATGGGTTTAAGGTCCAAGGGAAAGAGAGAAGGGGGAGAGAAGCCAACGGTTTAAACCTACAATAAAATTGCGTGAGACGTTAGAAGTACGAGTCCTTCTCCTCCTCTTTCTCCTTTCTTTCCTTTTCCCTTTTCTTTTATTTTTATCATCAACTTACATATTATTAATCAGTAACGCCTAATAAAAAATTAGATTAAAATTCAAAAAATACTATATTATCTAAAGATTTTGTATAAACTAAAATAACTTACAATCATCATATAATAATTATCATAATTAACCACACTACCACAATAATTAATTTTTTTTTAAAAATAAATATACAAAACTTACAAATCATTATTATTATTATTATTGTTGTTGTTGTTGTTGTTGTTGTTGTTATTATTATTGTTGTTGTTGTTGTTTTTATTACTATTATTATTACTATTATCATAATTATTATTATAATTATTACTATTATTATAATTATTATTATTAATATTACTATTATATTTATAATAATAATAATAATTATTATTATTACTATTACTATTATTATAATTACTATTATTATTATTATTATTAATTATTATTATTGTTATTATTATAATTAATATTATTTTTACTATTATTATTATTATTAATTATTATTATAATTATAGTTATTACTATTATTATAATTATTTTTATTTTTATTATTATCAGTACTATTATTATAATAATAATTATTATTATTAGTACTATTATTATTAGTATTATTATTGTTATTATAATTATAATTATAATAATAATAATTATTATTTGTTATTATTATAATAATAATTATTATTACTATTATTTTTATTTTTATTATTATAATTATTATTATTGTTGTTGTTATTTGATTTGGGCAGGAATTTTTAGGGGTGAATTTGATTTGGGCGAGAATTTTTAGTGTGAGATGAAATGTGAGCCTTTAGATTAAATTGGAAGAATTGAGATGAAATCTGAACCGTTCTTGTGCTTTGTAAAATGAAAGATTCAAAATGTGTTCTGTTTTATGGAGTAGATATTATCTCAATTTCAAAGTATAAAATCAATTTTGTAAAGATTAAAAGAAAAATATATATTTAATATATACAAATTTTAGCAAATAAAACTCTCTTTTAGACAAAATTAGAAATAAGGTGAAAATAATAAAATAGAACAATAATATGGAGTTACTCTCTGTAAGACCCCAATTTTTATGAATAAAGATGAATTTTCTATAATTATCATTTTTGAATATTATGGAATGAATTTGATATAATGTTATAATTGTGGGTAATAGTTATAAATTTTGCAAAGTATGTAAGTTGTTATATAGTATTCGATTGGTCGGGGAATATTCGTTTTAACGAGGAATATTAAATTAATTTATTTACACAATCATTGGTGGACCCCACAACGGAATTATTATCGGATTGAGAAAATGATAAAAATATTTTATGAAAATAACGATTTAAAGTTTTATCGTTAATCGTTGAAACACCCGGTGTTAAAAAAATACGAGAATACGCGTGGTTGTATAAGTAAGACACGATATTAATGCTTACGTGAAAAGTCACTCGCTTTTGTTCAATTATTGCTTGAAAGAATTGTTGCATAAGTATCTCACGTTAATTGATTCAATTATTGTCGATATTTTATATATTATTAAATCAATATTTGAGACGAAGTTATTAATATTATTATTTGCAATATTAACGATGTCTGTAAGTTCGCCAAGAGAGGTTTGGTCACCTAATCATGCTACCAATAGGGAGAAATCTTTATTAGAAAACCCCTTCTTTCCTGGGAACGACCTGGTCAATTAATAGTGTGAATTATAAAAATAATGATGAAGTTTTGTTTTATTAGTATTATTAATGTAATAAAACAGAAAATCTTTTTATATAAAACATAATACTTTTATAAAGTTATTCGTTTTATTAGATTATAAATAGAATATATTATATTCTATTATGCATAGTATTTTGCATAGTAAAATCTTTTTTTATAAAAAGTAATACTTTTATAAAGTTATTCGTTTTATTAGACTATAAATAGAATATATTATATTTTATTATTCATAAGTGCTCGCATAGTATTTGCATAGTAAAATCTTTTTATATAAAACATAATACTTTTATAAAGTTATTCGTTTTATTAGATTATAAATAGAATATATTATATTTTATTTAAAAGATTTTGGTTTATTAGAATATTTTATAAGTAAACCAACTGGACCGTCTGCTTAAAAGTAAATCAATCTGGACCGCTCAGAATTAGTTACTATTCATCCATTCTCCTATAAATAGAAGCTCATTCATTCATTATTTCTTATGAATTCACTGAAACTCTAGAGAGAGAAACTATAGAGAGAAAGAAGAAAAGTATTCTGCTACTTCACTACTCCTATATCCAGTTTGTTCTAAGGTAAGAGGTATTATTTCTTTCGTATTCATGAAGAGAATTATTTTCTTTCAATACTCGTAAGGGTATTATTTTTTCGTATTCATGAAGAGAACTTTCATTATTCCATTTTTTTATTCTCATTGGAATAACATGTATACGCTGTGCCTCACCCTATACTTGGTGAAATTCTTCGTTATTCCATTCTTTATCATTATGTTGGAATAACTGTCTATCATAATGGGCACCTGCACATGGTGAAATTCTTCCTTTATTCCATTCTTTATTATTCTGTTGGAATATCACATGCAATGCTTACGCATGACCGGTTCCGTTATTTATTATTCTCATTGGAACATTCGCTTGCAAGTAATTTCATTCCGATTCGGTTTCGTTATTTATTATTCGTTGAAATATCCATCTATGCATTTACGCATTTGACCCGGTTCCGTTATTTATTATTACATTGGAATAACTCGTCTGCGTGTGGTCTATCGCATGCCCGGTGATTTCTTTTGTTATTCCATTCTTTATTATACTCAGTTGGTTAAAGTTTTGACTTCTATAATCCATGAAATTAGTGGAATATCCTTGATATTTGCGCTTCATCTAGTATCTTTTCATGGAAATATTCTTCTGAGCATTCTTGAATTTTACTCTACAAAGAAGTATCATATTGACAATTTGGACATTATTAGTTCTTGAATAAATTAATTCTTGAACTTGTTTTATTGAATTCTTATATCATTGTCATCATCCTCATGTTTATATTATGTTGGAAGTCATCTGTGGCCTGTAGTGCATAGATGGACTTGATATGATTATGACCAGGGATTATTCAGTATAATCATGACCGTAATGTTACAAATGATGTGGTAAAAGTCCTCATTGGCCTGTAGTACATTGATGGACAGTTGTTGGCATGATCATGACCATTGATGAATACACGAATATCCTTGGCCCGTAGTGTATGGATAATTTATGGTTGTGATACTAATGAATATCTTTGGCCGTAGTGCAGGGATGATGTGTATTGCTTATTAATTTAAGTCCCAACGACAAAAGTGATGAAAACCTTTTAAATCACAAAAGATAGTAGATTTTATTCTCTACTTGACTCTTTTAATGAATTGCTTGTTCTGCTGCAGTTAAACTTGATGTTTGTTATATTGTATCAGTTTAACACTTTTGAAGGCTAATGATAATTTATTCTATATTATCTTAGTCATAATATTTCTTACTGGGCTAGTTGAGCTCACCCTTTTACTTTTATTGTTCTCTTCAGAAAATGAGAACGTAGCAGGGACTAGTCGGGGAACGGAGTGACGGTCCAGATAATAGCATTAGTAGTCTTCACTATTCTGTTAAATAGTATGATAATAAATGTAATGAGGACTCAATTGAGTGTGGATATTGTCTAGATGACAATATTTGTATTAAAACTCACAGCATATGTTTTATTGTATTTTACACGACTGGTTGTATAATTAAGTTGTATTTGAATTTTGTACCATGTATTTGGCGACTCAAGATGGGTGATGTATACCTATTTGGGGCGTCACAATTGGTATCAAAGCTTAGGGATATGATCCCTGGCTGAGATGTGAGACAAGAACTAGGAGGGGAGAGACGGGGAATTCCTTCGCTAGTATGACCTACCTAAATTTATTTGGCATTTAATTGGTCGGTCAGAGTATATGGATAATATATTGCATGTCAATTAACCTTTGTTTTGTGGCAGTATTTGAAAATGGCATCCGAATATATTGAGATTAGCAATGGAGCACAGGAGACCATTGAGTCTCCACAGATCAATAATTAGGATAATGTGCATCAGGAAGGCGACAATCCTCAGGCAAACAACAACACTGACCAGATGATGAACGATGGAATGTTCAGAGGCTTTATGCAATTCATGCAACATCAGGCAAGAGCGACTCCTGTACAAAATGCAGGTGAAAACACTAGCAACTCTCGGACGGTCACCGCTAAGCAGTTCAAGGAACTGGGACCACTGTAGTTTTTTGGAGAGCCAAAACCACTTAAGGTGGAGACGTGGATAAAGCAGATCTGCAAGATATTTGATGTCTTGGGATGCTCCGAGGAGCAAAAGGTTCCCTTTGCCACCTTCATATTGCGTGCAGAGGCAGATTACTGGTGGGAATCTGTAAAACGTACTCAACCTGCCGCAATGAAGATGACTTGGGAGAAGTTTCAAGAATTGTTCAACGACAAGTACTTTCCCGAAAGTATTCGTCACATGAAAGAGGTAGAGTTCATCAAGCTGGAGCAAAACAACATGACCATGTCGTAGTACGAAGCTAAGTTTGCCGAGTTGTCCCGGTTTACGTCCCATTTGGTTGATAATGAGGAGAGAATGACGCGAATGTTTCTAAGAGGTTTGAAACCCGAGATATGTCAATATCTTATCTCTCATAAACTTTATTTGTATTCAGATGTTGTTAATAGGGCTCAGTTATTGGAGCGCGATAATGAGTCATCCCAACCAAAAGAGAGCAGCCGGCAAAATGATAATACCAGTGAGAGTAGTCATCGAAATGGTGACAACAAGCGTGGAGGGAATCAACAGGCCAAAAATGGTAACCACTTTGGTGGTAATCAGGGCCAAAACAATAAGAATGAACATTTCAATAAGAGGAGATTCAACAATAATGGAAAGATGTCAACACCAGCACCCGTTGTTAAGGAAGAAGAACGACCACCTATCATATGCTTCAAATGCGGAGGGGAGGGACACATCAGTCCAAACTGCGTGATGCCGTCCAAAGTATGTTATAATTGTGGAAGAGAAGGTCACCTAGCCCAATTTTGTCGTTCACCGAAGACAAGTTCAGCTAGGATGGAGGCACCAAATGCCGTCCCAGAAAAGTCAAAGCCGGTAGTGCAAGGGAGAGCGTTTGTCGTGACCTCCCATAAAGCAAGGAACACGAACGAGGTCATCATAGGTAAGCTTATCATAAACTCTAGCGAAGTCTATACCTTATTTGATACCGGTTCTACCCATTCTTTTATTTCTCCTACTTGCGCTCAACGTTTAAATTTGACTCCAGAGAAATTAGACTTTGACTTATCTCATTGAAACTCCGTTGGGAGAAACCTTCATTACATCCCATTGCTTATAAGTCTTGTTTGGTTCAAATCGGTACCCTCACATTATCTGTCGATCTTATTTCATTGAAAATACTTGCATTTGACGTAATTCTAGGGATTGATTGGTTAACTACTCATCATGCAAAAATTGATTATTTTCGTAAGGTTGTTAGCTTTCATATTCCTAACCAACCTATTATGCGAATTCAAGCAAACAAATCATTAAAATCAATCACTGTCATCTCAAGCCATAAAGCTATTGGTTTATTGAAAAACGGATGTCAAGCTTTCTTAGCTCATGTCACAGATCTAAACAAAAATACGTCAGTTTTGAAAGATATTTCTATTGTTAATAAATTTCCTGACGTATTCCCTGAAGAACTTCCTGGCCTACCCCCAGAACGTGAAATTGAATTTTGTATCGACCTTGAACTCGGTACAAAACCCATTTCTAAAGTCCCATATCGAATGGCTCCTATTGAACTCAGGAGTTAAAGACCCAACTGCAGGAATTGTTAGACATCGGTTTCATTCATCCTAGTACGTGTCCTTGGGGTGCTCCTATTCTATTCTTGAAGAAGAAAGATGGGAGTATGCGACTTTGTATTGATTATCGGGAGTTGAACCATGTCACTATCAAAAATAGATATCCATTGCCTTGCATTGATGACCTGTTTGACCAGTTGCAAGGCGCCAAATTTTTTTCAAAGATATATCTTCGTTCCGGATATCACCAATTGAAGATTAGAACCGATGACATTCCAAAGACGGCTTTCAGAACTCGGTACGGGCATTATGAATTCCTAGTCATGTTAATGCTCCTGCTGCTTTCATGGATATGATGAACCGAGTATTCAAGAAATATTTGGATCACTTTGTGGTCGTCTTTATTGATGACATCCTTATTTATTCCAAAAGCCGTGAAGATCATGAGCAACACTTGAGGCTGATACTTCAAAAGCTTCGTGAATATAAGATTTATGCCAAGTTGAAGAAATACGAAGTTAAAGCGAGGAAGTAGCATTCCTTGGGCATGTGGTATCAATTCATGGAATATCCGTTGACCCAAAGAAAGATCAAGCTATTCAAAGTTGGGAGCAACCTAAATCAGTGACCGAAGTACGTAGCTTTCTCGGCTTAGTTGGTTATTATCGGAGATTCTTAAAAGGGTTTTCTCGAATCGTTACTCCCTTAACTCAACTGACTCGGAAAGATACAAAATTTGGTTGGAACGAGGAATGTGAGAAGAGTTTTCAAGAACTCAAGAGAAGACTCATTTCAACACCTGTTCTGACAATACCATCTGGCTCGGAGGGATTTGTCTTCTACAGTGATGCTTTAGGCAAAGGGTTAGGATGTGTTCTCATGCAACATGGGAAAGACATAGCCTATGCCTCTCGACAACTCAAAGAATATGAGAGGAACTATCCTACTCATGATCTAGAGTTGGCAGCTGTTGTTTTCACACTTAAAATTTGGAGGCATTACTTGTATGGGGAGAAAGTGGAGATCTTTACGGATCATAAAAGCCTCAAATATTTCTTCACTCAAAAGGAACTCAACATGCGACAGCGACGTTGGCTTGAACTGTCAAAAGATTATGATCATACCATCCAATACCATCCTAAAAAAGCAAATGTGGTAGCTGACGCATTGAGTAGAAGATCATATGCGGGTACGAGTGCGATATTGTCAACGCTGATGCCCATTTTGTATGACTTGCAAAGGATATAGATAGAGATAAAGACTCCAGGGACCCACGTGATGATGGCGAATGTAATCCATCCTGGGAGTACCAAAATGTATCATGATCTTCGACATACATTTTGGTGGGGCAATATGAAGAGAGAGATAACGCTGTTTATCTCAAGGTGTTTAACTTGTCAACGAGTCAAGGCAGAGCATCAAGTACCAAAAGGTCCATTGCAACCACTTGAAATTCCAGAATGGAAGTGGGAGCACATTACCATGAATTTCGTTACTGGTCTTCCCAAGGTTTCTCAAGGCATAAATGAAATTTGGTTCATTGTTGATAGATTGACTAAGTCTGCTCATTTCTTACCAATACGAGAAACTTATACACTTAAACGTCTTGCTCGTATGTACATAAACGAGATTGTAAGACTGCATGGTATGCCAGTATCCATAGTTTCTGATCGAGACCCAAGATTCACTTCACAATTTTAGGTTAGTTTACAAAAAGCTATGGGCACGGATTTACGATTTAGTTCAGCATATCATCCTTAGACGGACGGATAATCAGAGAGGACTATTCAAACTCTTGAAGATTTATTAAGACTCTGTGTCCTTGACTTCAAGGGAAGTTGGGACAAGTTCTTACCATTGGTGGATTTTTCTTATAACAACAGTTATCAAACAAGTATTGGCATGGCTCCATTCGAGGCGTTGTATGGAAGAAAGTGTCGCTTCAAAGATATCTTTGGGATGAGGTGGGTGAAGCAACGTTATTGGGACCAGAGTTGGTACGTATGACTACAGAAAAGATTCAAACGATCCGACAACGTATAAAAACCTCACAAGACCAACAAAAGAGTTATGCTGATCTTCATCGAAAGGACGTGGAATTCGATATTGAAGATCATGTGTTGTTACGTGTTGCTCCATGGAAAAGAGTTATGAGATTTGGAAAGAGAGAAAAGCTCAATCCTCAATTCATTGGCCCATTTTTAATCCTCGATCGAGTAGGGACTGTAGCCTATAGACTCGCTTTACCGCCAAGTATGTCAAGTGTTCATAACGTTTTTCATATATCCATGTTACATAAATATGTGAAAAACCTGAACCACATTATTGAGTTAGAACCGGACGAAATAGCGGAAGATTTAACGTATGAAGAGGTTCTTGTTCAAATCTTGGATAAGAAGAAACATATTCTACGCTCCAAGGTTATACCTCAAGTCAAAGTTTTATGGAGGAACCACGATGTTGAGGAAATGACCTGGGAGTTAGAATCTGAAATGAAATCAAGGTATTCTTACCTCTTCGACATACCAGGTACGTACCCTAATTTCGAGGGCAAAATTTCATAAGAAGGGGAGATTGTATGACCCCAACTTTTATGAATAAAGATATAATGTTATAATTGTGGGTAATAGTTATAAATTTTGCAAAGTACGCAAGTTGTTATATAATATTTGATTGGTTGGGGAATATTCGTTTTAACAGGGAATATTCATACGACGGCACAATCATTGGTGGACCCTATTACGTAATTATTGTCGGATTGAGAAAACGACAAAAATATTTTATGAAAATAACAACGGAAGTTTTATCGTTAACTGTTGAAACACCCGGTGTTAAAAGTAGAGGAATACGCGTGGTTGCATAGTAGCACATGGTATTGATTATTGATGCTTACGTGAGAAGTCACTCAATTTTGTTCAATTATTGCTTCAGTAATTGTTGCATAGTATCTCACGTTAATTGATTCAATTATTGTCGATATTTTATGTTGGAAGAATGCATATTATGATTTGATGTTTAAAGTAAATGCTCATGATCATGTGTAAAGTCCTTCGAGGAATATATGTACAAGGACTTAGTGTTAGATCAAAATTGTTAGGTTGATCTTAGCCTTTAATGTTCACTTGTATAGATAAAGAGATCAAATATGTTAGGTTGATCTATGGCTAGAAAGAAATAGATAGGCTTTGAAGAGAATCGTAGTCTATTCGGCTGATCAACAGAATGTAAAATCTAAGGCAGGATCGTAGTGCTGAAATGATCGTAGTGTATCTGCCTTGAAGGGCCTCTTCAAGTAATCGTAGAGTGGTCCAGACGTTTGCCGAAGCTAACTCAGAGATCGTAGTATGCTCTCGAAAATGCAGAGTCTGCAAGACGAGCAAGTGAAGATCGTAGTGTTAAAGGATCGTAGTGTGAAAATCTTTGTGAGAAATCATAGTGATCTCTTAAGAACAAGCACCAATATGACAAGACACTACGATATATGGATAAGTAGAGAGTGTCATCCGCCTTGTCGTCGAAAAACATCAAGCCCTATCGTTCATTTGAAGATAGACTCCAACAAATATGGAATGGGTTTTGAACGTTGAAGTTCTCACCAGTCCCAACTGTACAAAAGATATCCTTATTATTGATAAAAAAAAAACGATTCAAGAAGCTAAGAAAAGGACCATTCAATGAGGAAAATACCTTTTGAGGTGTTAGGTGAGAAAGCGATCTCAGCGTGTCGGGTGGGCAGAGTGCAATTCAGAAGATGTGCAGAAAAGTCTCCATCAAAGCTCAGAAATGTCAAACGCATTTAATGGCTCATCAGATGAATTCAACAGATAGATTTCAAGATCATATATGAGATCAAAGACAGATGAAAAAAGCGAGACAAGATTGACCAAAAAAACGCACAAGAGCACTCAACGCTCAACTCTACGATCCGAGAAAAAAGGAAAGCTTGTTTCGCCTACTCGGTTCTTCGAACTAGTGCTTAATAGCACTGAGTAGCATCAATCACGATCTAAACAACATTTCAATCAATCAAGTAAAGAAAGCGAAGTCTGCAGGACTTGAAGAGTTCTAAGTGAACCGTGAGAAACCAAGTCATTTGGATTTGAAGAGTTCAAGAGTGAATTCAAGAAGTACCTAGGATCATTGGTCTCAGAAGGAATCTGTGAGATTCAAGAAGTGTAACAGACATCCTTAGTGGATTTCCTACTCAAGGAGTAGAAGAGTGGATTAGGAGCTTTAAGTGCTCTGAACCACTTAAAATTGTTGTGTTCATTATAATTGCTATATCTGCTATAACTGTCATAACTGCCTCACTCTCATTAACTCAAGATATCTAACAGAAGGTGTATTAAATACTCATTCCGCTATGCACTGATTATCATCATCCTAAATAAGTTAAAAGAAAAGGTTTTAATTATCTATTCAACCCCCCTTCTAGATATCTGTCGTGCCTCTGGAAACTAACAATTGGTACCAGAGCAGGTTCTATAATACAACCTATAAAGCTTGAGTAGATCCAATGGCACACTTACCAAGCGAATCAAAGAATGGAGGAGGCAGCAAGCCACCAATGTGCAACAAAGAAAAATTTGCTAACTGGAAGGTTAGGATGCAAGCTTATATGGATGCAATAGATGAAGATCTATTTGAAACTATTCAGAATGGGCCCTATGTTCCTACAAAGCTTGCACCAACTACAGATGACCCAAATAGGGTATAGATCAAGGTTAAGGAAGAATGGACAAAGAACGAGAAGAGAGCTGTCCAGTTCAACAAAAAGGCCAAAAACATCTTGTTCCAATCTTTAGAAGATGATCTGTTTGAAAACGTGGTCAACAGCAAAGGAGGTTTGGGAAACACTGCTCATTATGCATAAAGGAACAGAAGAAGTCAGAGAAAACAAACAATCTCTTTTGACTCAGCAATATGAAATGTTCGCTCATGTTCAAGGAGAAAACGTTACTGCCACTTACGAAAGATTTAATGTACTGCTCAACTCTCTACGAGCCTATGGAAAGGTCTATCCAAATAAAGATCTTATCATAAAGTTCATGAGAGCTTTACCAAGCAAGTGGGATGCCAAAACCACTGCCATCAGAGAATCAAAGAATCTACATGAAATGACTGTTCAACAGTTATATGGCAACCTCCTCACGCATTTAATCGAGTCGACACAACGAAAGCGTAAAACGTTGTCTAAAGGAAGAAAGAAGGATAAAGGTGTTGCTCTTAAAGCAACAGATAACGCCTCCAAAGTCAGCACTGGAGTTGATTCTGACTACGATGAAGATGATGATGAGGACCTTGCAAATATCTGCTTGATGGCCAAAAATGCAAGGGACAAACAGAACTCCAACATACACGAAGTAAGTATCGATGAGGTATTTGACTTTAACTCTCCTGATGTAGATATTGATGATCTTAGAACTGCATTACATGGCATAACATCTGATCTACACCAATACATGAAGTGGTTTAGAGTTCGTTTCAAGGATTATTCACTTCTTCAAAAGGAGAAAGAAAAGGCTCAAGAAGAACCTGAATGACCCTTCTCAAGATTTAATTCTTTCTCTGAGCTTGAAGCTGAGAATAATCTCTTGAGACAAACAAATGAGCTCAGTGCAAAACGAGAGTCTAGTCTAACCTCAAAAATTGAGGATCTAGAAAAGACCATCTCTACATGGAATAAATCTTCTTCGTCCATGGACTCCTTAATCTCCAATCAAAGAAGCGTCTCTGATAGAACAGGGCTAGGCTTTGGGGAATCTACCTCAGAGCCATGTGTGGAAAAAGTAAAGGAAAAGAGCATGAGTGATGCCTCAAGGTTAAGTAGGGGCATTATATTTGTGAAATCCTCATAGAGTGATGAGCCTGTCAAACCCTGCCCGGCTGATTCAATTCATATTCCCAGGAGTAAGGGATCTCATGTCGGGTCTGCAGTTTTCGAAAAGAGAAAAGTAATCTAGCTACTACTCATCAACCTCAAGGATCGTAGAGTCCAATAAAATTAACTCTACGAACCAACCAGAAGATATATAGTAGAAGTAAGATATACTCTTCTCAATTAATGAAACAAGAGAACACATGTGAAAAGGAATATCACCCTAGCAGGAGGATAACCAATAACCCACAAAAGTCCAAATGGAGGAAGAACTTTCACACACACACTAACATGCATTATATCAAATGCTTTGAATGCCACAGAGTTGGTCACAAGGCTGCGAACTGTCATTATAATTCCATGCACGTGAGACACAAAATCAAACAGATTTGGGTCCCCAAGGGTACTAACATAGTAGGACCCATACAAATATGGGTACCAAAATGAAGGCTTAATGTTACCTCAGGAAAGGAGCTCCACGAACACAACCTGGTATCTGGATAGTGGATGTTCAAGACACATGACTGGGAACAAAGCCCTTCTGTCTAACTACATATAGAAGGAGGGTCCCTCGGTCATCTTTGGAGATAATGGCAAGTGGCCTATGTGGAAGGACTACAACACAACCTTCTAAGCATTAGCCAACTCTGTGACAAGGGTCATCAAGTAACATTCATCAACAATCAATGTCAAGTCCGAGACCTGAAGACATCTGCAGTAAAGCTAACCGGAACAAGAGAAGGAAATGTCTACACAGTAAATCTTGGACAACTAAGCTCAGACGAGACAATATGTTTTCTGGCTAAAGCATCTGAAGAAATGAGCTGGCTATGACATCGAAGATTATCTCATCTCAACTTCAAAAGCATGTCCAAATTAGCTTCAAAAGATCTAGTTGCAGGCCTACACAAATTTAACTTTGTTAAAGAAAGGACCTACAATGCCTGTCAACTTGGAAAACAGACCAGAAGCTCATTTAAGAGCAAAACCATCAACTCAATTGATAAGTGTGACGACCCCAAATCCAGGTACTTGAAACCCGAACTCGGTTCTCCACGATACCATTTCTTTAAGCTGAATAATACTAAATAATAATACATTCGAACTTAATTTACATACATCAAAGTTTACTTCCCCAGGTACGTGACCTTCAAATACATTCCTTACAATACTTGAATAGATACCAATACAACTATAACCATTAACTCATAATACACACTTATTCGATCAGCTTTCCTTTTCCTTTGTTCGTGCCTGAGCCTTCAGGTTGCTCATACATAACTGAAAACATTTAATTTAAGCAAGGATGAGCATTTAAGTGCCCAACAAGTAATAGCAATTATATATAAGATGAAAGAATATAAGTATTCTCTTTACATAACACTTCTACAACGAATTGAAAGTTGTGAAGTAATCTGTACTGATAAAAAATTCACATAACAACTCTGTTTCAAATTCTTTAAATTTGGCTCTGGCTCTACCCTTGAATAGGGTTTAAGAAACATACTATGAACATTCTTTTCATTTTCGAAAAAGGTTTAGCGGAATTCTATCCTCAAAGTCATAACTTACTAGTACGGAGGGTGATCACGGTTGTTGTACCCTGATTGATCAATACTACATAACTTGAACTAAATTCATCGCTTCACTCTATCCGCTACAATAAAAATCTTCCCATATAGGGATGTTCATACATGCTCGGTTCCAAAACTCAAGGTTTTTAATCTTGCTCTCAACAATAATATGTAATTCAACATATATATACGGGTAATTGACAAAGGTGTATCAACATGTGAACAAATGCTATGATTATCCAAGTGGGGACACTTGTATAACCATTTATAGAAATCAATAAATGTAATATATATCCGAGCTAACATGTCGATAATCAAAGAAAGTACATAATCATACAGGATAGAATAATTTCAAACTTCTTACTCATGTCCATCAGATAAAGGAAGTGCAAAGGTAGGATACTTTCGATTCACCGATTACAAATCTCAACTTAGGTTTTATCTCTTTATCACAACCTATCAATAATCGGATCATTCGCTCGATTAGAACAATATATCTTAACACATAAGATCATTTATTACAACAAGACATAGTCCAATCACATAATCACAGTGATCATACTTTTAGTTCCTATTATATACTTGAAATATTTTTATACATTTTTCAAATATCTCATCCATGCTCTTACAGTAGTCTTTTCTTTCTTTTATAAGGTTCGATATTTTTTTGCTGCATCGAAATGACTTTTTTATCGGGTAAATAATTGAGTCTAAGACTCTTAATCTATACCTCAACATCTCAGAATATTTACATTTTACTTTTAATCATTTTCGAATTTTCCAGAAATTGAAAAATTTAAAATAAATCAAATCTGTCACTCAAGGGCTTATAGTGATATAACTGTTACTATGGGTGCTCTTCATCAAATCCTGGACTTCATATGTTAGGTTCTCAATCACTAGTTTGGCTTCATTATAACTTTCAAACATCTAATCATAATTAAATGACTTAAACATTAAACAATTCCATTATCATTAATAATTAATTTATATTAAACTATTAATGAAACCATTGCTAAAATATAAAAGTTATTTATAATAACTCAAACTATTTTTAAAACATTTATATTACCCTTAAATGATTTTTAAAACAATTAAAATCATTTTAAATAATCACCATTAATATATAAATATTAATGTATTATTCATCCAAATATTAAAAGTCATTAATTATAACTTAAAATATTTTTAAATCCTTAATATCCTCTTTAAATGATTTTTAAATAAATAAAACCATTTTTAAACTATTTATTTAATAATAATTATTAAATAAACTAAATATTATTAATATTATCTTAATATCATTAATATTAAATTATTAATGAAATTATCCTTTAAATATTAAAAGTTATATTTTATAACTTCAAATATTTTTAAATACCTTAATTTCATTTAAAATGATTTTTATAATATTAAAATCATTTTTAAACTAAATTATTTAATATAATCATTAAATAAATTTAATATCATTAATATATAATTAATTAATGAAATTCATCACAAAATATTAAAAGTCATGGAAAATAACTCAAAATATTTTCTTATACCATAAAATAATTTTTCATGAATTAAAACTATTTTTAAATCATTTATTTAATATTATAATTAAATAAATAAATACCTTTTATATTTCAAAATATTAAATATTTATGAAATATACTCAAAATAATTAAAAACTATTTTCCGGACTTTAAAATAATTTTTCATAATTTATTTGGTATTTTTAATAATTAAAAACTAATTTTTCTAATTTTTAAATTAATTTAGGAAAATCGTAAATTAAAATAATTAAAGCTGTCGCTAAAGGCCCCTATAGTGATGTAACTGTCATATATAGGTGTTCTTGAGCCTACCAGCATCTTCATAAGGCGTAACCGAAAGTGGGCTACTTTGATAGTAAATAACTCTCTCATCTTAACGAATTTGGACAATCTATAAATTGGGTCTTGTAGAGGAAATACAAGACTACAAGATCCAATAAACATAACCTCTAAACAACATTAGATCGGGAGAAAACGAACCTCAAAAAAGTATCGCCAAAGTCGTTTCTTCACAAAAATGACTTCGAGGTGCCTACTTTGGACCTCTATAACTTCAGTGATCGATAACATTTTTGTGCTCTATCACTTCTAGTGTGTAGACAACATGTAGGAGTACAACTACAAACCTTAACATCATCATAATAACATCAGATCGAACTAGAAATTACTGGTCAAAGTCGACCACGACAAAGACTCAAGAAATTTCTGGATTCGCTGGTTTTGCAGTTTTGGTCAACCCTGTTTGACTGATTATAACTTGTGATATATAATAGATATGGCCTTGATTCTTTTTGAATCTTAAAGACCTCATAACAAGCTACACATAACATCTTACAAATACCAAAAACAAAAGAATAACCACGTAGATATAAGGCTTGACATTTGCCCAAAAATAATGTAATCTTGGTTTTACAAAAGTTGGAAAACTTTGATTTTGAGCACTTTGATGTTATGGGTCCTGAATTTAACAAACCTGAACATTAATAGACTCCTATTACACAAATTTAAACAATCAATTGCACCAATTAACATCGAATCGAAGGATTTCTAGAATTTAGGGTTTTTACCTTTTCTAGCTTTGATTTCTTGATTTTGATCCTTTGATGCTTCTGATTTATTGTTCACTTTACTTGACACTTAGTCTCGTCATTAAATAAAAAAAATTTATACGCAAAATTTCTTATTTATTTTATATAGAAATTCTCGGGTTATTACAATAAGCCTCTGCAATTACTACATATGGATCTTTTTGGACCAATTCCAACGACGAGCCTTGGGGGAAAGAGATATCTCGGTCGTGGTCGTAATTTATCTACACGCATTTACATGGGTATTCTTTCTAACCTCAAAAGATGAAACAAGTCCCCAACTGATCAAGATGTTCAAACTGGTGATGAATGAGAAATGAGAGAAAATCAAGGCCATAAGAAGTGATCATGGCAGAGAATTCGATTTCTCAGAAATGGATCAATTCTGCACAGACAATGGGATTAGTCACAACTTCTCAGCTCCACGAACTCCCCAACAAAATGGAGTTGTTGAGAGAAAGAACAGGACATTAATAGAAATTTGGAAGGACTCTACTAGTCTGTAGATTCATCTACCGGAGTACTTTCAAGGTAAGTCAACATCGCATGTTATACTCAGAACAGATCACTCATACACTCTACAATTAAGAAGACTCTTTATGAACTTTGGAAAGGAAGAAAGCCAAATGTCAGCTACTTTCATGTGTTCGGCTGTGTATACTATATACTCAACAATGGAAAACAGTACTTGACAAAGTTTCAACCGAAATCAGACGAAGGAATCTTTCATGGATATGCCACAGACAGCAAGGCTTACAGAGTGTTCAACAAGAAGACACTGAGTGTAGAAGTCTCGATTCACATCATCTTTGATGAAATAGACTTAGACAAAACAGTGCTCAAAGACACTACGACTAACAATGAAGACACTACGAACGAAGTCGTCGAGCTCAATACTACGATTGTAGTACCAGACAGCGAAATCGTTGAGCAAGGGAATGGGATCGTAGAGAAGCCTGTGCCAGACAATGAGCCTCCACATCAAGAAGAAGAAATAGATCTTGAGGATCTAAGACAAGAAGGCATAAGAACGGATGTTCCAACAGGAAGCAGATGGGCAAGAGATCACACTCAAGATCTAATCCTTGGAGATCCGAATGCAAGAGTCAAAACAAGAGCTGCTACTCAAAATGAATGCTTCTATCTAAGCCTCCTATCTCAAATAGAACCGAAGAAGATAGAGGATGCTATGGAAGATTCCAGCTGGATAGAGGCCATGCAGGAAGAACTTAATCAGTTCTAGAGAAGCAAAGTTTGGAGATTGGTTCCAAGACCAAAGAACCATCCTGTAATTGGAACCAAGTGGGTCTTCAGAAATAAGATGGATGAAGATGGGGTGATAACCAGGAATAAGGCTAGACTAGTAGCCAAGGGCTACTCTCAGGAAGAAGGCATTGATTATGATGAGACATTTGCACTTGTTGCCAGACTAGAAGCCATCAGAATATTCCTTGCCTTAGCTGCTCACATGAAGTTCAAAGTCTTCCAGATGGATGTCAAAAGAGCATTCTTGAATGGTGAACTTCAAGAAGAAGTCTATGTAGAGAGCGACCTCCGTGTTTCATCAATCCATCTCTTTCTAATTATGTCTTTAGATTAGACAAAGCCTTATATGGTCTTAAACAAGCACCTAGAGCATGGTATGAGACAATCCACTAATTTTCTTATTGAAAATGGGTTCACTAGAGGTAGAGTAGATACCACACTATTCCTTAGAAAGCATAAAGATAAAGTCCTATTAGTTCAAATCTATGTTGATGATATTATATTTGGTTCTACTGATGAAAAGTTATGCAAGAGATTCTCCAAGCTTATGCAGAGCAAATTCGAAATGAGCATGATGGGTGAGCTGAACTTCTTTCTTGGACTGCAAGTAAAGCAGACTGATGAAGAAATTTTCATAAACCAAGCCAAGTAAATTAAAGACTTACTCAAGAAGTATGGCATGGAATCAGCTTCTCCCATGAAAACCCCAATTGCTCCTGCAACCAAGCTTGACAAATATGAAAAAGGTAAAAGTATTGATATAACTCAATACAGAGGTATGATAGGCTCTCTTTTATATCTTATCGCCAAAGAGACCAGATATAATGTTTGCAACATGCATCGTGCTTAGATTTCAGCTTGTCCTAAAGAATCTCATTTATCCGTCAGAAGAGGATTTTCGTGTACCTCAAAGGTACACCCCACTGGGGCTTTGGTATCCCAAGGAATCCTCATTTGAGCTAACAGGATACCACAGATGCCGATTTTGCAGTTGCAAAATAGATAGAAAAGTACCAAATGACACTTGTCAACTACTAGGTAATGAGACTTGTGTCCCGGGTTTAGCAAGAAGCAAAACTCAAAGATTCACCTCAACCGCGTAGGTTTCGAGTACATTGTTGTTGGCGATTCTTGTGCTTTCAGATCCTATGGATGAAAAATCAACTAGCAGATTATGTGTTTGAATTCAAATCCATACATATTCATTGTGATAACACAAGTGCAATTGCTATAACTCATAATCCTGTCATGCATTCTAGGACTAAACATATAGAAATAAGATATCACTTCATTAGGGATCATGTACAAAATGGAAATATATCTTTACAATATATCCCTACTGAAAATTAACTTGCTGATGTTTTTATAAAACCTCTAGATGAATCCAGATTCAACAAATTGATAAGTGAGCTAGGCATGCTTAACTTACAAACCTGAAATATTGTGCTCTAGTTTGTGCTAACCATACAGATTTAAGGGCTACGTTCGAAATCAAAGACATGATCAAAGGAAGTCCACGATCATAGAGCCAAAGTGTTTATAAAACTCAACTAACGCTTCTAATGTAATCAACGATCGTAGAATATGAGACTCAACGATAGCAGAGCTACATCAACAAAACCAAAGGAGCACCTTATGATGATCAAGCATAAATCAAGGCATTTTCTCTGATAAGTGCCTCAGTGACAAACCTAACCCTTGTTTCATTCAAGAGGTTGGCCCTTCCTGAGCTACCTTAAACCAAGAAGAATGCTAAACCAAAGGTTCATAATGAGAACTTGTTCAGACTCTACGCTTACAGCTCAGACACGACGACTGCTACACAGACTTAACGATGGTAGAACAGACTTGACGACTCCAAGGACCATCTCAACGATCGTAGTCCCACTAAAGAATAAATCATCCCAGAAGAAGTTAAGGGCAATTTAGTACAATCTCTCTTTGTCAAAATTCGTAGAGCCAAGAAAAATTCGACACATGTCCCACTAAGCAAAATAGAGAGAGGGAAGTTTCAAGTACAAATTAAAATCGTCTTTTTTGAAATCTGAAGTTCAAAAGACCATCTCTCTCTTCCTCTCTCAAACAAAAACCCTAAATCAGTAGCAAGCTCAGTCAGTCTCACTTCCTACAAAGAAATCAATGGCAGCTTCCAGTGTTGTCTCCGGCTACAGACTCTGTTTCGACGAATTTAAATCAGCTGAACCCCAATTTCACAAGACATTGTCTCTACTGAAGAAGGCAGGTCTCGAAGAAGCCTTAGGTACGGCCACATTGATTTACCCAAAGTTGGTAAAAGAGTTCTACAATAACGGGGTATTTGAAAACAACACCATCACGACAAAAGTGAGGAACGTCCAAATCAGGCTAAAGGCTGAAGATATCAATCTAGCCCTAGGCCTCAAATCCGAAGGGTATCCTTCCTTAGATGGCATAGACTTCCATAAGGGTCTCAAGAAGATGCATCACAAGAAATCACCCTCTGTCAAAGGATACAAAAAGAAGGAGTTTCCACAGAGGTATGAATTTCTAGCTGATATTGTTGGAAAATGCATATGTTGTAAGAGCTCAGGTCATGACTCTGTGAATGAAGTACAACTCAAACTCATGACTGCCATATGTTACAAAATACAACTCAACTATGGGGCTCTATTACTTGAGTGGATTGGAAAATGGTTAATCAGCTCAAAGAAAACAAAGAGCTCACAGAAGATGCTCTACGGGTGATTTATCAGCATTATCCTACAGGCTGCTCTTGGTGACCTAAGTGAGGATGATGAAGGAGAAGCCATAAATCCAAATAGCCGAATGACCCAGCAGTTGTTTGAGAACTGGAAAAGAAATCCAGCTGAAAATGTGAAGATGATGTCTGAATCCAGTAGTCGAACTGGTGAGATAAAGGGAATAGGAGTGCCAGGAAATATGTTTGTTGTCAGAGAAACTGAGGAAGAAGAGGAAGAAGATAGCAAGGAAGAACCCATTGCTTTGGTCAGAAAAAACAAGGGTGAAAGAAAACTGAAAGCCAGAAGTACAGAAGAACCTCAGATATTGAGACTCTAAGGATCCTAAGAAGAAAGGAACAGCAGGCTGAGGCAGAAGAAGATAGAACAACTATATCTTAACTGTTGAAGATGATTAAGATCAGCCACAAGAACAAAAAGCCATCAGTCTCTTCGATCGTAGAGTCTCTTCCGATCAGAGAGCCTGCACCAAACAAGGAAGCGGCCTACATCAAATATTTTAACGATCCAAGGACAAAACTAAAAAAAAGTCCCGAGGTGTGGGCATGACCTAAAAAGCTAAGAAGGAAACTGGTCAACAAGTATATTCTTGTCAATGAGAAAGCTCTAAAGAGGGAAGACAAAGACCATCTGCTGAAAAGGAACCGGTGAGGGGAGACACCAAAAGATCTCGATGATGAAGATACCCTGCCGAGGGGGAGATGCTCAAGATCTCCCCGCCAAAGGATGCTCCCAGTTGAGGGAAGCTATTGACTTTACACAAGGATGATCAAGTCGAGGGGAGGATCATGACACCTCCATAGCGTAAAAAGAGACTTCGGAGGAGATAATGAAGAACCAGTGCAAGAACGTCATGAAGCCATTGACATAATGGAATACTCCAGTGACAACAGAGAAGAAGATGATGAGATTGAGATCATAGCTATAGGTATTGATGGGCACAGAAGAGCCAACTATGAGCAATTGTTTGCATATCTTCCTATGATGCCCTTCCACCGAGCTCAAATTCTGAACTCTTGGGATCACATGTTCTGGAGTTTCAAAGAATATCCTGCTATCTCAGTACTAGCCAATGGATTCCCAAGAAAATTCAATTTTGCCAAGAAGCTTCTCACTAACAATTCCTCCTCAAAGAACAAACTTGAGGTACTATCTATCCCAACTCTTTTCAGAGTTAATCATTTGCCATCAGCCTCATTCAATCAATTTTATGAAATCCTACAATGGTTGGAAGTGATTCTTCATCCACTAAATCAATTTCCAGTTGTAGAATCCCAAAATTCTGTAACTAAGGAACCAAATAAGATCAACTCCCTAATGCTCCCACAACCTATCATCTCTACGATCACTGACTCTAACCCCATTGTAGAATCTATACCTCAAATCGTAGAGCCACCAACATTAAACATCCAAACCTGTGCTCCTCCTCGAGATATTCCTCCTCATCCAACAACGAATTCTTCAATCTTGATCTTGCCCTCTACTCTTTGCAAGATAAATTCAAAGGCACATCACCTCCCTCCTCAAAATTTCCCCATTTGGATGAAATTCTTTCAGAGTTGTCCACAAAGGCTGATCTGTCAGCAATGTCTGAGAAAGTAGTCAAGGAACTTGACGAAAGTCTTGAAGATCATACTGCTCTTATTCAGCTAAGATTAACATTAATGATCAATGCTGCAAACAATCTTCCACTCTCCCTAAGCTCTGAACTTTCTAAGACACTGAAAGAAATCATCAAGGAAATGGTTCAGAGCATAAAGGACAGGGATGGCATTCATTTTCTAGCAGCCAAAAGACATAGAGATGTTGTTCTTGTTTTACAGTCCACTCAGGACGCCCAAAATAAACTAATGATGGAGAGCTTCCTCAATCTGCAAACTGCAGTAAGAAAGTTCCAACAATTTTACGTCAGCCAAGGTCAACAGACTGAAAACATACTGGCCACTCTTCAACAATGGGAAGCTCGATCTGAAGCTCTGATCACCGAAAATTGAGAAGACATTGCTCACACTCAGAGTCAACTTCACGAATTGTCCAAGGAGTGACTCGCCTCTCCGAAGACATTCGAATCCTTGATGCTGTCATAAAGGGGGAGAATAAAGGCAAATGAGATCAGGGAGGCAAGGGCAGAGGGAGAGGACAATTCCAAACTCAAGCCTTGAGGAACCCTCCTGCAAGGCAAATCACTCAGCAGACTCCACGATCCAGCCATCAGACTCAACGATCTGATCAGGAGGAAATTTTAATGGCTCAACCATTAAGGAGTCAAGGGACAACTACCAGCTCTCATGTGGTGACAACAACAAGCCTAAGAATGCCAATTAGAGATCCTGCATTCATGAATAGGCATGATCACAATCCTAGACTAAGCCCAAGTGAGCTGGAAGATTTGGCCAGAAGAGATGAAGCAAGCAGAAAGAGGAGAGCTGAGAAATATGCAAATCCTCCAAGAAGCAAAAGGCCAAAGAAATAGAGATAAGTTGGATTTCAAGTTGTATTGATGTAGTCAATCTTAAATGTAATATCTGTCTCCATACATCAATAAATTCATGCTTATTCTCTAGAAATTTCAGCTGCTCACTGAAATACTAAGTCATGTTTACTTTATCAAGAATCAGATATAAAATTTAATAATCATGACAACAAATCTCCTTGGTTATGTCAACATCAAATAGGGGGAGATTGTTGGAAGAATGCATATTATGATTTGATGTTTAAAGTAAATGCTCATGATTATGTGTAAAGTCCTTCGAGGAATATATGTACAAGGACTTAGTGTTAGATCAAAATTGTTAGGTTGTTCTTAGCCTTTAATGTTCACTTGTATAGATAAAGAGATCAAATATGTTAGGTTAATCTATGGCTGGAAAGAAATAGATAGGCTTTGAAGAGAATCGTAGTCTATCCTAACGATCAATGTAATGCTGAGAATCTAAGGCAGGATCGTAGTCTTTGAAATGATCAGAAGGTATCCGCTCTCAAGGGCCACTTCAAGTAATCGTAGAGTGGTCCAGATGTCTACCTTGCATGCACTAGGAATTGTCTGATAGTATGATGTGGTGCACATGGAAGAAAAAAAATAGAGTATTGCAGGCAGTAGAAATCTATCTTGGAAAAACGTTCATAAGAGTGATGCCTGGTTCGTAGTTTTTAGTTTGTGATACACATATGGGGACGCAATACGTCAAGTTGAAACAGACAATGAAAGCAATAGCAATTCAGATCATTTTGATACTTCTTCAGTCTCAGATTTTAATGATCAGTTAAATAAATTAACAGTTAAAAACACTAGTATAACCAGGAATTAGTAATCTAGACCTACTCCTTCGGATCTCCAGTTCGAAGAGAGAAATCTAGATAAACAGTTCTCTGTTTCATCCAATAAAATTTATGAATGGAACATAGATGGTTTCAGTGAACAAGAGATTTTAAATAAGTTAAATCACATATCTATGGTGGCAAATAGCTATATAACTAAGTTCAACAATCTGACTCAGCCAGATATTGTTGAGTTAATATCTAGTGGATTCACTAGTATTCTTAGATCTTGGTGGGAAAAACATCTCACTAAAGATACTAGATTATCAATAATTCATGCTGTCCAATTAGACGATGACGGCAATCCCATCTTTGATGAAGATGTTGGCATTGATCCGCCGGATGGTGTTAATACTTTAATTTTCACCATATTTAAACATTTTGTTGGCACTCCCAATAATATTACTGAAAGAATTCAAGATTAGCTAAGTAATCTCACTTGTCCCACTTTAAGTGATTTTAGGTGGTACAAAGATGTATTTACCTCTAGAGTTATGATGCGAAATGATAGCAATAAACCATTCTGGAAAGAGAAATTCGTCAATGGTTTACCTTCATTATTCGCTCATAAAGTCAGAGAAGAGCTTAGTAAAAATTTAGGGTATATTGATTATGATAACTCGACTTATGGTGACATAATCATTATATTCAAAAATTGGATTAAAATGTGTATTGATTTTAAATTAGCCAAACAAGCTAGTAAAGATAAGAAAAAAAGCCAAGTATGAGTTAGAATATTCTGTGAACAATATGGTTTACTCTCCCTGCTGCTCCCTCTGTAAGGAAGCATTTGCATAAACATATTGATCATCATAAGAGTCACAAAGTTATAAACATAAACAAAGTCGTAAAAAGATAAAATTAAGATGAATATTACAAAGAAACCCAAACCCACAAGAAAAATTTATAATAAAAATCATCTAAAAAATTTGATAAAGTAAAATTGTTTGCCACAATTGTGGGCAAAAAGGGCACTATAAAAATGAGTGCAAAATTAAGAAAAAATTATCTCAATTAAATATCTCAAGTGAAGATACTGAACAACTATTAGAATTAATGAGAATAGAGAACAATATCAAGAATGAGGAAGGTTCGATATCCTCATTCATCTAATAAGCAAGATTAGTAACCACTTAAACAAATAGTGATAATGATTTAAGTCATTATTTATGCTTAACAATTGTAATGAGAAGTGTTGCAATAAACAAATTAATGTAATCACTAAAGAAGATGAAGAAAGTTCTTTGCTAATTGATCTAATTAGTAAAATTTCTGATCCTGAGTTAAAATCTCAGTACACTAAGCAGTTAAAAGATTTATTAACCAAAGATAATAGAGTTAAGGATAAGATTTTTAGAGCTAAAAAAAACCCAGTATTTAGTCTTAATATAACTCTTGAAAGATTCAAAACTCCAATTAAAGAAGTTACCCTTCTAGAATTAAATCAAGAAGTTAATAAATTAAAAAGAGAAATTTCTAACTTAAAATTAGAAGTCTCTAATTTAAGGAAAGAGTTTGACGACAAAAAATCAGACCTTCAAGTCCATGATTCCTCCTTTAGTGATGAAGATCACGATGAGCCTGAATCATCAGGAACAAAAGAAGAGCCAGATCTTTTTGTTCAAGGTCTTTCTCTTAAACGTATTAAAGATATCACCATTCAAAATGGTATATTTCATTAACTTAGTTGTTGATAAAACCTTTTCTATACAACTTCCCGCTTCTAGTTGACATTGGCGCAGATCTTAATTGTATTCAGGAAGGTCTAATCCCAACTAAGTATTATAAGAAAACTAATGAAAAGTTAAATTCAGCCAATGGTAGTCAAATGGAGATAAAATATACGCTGCCTAATGTTCATATCTGTCAAGATAATATGTGCTTTAAAACATCGTTTGTTTTAATTTGCAATCTCATCGATAAGATCATCTTTAGGTTACCGCTTATATATTTACTATACCCTTTTTACTACCAAAGAATGAAGGATTGTTGTAAACATTTAGGAAAAAGAATAACGTTTAAATTTCTTATTAAACCTAAAGAAAGAGATTTAAAATTCATTCAAGAAGAGTCTATTTCTAAATCATTAAATTTATTGAATTGTAAATCCAACCATTTGAATTTCTTAAAGGAAGAAATTAAGTACAAAAGAGTTGAAGAACAATTGCAGAATAAAGAAGTTCAAGAAAAGATAGAAGAGTTAAAAACCTATTTGAAGGATAACCTTTGTTCTGATTCTCCTAACGCCTTCTAGCATCGGAAGAAGCACGTTGTAAGGCTCCCTTATGCTAAGGAATTCAAAGAGCACCTGATTCCTACTAAGGCCAGGCCGATACAAATGAATCACGAACAAATGGAGTTATGCAAAAAGGAGATTAATGATCTTCTTAATAAAGGTTTAATTAAGCCTAGTAAATCCCCATGGTCATGTCCCACCTTTTATGTTAATAACGAAGCAGAAAAGGAGAGAGGTGTTCCCCGTCTAGTAATCAATTACAAGCCATTAAACAAAGTCTTAGAATGGATTAGGTACCCTTTACCTAATAAGGATGACCTCATTAACCGTTTAAGCAATTCCACTATCTTCAGTAAATTTGACCTTAAATCTGGTTTCTGGCAAGTTGCAATCCACCCAGATGATAGGTACAAAACATCATTCACTACTCCATTCGGTCACTATGAATGGAATGTCCAGGCATTTGGCCTAAAACATGCTCCCAGTGAATTTCAAAATATTCTCAATGACATTTTGAATCCTTTTAGTCATTTTATCGTCGTCTATATTGATGATATTCTCGTTTTTTCCAATTCCATTGAAGAACACATTAAACATTTGAGATCGTTCTTCAAAACAGTTAAAGATAATGGACTTGTCCTTTCACCTTCCAAATGCAGCTTGTTTCAAGCTAAAGTTCGGTTTCTTGGCTTAAATATTTATTGCGGACTCATACAGCCTATTGATAGAGCTATTCAATTTGATGATAGATTCCCAGATAAAATTACCAATAAAACCCAACTTCAGAGATTTTTAGGCTCATTTCAATTATATTAAAGAAGTTCTACAAAATCTCGGTGAAGATTTGCAAACCTCTCTTTCATTCATAGGACAATCCTCCCCTCGATCGACACTCATATATACTCGCTGTCCAATAAGTTAAAATATGTCAAGGCATTGCCCTCGCTTTTGGTATTTCTAATGATTCCGCATTTAAAATTGTTGAAACCGATGCCTCGATATTGGATTCGGAGGAATTCTCAAACAAAACTTACTCTCAACTCCCCGTAACAAATTGTCGTTTCCATTACGGTGTGCATGGAATAATACATGCTTAAATTACAAAAGATTATTAAAAGGAAATACTTTCTTTAGTATTATGTATTAACAAATTTCAAAGTGACTTATTGAATCAAAAGTTTTAGTTTCAGATTGATTGCAAATCAAGAAAATATGTTTTAGAAAAAGATGTTGAAAACATAGCCTCTAAACATTCCTTTGCTAGATGGCAAGCCTTATTGAGTATCTTTGATTTTGAAATTGAATACATTAAAGGCAGTAACAATTCGATTCCTGATTTTCTCACTCGGGAATTTATTAATATAGGTACTGTCCGTTCATCATGAGTACTCGAGGAGCATCCTCCTCTCGTGGTCCGGGTCGCCCTACTGGCCCAAGTAATCAACCAAAAGGAACCTTGGTTCCTCATCCAGTTAACCCAATTTATCAAACCACCGACAAATTTACCAGTCTTGGTACATTACCCAAGCCATATAGTCAAATTTCACCTTTTTAGTAACTCAACCCCCTCAAATTGACCCTTTTTCCAACCAATCAAAAGCCTCAAGTTCAAACCCCAAATATCCTCCTTCGAGTATATGCTCAAATGGACCACTCACCTATTTCATATTGAACCCCATTTGAAACCTAAAGATGACCTACCAAATTGGTCGCCAGCTTTTTTCCTTCCGTTGGCATTTCAATCATTGCGCATGCCTCCTTATAAATCCCTTGTATTATAAGGACATCCTTGTTGAAACCGAAGTCAATCTTTGTTAAACCCATTTATGCTAATAATGATAAATCCAAAGTACTTTATCATTCATCAGATATTAAGCAATTCATTTCAATGTCGATTGGGGAAAACATCCTTCCGACCTCACGCAAATTTTCTAATCGTGGATAACTCTTATTATTATTATGATTATATGGAAGCTTGGTATAGAGTCATCCTTTTTCAAAATGAGGTCAAACAGTCAATCATGGTTCTTTCAGTTCGATCACAAGTTCAAAAGCCAATTCCTTCATTGGTTCTCTCATTGGTGGATGAGGTTTGGTTCCACTTATGATCTCCTTCCTGAGCCATTGAAAGTTCAACTTAGTCATTTTTGTAACCACAAAGAAACACAATCCAAAGTATGATGGAGTCCTTGTCATTCTTCAATTTGTTAAGAAATATAAGATTCCTCGGATTCTTAAATGGCAAGATGACATTAAAACCCCAACTAAAGTAACCAATCCGTTTGGTTGAGATTTCAATTTCGCGTAAGCTCTGCACTTTGTGAACCATTTCTTTTCTCTCTCTCGACAATTTTTCATCAAATGGTGGGATAAGTTTGATGTTAATAGGTTGTTAGTCAAGTTCAGTTAGAATTTCCCACCGTCCCTCTTAAAGTTCTTCCAGTCTCGTCCAAAGAACCTTCCAGTCAATTAAAAGAGTCAAAACCCAAAGAGTCAAAAATCAGTCCTACTGGTTCAACTTGTTCCCGTGGCATTTCTGATTTCAAAGACTATTCCAGTAAAGAATTGAAATTATTAGCCCAAGCACTTAATAAAAGAATTGATGAGTTACATGAAGAAGCCTCTGTTTATTCTTCTTCCTTTGCTTTAGTCAGCCAGTTTGCAGATGATGATGGTCAGTATGATCCATATGGCACCATCGATCTACAGGATGCTTAGGACCCATTCACCGACTTCATCACATGATCCGCCTCGCAACTAATCACCAAAAGAATCTGCTTTTCCATCAAAAAGTACCCAACACTGCCAAGACCTAACAAATTTCAAAGTCAAAAAGATGCTCTCTCTTTTTCATGAAAGCATCCGTCACCAAAAGTTGTTGGCCTCTTTGTCTAAAGTAGCCGAAAGCGTATGTATTTAGTCAAAAGTTAACACTATTCATCTACAGTTGCTTATCTGTAATGATTCATTTTGTAATAGTTATTTGTAATAGTTCCTTTCCTTATTCTATAAAAGAAAACCGAACTTAGTTAGTAAAATAGACTTCGAAACTTAGAAAGACTCTGAGTTCCTTCTCAGACGAATCTTTGGTTTCTACCGCTGTTTAGCCCATCTTAACCCCTCCTCTTTCTTCTTAAATGTTCTGAGTTAAATTGTAAATTGTAAGTCACTTTAATTTTCAGTTTGTTTGTAAATAGTTTCAGTTATCAATAAAACTATTTTTATTTAGTAATTAAATTGTGTTATTTATATGCACCACTCTGTTCTTTTCAATTGTTCTTGCTTCCGCCCCCAAATGGTATTTATATATATATACATATATAGTGAAAAGCGAGTATGTGTCTTAAACAAACACAAGCTTGTTTGTGTCCTATTATTTTAAAAAAATTCATTAATGGTGTTTTTGACATTTCACCATTTCATTAATGGTGGTTTTGACATTTCATCAATTTGTCAATCAAAACTGCGTTATATTAGGTGCAAAACACACAAACTTGTGTGTCTAAGACATATACTCCTTTTTCTCATATATATATATATATATATATATATATATATTACTTTAATACATATATATTATTTTAATACAAATATTTGTATTGTATTAAACCAAATATCAAACAACTGATTGAGTGTATGCCGATTTTGTCCTTTTGTATTCAATAGAAATATTATCTGAAGTGTGAATCAGTTCGCGAAAGAGATACAAGAGTGTGATATGCTAAATTTAAAGTATTGGGGCGTAAGAATGCCATATTTGGGTATACAAATATCAATACATGGTTCACTAGCTTAATAAGAGGATTTGGTAACTCTGGGTCATAACTCTCTCTAGGAAAACCCAAATGGTGCACTGTTTGAGGCATTGGAAAGTAGATTCATGTATTAAATGGTATTAAATTTGCATGGAGGAAGTTTCTGGACTAGTGCAGAATTGCCAGGAACATAGTATTAAATTGGGACTGTTGAAATTCTTATAAATCTACATTGTCTTGGGATAGTTCAATGCTGTGTTTAAATTCAATGTTTAGTAATTAATGTCTTCGTAAGAGGTATGCCTTAGATGTGATATTATGGCAGAGAATTTATTATAAATTTTATCATTGGTGTTTACCAATTGGTTAAGCTATGCACCCTTTCTACTGTCTCCTTTTTTAGATGTGTTATTGAGATTTGATCTTCTCCTTCCTCCCTCCCATCCACCCGCATTACAGTACCTTAGACTGAAAAGAGTTTAATAAGAGTACAGTTATTTGATATTTGTATAGTTAATAGTGTATAGCAGGGATATGGTCTTTTGACAATAGAGGGGTAGTTTGATATTAAAAATATTTGGATCCCTTACCACAAAAAAACCAAAGAGACCACATGCTATTGAAGCATATACAGCAAACAGATTAGATTTCGTCCCTGGCTTCTCTCAAAGTATATAAAATTTTAAACACTATATCAGAGAAGCATTTTCTTTATCATACTAAAAATGGAAATTAGAAACACATACAAAACAACAAAACACAACAAACAAAAACAGACACACACACATCAAGGCAATGAGAATAGCACTCAAAACCAAGTGCCAATTTATGTAGTATACCAAGAACTGAACGGAGATCAAGACCATGTGCCAGAAGAATATATAGCTTTTATATATCTAGTGATCTCTTAGACTCTAAATTCTATAATTGGACATTAGGTGAATGATCTAAATAACAATACAAGGATACAGGCTCATAAAGAACTCCCATAGAGATAACATACCTCCAAGATCAAAAGGTTGATCTTTCTCTTGCTCAGACAATGATAAGTCCACCATGCCCGTCTCTACTCTATCCTCACTGTCATCATGAACACTGCGTTCTGTTGCAGGCTTCAAGTTCCGGCCTGGCTCCCTCAGATTTAATGAATTTTTTATTCCTAGCCTTGCAAATAGTTGAGATCGTAATGATGCTTCAAGAAGTAACGAATCTTGAAAGCTATCTAAGGTTTTTGAATCATTATATTTATGTTTTTTGCGCTCATTATATATTTCTTCCTTTCCCTGATGATCTAGATTGGACTCTTCTGTTTCATGATCAAATGGAAAAGTTTCATCACCTTCCTCTGCTGACATGTTCAAATCACTGTATTGAAAGCCAACAGCATTTGCTTCAGCATTGTCCTTTTGAGGATCTGATGTATCAGGCTCACTGCCAGGATCGGGAGCCAGATCTCCATCCCCATGCTGATCAGACACATTTTGAAGGGCACCACCATTAGCAGACCTGACGTTTGAATCATTTGGGCACTGATTATGAGCATATAACTTGGACTCCATTTGACGGCTTGATGGTACTACATGCATATCAACTTCAGGCATGTTATTGGAGGAATTCAGCACCGCTGCAAGGTGATCATGTATGCTTGAGGACCAGAACATACTAGGATTATCCATCATACGAAATCGCAAATGGACTGAATATAGCTCCCTTCTACGGTAGAGATAAGAACATCTGCTGTTAGCCTCCATCATAGCTCTTTGGGCCTTACGATAAGCTTTAAGAGCAGTTCTTTCTTCTACTTCACAATTACGCCGGTACTCTTGCGCTTCCTCTAGCTCCTTGTCTTGCAGTTCCTCAACCTCCATTAATGCATGTATGTCCATGTTGCTAGTTCCTGAGATGTTTACCTTCCCTAAACTATTCCAGATGCTTAAGTTGTTCAGAAATGTCTATCACGAAGAAGATAAAAAACGATGTCAGTCGCAATCAGAAGCAAAGCCCATTAGTGCCAACAACGTAAGAAAATACTAAAAGTGAAGACTGTCTGAAACACACATCATATGTCTCTAAGTCGTTATCTGGAATGTGGCCAGAGCTCATTTGGTATGTATCCTTCGACACAGGTTCTATAGCCTTCTCACCAGATCTGACTTCATGCAACTCGCTGCTTCTAGATGAATTATGTACATGCCTTGCTTTGTTTGGGACACAACCATTTCGCATGGAGCTTGATGGGGGTTGATGACTCGTCTCAATAGGGTGTCTCAACTCCACAGTGAGCTTGAACTTAAAAAACATGAATATAGAAATTTAAATACTAGAAGACAAAATTATTTAAATTGTAATTTCAGGTACACATCAGCCTAAAATTTTGGCACAGTATGTGTGGTGTCAATAAAAATGCTGGATCATGTCAATCAAAAGTAAAAGATGAAAAACTTCCTAATTGCTAGACTATTATAGCAATCATTGCATTCACAACACACCTCACTTTCATGAGCGGATAGAACCAGACAAATCGCATGACATATTCTATACTAACTAATGTCAGAACATTTCAGCAGATAGTTTAAAGGCCAAGAATTGTTAATGTGCCAAACATACAATTACACCTCCAAATACACAACATATTCAAACTCCTAGTTGAGCCAGCTTTCACTGCATGTAAGTTTTCTTTGTTTAAAGATGGAAAATAAAAACACGTTTTATTTTAAACTACTTTTTAA
Source organism: Panax ginseng (assembly GCA_020205605.1). Taxonomy (NCBI): domain Eukaryota; kingdom Viridiplantae; phylum Streptophyta; class Magnoliopsida; order Apiales; family Araliaceae; genus Panax; species Panax ginseng. The sequence continues at coordinate 163,238,735 of CM035128.1, forward strand.
ATTTGCCAAAAAGATGAAAGTTATTTCCAAGGATACAACTTCGAAATTAAAGAAAGTTGGTATATAGAAACCATATTAATACCAAATTTTCAAACAAGGTTCAACATGTATATATTAAGATCTTCATTTATTTTGTGAACAAGAATGGCATTTCCTAGTCAAATCCCCATTTGCTCAACACCTTGGCAACATATGATGCTAGCCTAAACTAGAGAACAATCACCTAAAAGATTTTACTTACTATGTTCCAAAATATTAGATCAATATTGACTTTTTAAAGTCAATTTGAGATATTTTCAAACTTAAAAATTAGACATACGTTTAAATCTAGTCAATACAATGATGAATATTGTAAACTATCTAAACAGTACTACTAATTATAAGGTTTATTGTTTTGCAAGTGTTAATGAATCATATCAATTTTGAGTTTGAATATATCTCAAAGTGACTTTTAAAAGTCAATAATAATCTTATAATTTGGACGGAGGGAGCATATCACAAGTCATAACCATAAAAACATAATGAAATCAATTTCATCACAAGATACAAGATATTGACTAGAAGATCAAAAATAAAATAGAAATTACCAATTAAAGATCAAGAATCAATTAGTAAAATAAAGATAAAGGAAAAGATCAGTAATCAAAAGAGAATGCAAATGTGACAATAGAAAGATCGTAATAAACAAATCATACATTTTCTCCATTATTAGCTTTTTGCTCGAGCGTGTATGCTAGCTGAATAGAGTGCATGATTCATATCTTTCCTTTCAACAAATTTGAACAATGACCACAAAATAAAATTTGATCCAACCACTTCATGTGTTGGAACTTCTTTAGATATATTCAGAAAGAAACTGAAAGCAAAAATGAAAAAATGAAAATTGACCCGAATTTATTAAGCAATTGCCTAGAGAAGAAACTAGATAAGACGTGGAGGGAGGAAGGATTGCTTAGCTAGCAGATAAATCACTGTTTAACATATGTCAGTGGTTGTATCGGTGAGATACTTATACAACTTCGACTTACTCTGAGCCTCTATTAGGTTAAATGCAAGAACTATAAAGAGGCGAAGAAGAGAAACATTAGACTCAAACAGGATTGTGCATGATTTAAAGAAACAAAAAAGATTTGTTTCCCATAGACAAATTAATATACTTCTTTTTTATTGTTGGGATGCAACAAAATTATTAAACCATTGGATTTTTATAGGTAAATAAATAACGATCCACTAGAAGTGCCAAAAGAGGCAAGCCCGTGTGTGTACCCACTCACCAGCCCAACCTATCCAAATAACCTCCAAAAACACTACCTAGTACCTACCCTAGGCTCTTAACGCAAAATCACCCAAAATATCCATAAAAGACGCAATCGCACGCAGATATTGAGTGCATCCAAAAGAATATAAAGGCACAAAAATAAAAATAAGAACTAAGATATCTCTCTTTGTCTACAAACCGATGGTTGTTTTTCTCCTTCCAAATCCTCCACCAAATGTTAGGCTTAACTAGAACGCATCTCCTTCTCCACTTCATATAGACCTTCACTCCTCAAAAACTTCCCTAATATTAAGCTAGGGAATATCACAAAGCGAGAAGATCATAGACTTGGGCCCTCTCCATCTCAAAATGAACAAGTAAATGATCAACGTTCCTATTTCCTCTTTGACACATGCAAATCTTTTTAAAAGAAAGTGACCCCTTTTATAGAAGTTATTTTGAGTGAGGATCACACTAAATGCAATAATTAGGCAAAAAAGAAATATATAAAGCACAAAATTAATTTCAAGCCTTGTGTTACTCTACAAGACTCTTTGCAATTCTCGCATTTAACTTGAAAGAGGCTTAGAAAAAGCCAAAATTGTATTGAGTTTCTCACCGATATAGCATTGTTTTTATCTCAAGGCAACTGTTAGATTTGACCCATCAGCTTTTCTTTCCATTTTCGTCATTGATTTTTCAACTTCATTTAAAGAAGTTCCAATGTAGTGTGCTTCTATGATGCATGAACTCTTCACTTAAGTACATGTGTCCACACTTGACACTCAGACTAGGGTATGGGTGTTAACTTAATTTTAGTATAAAAAACTGACAAAATTAAGAAGTACTCTTCAAAGTACTCGTGTCATACCGATCACTCCATCCGGTCCATGTAACTTGGGTCTGCTTGCATCAAATTTTAATTTTTTTGGTCATTGTTCAATTTTTTAAAGTTAAGAAATGGATCAACATTTGTAAGACTATCCCTCTTAAAAACAAGATGGGGAAACAACATGATATATTTCTCTCAATCTTACTATACACACATTTAAATTCTCCTCATTTGATTATTGATCCTTATATGCTACTTTTTATAATTTGTCTCAAGTCTCTGAGTCAAATCATGTATCTTGATGTGAAATTCATTTCTCTATTTTTGTGGCTAGGGGTTATAACTGGAGATATAGAGCATTTTCGTTGATTGCCCTCTAGTTTAGACATATCAGAGTAAGAATTGTGGTGCCGTGTTGTTTGAGTAGAATTGCAAAAGAACCAAGTTGCAAAAGTTCAGCTCGAGATTGCTTGGCGAGAAGAGTTTGAACAAGACATCTTAATCGTTTTATTAAACGTACAGTATCCAGATCGAAATTGGATCATTTAAGCTTGGTTTGTTTTATATTTAATAAATTAAAATATTCAACTCTACATATTACATATGTGCATACAATACTACTTAATTAAATTTTGTTTAGCTCAGCTCAACTTGCTTCGTTTTCGGCCTGACTCATTTTAAACAAGTCGAGTTTGAATAAAAGATTTCATGCTCATTTAAATCTAGAGTTGGCTGACTTGGTTATAGCACCAGTGTGATTGAATAAGGATATGTCCAGGGTATTATGTTATTCTTATAATTAAAATAAATGAAGATTTTAATTGGCACTTTATTATTTTTAAACAAAAGTAGTGTGCTCTTGGTGGATGAGTAGTTCTTACCAAATATAGAAAACTTTACAATTTCAAATTCTTCGATCCATCAAATAGTACACAAGAGAAAGAAATGAGCCGTATCACTTAACCAGTCAATAGACACTAGAAAATTTATGGAAGTCAGTAACATTGTATCCATAATAATATCAATGAAACAAATTAAGCCATGATTAGTAAACATAATCAATATGTATCGCCATCTGAAAGCACAACCACGTCTTTACAAATGGGAAAATAAAAGATAAAAGAATATAGAAAAGGCTGTTATTTTGTGACTGAATAAAAGTTTCTTTGCGGAGGAACCTATGGAATATCTAATATCTAGGAACAAGAACAATGAGATTTAGTTGGAACCCCCTTTGTGCCCATGATGTTCTTGTATTGTGTATAGTCGGGACAGGCTCCCTGCTTGTCTTTTTGTTTTGCGATTGTACATGGATTCCACCCCTTAGGTGCCCTTTTGAATATATATTCCTTGTTCCAAAATATAGGATCAATATTGATTTTTTAAAGTCAATTTGAGATACTTTAAAATTCAAAATTGATATGAATTAATTTAATTTTAGATAATACAATTACAAAAATTGTAAATTATCTAAATAGTACTACTAACTACAAGATTTATTATTTTTAAAAGTTCACATCAATTATGAATTTGACAATATCTCAAATTAATTATGAAAAGTCAAATCTCATCCTATATTTTGGAATGGACTTATCAATCAAATAATAATAACAATAATAAGATTTAGTTGGAAATCTCGACATGAAAACTTTTTTGCGAGTCCAAAGAGTTACAAATTAAAAGGGTGTTAATTTGTTCCAATTTCGTCTCTATCAAAATTAATATCAGAATAGTGGATATTGTCAACCGACTTCTCCTAAGTATAGGCTAGTCAATTACATCCCTTAGAACCTTCTGCTGTAGATATTCTTTTTTTCAAAAGTGAATTAAGATAGTCATGATAACCATTTCAACCATCAAAATTATTAATATTATTAATGAATGTATCAAGCAATATTATTAACGAATGTATCAAACAATATAATAGAGTAGTAAAGATTGTAAAGACAGCACCGTAACTGTGAGTAAGAACATTAACTTACTAATAAAATGCACCGTAACCCCCTTTCACATTTTCATTTTTAGGTAAATGAGGTTGAACTATTTTCAAGATGTAAAAAATAAGTGATAAGTGCTAGTAATAAGTGGATATCCTACCTGCTTGGTCCAACATACCGAAAAAGTTGTGTTAACTTGTAACACCCCCTTCCCGAAAAGGAAACGGAGGTCACGTGCAAAGCACAACAAACCTCAAAAATAAGAAAACAGAGCACTAATAACCTCAAAATATTAATAGTGGTGATCCATTAATAGCGTACTAAATACAATTCTCCAAATAAAGTCAAAATAATCAAAACTTAAAATTCGAATCAATCTAAATGGTCAAAGGCAAAACTCTCACCACATTAGCCCTGAATCACCCCTCGCAAACCTCTGGGAAGAAAAAACACAAAGATGAGCCAATTGTCCAAAGACGGATCATGAGATATACAAAAGATATACCACCGATATAATGAAAACAATCGAGACAAAATATCGAAACAAAGCCTCAAGTACAAATACGAACGAAAATATAATATCCAAAGATCTGAATGGAATATATCTGAATCAACATAATTGACGAAATCAATAAAAGAAAGAATAATAACGAACTGAAGTAACTAACTCAATGACTTGAACTGAAGAGATACCAACAAAACTAATCCAATAAAATAATAGGCTGAAACAAATGGCTGGAGTTATTTCATACCGAATGAGCTCAGAAATATACCTTACCACATAGGCAAGTCAAAATAATGCCACACAAGCAAGTCAAATGATTCCACACAGGCAAATCAAAACAATTCCACACATGCATATCAAAATAATGCCACACAGGCAAATCAAAATAATGCCACACAGGCAAATCACACATTGGACCGCGAATCCAAATGTATGCAAATCGGATATGCCAATCCTCATAACAGAAAACTAGGGTTAACCCATACGCCTCCCACAACAAAACACCAAATGGCCCACTTCCTCCGGAGCCCAAAATGGAGACGCCGTTGACTAATCACACTGCCACGGAAAGTGTCATGCCTCTCGTGTTAAGATTTACATGCCCGTGGTACCTCCACGGTGTGGTTATAGCTAATGTATACCCTACAAAGATATTCTAACAAAAATTCCATGTCACAACACATGCGACATAATACCAACAAAAGGGTTCTATATGTACATGTTGAACCAAATCAAGTTATAGTCAAGGTCTCAAAAGAAGGTAGCAACATGTATGCACTTCTACAATTATCAAAAATAATTACTAAACATGATATCCTAATTCAAAGAGTACAAATACGAGTCCAATGTGTCAACTCCAAAATGAAACAAATATATGAATTTCATAAGAAACAATTATGTGAAATCATAACAGAATTTGAAACGAGGAACAAAACGAATAAATCAAATTTAACAAAAGTATCGCTGAAAGAGTACGAAATCCGTACCTGATACTTCCAAACCATTTATAGCACACTCCACAAAATCTTACCCTCAATTGCCAACGATATCAAATACGAAATGTTATTCGCAACCTAAACATATTCACCTCAAATTAAAAACAACCCAAACTAATAATTCCAAAATAATTCATAATCTATTTAATATACCTTTAATCATCGCCTTTTATCAATTATTAATACTACAAAATTTATATTCCAAATATAACTCTTTAAATTCCCTCCGTCCGATCTAATAAAAAGTAATAATAATACAATTATAAGTTACTTACTAATTATAATTTATATTAATATGAAATTAATTTCTCCAATTATATTAATTTTACAAAATAACTCGAATCAAATAATAAATAATCTTTTAATCAACCCCATTTTTTTAACGAATTAATCTACTCGTGTATATAATAGATATATATACATAAAAATTCATCCATGTTTCTATCACAGCTGCTTGGTCATGCAGTTATTTAAATATATATATATATATATATATATATATATATATATATATATATATATATATATATATATATATATATATATATAAACTCATGGCCATCATAATAGTTTCTCGATTACTAATTGTAGTACTATATACATATTATATGTCCCGACTTCCTTACTTGACAACTTCTAAGGCATTTGATTTGATTTTTTTTTCCTGCAGGTTCAATAACTTAAAAAAAAATCCATCAAAAGTATAGCATGACTACACGTCTCAGTCTCAAGTGCAATCATATATTATATTTTAACAATTGATAATTGATAACTCTCCAGTTCCTATATATACACACATATCTATCCGGCAACTTTTTACAAATCAAATCAAATCATTGTTATCATTCTTATCAAAATTTCTAGCATTAAGTACACACAAAAAGGAAAAAAAATTCACAGTATTGACAAACCTGTTATATTTTTCTCCTCTTCAGTTCCTTTACAGCCGCTACTCCTCTTCTGTTCTTTTACGTATCAAAACAAATGCCCAGTAGAATTAGGTTTACTTATCTATTTATTTATTAAAGTAACTTATTAGTTTTCTTAATTATACTAGGATTTAATATTACCCATATATGAAAACCCAATTAGTTTTAAGGCCCAATTTAATGAAATTCCTTATTTATTATAGCCCAAATAAATTAAATATAATTTGATCCAAATAAAAACATAGTCCAATTAATATGTTCTAAAACAAAATAATTTTTATTATTTAAAATTTATTTATTTATCACTATTAATATTATTATTATTTTTTTTACTGGGTATTACATCACCTACCCCTTATAAAGGATTCCATCCCCGTAATCAAAAGAATGAAACGCACCAAATTTTCAAAGAGATGCAGATACTCCGCTCGAATAGACTCCTCCGAATGATTTTACCACAAAACTTTAACAAAAAGGAATTATCTTCCTCAATTTTAATTTAATCAGTTATTTAATTATCTACTAAAATAATTTAATTTTCCAAACAAAACAAGGAAGAAAATAGGGAAACAAAATCATTAACCTTTTTCAATTTAAATACAATTGTATACGATAAAATTAATTAATATTTAATTATTAAAAAAAATATAGGTCATTATATTTTTCACCCCTTAAAAATAATTCCGTCCTCGGAATTCAAATAAGCTACAAAAAAATAAATAAATTTAGTTATGACGTAGCGCCGCTATTTGTAACGATCAACGCGGATAAGTCATCGGTCCACGTAATTATCAATGTATTTGTAAAAGATTCGTCAGCTACCGTGTCAAGTCTTTGTAAAGTTTTTCGCGTTGCATCAAATTAGATTACATGATCCACCGTTGGTGCGGGCTCCCCGTTAATATCTTTGAGTTTAATTCTTGTAAACGTACTCCTTCGGAACATAATTCGAAATCACAAAATAAAATAAAATTCTTCATCTAAATACGATTTGAATACCCAAAATATTTAAAATTATTTTTAACTCGTAAAATGTTTATGTTCCACACATGATAAAGATTTAACAAATTATTTTTATTTAATTTTACATAAATTCATGCAAAGCTCTAAGGGCATCAAATAAACAAAACAACTTAAATTATATCACCAACTCTCACTAAGTCCTCAAGAATTTCAAAATATCATAACCTCAAATCAAATTAGTTCTCAAATATTATTACACCAAAAATATACTACCAAGATCTCCTTATCACCATATCAAACTCCAAGTCACATATTTTACCATCTGTATAAACAACTATAATTATTCAAGATCTCTCAAAATCAATTGAATTTCATCACTTACTATCTAATCATTCAATAAATCAATCATTCTCTTAATGCAAATATTAACCCAACAAATTTCTAGATCTCCTCATACTAGCACTCAAAATTTCATATAAGATAACTCCAATATTCCACTAGATAATAATCGCAAAATTCATTTACTTCAAAAGATTTATCTAATTACCTCGAATCTTTACAACAACTCAAAATTACAAGAGATCCTTTGTACTTAATAGTTTTCACTTTATCATATTATCCCACCGATTCACATACTTCAAATTATTCACAACTTAACAAAAATCAGAATCTAACCAAAATAAAATCCTCAATTCCAAAATCACAATAATTTATAATTACCTGAAATAACTCTAACAAATAATTCTCCAATATCAAAACTCACTGATACAAATGCTCATATCATCATCGTATAATCATTTCTTAACTGAACAAAATATGACATTATTCTCCTTAATGATCAAATCACAATCCTAAACTAATATTATTGTTCCAACGCATATTACAATAATAATATTAATAAATTATCTCGCCTTTCTCAAATCAATTACAACTTAAAGAGCTAAAAACACTTGGTCAAAATAAGACCAACCAAACAGAGAACAAAATCAAATCAAACTCCTACGTCTACCTAGTGATTTACCCACAACTCACAGGTCAAACCTAAATAGGTTTTCTACAAGAAAGAACCTAAGCTCTGATACCATCTCTGTAACACTCCCTTCCCGAAAAGGAAAGGGAGGTCACGTGCAAAGCACAACAAACCTCAAAATAAGAAAATAGAGCACTAATAACCTCAAAATATTAATAGTGGTGATCCATTAATAGTGTGACGCCCCCAAAATAGGTATACATCACCCATTCTGAGTCGCCAAATACATGGTACAGAAACAACTACAACTTTTATTATTACAATTGTCGTGCAAAATACGACAACACACATGCTGTGAGTTTAAATACAAATATTGTCTTCTAGACAATATCCACATCCAATTAAGTCCTCTTTACATTTATTGATACACTATTTTACAAAAAAGTGAGGACTGCTAAACAACTGTCTAGGACCATCACTCTTTACCCCGACTGGTTCCTGCTATACTCTCAACTATTGAGAAGAAAAATGGAACAAAAAGGAAAAGGGTGAGCTCAACTAGCCCAGTAAAGAATATTATGACTAAGATAAAGAACAACAATTTATCGTTAGCCTTCAACAAATCAGATAAAATATAATGGACAACCAGTTTTAGATCAATATATGCAGCAGAAATAACAATTCAGTAGAAGAGTTAAGTAGAGAATCAAATCTACTATCATCTATGAATTTAAAAGTCCATCATCAATATTTTATCCCTGTAACATCAATTATATACATCTTGTATCAATTATTCATCTTTGCACTACATGCCAAAGATATTCACTTGTATCACCAGTTGGTCATGTTCATCTCAACACCTGTTCATCTTTGCACTACGGGCCAAAGATATTCATCAGGTAATCATTCATCTTTGCACTACAGGCCAAAGATATTCATCAAGTATCACCATTAAAGACTGAGGATGATGAAAAATATTTTAGAGAACGAATTCAGTGAGATAGAAGAACAGAAATTAGGAATTCATACTTTAGATGAACTAAGTTCAAACACGCTCCATAATAAACCATAGTGAAGATAAAAACATGGATACAATCTCAAGAATAAGGGTCACAACAGATAACTTGAAAGGAAAAAATATATATTTTTTTCTTTTGTGAATAAAGATCAAAAAAAGATTCGTGAATGAAAGACTGCCGTGAGCAAAGAATGAACAAAGATGTGAAGTGCGAGAATCGTGAACAAAGAATGAACACTACTTTGGCCATGAAAAGTTCTAAATTTGATTAAAAGTTCAGACCAATATTCCTATGAAATGATTTTAGATGAAACAAAATTTCTAATCATTTCAGGAATTATAGAAGCAATACTTACCATAGTAAGTTCAAATTTAGGAATACGAGATGAGATAATATCGCTTACATAATATGGAGTATGAAAGAAAATAATATTTTTCTCCCGAGTATTGCAATAAAATAATATCCTTTACCTTGGGAGAAACTGGATTTGACTGGAATATCGAATATTATTCTGAGAAAATCTTGCAGAAAAACTACGCTCAAAATATTCTTATACTCAAGAAAAATACTCACAATACTAATTTCTGAATTTGAGAATGGTGTGATGAGGAAGGAGGGTTACCCTTCTATTTATAGTACTACAACACGGAATAAAATCAACAAGCTGCCTAACTTTGCCCATTTTTTTCTACGCCTAACCTGTTCCACTCAAAGCCTAACTTCATTCATTTTTCAATGCTTAAGGTATAAATTTCAATTGGTGAGGCCCCCACTTGGAACAAGGATTGCAGGAGAGAAAAGGCTACCAATTTAGAAAACCACTTGCAGGAAGAAAAACTAAACAACCTTTTGAAAAGAAAAGGACTGCCACTGTTCCTCTTTTGAAATTAAGTTTGCAGGCATTACTCCACTACCAACCAACTTAGAAAAACAACCAAGCTAGCATTCCAAAATCATTTTGATAACCTCCGTCCCTTAACCACATGTTTATATATATATATATATATAATATTATTATTATTTAAACAATTATAACATATAATAATAATATAATTGAATGAATATTTTATCAGAAATTGTAATTCCACAAAAATATGCCAAACTTTCAACAATTATTTTATGCTAAAATTCCTTCATTTATAACCACATAAAATAAATAAATCCAACATTTATATCCACATCAAATAAATATTTTCTTATCATATAAATCAATATTTAATTATTCACAAATAATATTACAGAATCACATTTATGACAACCAGGCCGTTCCCAGGAAAGAGGGGGCTTTCCGATAAGGATTTCTCCCTATTGGTGTGCAATTAGATGACCAAACCTCTCCTTGACAGAACTTTCTAGACATTGCCAATTATGCTATCTAATAATATTATTCAAATAATATGAATTATTGATTTGATGATGGGCAATACTGTGTAGTGACAATTATTGAAACAACAATAATATAAAAAAAATCATCGCATCAATTATTGAATCAATAAGATAAAATATTGAACAGTAAATACTGTAACAATTATTGAGTAGTGCCTTCTTACGTAAGAATCAATAATTCAAAAATACTATGCAATACCGTGTGCTACTGTACAACCATGCGTATTACTGTATTTTAACCACAAGGTAATCCAATAGTGTTAATGGTAACGATTACGCCATTATTTATAAAAACTCATACTTTGTCATTTTCTTCATCCAACAGTTATTCTGTTATGGGGCCCCTAATGATCAAGGCTAATGCATTTAATATTTCGACAACAAGAATATTCCACGACCAAATGAATATTCCCCGACAACAATGATTATTTTATAACCACTTGCTTATTTTGCAAAATTTGCATATTTCACCCATAACCAAAACATTATATCAAATTAACACTTTATTAATTTAGAATAATGAATAGAGGAAAAATTCAATTTTATTTATAATAAGTTGGGGTCTTACAAATAGCGTACTAAATACAATTCTCCAAATAAAGTCAAAATAATCAAAACTTAAAATTCGAATCAACCTAAATGGTCAAAGGCAAAACTCTCACCACATTAGCCCTGAATCACCCCTCTTTAAACTCGCTTGGGAAGAAAAATACAAGATGAGCCAATTGCTCAAAGACGGATACTGAGATATACAAAAGATATACCATCGATATGAAAAACACCGAGACAAAATATCGAACAAAGCCTCAAGTACAAATATCTGAACGAAAATATAATATCCAAAGATCCGAATGGAATATATCTCGAATCAACATAATTGATTTAAATCAATAAAAGAATAAAGAAATAACGAATCAAGTAACTAACTCAATGACTTGAATCAAACAGATACCAACAAAACTAATCCAATAAAATAATAGGTCAAACAAATGGTCGGAGTTATTTCATACCGAATGAGCTCAGAAATATACCTTGCCACATAGGCAAGTCAAAATAATACCACACAAGCAAGTCAAATGATGCCACACAGGAAAATCAAAACAATGACACAGGCACATCAAAATAATGCCACACAGGCAAGTCAAAATAATGCCACAAAGATAAATCACACATTAGACCGCGAATCTAAATGTATGCAAATCGGATAGGTGTGTTTGGCACAACATCACCAATCCGCATAACATAAAACTAGGGTTAACCCATACGCCTCCCACAACAAAACACCAAATGGCCCACTTCCTCCGGAGCCCAAAATGGAGATGCCGTGGACTAATCACATGCCACGGAAAGTGTCATACCTCTCGTGTTAAGACGACATGTACTGTGGTACCCCCACGGTGGTTATAGCTCGTATACCCTACAAAGATATTCTAACAAAAATTCCATGTCACAACACATGCGACATAATACCAACAAAAGGGTTCTATATGTACATGTTGAACCAAATCAAGTTATAGTCACAAGGTCTCAAAAAGAAGATAGCAACATGTACCGCTCTACAATTATCAAAAATAATTACTAAACATGATATCCTAATTCAAAGAGTACAAATACGAGTCCAATGTGTCAACTCCAAAATGAAACAAATATATGAATTTCACAAGAAATAATTATGTGAAATAATAACAGAATTTGAAACGAGGAACAAAACGAATAAATCAAATTTAACAAAAGTATCGCTGAAAGAGTATGAAATCCGTACCTGATACTTCCAAACCATTTATATCACACTCCACAAAATCTTACCCTCAATTGCCAACGATATCAAATACGAAACGTTATTTGCAACCTAAACATATTCACCTCAAATTAAAAATAACCCAAACTAATAATTCCAAAATAATTCATAATCTATTTAATATGCCTTTAATCATCGCCTTTTATCAATTATTAATACTCCAAAATTTATATTCCAAATATAACTCTTTAAATTCCCTCCGTCCGATCTAATAAAAAGTAATAATAATACAATTATAAGTTACTTACTAATTATAATTTATATTAATATGAAATTAATTTCTCCAATTATATTAATTTTACAAAATAACTCGAATCAAATAATTAATAATCTTTTAATCAACCCCCTTTTTTAACTAATTAATCTACTCGTGTATATAATAGATATATATACATAAAAATTCATCCATGTTTCTATCATACCGCTTGGTCATGCAGCTACGTAAATATATATATATATATATATATATATATATATATATATATATATATATATTTTATAAACTCATGGCCATCATAATAGTTTCTCAGATACCACCCTTTGTAGTAGATTATATACATATCATATGTTTGACTCCTTACTTTATAACTTCGGCCTTTGATTTGATTTTTTTTTTCCTGCAGGTTCAATAACTTAAAAAAAAAACCCATCAAAAGTATAGCATGACTATACGTCTCAGTCTCAAGTGCAATCATATATTATATATTAACAATTGATAATTGATAACTCTCCAGTTCCTATATATACACACATATCTATCCGACAACTTTTTACAAATCAAATCAAATCATTGTTATCTTTCTTATCAAAATTTCTAGCATTAAGTACACGGAAAAAGGAAAAAAAATTCACAGTATTGACAAACCTGTTATATTTTTCTCCTCTTCAGTTCCTTTACAGTCGTTACTCCTCTTCTGTTCTTTTACGTATCAAAACAAATGCCCAGTAGAATTAGGTTTACTTATCTATTTATTTATTAAAGTAACTTATTAGTTTTCTTAATTATACTAGGATTTAATATTACCCATATATGAAAACCCAATTAGTTTTAAGGCCCAATTTAATGAAATTCCTTATTTATTATAGCCCAAATAAATTAAATATAATTTGATCCAAATAAAAACATAGTCCAATTAATATGTTCTAAAACAAAATAATTTTTATTATTTAAAATTTATTTATTTATCACTATTAATAATATTATTATTATTATTTTTTTACTAGGTATTACATCACCTACCCCTTAAAAAGGATTTCGTCCCCGGAATCAAAAGAATGAAATGCAGCAAATTTTCAAAGAGATGCGGATACTCCGCTCGAATAGACTCCTCCATCTCCCAAGTAGCTTCCCGCTCCGAATGATTTTACCACAAAACTTTAACAAAAAGGAATTATCTTCCACAATTTTAATTTAATCAGTTATTTAATTATCTACTAAAAGAATTTAATTTTCCAAACAAAATAAGGAAGAAAATAGGGAAACAAAATCATTAACCTTTTTCAATTTAAATACAATTGTATAAGATAAAATTAATTAATATTTAATTATTAAAAAAAATATAGGTCATTACATAACTAGTAGGTATTTTATTACTAATCGTAACAGACTTGCAGTTTCAAATTTGCAAATCCATTAAACAAAACAATAGAGAAAGAAAGAAATATATTTCCTTAAACAAATCATTAGAGTCCGAAAAAAAATAACAATGTATCACTAATAATATCAGAACCAAATTTCAAGACACGATAAGTAAACATAAATATGTATCTCTCATGAGGTTAAGGGGGGGGTGCGGTACCCTTAACGACCTAATGATGATGGTGCACTTTTTTTTTTTTTTTAGCGCATTAATTATGAGAATAAAAATAAAAATAATAGAGCAAGTTTGAACAAAAACCGTAAAAGGAAGTACAATTTATGGTGTTTTTTCAATAAAAAATGTACTTCCTTTTACAGTTTTTTATTCAAACTTGCTCTATTATTTTTTATTTTTTATTTTTTATTCTCATAATTGTGGTAAAAAAAACAAAAAAAAAAAATAAAATAAAATTAACACAAAGATAATCTTGGACGTTAGTCCTGGTACATTTGCTGCCGGACCCCCCCAATTTATCTCTCGCATGGAAGCAAAGTTATATGCACATTCATATTATGTTTACAGCCATTGAAACATTTTTATTCGCTCCTAATTGTCATTAGAAAAGAGAGGTTGTTAGAATATGAGATCACACACACGCACTCAAACGATAGAGAATTAAGAAAAACACAAGAGATTTACGTGGTTTCCCAATTTGGGTACTCCACAGGCGGCTGGATTGTTTATTGATGATTCCTTAGATGCCTAGGGCTTTACAATAGATAGTATTTATAACTACTAATCCTATTCCAACCCTACTTGACATTATGTCTTAATTACCCATAATGTCCCTCATTAATAAACAACTCAGTCTACGTCTGCTGGGGGCTTTGCCTCCCGCACTTCTGAACCTTCGGTCAACCTCGATGGGCTAGTTCCGCTTAGCTTTCGCCTCTCCGCTCGCCTCCGCCTCCGCCTCCGCCACGCCTGCCTCACTCGCTTGCCTCTGCCCCGCTTCATCGCCTCCATCCTGGCCTCCGCCTCCGCCCCGCCTCCGCCTCGCTTCGCCCGCCTCGCTTCGCCTCTGGCCTCTCCGCCTCGCCTTCCGCTAGGGCTCAAGACTAGCCTTTTTCAACAGCTCCTATATTATGAGTCACAAGTTTCAACAAATCTCCACCTTGATTTAATAACCTCATCCATTTCAAGATAAGTCACTTGTCCAATCCGATCTTGTGGGGAATCCTCCAAACTAACATTCGGAGACATTGATCAAGTTCAAATAATGCTTGAACTTGTCCGCGGTCACAGTCTTTGTCAACATATCAGCTGCATTTTCAGAAGTGTGCACCTTCTCCAATATTACATCCCCAGTAGCTATCAGCTCCCTCACCTTGTGAAACCTTACGCTAATATGCTTGGTCCTTGCGTGATACACTTGATGCTTTGCCAAGTAAATGACGCTCTGACTATCACAATACAGCTGTACTCCACCTTGATCTATGCCCAGCTCATTCACAAAACCCTTCAACCACAATGCTTCCTTGCCAGCCTCAGCCAATGCCATGTACTCAGATTCAGTAGTAGATAGAGATACTAGAGATTGAATCATAGATCTCCAACAAATCGGTCCACCTGCCAGTGTAAACACATACCCTGTTGTAGATCTTAAATCATCCAACCTTCCAGCATAATCCGCATCCACATACCCTACAACTGATATCCGAGCCTCTTGCTTCGCAAACATAATCCCATGATTTGCCGTTCCTCTCAAATATCTGAACACCCACTTAACAGCTTTCTAGTGCTCTCTACCTGGATTGGCCATGTATTTGCTCATTTGTGTCGATCGTGACATGTGCCAAATCGGGTCTTGTACACACCATCGCATACATCAAACAAACCAATGCGCTCGAGATAGGGCACGCTCGACATATCCTCGGATCTCTTCAAACCGATTTGAGACATCAGGTGTAGATAACTCAAGTGACTCGCTAATGAAGTGCTGACCTATTTTGCATTAGCCATATTAAACCTCTCCAACACTTTCTCCACATAATTCTTTTGTGTCAACCACAGCTTTCCAGCTGCTCTATCCCTGCGAATCTCCATCCCAAGTATTTTCCTAGCGGCACCCAAGTCCTTCATGTCAAACTCCTTTCCCAACAAGTTCTTCAACCTGTTGACGTCAATCATGCTCTTTGCAGCAATAAGCATGTCATCCACATAGAGTAACAGAAAAATATAGGAACCATCCTCAAGGCTTTTCACATAAACACAACAATCATACTCACATCGAGTGAACCCAATCCAGATCATAAAGGAATCGAACTTCTTGTACCATTGTCTTGGAGACTGTTTCAGCCCATACAGTGACTTCTTCAACTCAAGATACCATGTGCTCGGGCCTCCATCGCTTGAACCCCTCTCGTCGCTTCCATGAATATCACTTCTTCTAAATCACCATGAAGAAAGGCTGTCTTCACATCCAGCTGTTCTAACTCCAGATCATAGCTAGCCACCAATGCCAAAATAATCCTGATTGAGGTATATCTCACCACCGGAGAAAATACCTCATCATAGTCAATCCCCTTCCTCTGCGAGTATCCCTTTGCTACCAATCGAGCCTTAAACTGTTCATTTTCCTTTTCTGATACACCTTCCTTTTTCTTGTACACCCATTTGCACCCCACTGGTTTCTTTCCGTCAGGCAATTCTGACAATTCCCAAGTTTTGTTTTTCTTCAATGACTCCATCTCCTCCACCATGGCCTCCATCTAATTGTCCCTTTCAGAACTACCAATAGCTTCCTAAAACGTAGACGGATCCCCACTAGTAGTAGATAAAGCATATGCAACCATATCATCAAACCTGTACCTCTCCGGTGGTTTGATAGTGCGTCTGGGTCTCCTTGCGGCTATGCTTTCGTCCTGCTGTTGATGATTTTCCTGTTCCACTGGCGGTGTATTTCCAGTGTCGTAATTCTCCACTTCAATTTGAACTCCCTGCTGCTGTTTGTCGGTTTCTCCACCAGCTTCAGTTTTTTGACCTTCCTGTTGAGTCTTAACCATGGAAGCCTCGTCCAAAACCACATCCCTACTGATCACTACCTTCTTTGCTTTCGGATCCCAAAGCTTGTACCCCTTTACACCTTTCTTATACCCAAGAAAGATACACTGTTTGGACTTGGCATCAAGCTTAGATCTCTCATCACCCGGAACATGTACGTAGGCTGGACATCCGAAGACCCGCATACCCGAGTAATCCACTTCTTTGCCTGTCCACACCTCTTGTGCCACTTTATTACCCAAAGCAGTGCTCGGCGACTTGTTTATGATGTAAACTGCCATGCTCACTGCTTCTGCCCAGAAATCCTTCAAAAGACCTGCATTTAGCCTCATGCACCGTGCCCACTCTGCTATAGTTTTGTTCATTCTTTCTGCCACCCCATTCTGCTGTGGAGTCTTCCTAACAGTCCAGTGACGTTGTATCCCGTGCTCTTCACAAAACTTCACAAATGGCTCGTACTTGTACTCAGTCCCATTATCTGACCCGAGGCACTTAAATTTTCTCCCTGTTTGATTTTCCACTTCAGCTTTCCACACCCTGAATTTTTCGAAGACCTCAGACTTGTGTCAGATGAAGTACACCCAAACCTTTCTCGAAAAGTCATCGATGAAAGTCAAGAAATACAGCGATCCCGCTTTCGAAGCTACTCTCACTAGCCCCCATACATCAGAATGCACATAGTCAAGTTTGCCATTCGTTTTGTTTATCGCACTCTTAAACTGCACCTTACACTATTTTTCCAATACACAGAACTTGTAGAAATCTAACTTGCACGACTTTATCCCTTTCAGCAGATTTCTCTTATGTAATTCCAGCATCCCACGTTCTCCCATATGCCCCAACCGCATATGCCATAGTGTAGTATCATCAATATCCCCCGCTGTAGTAGCAGCAACTCCACCTACAACTGTACTCCCTATCATCCGATAGATGTTTTCGTTAACCTTAGAACCCTTCATTATTACCAGAGCACCCTTCGTCACTCTCATGGCTCCACCACCAGTTTTGAATTCCCAGCCATTAAAGTCCAGGGTTCCTAATGAAATCAGATTCTTCCTTAAACCTGGGATATGTCTCACCTCAGCCAGAGTTCTCACAACACCATCGAACATCTTTATTTTCACTGTGCCTATTCCAATGATGTTGCACGAAGCATCGTTACCCATTAAAATTGTCCCACAGTTCACCGATTTATAGGTGTCAAACCATTCCCTGTTAGGTGTTATGTGAAATGAACATGCTGAATCCAAAATCCACGAGTCTGTCACGTCTGTGTTTGTAGAAACTAATAACATATCCCCATCATTCGATGACTCCTCCACGACGTTTGCTGATTTCGTAGATTCTATTTGTTTCCCTGTTCCTTCACCCTTATTCTTGTATGGATAGTCCCTTTTGAAGTGTCCTGTCTCGCGACATCTGAAACACTTGTACTCCTTAGGCTTAGGTGTCCTGCCCCTCGACTTCGATTTCCCCTGCGTTCCTGGTTTACCTCTATCCGATTTTCTACCACGTTACTCTCCACCTTTTACCACCAAATTTTCTTCACCGAAATACCCTCGGATTGTTGCTTCATTGGTTAAACATTAGTAAGCGTATGACTTCTTCCAACTTCAGAGTTTGTTTTCCCCATAGGAGAGTTGTCACAAGATTCTCCATGGAACCAGGTAGAGAACACAGTAACATCAACGCCTGGTCTTCTTCTTCGAATTTCACTTCAATCCTTAGTAAGTCACTAATTATTTGATTGAACGTGTGAATGTGTTGAATAAGTTCGGAACCTTTAATCATCTTTAACCCAAACAATTTTTTCTTCAGAAACAGTTTATTTGTCAATGACTTTGACATATACCTGGATTCCAATTTACTCCATACACCAGATGGCGATTCATCTCCGATCACGTGATACATAACCTCGTCCGCCAAACACAAACGAATTGTACTCACTGCCTTCGCTTGGAGTTCATCCCAGTCATCGATTGTCATAGACTCTGGTTTCTTCTTTAACGCCTTCACTAAATCCTCGCCGCATCAATGCATCCTTTACCCTCGCTGCCATAGCCAAAATTCCCAAATTCCCATCAAACTTCATCACATCAAACTTTGTCACCGATGAATTTGATGTCATCGTTCTTCACGTGTTAAACCCGAGCTCTGATACCAATTTGTTAGAATATGAGATCACACACACGCACCCAAATAATAGAGAATTAAGAAAAACACAAGAGATTTACGTGGTTCCCCAATTTGGGTACTCCACAGGCGGCTAGATTGTTTATTGATGATTCCTTAGATGCCTAGGGCTTTACAATAGATAGTATTTATAACTACTAATCCTATTCCAACCCTACTTGACATTATGTCTCAATTACCCATAATGTCTCTCATTAATAAACAACCTGTACCGTACCGCGGGGGACTTCACCCCCCGCACCCTCCCGCGACCTTCGGGTCAACCCTGATGGGCTAGTGCGTCGCTTCGATCCGCTCCACTACGCTCGGGACCTTCGGCCCAAGCTCCGCTAGGCTCCGCACTAGCCTTTTTCAGCGACTCCCATATTATGAGTCACAAGTTTCTAAATAATTATAAATGGTGAAATAATGTTGATAATAATAATTGCATTAACTTCTTGCAAAAAATGGGCACAAACACCGTTTTCACACCGACTTTCTTTTGGTAAATGAAGTTGAACTTTCTGCAAGTGTTAAAATAAGTGACAACTGATGAATATCCTATCTGCTTGGTCCAACATACCAGTTAAACGCCAACATATTCAAGAGTATTGAAAAACACGTATGATTTGTAAACTTTTACAACTTACTGATTTCTTTGTAGCTTCCACGGGCATATTTGCAGCTCTTGCAGAAGGACTTGCCAACTTCATGATCCTGTTACACTGACTACTATAAGGGATGACTGCAGTGCCTGCATGATCATTGGCACCCTGTTTATTAAACACTATAGGGCATGGAGAAAAGTTAATATAAAATAAGCAAAAGAATACCTTCTTTCACAACACTAGGTAAATTTTCTGCCAAAACAGAGCCACGATTTTCCTCATCTTTTTGCCACTGAGTTGTTCCGAGAGCAATTTCTTTGTCACAATAACTACAATTATCTATAATCTGCTGACCATAGCTATCCAGCACATACTTCACTGGTGCTAAAGTTGAGTCTACATCAGGAATACCTTGCCTGCGATCTAAATTTATCAGACATGAATGAGATTCACTGATTTTTAAGCGCTTTCTATCTGGCTCTTTAAGTTCAAACTGTGAAAAATCAGCAAGAGCTTTTCTATATAGGCTAGTTGCTTTGTTGCTCAAAACTGTAGCACTATCATTCCTACATGAACCTGAGGCCAATTCCTCCTTTTGCTTCACAGCCTTAAGCTTTAATTCATTTTCCCTAATTGCAATTAGCTGTCGAAGGTCTTGAAGTTTACTACTATTCAAACGAACATTTTGGTTACCTCCATGTTCATGTTCTGCTTTATTTTTGTTAAGAAGATTGATATTTTTGACATGAGATCTTTGCTTGCCTAATAGGGGCCAACCACTCTTAGAAGAGACTCCGTTAATTTTGGTCATTGATGAGACAAATGTACGACTCAAAGATGCTTTTCTAGGCACCATGGTGTCATTTCTGGCATTTCCTGGCAACATTTGCACTTTTGCAAACGAAGCAGCAGGTGGTCTTCTACTTCCATCTACTCCTAGTGTTTCACTTTTAGTTTCACATGCATTTCCTTGTCTGTACTCTTCAGAGTCGCTGCCGGCTGCCGCTATCATCATCCGAAAAGCTTATTACAAATGGCCCTAGATTCTTCTCAAACTTGTTACGATGATTGGGATGTACAGGATATCTAGAAGCTACACTAACAAACCTTGCAGGATTACTGGTCGATACAGACTTCCCTGCAGAGTTGGCAGGAAACATCAAAAGACAGGTTTATTTTCATATATAAATATCTGCACAATCAAAAAAATATACAATCCTGTAGTAAGTAACTATATAAGGCAGGGATATTCTTGACATTCCAAAATGAAGTCTCCTAGATAGTGCTTTAAAATGTCATTATATATAAAGAAACATGCATTAAAAAAGTATATAGAAATATAAAACCCGGCATGAAGACATTGATAGCAATACGGAGGAAATTCCCATCGGGAACAAGGGTTCTGCCTGACCCTACTCAAGCATGCATATCAAGTTAGAGCATTAAAAAACTGTATATGAATATAAAACCTTAAATATATGGTATAATAACCTCGTCAACCGGAAATATATCTATCTACCACTAAATTTTATGAAACATATTATCGTTTCGAAGTTTTGAGGAAAAACAAGAAGTAACCCATGTGAAAATTTACGGAACCGGAAAACAATCCTTTGTGGTCCTCCATACATGAGGTATAATCACTAAATATTGAAGTGTAACAGTTGACACCTACCAGTCTTGCCGGTCCTACATTTTTTTTCACCTGAGCAACATGAGCCGGCAGCTTTAGAACTGAAGTTCTACCATCCAACTGAGTAGCGGTGGCAGCTGGAATTTCCTATGAGAAAGAATTTACTAATTTAAGTCTGAAAATCAGGTACCCCAAATAAAACTAAAACTGATATTCTGTGTCCCAAAATGAGATGCCCAACTCTTAAATAGACTTAAAAATGAAATGAAATTCCAAATGTTTCCTTAATGGAAAGAGATTAAAAGTGATTTGGCCTTCTTTCATATACTATAATTGTTAAAACTGAGATAGAAGGTGATCTATTCATAAAGACTATTTGTGACGCCCCCAAAATAGGTATACATCATCCATCTTGAGTCGCCAAATGCATGGTACAAAATTCAAATACAACTTAATTTTACAACAGTCGTGTAAAATACGACAAAACATATGCTGTGAGTTTTAATACAAATATTGTCATCTAGACAATATCCATACTCAATTGAGTCCTCATTACATTTATTATCACACTATTTAATGTAATAATGAGGACTACTAATGCTATTATCCGGACCGTCTACTCCGCTTTCCGACTAGTCCTCAAGCACGTTCTCATTTCGTGAAGAGAACAATGAAAGTAAAAAGGTGAGCTCAACTAGCCCAAAGAAGAAATATTATAACTAAGATAATCTGTAATAAATTATCATTAACCTTCAATAGTGTTAAACTGATACAATATAACAAACATCAAGTTTAACTGCAGCGGAACAAGCAATCCATTAAAAGAGTCAAGTAGAGAATAAAATCTACTATCTTTTGTGATTTAAAAGGTTTTCATCACTTTTATCGTTGGGACTTAGCTTAATAAACAATACACATCATCCCTGCACTACGGCCAAAGATATTCATTAGTATCACAACCACAAATTATCCATGCATTACGGGCCAAGGATATTCGTGTATTCATCAATGGTCATGATCATGCCAACAACTATCCATCAATGCACTACGGGCCAATGAGGACTTTTACCACATCATTTGTAACATTACGGTCATGATTATACCGATTAATCCCTGGTTATAAACATACCAAGTCCATCTATGCACTACAGGCCACAGATGACTTTCAACATAATATAAACATGAGGATGATGACAATGATATAAGAATTCAATAAAACAAGTTCAAGAATTAATTTATCTAGGAACTAATAACGTCCAAATTGTCAACATGATACTTCTTTGTAGAGTAAAATTCAAGAATGCTCAGAAGAATATTTTTATGAAAAGATACTAGATGAAGCGCAAATATCAAGGATATTCCATTAATTTCATGGAGTATAGAAGTCAAAACTTTAACCAACTGAGTATAATAAAGAATAGAATAACAAAAGAAATCACCGGGCATGCGATAGATCGCACTGCATAAAGTTATTCCAAATGTAATAATAAATAACGGAACCAGTCGAACGCAGAACGCATGCATGGGATATTCCAATGTAATAATAAATAACGGAACCGTGTCAAAGTAAATTCGCATCAAGCTGGGATGTTCCAACAGTAATAATAAATAACGGAACCAAAGTCATGTGTAAATGCACGCATGTGATGTTCCAATGAATAATAAAGAATGGAAAAATGTAAGAATTTCACCATGTGATACGGTGATTGCGATAAACAAAGTTATTCCAACATAATGATAAAGAATGGAATAATGTAAGAATTTCACCAAGTATAGGGTAGGCCAGGTGTATACAAAAGTTATTCCAATGAATAAAAAAATTGAATAATAGAAGTTCTCTTCATGAATACGAAAGAATAATACCCATTACCTTAGAACAAAATGGATATAGGAGTAGTGAAGTAGCAGAACACTTTTCTTCTTTCCCTCTATAGTTTATCTCTCTAGAGTTTCAGTGAATTCGTAAGAAATAATGAAGGAATGGGCTTTATTTATAGGAGAATGGACCTGAATAGTAACTAATTCTGAAGCGGTCCAAATTGATTTACTTTTTAAATGCATACGGTCAGATTGGTTTACTATAAAATATTATAATAAAACAAAATCTTTTAAATAAAATATAATATATTCTATTTATAATCTAATAAAACGAATAACTTTATAAAAGTATTCTCGTATATAAAAGATTTTACTATGCAAATACTATGCAGCACTATACAAACACTATGCATAATAAAATATAATATATTCTATTTATAGTCTAATAAAACGAATAACTTTATAAAAGTATTATGTTTTATATAAAAGATTTTACTATGCAAAATACTATACATAATAGTAATATAATATATTCTATTTATAGTATAATAAAATGAATAACTTTATAAAAGTATTTTGTTTTATATAAAAAGCTTTTTCTGCTTTTATTACATTAATAATACTAATAAAAAAACTTCATCATCATTATTATAATTCACACTATTAATCGACTGTGTCGTTCCCAAGAAAGAGGTGGCTTTCAATAAGAATTTCTCCCTATCATGCCATGCAATTAGGTGACCAAACCTCTCTTCAAGAACTTCTAGACATCGTTAATATTGTAAATAATAATATTAATAACTCTGTCATCTTAATTATTGATTTAATAATATAAAAAATATCGACAATAATTGAATCAAATAACGTGAGATACTATGTAACAATTACTGAAACAATAATTGAACAAAACTGAGTGACTTCTCACGTAAGCATCAATTAAACTTAGGTAGGTCATACTAGCGAAAGAATTCTCCGTCTCTCCCCTCCTAGTTCTTATCTCACATTTCAGCCAGGGATCATATCCCTAAGCTTTGATACCAACTGTGACGCCCCCAAAATAGGTATACATCACCCATCTTGAGTCGCCAAATACATGGTACAAAATTCAAATACAACTTAATTATACAACAGTCGTGTAAAATACGACAAAACATATGCTGTGAGTTTTAATACAAATATTATCATCTAGAAAATATCCACACTCAATTGAGTCCTCATTACATTTATTATCACACTATTTAACAGAATAGTGAGGACTACTAATACTATTATCTGGACCGTCACTCCGTTCCCCGACTAGTCCTTGCTACGTTCTCATTTCCTGCAGAGAACAATGAAAGTAAAAGGGTGAGCTCAACTAGCCCAAAAAGAAATATTATGACTAAGATAATACAGAATAAATTATCGTTAGCCTTCAACAGTGTTAAACTGATACAATATAACAAACATCAAGTTTAACTGCAGTGGAACAAGCAATCCATTAAAAGAGTCAAGTAGAGAATAAAATCTACTATCTTTTATGATGTAAAAGGTTTTTCATCACTTTTATCGCTGGGACTCAGCTTAATAAATAATCCACATCATCCCTGCACTTCGACCAATGATATTCATTAGTATCCAACCACAAATTATCCATGCACTACATGCCAAGGATATTCGTGTATTCATCAATGGTCATGATCATGCCAACAACTGTCCATCAATGCACTACGGGCCAATGAGGACTTTTACCACATCATTTGTAACATTACGGTCATGATTATACTGATTAATCCCTGGTCATAATCATACCAAGTCCATCTATGCACTACAGGCCACATATGACTTTTAACATAATATAAACATGAGGATGATGACAATGATATAAGAATTCAATAAAACAAGTTCAAGAATTAATTTATCCAGGAACTAATAACGTCCAAATTGTTAACATGATACTTCTTTGTAGAGTAAAATTCAAGAATGCTCAGAAGAATATTTTCATGAAAAGATACTTGATGAAGCGCAAATATCAAGGATATTCCACTAATTTCATGGAGTATAGAAGTCAAAACTTTAACCAACTGAGTATAATAAAGAATAGAATAACAAAAAAAATCACCAGGCATGCGATAGACCGCACAGACAGGTTATTCCAATAGAATAATAAATAACGGAACCATGTCATGCGTAAACGCACAGACATGATATTCCAATAGAATAATAAATAACGAAACCAGTCAAAGTAAATTACGACCAAGCAGGATGTTCCAACAGAATAATAAATAACGGAACCGGTCATGTGTAAATGCACGCATGGATGTTCCAATGTAATAATAAAGAATAGAACAACAGAAGAATTTTACCATGTATGCGGTACTTCGCATAAACAAGTTATTCCAACATAATGATAAAAAATGGAAAAACAGAAGAATTTCACCAAGTATAGGGTAGACCGCGTATACAAGTTATTCCAACAGAATAAAACAAAATAGAATAACAGAAGTTCTCTTCATGAATACGAAAGAAATAATACCCATTACCTTAGAACAAATTGGATATATGAGTAGTGAAGTAGCAGATCACTTTTCTTCTTTCCCTCTATAGTTTCTCTCTCTAGAGTTTCAGTGAATTCATAAGAAATAATGAAGGAATGAGCTTCTATTTATAGGAGAATGGACTGAATAGTAACTAATTCCTGAACGGTTCAGATTGATTTACTTTTAAACGGACAGTCCAGATTGGTTTACTATAAAATATTCTAATAAAACAAAATCTTTTAAATAAAATATAATATATTCTATTTATAATCTAATAAAACCAATAACTTTATAAAAATATTCTGTTTTATATAAAAATATTTTACTATACAAACATTATGCGCGCAATTAGGTGACCAAACCTCTCCTTGGCAGAACTTCTAGACATCGTTAATATTGTAAATAATAATATTAATAACTCATCTATCTTAATTATTGATTTAATAATATAAAAATATCGACAATAATTGAATCAAATAACGTGAGATACTATGTAACAATTCATCAAGCAATAATTGAACAAAACGAGTGACTTCTCATGTGAGCATCAATTAAACTTAGGTAGGTCATACCAGAAAGAATTTCGCTCTCTCCTCCTAGTTCTTATCTCACATTTCACCAGGATCATATCCTAAGCTTTGATACCTAACCTGTGACGCCCCCAAAATAGGTATACATCACCCATCTTGAGTCGCCAAATACATGGTACAAAAAATTCAAATACAACTTAATTATACAACAAGTGTAAAATACGACAAAACATATCTTTGTGAGTTTTAATACAAATATTATCATCTAAAAATATCCACACTCAATTGAGTCCTTATTACATTTATTATCACACTATTTAAATGTAATAGTGAGGACTACTAATACTATTATCTGGACCGTCACTCCGTTCCCCGACTAGTCCTTGCTAGGTTCTCATTTCCTGCAGAGAACAATGAAAGTAAAAGGGTGAGCTCAACTAGCCCAAAAAGAAATATTATGACTAAGATAATACAGAATAAATTATCGTTAGCCTTCAATGTGTTAAACCGATACAATATAACAAACATCAAGTTTAATCTGCAATAAACAAGCAATCCATTAAAAGAGTCAAGTAGAGAATAAAATCTACTATCTTTTATGATTTAAAAGGTTTTTCATCACTTTTATCGTTGGGACTCAGCTTAATAAATAATCCACATCATCCCTGCACTACGACCAATGATATTCATTAGTATCACAACCACAAATTATCCATGCACTACGGGCCAATGATATTCGTGTATTCATAAATGGTCATGATCATGCCAACAACTATCCATCAATGCACTACGGGCCAATGATGACTTTTACCACATCATTTGTAACATTACGGTCATGATTATACTGATTAATCCCTGGTCATAATCATACCAAGTCCATCTATGCACTACAGGCCACATATGACTTTTAACATAATATAAACATGAGGATGATGACAATGATATAAGAATTCAATAAAACAAGTTCAAGAATTAATTTATCCAGGAACTAATAACGTCCAAATTGTCAACATGATACTTCTTTGTAGAGTAAAATTCAAGAATGCTCAGAAGAATATTTTCATGAAAAGATACTTGATGAAGCGCAAATATCAAGGATATTCCACTAATTTCATGGAGTATAGAAGTCAAAACTTTAACCAACTGAGTATAATAAAGAATAGAATAACAAAAGAAATCACCAGGCATGCGATAGACCACCACACGATAAAAGTTATTCCAATGTAATAATAAATAACGGAACCATATGTCAAAACGCATGCATGTGATATTCCAACAGAATAATAAATAACGGAACTGTGTCAAAGTAAATTGCACCGGCTGGGATGTTCCAATGTAATAATAAATAATGTAACCGTGTCATGTGTAAATGCACGCAGACAGGATGTTCCAACAGAATAATAAAGAATGGAACAACAAAAGAATTTCACCATGTATGCGGTACTTCGCATAAACAAGTTATTCCAACATAATGATAAAGAATGGAATAACAGAAGAATTCACCAAGTATATGGTAGACCGCGTATACAAGTTATTCCAACAGAATAAAACAAAATAGAATAACAGAAGTTCTCTTCATGAATACGAAAGAAATAATACCCATTACCTTAGAACAAACTGGATATAGGAGTAGTGAAGTAGCAGATCACTTTTCTTCTTTCCCTCTATAGTTTATCTCTCTAGAGTTTCAGTGAATTCGTAAGAAATAATGAAGGAATGAGCTTCTATTTATAGGAGAATGGACTGAATAGTAACTAATTCTGAACGGTCCAGATTGATTACTTTTAAGCGACAAATTCGTATTGGTTTACTATAAAATATTCTAATAAAACAAAATCTTTTAAATAAAATATAATATATTCTATTTATAATCTAATAAAACGTAATAACTTTATAAAAGTATTCATTTTATATAAAAAATATTTTACTATACAAATACTATGCATGCACTATGCAAACACTATGCATAATAAAATATAATATATTCTATTTATAGTCTAATAAAATGAATAACTTTATAAAAGTATTACATTTTATATAAAAAGATTTTACTATGCAAAACACTATGCATAATAGAATATAATATATTCTATTTATAGTCTAATAAAATGAATAACTTTATAAAAGTATTTTGTTTTATATAAAAGCTTTTACATTTTATTACATTAATAATACTAATAAAAAAACTTCATCATCATTATTATAATTCACACTATTAATCGACCAGGTCGTTCCTGTGAAAGAGGGGCTTTCAATAAGGATTTCTCCTATTGGCGCCTTAATTAGGTGACCAAACCTCTCCTTGGCGTAACTTCTAGACATCGTTAATATTGCAAATAATAATATTAATAACTCATCATCTTAATTATTGATTTAATAATATAAAAATATCGACAATAATTGAATCAAATAACGTGAGATACTATGCAACAATTCATCAAGCAATAATTGAACAAAAGCTGAGTGACTTCTCACTAAGCATCAATAATCAATACCATGTGCTTACGCATACCACACGTATTCTCGTACTTTTAACACCGGGTGTTTCAACGATTAATCAGTAAAACTTCCGCCGTTATTTTCATAAAATATTTTTGTCATTTTCTTAATCCGACAATAATTCCGTTGTGGGGTCCACTAATGATTGTGCTTGTCGCATTTAGTATTCCCTCGTTAAAACGTAATATTCCCCGACCAATCGAATATTATATAACAACTTGCGTACTTTGCAAAATTTATAAATATTACCCACAACTTTAACATTATATCAAATCCACACCATAATATTAAAAAAAATATTTCGAGAAATTTAAATCTTTATTCATAAACTTTGGGGTCTCACACTATTGAACCCACTACTGGAAAAAATTAAACACAAAATAGACCAGCTGTGAAATCAGTTCGTATTAGAAAAGAGGTAAACACAAAACAACAGAATAAAGCAAAGAACAAAAAAAACAAAACAAAAAAAGTAATTACAAGTTGAATAGACCTTCAAACAGGAGCCGCAACGATCAGTCTATACATGAGTTGATAGAAGAGAATGGGAAAAGGAACAGAATAACATTCTTACAAACAAAATTTGGGTTGAAGGAAATACATTATCGTCGGATGATGCAGAGATCTCTCTTTCTTCTTTATCTTTGGAGAAATTGTTTGGATTAGGGTTTGCTGAGGGAGCTTTCATCTTCAGTTGCTCATAGCGCTCCTCCATTTTTCACTCAACAAGTGTAGGGGGACATTTTTTTAGTGGCATTCTAGTGAACTTTATTTTTTTTTTTGTAGTATCTTCTAGAAAATGTATAGTATTTATTTTAACCGAAATTTTTATAAAAAATAGTGTTTTAAGTATAATTTGGATACATACAAGAAACATGATATATACAATCTATACAACCCTGTTTCTTATATGTATCCAAATTACACCTAAAACACTGTTTTCTGTCAAAATTCTGGTTGGAATAAATACTATATATTTTTTGGGAGGTACTACAAAAAAAACCAAAAAAAGGTCACTAGAATGTCACTAAAAAAATGTCCCCCTAGAAGGACTCTTTTTCACTCTCTATATATCTCTCATCTTGTTTCTCTCTCTTCACAATGGCGGTTGGGACCTTTGACGAAATGCAGAGCAGCAGAGGAAAATATGAAAATATTCACATAAAATGTGTGTACCCGAAGTACCAAAATGCCCCTCGTACGTCGTCTTCGTATATTCATATTCTCACATCATTCACATTTACTATTACTGTTACTGTTACAAAGGTTCACCGTTTACACGCTTCACTGCTACATTAATATATTAAATATACTAAAACATGACACCATAGCTTGACATATGTCATCCTCAAAATTCAACACATGTCCTGCCTAATTAATACTCTTTAAGACCCTTAACAAAACACATGTCTTATCTGATTAACGTGTTCATCCATTATTCCAGTTTTTATATTATTGTTACTTAATTATTATCTCATAAAATCACTACTTTTAAATCTTACATTAATATTTTGATTTTATAATCCCATAAATCACTACAAATATAAATTGTTCTGATAATGATGACTGTTCTAATATTATCATTTCTAATATAATTATTATCTCCTAAAATCACTACTTTTTTAATCTCAAATTAATATTTTGAATTTATAATCCCCTAAATCACTATAAATCTAAATTATTTTGGTAATGTCAACTGTTCTGATATTATCCTTTTTAATTTAATTATTATCTCCTAAAATTATTACTTTGTTATATTATCATTATTGAGCTATTATCATTACTCTCCGTTATTTAACCTAATTTTAATTCTATAAATACAACATAATATTATACCATTTATAATTATATTACAACATATTATTATACAGCTTAAAACATTTAAAATAAAATTAAAAGAACAAATACTATCAATCATAACTAACTTACTATTTATAATCCCCAAAATTCACTACTTTTAGTTATGGGTAAAATGCGCAAAATTTTCAAATAAGCAAGTGGTTATAAAATATTCATTGTTGTCGGAGAATATTCGTTTGGTCGTGGAATATTCTTACTGCTTGGGAATATTAAATGCGACGAAGCCTTGACCTTTGTGTGGGCCCCATAACGGAAAGCGATTGGATGAAGAAAATAACAAGTATAAGTTGTTTATAAATAACTGCCAGAAGTTGTTATCAATTAATCATCGTTGGAATACTCATTGGTTTAAAACACACAGAAGACACTGCAGTATTACACCAATTATTGATTCTTACGTAAGAAGGCTTTCGCTTTCAATAATTGTTACAATAATTCTTTGCTCAATATTTTATTTTATTGATTCAATAATTGCTACGTTGATATTTGATATTATTGTTGTTTCAATAATTGTCACTTCTACGATTTTTCATTATCGGATCAATAATTCATATTATTTGAATAATATTATTAGATAACATTATTGGCAATGTCTAGAAAGTTCTGTCTAAGGAGAGGTTTGGTCACCTAATTGCGCGCCAGTAAGGAGAAATCCTTATTGGAAAGCCCCCTCTTTCCTGGGAACGGCCTGGTTGTCAATATTGTGATTCTATAATATTATTTATGAATAATTAATTATTGATTTATATGATAAGAAAAATATTCATTTTATGTGAATATAGATGGAGAAAATTTTTAATGTGACAATTGTTGAAAATTGATATTTTATTTTTTCTGATAAAATAATTCATTTAAATATATTATTATATTATAATAATATAATAATGGTGATATTTTTACATTGAATGTGTGATATATGAATAAATGAGGAGGAAAAAATATTTAACACATGTTTTGTGTGTTGATGGACCCCATTTTTGACTTAAATTTGATTATAGCCTGTAAAATCGTTCGTATGTGGATTTCGGTCAATTTCTGTTTGGAATTTTGAAACACTTTCTTCTGCAAAATTGTAGAGAATTAAATTTTCTATAGAATGGACATAAGATTTGAATTTTTTAGATAAAAGGTCTGTCTATTATGAATTATTGAAGTTCCAGAATATTGGGTCTAAATTAATTTTATTACAAAAAATGTTAAAAATATGTTTTTCATTTTGGTGGGCCCCACTTGCATGTATAAGATGCTAAAATTTAGATTTTAAATTGTGCGTATAATATTTTTATAAATATTATTATTTTATTAATTTTTCTGCTTTGGTGTTTTAAGTATTTTTCTATAAATAGGGTGCTTAGGTTAAAATTGAAAATCACACTAGAAATTGAAGTTTTCTCTCTTTGTAATATCGAGCATATTTTTGTGAGTATTTTGATACTTTGAGTGTTGCTATACGGTGCAAGTTCCTTTCAGCGTTATATCTAATATTCCAGCTAGAAGTACTATTCTTTTGAGGTGAGGGATGTTATTTTTTTTATAAATGATATTATTTCTTTCAATATCATTATGCTGGAATATTGGTAAGATTTTTCTTGTGAATTTCTTATCTTTTTATGTCGGGGTTACTATCCACGAGTTACTATTCACGAGTTACTATTCATGAGTTACTATTCACGAGTTACTATTCACGAGTACTATTTACAAAGCATGATGATTTTTCTTGTGGAATTTCTACCTTTTAGTGTCGGAGTTACTATTCACATATACAATACTATTCAGGAATACGACACTATTCACAGAAAAATTAAATTTGCTTTTCTGTGTCCAAGATTGTCTGTTATGGTTCCTATCTTTGATTGGATCTATGTTTTGATCTTCATTCTTGAATTCTGCTCCACATTATTATGGAGTATTTTTGAACTTGGATTGTCTAAAATACGAATCCTTAATATTTGTTCTTTTGTCTCACTGGATTCGTTTTCTTTCAAATATATTTTTTAGCATCCTCTGTCCTAAATGATGATATTACTGAATATCTTTGGCTTGTAGTGCAAAGATGAATGATTTCTTGATGAATATCTTTGGCTCGTAGTGCAAAGATGAGCAGTGTTGAGATGAACACATATTGATCGATTAATATCTTTGGCACAGTAGTGCAAAAGATGACTATTTGATTCAAGATGTATATTGATTGATGTTACAGGGACAAAATATCGATGATGGACTTTTAAATTCATAGATGATAGTAGATTTCATTCTTTACTTAACTCTTTTAATGAATTATTGTTTTCGTTGTAGTTGTTGATCTAAAACTTGTTGTCTATTGTATTCTATCAGATTTTTCCCTGTTGAAGACTAAGGATAATTTTTTGTACATTATCTTAGTCATAATATTCTTTACTGGGCTAGTTGAGTTCACCCTTTTCCTTTTTGTTCCATTTTTCTTCTCAGGAGGCGAGAATATAGCGGGTACCAAGATAGTTGTTTTAGTAGTCCTAACTATTCTGTAAAATAGTGTATCAATAATTGTAATGAGGACTTTATTTGGGTGAATATTTTCTAGAAGATAATATTTGTATTTAAACTCACAGCATAAGTGTTGTCATATTTTGTACGACAATTGTAATAATGAAGTTGTAGTTATTTCTATACCATGTATTTGGCGACTCAGAATAGGTTGGTTGGATTGGACCTATTTTGGGGGCGTCACAGTTGGTATCAGAGCTTAGGGATATGATCTCTGGCGAAGATCGGGAAATATAACTAGGAGGGGAGAGATGAGTAAATCCTTCGCTAGTGTGTCCTACCTAAGCTTATTTGTTGGCCGGTCATAATATATGGATATTATGTGATATGTTAATTTGTTTAATTAACCCTTGTTTTATGACAGTTTTTAAGAATGGTAGCTGAGAACGTTAACAATGGAATGTATGTGACCACAGAACAACCTTCAATCATCAACCAGGAGAACGTGCAACAGGATGACAATATTCCTCTTGTAAATAACACTAACGAGCAAACGATGAATGATGGGATGTTTAGAAACTTTTTACAGTTCATGAAAAATTAGACGAGGGAGACTCGCGTGTTAGTTACCAGTAGGCACGATAGATATCTAGAAGGGGGGCGGGGTTGAATAGATAATTTAAACTTTTTATTTAAAACCCGTTAAGTTGATAGCAATCAATACATAGCAGAATGAGTATATGTGAAAAACCTTTTGATATATATCTTGAGTTAATGAGATTAAGGCAGTTATGACAGTTATAACAGATATTGCAGTTATAGAAGTTATATTAACACAATAGTTTTAAGTGGTTCAGAGCATTAAAAGCTCCTAGTCCACTCTTCTACTCCTTGAGTAGGAAATCCACTAAGGATGTTTGTTACACTTCTTGAATCTCACAGATTCCTTCTAGATCAGCAGTCTAGGTACTTCTTAGTTCACTCTTGAACTCTTCAAGTTCAGTAACTTGGTATCTTACAGTTCATTTAGAACTCTTCAAGTCCTTCAGACTTGGAACTCTTACTTCAGATGATTAAATGTTGTTCAGATCGTGATTGATGCTATTCAGTTTCTAGTAAGTGCTTGTTCAAAAGAACTGAATAGCTGAGTAAGCTTTTCCTTTTTCTCAGATCGTAGAGTTGAGCGTTAAGTGTTCTTGTATATTTTTGTTCATTGCTTGCTTATCTCTCTTATGTGTCTGTATCCTGTATATATGAGATCCTTAAAATCTATCCGTTGAAGTCCTCTGATGAAGCATTAAATGCGTTTGACATTTCTGAGCTTTGAATGAGACATTTTTGCATATCTTCTGACTTGCCTTCTGGCCCACTGACACGGCAGAATGCTTTCTCACCTAACACCTGAAAAGGTGTTTTCCTCTGTCCCATGGTCCTTTTCTTATTAACTACATTTCTTTTGATCAATACTAAGGATATTTTTGTACCGTTGGGACTGGTGAGAGCTTCAACGTTTAAAACCCATTCCTCAATTGTTGGAATAAATCTTCAAACAGAAGATATATTTTGATCCTGCAGACATAAGAGAGATGACACTCTACGATCCATATCGTGGAGTCTTTTCATACTTCGAATAGAACACTACAATTTCTTTCAAGACTTTCCACACTACGATCCTTTAACACTACGATCAGTACTTGCTCGTCTTGTCAATTCCGCATTTCTGAGAGCACACTACGATCTCTGAGTTAGCTCGAAAAACGTCTGGACCACTCTACGATTCCTTGAGAGTCCCTCAATGCAGATACACTACGATCACTTCAGCACTACGATCTTGCCTTAGATTCTATATTTTGGTTGATCAGGCGGATAGACTACTAGCCTATTTATTTCTTTCTAGCCATAGATCAACCTAACAGATTTGATCTTTTTATCTATACAAGTGAACACTAAAGGCTAAGATCAGCTTAACAATTTTGATCTGACACTAAGTCTTTGTACATATATTCCTTGAAGGACTTTACAAAATCAAGAGTATTTACATTAAACATCAAATCACAATATGCATTAGAATTGTTGGAATTATCCTCTGCCTCTGCCTTTGCCTCCCTGACCTCCCCGATCTCCTTTGTCTTTATTCTCCCCCTTTATGTCAGCATCAAGGGTTCTAATGTCGTCGGAAAGGCGAGCAACTCCTTGGACAAGCTCCTTGAGCTGACTCTTGGTCTGAGAAATGTCTTCTCTATTTTCTTCGATTAGAGCTTCAAACCTAGCTTCTCTTTGCTGAAGGATGGAAAGAATGTTGTCTATTTGTTGGCCGCTGTTGACATAGAATTGTTGAAATTCTTTGACAGCAGTCTGAAAATTTTGAATGCTTTGTATCATTTGCTGGTTCTGAGATTCTTGAGTTTTCTGTAGAATCAAGACAGCATCCCGATGTCTTTTAGCTGCGAGGAAGTGAATATCAACCCTGTCTTTTATGCTTTGTAGCATTTCTTTGATAATCTCTTTGAGTGTTTTAGACAGTTCAGAGCTCAGGGAGCTTGGAAGGTTGTTTGCAATATTGATCATGGATGTCAATCTCAGCTATATCAGTGCAATATGATCTTCAAGACTCTCGTCCAGTTCCTTGACCATTTTCACAGACATGGCTGATAGATCAGCCTTTGTAGACAATTCTGAAAGAATTTCATCCAGTTGGGGAAATTTTAAGGAGGAAGGTGGTGTATTGTTGAATTGTTCTTTCAGTGAGCAGAGAGAAAGTTCAAGATTGAAGCATTCATTTCTGGACGAGGAAGGGATATTTGATGGAGGGGCCTGGTTTTGGATGGTGAAATTTGGTGACTCTACCATCAGAGGTGTACACTCTACCAAAGGGCTAGAGTTAGTAATCGTAGAGATGATAGGATTTGGTAGCCTTATGAGGTTGGTTATATTTGGTTCCTCAGTTACAGGATTTTGGGACTCTGTAACTGGAAATTGGTTTTGGGGATGAAGAATTACTTGCAGCCATTGTGGAACTTCATAAAATTGATTGAATGAGGCTGCTGGCAAATGATTGGTTCTAAAAATAGTTGGAATAAATAATACCTTAAGTTTGTCTTGTGAGGAGGAATTGTCGGTGAGAAGCTTCTTGGCAAATTTGAGTTTCCCTGGAAATCCATTGGCCAGTATAGAGATAGTTGGGTATTCTTTGAAACTCTAGAACATGTGATCCCTAGAGTTCAGAATTTGGGCCCGGTGGAAGGATATCATAGGAAGATACGCAAATAATTGCTCATAGTTGTATCTTCTGTATCCATCTATGCCTTCTGCAATGATTTCAACTTCATCGTCTTCATTCTCTCCTCTGCTCTCGGTTGAGGATTCCATTATATCAATTGCTTCAGGATGTGCTTGCACTGGTTCTTCATTAACTCCTTCAGGAACTTCTTTTTCAGTGACTAAGGTGTCATAATCCTCCCCCTCAGCTTGATCATTCTGTTGAGATGACAATAGCTCCCCCTCAACTGGAGCATTCTCTGATGAAAGATCTTTAGGCATCTCCCCCTCAATGGGTGTATCCTCTATCATGAGTTCTTAAGGGATCTTCCCTTCAGCAGGAGCCATGACTTCTTGACATTCACTTGCTGGTTCCTTTTTAGCATTCAGTTCTTTTGCTTCCCTTCTTAGCACTTCTTTATTGGCAAGAATTTACTTCTTGACAAGTTTCCTCCTTGGCTTTTTAGCTTGTGCTATAGCCTCAGGACTTTCTTCAGTTGTGTCTTTCAGACAGGCCAAGACAGCAGCTTCCTTGTTTGGTCTATGCTCTACGATCGGAGGAGACTCGACGATTGAAGAGGTTGATGGCTTCTTGCTTTTATGGCTAGTCTTACTCATCTTCAGCAGATGTTATATGGTTGCTCTGTCTTCTTCAGCCTCAGCTTGTTATTCCTTTCTTCTTAGAATTCTGAGAGTCTCAATATCTGAGGACTCTACATGTATGTTGGTGGAGGATCCTTGAGGTTCTTCTGTTGATTTGGCTTTCCTTTTCCCTTTGCTTTTTCTGATTAAAGCAATGGGTTCTCCCTTGTTGGCTTATTCTTCTTCTTCCTCAGTTTCTTTGACAACAGACATATTCCCTGCAGTTCCCATTCCCTTTATCTCACCAGTTCGACCACTAGATTCAGATGCCATCTTCACATTTTCAGCTGGATTTCTTTTCCAGTTTTTAAACAGCTGCTGGGTCATTCGTCGATCTGGATTTATGGTTTCTCCTTCATCATCTTCGATAAGGTCACCAAGAGCAGCCTGCAGTATAATGCTGATGAATCGTCCGTAGAGCATCTTCTGTGAGCTCTTGGTTTTCTTTGAGTTGCTCAGCCATTTCCCAATCCATTCAAGTAATATAGCCCCATAGTTTAGTTGTATTTTATAGAATATGGCAGTCATGAGTTTTAGTTGTACCTCATTTATAGAGTCGTGACCTGAGCTTTTACAACATATGCATTTACCAACAATATCGGCCAGAAACTCATGATGCATCTTCTTGAGACCATTGTGAAAATCAATGCCTTCTATGGACGAGTACTCTTCTGACTTGAGACCTAGGGCTAGGTTAATGTCCTCAGCCTTCAGTTTGATTTCAACGTTCCTAACTTTTGTAGTGATGGTGTTGTTCTCAAACACACCGTTATTGTAGAACTCCTTAACAAGCTTCGAGTAGATCAATGTATCCGTACCCAAAGCTTCTTCGAGGCCTGCCTTCTTTAGTAGAGACAGAATCTTGTGAAATTGGGGCTCAACAGTTTTGAACTCGTCGAAACACAGTCTGTAGCCTGAAATAACACTAGAAGCTGCCATTGATTTCTTTGTAGAAATTGAGTTTTACAGAGCTTGCTACTGACTTAGGGTTTCTGCTTGAGAGAGGATGAGAGGGAGATGATCTTTTGAATTTTAAAAAGACGATTTTAATTCATACTCGTAACTTCCCTTTCTCTATTTTGCTTAGTGGGACAGGTGTCGAATTTTGCTTGGCTCTACGAATCTGTCAGAGAAGGATTGTACTGAATTGCCCTTAGCGAATCTGAGCTAATGTTTTCTCCAGGAGGACTACGATCGTTGAGATGGTTTTTTGAAATCGTCGAGTCTGTTCATCCATCGTTGAGTCTGTTCAGCAATCGTCGAGTTTAATCTGCACTTGTTGAGTCTGAACTATGATTGTCGTGTTTGGGCTGGCAATCGTAGAGTCTGAACTGGTCCTTGTGATGAACCTTTTTGACTTAACATTCTTCTTATAAAAGTAACTCAGGAAGGGCCAACCTCTTAAATGAAGCAAGGGTTAGGTTTGTCCCTGAGGTACTTATCAGAAAGAATGCTTTGATTTATGCTTGATCATCATAGGGTGCTCCTTTTTCTTTGTTGATGTAGCTCTCCTATCGTTGAGTCTATACTACGATCGTTGATTCTGTTCAGCGTTCATTGAGTTTTATGTATTTTGGCTCTATGATCGTGGACTTCCTTCGATCATGTCTTTGATTTAGAACACAACCTCTAAATCTGTATAGTTAGCACAAACTAAAACACAATATTTCATGTTTGCAAGTTAAGCATGCTTAGCTCACTTATCAATTTGTTGAATCTGGATTCATCTAGAGGTTTTATAAAAATATCAGCAAGTTGATTTTCAGTAGGGATGTATTGTAAAGAAATATTTCCATTTTGTACATGATCCCTAATGAAGTGATATCTAATTTCTATATGTTTTGTCCTAGAATGCATGACAGGATTATGAGTTATAGCAATTGCACTTGTGTTGTCACAATGAATAGGTATAGATTTGAATTCAAACCCATAATCTGCTAGCTGATTTTTCATCCATAGGATCAGGTACGTTACAAGCTGCCGGTGCATGATATATTCAAAACCTGCGGTTGAAGTAGATAC
The DNA here is from genome assembly GCA_020205605.1 of Panax ginseng. NCBI lineage: Eukaryota > Viridiplantae > Streptophyta > Magnoliopsida > Apiales > Araliaceae > Panax > Panax ginseng. The sequence continues at coordinate 163,277,994 of CM035128.1, forward strand.
TGAGTTTTGCTTCTTGCTAAACCAGGACACCAGTCTATTACCTAGCAGTTGACAAGTGCCACTGGTACTTTTTCTATCTATTTTGCAGCCTGCAAAATCAGCATCTGTGTATCCTATTAACTCAAATGAGGATTCCTTGGGATACCAAAGCCCCAAGTGAGGTGTACCCTTGAGGTACCTGAAAATCCTCTTTACAGCAGTTAAATGAGATTCTTTAGGACATGCCTGAAATCTAGCACAAATGCATGTTGCAAATATTATATCTAGTCTACTGGAAGTAAGATATAAAAGAGAGCCAATCATACCTCTGTATTGAGTTATATCAATACTTTTACCTTTTTCATCTTTGTCAAGCTTGGTAGCAGGAGCAATTGGGGTTTTCATGGGAGACGCTGATTCCATGCCATACTTCTTGAGCAAGTCTTTAATGTATTTGGCTTGGTTTATGAAAATTCCTTCATCAGTCTGCTTTACTTGCAGTCCAAGAAAGAAGTTCAGCTCACCCATCATACTCATTTCAAATTTGCTCTGCATAAGCTTGGAGAATCTTTTGCACAACTTTTCATCAGTAGAGCCAAAGATAATGTCATCAACATAGATTTGAACTAATAGGACCTTATCTTTATGCTTTCTAAGGAATAATGTAGTATCTACTCTACCTCTAGTAAATTCATTAAGAAAGTTAGTCAGTATTTCATACCATGCTCTAGGTGCTTGTTTGAGACCATATAAGGCTTTGTCTAATCTAAAGACATAATTAGAAAGAAGTGGATCGATGAAACCTGGAGGCTGCTCTACGTAGACTTCTTCTTGAAGTTCACCATTTAAGAATGCACTTTTGACATCCATTTGGAAGACCTTGAACTTCATTTGAGCAGAAAGGCAAGGAATATTACGATGGCTTCTAGTCAGCAGCAGTGCAAATGTCTCGTCATAGTCAATGCCTTCTTCCTGAGAGTAACCCTTAGCCACTAGTCTGGCCTTATTTCTGGTGATTACTTCATCTTCATCCATCTTGTTTCTGATACCCATTTGGTTCCAATAACAGGGTGGTTCTTTGGTCTTGGTACCAATCTCCATACTTTGCTTCTTTCGAACTGATTAAGTTCTTCCTGCATGGCTTCTATCCAGCTGGAATCTTCCATAGCATCTTCTATCTTCTTTGGTTCTATTTGAGATAAGAAGCTTAGATAAAAACATTCATTTTGAGTAGCAGCTCTTGTTTTGACTCTTGCATTTGGATCTCCAATAATTAGATCTTGAGTGTGATCTCTTGCCCATCTGCTTCCTGTTGGAACACCCGTTCTTATGCCTTCTTACCTCAGATCTTCAAGATCTATTTCTTCTTCTTGATGTGAAGATTCATTGTCTGGTATAGGCCTCTCTACGTTCTCATTCTCTTGCTCAATGACTTCATTATCAGGCACTACGATCGTAGTGTTGGGCTCGACGATCTCATTCGTAGTGTCTGAACTGCTAGTCGTAGTGTCTTGGAGCACAGTTTTGTCTGAGTCTGTTTCATCAAAGATGACGTGAATAGAGACTTCTACACTCAGTGTCTTCTTGTTGAACACTCTGTAGGCCTTGCTATCTGTGGCATATCCGAGGAAGATTCCTTCGTCTGATTTTGGTTGAAACTTTGTCAGGTATTGTTTTCTATTGTTGAGAATGTTGCATGTACACCCGAAAATATGGAAATAGCTAACATTAGGTTTTCTTCCTTTCCACAGTTCATAAGGAGTCTTCTTAATCGTAGAGTGTATAAGTGATCTGTTCTGAGTATAGCATGCGTTGTTAATCGCTTACGCCTGTAAATACTCGGTGAGATGATTGCGCTAGTAGAGTTCTTCCACCTCTATTAATGTTCTCATTCTTTCTTTCAAAGAACCCGTTTTGTTGAGGAGTTCGTGGAGCTGAGAAGTTGTGACTGATGCCATTGTCAGAACAGAACTGGTCCATCTCTGAGAAGTCAAATTCTCTACCATGATCACTCCTTATAACCTTGATCTTTTCTCCTTTCTCGTTCATCACAAGCTTGAACATTTTGATCAGCTGGGAGCTTGTCTCATCTTTTGAGGTTAGGAAGAATACCCAAGTGAATCTGGTGAAGTCATCGACTACGACAAGGGAGTATCTTTTTTCTCCAAGGCTTGTTGTTGGAATTGGCCCAAAAAGATCCATGTGTCATAGCTGCAAAGGTTTGAAAATTGAGTTGACAGTTTTACTCTTGAATGTACTTCTGGTCTACTTCCCAAGTTGACAGGCATTGCAAGTCCTTTCTTTAACGAAGTTGAACTTTGGCAGTCCTGCAACTAGATCTTTTGATGCCAATTTGGACATACTTTTGAAGTTGAGATGAGATAATCTTCGATGCCATAGCCAGCTCATTTCTTCAGATGCTTTAGCTAGAAAGCATATTGTCTCATCTGAGCTTAGTTGACCAAGATTTACAGTGTAAACATTTCCTTCTCTCGTTTCGATTAGCTTTATTGCAGATGTCTTCAGATCTCGAACTTGACATTGATTGTTGATGAATGTTACTTGATGTCCCTTGTCACAGAGTTGGCTAATGCTTAGAAGGTTGTGATGTAGTCCTTCCACATAGGCCACTTTACTGAATGATACTGCAGCATTTCCTGCTGAGCCATAGCCTCTTTTTTTGCCAGTGCCATTATCTCCAAATATGACCGAGGGACCCTCCTTCTCTATGAAGTTAGTTAGAAAGGGCTTTGTTCCCAATCATGTGCCTTGAACATCCACTATTAAGATACCAGGTTGTGTTCGTAGAGCTCCTTTCCTGAGGTAACATTAAACCTTCATTTTGGTACCCATATTTGCATGGGTCCTACTATGTTAGTACCCTTGGGGACCCAAATCTGCTTGATTTTGGGTCTTTCGTGCATAGAGCTATAATGACAATTAGCAGCCTTGTGACCAACTTTGTGGCACTCAAAGCATTTAATATGATGCATGTAAGTGTGTGTGTGTGAAAGGTCTTCCTCCAATTGGACTTATGTGGGTTACTGGGCATTCTCCTGCTAGGCTGATATCCCCTTTTCCATGTGTTCTCTTGCTTCATTGATTTAGGAGAGTATATCTTACTTCTACTGTCTCTTCCTGGTTGGTTCGTAGAGTTGATTTTATTTGACTCTACGATCCTTCGAGGTTGATGAGTAGTAGCTTGATTACTTTTCTCTTTTCTGAAACCTAGACCAAAATGAGATCCCTTACTCCTGGGAATATGAATTGAGTTAGTCGGGAAGGGTTTGACAAACTCATCATTCTGTGAGGATTTCACAAATATAATGCCTCTACTAAAACCTGAGGCATTACTAGTGTTAACATCCTTTGATTTTTCCACACATGACTCTGAGATAGATCCCCCAAAGCCTAGTCTCGTTCTATCAGAGACATTTCTCTGATTAGAGATTAAAGAGTCCATGGACGAAGAAGATTTATTCCATGTAGAGATGGTCTTTTCTAGATCCTCAATTTTTGAGATTAGACTAGATTCTCGTTTTGCATTGAGCTCACTTGTTTGTCTCAAGAGCTTATTCTCAGCTTCAAGCTCAAAGAAAGAATTAGTACTTAGAAGGGCTGTTTCTAGTTCTTTTTGAACTTTTTCTTTCTCTTTTAGAAGAAGTGAATAATCCTTGGACAGAACTCTAAACCACTTCATGTATTGATGTAGATCAGAAGTTATGCCATGCAGTGCAGTTCTAAGATCATTAATGTCTACATCAGGAGAGTTGAAGTCAAATACCTCATCAATACTTACTTCATGAATGCTGGCATTTTGTTTGTCCTTTGCACTTTTGGCCATCAGGCAGAGATTAGCTATTTGAGGATCCTCATCATCTCTAGATTCCGGAGTTGAGTCGTTGTCAGAGTCACTCTATGATCCTCCATCTACAAGACCTTTGTCTTTCTTTTGTGGCCTCTTGTTTCCTTTGTATTCCTTCTTTGCATGTGATCTCTTCTTAAGTTCTTCTCTGAGAGGTTTGTTGCAGTTGGCAATGAAGTGACCGGGTTTCTTGCAGTTGTAGCATAAGTCATTCATCTGCTCTTGGCTGTTGTAGTTGCTGACTTTCTTTGGCTTGTTGGTTCTGCCTTGTCGCATGAATCTTTGTAGTCTTTTAACCAGCATTGCCAAATCCTCATCATCATCTTCATCATTGTCAGAATCAACTTCAGTGTTGACCTTGGAGGTATTTTTAGTTACTTTGAGAGCAACCCCTTTATCCTTCTTTCTTCCTTAAGACAATGTTTCTGCTCGTTGTGTTAGCTCCAGTTCGTAAGTGAGAAGGTTGCAATATAACTGTTGAACAATCATTTCATGTAGGTTCTTTGATTCTCTTATGGCAGTGGTTTTGGCATCCCACTTGCTTGGTAAAGCTCTCATGAACTTTATGATTAGATCTTTATTTGGATAGATCTTTCCATAGGCTCGTAGAGAGTTGAGCAAGACGTTGAATCTCTCGTATGTAGCAGTGACGTTCTCTCCTTGAACGTGAGCAAACATCTCATATTGTTGACTCAGGAGAGATTGTTTGTTTTCTCTGACTTCTTCCGTTCCTTCATGCATAATGAGCAGTGCTTCCCAAACTTCCTTTGCTGTTTTGCAGTTGACCACGTTTTCAAATAGATCATCTTCTAATGATTGAAATAGGATGTTTTTGGCCTTTTTGTCAAACTAAACAAATCCCTTCTCGTTCTCTGTCCATTCTTCTTTGACCTTGATCTGAACTCTATTTGGGTCTTCTGTAGTTGGTGCAAGCTTTGTAGGAATGTAAGGCCCATTTTGAACAGTTTCAAATAGATCTTCATCTATTGAATCCATGTATGCTTGCATCCTAACCTTCCAGTTAGCGAATTTTTCTTTGTTGCACATTGGTGGCTTGCTGCCTCCTCCAGTCTTAGATTCGCTTGGTAAGTGTGCCATTGGATCTACTCAAGCTTTGTAGGCTATATTATAGAACCTGCTTTGATACCAATTGTTAGTTCCCAGTAGGCACGATAGATATCTAGAAGGGGGGTTGAATAGATAACTAAAACTTTTTATTTAAAACCCGTTAAGTTGATAGCAATCAATACACAGCGGAATGAGTATATGTGAAAAACCTTTTGATATATATCTTGAGTTAATAAGATTAAGGCAGTTATGACAGTTATAACATATATTGCAGTTATAGCAGTTATATGAACACAATAGTTTTAAGTGGTTCAGAGCATTAAAAGCTCCTAGTCCACTCTTCTACTCCTTGAGTAGGAAATCCACTAAGGATGTTTGTTACACTTCTTGAATCTCACAGATTCCTTCTAGATCAGCAGTCTAGGTACTTCTTAGTTCACTCTTGAACTCTTCAAGTTTAGCAACTTGGTATCTTATAGTTCACTTAGAACTCTTCAAGTCCTTCAGACTTGGAACTCTTACTTCAGATGATTGAATGTTGTTTAGATCGTGATTGATGCTATTCAGTTGCTAGTAAGTGCTTGTTCAAAAGAACTGAATAGCTGAGCAAGCTTTTCCTTTTTCTCAGATCGTAGAGTTGAGCGTTAAGTGTTCTTATATATTTTTGTTCATTGCTTACTTATCTCTCTTATGTGTCTGTATCCTGTATATATGAGATCCTTAAAATCTATACGTTGAAGTCCTCTGATGAAGCATTAAATGCGTTTGACATTTCTGAGCTTTGAATGAGACATTTTTTCATATCTTCTAACTTGCCTTTTGGCCCACTGACACGGCAGAATGCTTTCTCACCTAACACCTGAAAAGGTGTTTTCCTCTGCCCCATGGTCCTTTTCTTATTGACTACATTTCTTTTGATCAATACTAAGGATATTTTTGTACCATTGGGACTGGTGAGAGCTTCAACATTTAAAACCCATTCCTCAATTGTTGGAATAAATCTTCAAACAGAAGATAGATTTCGATCCTGCAGACATAAGAGAGATGACACTCTACGATCCATATCGTGGAGTCTTGTCATACTTCGAATAGAACACTGCGATTTCTTTCAAGACTTTCCACACTACGATCCTTTAACACTACGATCAGTACTTGCTCGTCTTGTCGATTCTGCGTTTCCAAAAGCACACTACGATCTCTGAGTTAGCTCGACAAACGTCTGGACCACTCTACGATTCCTTGAGAGGCCCTCAATGTAGATACACTACGATCACTTCAGCACTACGATCTTGCCTTAGCTTCTATATTTTGGTTGATCAGCCGGATAGACTACTAGCCTATTTATTTCTTTCTAGCCATATATCAACCTAACCGATTTGATCTCTTTATCTATACAAGTGAACACTAAAGGCTAAGATCAGCTTAACAATTTTGATCTGACACTAAGTCCTTGTACATATATTCCTTGAAGGACTTTACAAAATCAAGAGTATTTACATTAAACATCAAATCACAATATGCATTCTTCCAACATCGTGTACAAAATACAGGTAGAAATGATAGCAACGCATGGTTTGTCACAGCCAAGCAGTTCAAAGAGTTGGGGCCACCAGAATTCTGGGGAAAGCCGGATCCGATTAAGGCGGAGACGTGTGTCAAGAAAATTACCAAGATATTCGATGTCTTGGGATGCACGGAGGACCAGAAGGTTCCATTCGCCACTTTTATGTTCCGTAATGAGGCGATTCTTGGTGGAAATCGTGAAGCTGCACCCATCAAACCGCTTTCAAAGATATCTTGGGAAACATTTGAGAAATTGTTCAATGACAAGTACTTTCCTGAAAGTATTCGTCATATGAAGGAGGTGGAGTTTATTAGACTAGTACAGAACAACATGACGGTGTCCCAGTACGAGGCGAAGTTTGCAGAGTTATCCAGGTTTGCACCTCTTTTGGTAGAGAATGAGGAACGTATGATGCGGATGTTTCTGAGAGGTTTGAAACTCGAAATTCGTCAATACCTCATTTCTCATAAATTTTCTTTATATTCAGATGTTGTGAATAGGGCTCAGTTATTGGAGCGCGATAATGAGTCAGCTCAATCAAAGAATAACGACCTACAACTCGATGATAATCGTACCAATGGCAACGGTCATCGGAATAATGATAACCATCATGGAGGAAATTATCATGCCAGAAATGGTAACCACTTCGGTGGTAATCATGGCCAAGATAATAGAAGAAATAATTCAGGTGGAAATTTCAAGAAGAGAAGATTTAACGATGACGGGAAGACGTCGGTAGCAGATACCAAAGACCAAAGAACAAATTTTTGGGAGAGAGAACGGCCTAGTTAGTTAGATGCTTCTGGATGCGGAGAGGAGGGACATATAAGCCTAAAATATTCACAGCCTTCCAAGGTATGTTTTAGTTGTGGAAAATACGGTCAAATAGCTCAATTTTGTCCTGTAGAAAAGTTAAGTCCAGTTGGGACGGTGGCACCAGAGGCGGATACGGACAAGTCAAAGTCAGCAGTTCCTGGAAGAGCGTTTGTCGTAACTGGCCAAAATATAAGGAACCCAAACGAGGTGATCACGGGTTAGTTAATTATAAATTCTTGCGAAATCTATACCTTATTAGATACCGGTTCTACCCATTCTTTTATCTCTCCCGCTTATGCTCAACGTTTAAACTTGACTCTGGAGAAATTAAACTTTGACTTATCTATGGAGACTCCGTTAGGAGAAACTTTTATCACATCCACTGTTTATAAATCTTGTTTGATTCAAGTTGGCACCATCACATTACCTGTTGATCTTATCTCTTTAAAGATACTTGCTTTTGATGTGATTTTAGGGATTGATTAGTTAACTACTCATCATTCCAAAATTGATTGCTTTCGTAAGGTTGTTAGTTTTCATATTCCTAAGCAACCTGTTATTCGAATTCAAGCAACCAAACCATTGAATTCAAACACTTTCATATGAAGCCATAAAGTCATTCATTTATTGAAAAACATATGTCAAGTTTTCTTAGCCCATGTCATGTACTTGAACAAAAATACATCAGATTTGAATGATATTTCTGTTGTTAGTAAATTTCCTGACGTATTTTCTGAAGAATTTCCTGGCCTACTCCCAGAGCGTGATATTGAATTTTGTATCGACTTTGAACCCGGTACAAAACCCATTTCTAAAATCTCATATTGAATAACTCCTATTGAACTTCAGGAGTTAAAAACCCAACTATAGAAGTTGATAACCGAGCCTCTAACTGGTGACTTCCTTTGTGGAATGCACCGAAGCCAGACTCTCCGTATGGGACGCCATATTCGTGTGGTAGTAAACTGGTAGGTGCCATTGTGACGTGCTATCCAAGATTGGGATATGAGTCACAGTTGAGAGCAACCTAAGTTAGTAATCGAAATACGTAATTTTCTAGGCTTAGCTAGTTACTATCGGAGATTCGTGGAAGGATTTCTCGAATCACTACTCCATTAACTTAGCTGACTCGTAGAGATACAAAATTCGAATGGAGCAAGGAATGTAGAAGAGCTTCGAAGAACTCAAAAGGAGACTCATTTCGGCACCTGTTCTGACCATACCATCTTGGAAAAGCAAACGTGGTAGCTGACGTGTTAAGTGTGTGATATTGTCAAAGACCCATTTTGTATGACTTACAAATGATAGAGATAGAGTTAAAGACTCTAGGGACCCATGTGATGATATACGAGTAGAATTGACTTTAATCGATAAAGTTAAAACCGTTCAAGCTACACACCGGAGCTGATGAATATGAAGAAGGAGATGCAAGAAGTTGTTATTCCAAAAGCGAGAATCGGCGATGTGAGGAAAGCTCAAACCTTCGATTTATTAATCCATTTGAAATCCTCGATCGAATAGGAACTGTGGCCTATAGACTCGTTTTACCGCCAAGTATGTCGCGTGTTCATAACGTTTTTCACGTATCGATGTTACATAAATATGTGGATGACCCGAACCATATTATTGAGTTAGAACCAGAAGAGATAACCAAAGATTTAACGTACGAAGAAGTACTAGTCAAGATCTAAAGGAGCATGTCCTACGCACAAAGGTTATACCACAAGTCAAGGTTTTATGGAGGAACCATGCTATTGAAGAAATGTCCTGGGAGTTGGAATCAAAAATGAAAGCAAGGTATCCTCACCTTTTCGAAATACCAGGTACGTACGTCAATTTCGAGGACGAAATTTCATAAGGAGGGGAGGTTGTAAGACCCCAAGTTATTATAAATGAAATTAAATTTCCTTTATTTATTATTTTGAAATAGTAAGGGTTGATTTGATTAATGTGGTTAGTTATGGGTAAAATGCACAAAATTTTCAAATAAGCAAGTGGTTATAAAATATTCATTGTTGTCGGGGAATATTCGTTTGGTCGTGGAATATTTTTACTGTCAGGGAATATTCGTATGACGGCGCAGCCTTGTGTGAGCCCCATAACAGAAAGCGATTGGATGAAGAAAACGACAAGTATAAGTTGTTTATAAATAACGGCGTAGTTATTCTTTATTAATATTGTTAGAATACTAAATTGGTTAAAACACAAGATGCTTTGCAGTATTGCACCAATTATTGATTCTTACGTAAGAAGGCACTACTCAATAATTGTTACAATAATTACTGTTCAATATTTTATTTTATTGATTCAATAATCGCTACGTTGATATTTTATATTATTGTTGTTTCAATAATTATCACTACATAGTATTTCCCATTAATTATCAAATCAATAATTCATATTATTTTAATAATATTATTAGATAACATTATTGGCAATGTCTAAAAAATTCTATCTAAGAAGAGGTTTGGTCACCTAATTGCGCGCCAGTAAGGAAAAATTCTTATTGGAAAGCCCCTTCTTTCCTGGGAACGGCCTGGTTGTAAGTAGTGTGATTCTGTAATATTATTTGTGAAAAATTAATTATTGATTTATATGATAAAAAAATATTCATTTTATGTGGATATAGATGGAGAAAATTTTTAATGTGACAATTGTTGAAAATTGATATTTTATCTTTTCTGATAAAATAATTCATTTAAATATATTATTATATTATAATAATATAATAATAGTGATATTTTTTACATTGAATGTGTGCTATATGAATAAATGAGGAGGAGGAGTATTTTTGTTATAAAAAATGTTTAACACATATTTTGTGTGTTGATGGACCCCATTTTTGACTTAAATTTGATTATAGCCTGTAAAATCGTTCGTATGTGGATTTCGGTCAATTTTTGTTTGGAATTTGGAAAAACTTTCTTCTGCAAAATTGTAGAGAATTAAATTTCCTATGGAATAGACATAAGATTTGAATTTTTCAGATAAAAGGGATATTTATTATGAATTATTGAAGTTCCGGAATATTGGGTCTGAATTGATTTTGTTACAAAAAATGTTAAAAATAGTTTTTCATTTTGGTGGGTCCCACTTGCATGTGTAAGATGCTAAAATTCAGATTTTAAATTGTGCATATAATATTTTTATAAATATAATTATTTTATTAAATCTTCTATTTTGGTGTTCTAAGTATTTTTCTATAAATAGGGTGCTTAGGTTAAAATTAAAAATCACACCAGAAATTGAAGTTTTCTCTCTTTGTAATATCGAGCATATTTTTGTGAGTATTTTGATACTTTGAGTGTTGTTATACAGTGCAAGTTCCTTTCAGCGTTATATCTAATATTCCAGCTAGAAGTACTATTCTTTTGAGGTGAGGGATGTTATTTTTTTTATAAATGATATTATTTCTTTCAATATCATTATGCTGGAATATTGGTAAGATTTTTCTTGTGAATTTCTTATCTTTTTATGTCGGGGTTACTATTCACGAGTTACTATTCATGAGTTACTATTCACAAGTTACTATTTATGAGTTACTATTCACGAGTACTATTTACAAAGCATGATGATTTTTCTTGTGGAATTTTTACCTTTTAGTGTCGGAGTTACTATTCACATATACAACACTATTCAGGAATACGACACTATTCACAGAAAAATTAAATTTGCTTTTCTGTGTCCAAGATTGTCTGTTATGGTTCCTATCTTTGATTGGATCTATGTTTTGATCTTCATTCTTGAATTCTGCTCCACAATAGTTTATTATGGAGTATTTTTGAACTTGGATTGTCTAAAATACGAATCCTTAATATTTGTTCTTTTGTTTCACTGGATTCGTTTTCTTTAAAATATATTTTTCATCATCCTCAGTCCTAAATGATGATATTACTGAATATCTTTGGCCTGTAGTGCAAAGATAAATGATTTCTTGATGAATATCTTTGGCTCGTAGTGCAAAGATGAATAGGTGTTGAGATGAACATGACCGACTGATTAATATCTTTGGCCTGTAGTGCAAAGATGACTATTTGATTCAAGATGTATATTGATTGATGTTACAGGGACAAAATATCGATGATGGACTTTTAAATTCATAGATGATAGTAGATTTCATTCTCTACTTAACTCTTTTAATGAATTGTTGTTTTCGCTGCAGTTGTTGATCTAAAACTTGTTGTCTATTGTATTCTATCAGATTTTTCCCTGTTGAAGACGAAGGATAATTTGTTGTACATAATCTTAGTCATAATATTCTTTACTGGGCAAGTTGAGCTCACCCTTTTCTTTTTTGTTCTATTTTTCTTCTAAGGAGGCGATAATATAGTGGGAACTAGTCGAGGTGTGGAGTGATGGTTAAAGATAGTTGTTTTAGCAGTCCTCACTATTCTGTAAAATAGTGTATCAATAATTTTAATGAGGACTTTATTTGGGTGTGGATATTGTCTAGAAAATAATATTTGTATTTAAACTCACAGCATAAGTGTTGTTGTATTTTGCACGACAATTGTAATAATGAAGTTGTAGTTGTTTCTGTACCATGTATTTGGCGACTCAGAATAGGTTGGGTGGATTGGACCTATTTTGGGAGCGTCACATATACCATTCATAATTATATCATACACTATATACATGTATGATATAATATTATAATACACGTATATAACAAAATAACAAAATTACTATCCATCTAAACTATGCAGATATTATCATTACTAATTTAATTATATTACAACATAATATTATACCATTTATAATTATATTACAACATAATATTATACAATTTAAAATATTTAAAACAAAATTAAAATAACAAATAATATCATTCATAACTTACTATGTTGATTTTATAATACCCTAAATCACTACTTTTTCAATGTAAACGGTTTTTATAATATCTTTACTTAATTATTATCTCCTAAAAGCACTACTGAATCCAACATTAATATTTTGATTTTATAATTTCATAAATCACTACAAATCTAAACTGTTCTGATAATGTTAACTGTTCTAATATTATCATTTCTAATTTAATTATTATTTGCTAAAATCACTACTTTTTTAATTCCAAATTAATATTTTGAATTTATAATCTCCTAAATAACTACAAATCTAAATTGTTTTGGTAATGTCAACTGTTCTGATATTATCCTTTTTAATTTAATTATTATCTCCTAAAATTATTACTTTGTTATATTATCATTACTGAGCTATTATCATTACTCTCAGTTATTTAACCTAATTTTATTTCTATAAATACAACATAATATTATACCATTTATAATTATATTACAACATAATATTATAAGTTTAAAACATTTAAAATAAAATTAAAAGAACAAATAATATCAATCATAACTTACTATATTGATTTTATAATCTCCAAAATTCACTACTTTTCAAAACATAATTATTATATCCTAAAATCACTATTTTCTAATATTATACCATTCATAATTATATCATACACTATATTATACATGTATGATATAATATTATAATACACGATATATAACAAAATAACAAAATTACTACCTATCTAAACTATGCGGATATTATCATTACTAATTAAATTATAATACAACATAATATTATACCATTTATAATTAAATTACAACATAATATTATCTGATTTAAAACATTTAAAACAAAGTTAAAATAACAAATAATATCAATCATAATTTACTATGTTGATTTTATAATCCCCTAAATCACTACATTTTCAATCTAAACGGTTTTTATATTATTGTTACTTAATTATTATCACCTAAAATCACACTTTTTAATCCCACATTAATATTTTAATTTTATAATCCCATAAATAACTACAAATCTAAACTGTTCTGATAATGTTAACTGTTCTAATATTATCATCACTAATTTAATTATTATCTCCTAAAATCACTACTTTTTTAATTCCAAATTAATATTTTGAATTTATAATCCCCTAAATCACTACAAATCTAAGCTGTTTTGGTAATGTCAACTATTCTGATATTATCCTTTTTAATTTAATTATTATCTTCTAAAATCACTACTTTATGATATTATCATTACGGCTGAATGACACTTCTGTCCCTTCAAGTTGCCACCCATTTTCAAAGTCGTCTCTAAAGTTCAATTATTGTCAGTTAGGTCCTTAAAGTGGTATTTTGTTGGCGTTTTCGTTCCTTCAGCCCAATTTAACATTAACTCGACCCATTTTGACCAATTTTGACTCAACCTGATCCAGTTTGACCCAAGCCAAAATTTTAATATTTTAAAATATAAAATTATTTTTAAAATAAGTTTAAAATAAAAATTATATTTAACATTTAAAAAATATATATTTAATATTTTATAATAAAATATCTTCTGAAAGTAATAATTATTTTATTTAATATTTTAAAATAATATTTATTTTTTATATTTAACATAAAATATTATTTTTAAAAAGTTATAAAGATAATTATTATTATTATAATGAAAAAATATTAGAATTAAACTTTTATTTTGAGGAGCAAGCTCCCGCTCCCTCCTCAAGCTTAGTTGTACCGTATTTTGAGTTCAGTTCTATTATATGATCTGGTCTTGAAACAACAGCCTTTTTCTCACCTCACAAGTTCATTAGAGACCCAACTTCTGTAATGTTTTGTGAAAATCAAAGTAGCAATCAAATTGCAAAAATTAGCGGAAACAAAGTAAAATTAGATTTTAAATATTTTCACAAACCAATTACCCAGATCATCTTTTATGCATATTATTAATTAAAACGAAGAACAAGAAGTTATGGAATCATACCCTTGTAGATACGAGCTTTCACAGGTACGAGTTCAACTCCTACTTCTCCGCGATCTCCTTGAATCTCCGGGTAAATTCCTTCCTTTGACCAATGTTAGCCACCCAAGTGTATGGCCTCTATAGGTGATCCACCAAGGAAGAAAAATTTTCTAGAAGAAGGGTGTATTGGCTCAAACCCTAATTTTTTCCTATCTCTATAGAAAAAAGGGGCGTACCTCCAACTTTTGAAATTACGTATATTTGATATAAGACTCCCTTTATAAAGATATCAAGTAACCTTATTTAATATAATAAGGTATTATTTATTTAATTAAACTCCTTTAATTAATTGGGCTCCCTAATCTTATTAGGGATAATTAATTAAACTCCTTTAACTAATTTTGCCTCCTAATCCTATTAAGAATAAATGAGAGTACTTATATTAAATTAATTCCTAAACTCTTTTAGAAATTAAAATAATAATAATTATAATAATATTAATAAGACTCCTCTTATTAATTTATATTTAATATTTTAAAATATTAAATAATAAATATTAAGCTATTTAATTTATTCTATCACCATAGATTAAATTAAATATACTTGACATATTATTACGATTATGCCATTAACTTCTTAAATAATTATTCTTCCTTTTATGGTGTGACCCTTTAGGTTTTTCATATTAAACCGGTTGTGAATAAATCAATTAGAACAATTCTAATCTTATTTAAATATATAAATTAAACTATTAATTTATTTAAATAAATAATATTTATTCTACAATAGGGATAAGTCTCCATAGCGATCATCGATTTTCTAGATAATATAGATTTCAACATTAATCATAAAAGAACCTTTGAGTAAATAGTTACCATACAATTCAATCCTTCCACCATACAATGTCCCAATTAAATATAAGACATGGAATTACTGTCGAGTCTTATTTTATTTAATTATATATTTTGATTCCTAAATGCATAACTCCTAATTAATACAAATGAGAAACTACTTTCTAATTTTATTCCACCTTGGCCAAGGATTCCTGGGTTGTTATTAGGACTGAACAAAAAATGGGTATAACCGAATTACCGAATCGAAACAAAATAATTTAATCGAAATTTTCTGATATTTCGATTATTTTTAACATTTCGGTTATAACCGAAATTATTTACGGTTTTCGGTTAGTTTGTACGGGTTTCACTTTTGGATTATTCGGTTTAACCGAATAATCGAACAAAGCAAAATTGCACAACACTTAATATAACCGAATAAAGCCTTGCAATTGCACAAACTTCAGTTCTTCTCTCACTTGAGCCTTAAAAGTTAAAACACACAATTCTTATCTCTCACTCTCTTCTGACGCAACAGAAGAGAGAGACGGACAAACTTAGTATGATGAAGAGAGAGAGAGAGAGAAAGAGTGGAAAAGAGAGGAGAGAGAAAACTTTAATTTATTGCCATGATGGCATCCATCCATACACTAACTAGTCCTGTTTACAAGTTCCAATTGTTTGTAGTCTCTTCTTGGTTCCTGCAAAAGCAATATCATCATGCATCTTTAGATTCCTTTTTTAAAAAAAAAAATCAGTTTAAGGCCCTACACACTGTGGAGTATAATCTGGCTTTCGATCATTCGGGTGGAGCTATTAAAGCAAATTTGCCAACTGATTCTGTTAATTATGGAGGGGATTTGTCTGAAATAAAGAGGGTTTTCCTTCTTCAATCAAATCTTCGAGTTTTACTCTGGGTATGGACAAGTTGGGACAGAGTATGTTATCAAGGTAAATCATTTCTTTGCAGAGTTACCAGAGAAGGATTTGAACCACTATATATATGATGTAAGATAGCTTTTCTGAGGGGTTTAACATTAAACTTATATGTTAATTGTTGAGTATATCTAAAAAAATTAGCCATGTTTTTTTAGTTTATTAATTTCGGTTATTAACCGAATAACCGAATAATAAATTCAGTTATTCGGTTATCTTACAATTCGGATAGTTGTTCGGATACTTAAAATATGAAAATTTTGATTTTCGATGATAACCGAATAGCTTATTCGGTTCGGTTATAACCGAATACTCAGCCCTAGTTGTTATTTATCGAATCACATACATTTCTCTTCTTTTACTAGAAGTGGTAGATTCTTTATTGATCATTCATTATCTCCATATATAACTTATTACACCCAAGCATACCCTTTGATATACCCAAAGAGTCTTAAAGAATAAGTCAAAGTGTAATTCATTATATATAAGATACTATGACGATATCAAGTCTAAGGATCATTTGTACTACTATCACTACAAAAATTCCTATTGACAGGTAAGTAAAACTCCATTAGGTATTCCTTAGCGAGTCATGTTCAGTTTACTTATTCTCTAATAAGCACATACATACTTGCTTTAGTGTCTCCACACAAATGATCATGAGATCAATCATCCTCATCCAATGAGCAGGCAACGTACGTACCGATCTATCCGAATTCACTAATTTCCTTTTTAGTAATCCATTGATCGGGAACATTTTAGTTTTAAGCTATCTTAGAATTTAGATCTTATCAGCATGATCTCATTATGATTCTAAATGCATTGCTTAAAACTATGGGTTTATCACATATTATTAAAACAACACCATGTAGATAATTAAATGCCTTTAATAAATAATTCTTTTATTAATAAATAAATAAAATTTATTACAAAGTATATGTTTTATCATCATACATGATTGGCTTGTATGCATACTACTTTCAACTTCAAGGTGACCTCTCTAAGACTCTGGTCTTGGTCGAAGAATTACTTATCTTTCTCACAGGTACATAAAATAAACTAACTCTCCCCTTTTTCTTTTTACAAAAGATATTACAATAATTTGCTTCTAAAAATAAGCAGATAAGATTTAGTACAGATTGATGCTTCTCAAATAAGCAGATATCAATTAAAGAGCAAATATATTTATAAAAGTTCAAAAACTTTTATACTTGAGAGAATATGCTTCTTTGTAAGCAGATATTAATTTGTGCTTTAATCAAATAATGCTTTTATGTAAGCAGATATGTAAATTATGCACTGTTATAAAAGTTTAAATAACTTTTATATTTTGTATGAAAAATGCTTCTTGAATAAGCAAGTAAGTTTTAGCTTATGCTCAAAAATGCTTCTATAAAAGCAGATAAATGATTTTAATGCAAATTATAAAGACTCTTTATAATAAAGAGTGTTTTTCTATGGATTAAAAAGATTTGTTTCTTAGATGTTCTTTAACAAGTATTATATGAATGATTTTATGTTCAAATACTTGTGTATAAAAAAATTAAATCAATTTAAGCAATGATTATCAAGTATAATAATTTAATCAGTTAAGCACAAATTGATATAACAAATATACTTGTTTAACTCAGATAATATATAACAATATTTTATCTATTATGTGATTTATAAATAAAGTTACTTAGTACTCTAAGGAATTGTACGGTTCGATTCCCTCACTTAAGAGGAATATCTCCGTAGCCTTGCGGCGTCTAAGTATGACAAAATTTATATTCTCACAATTGATATTTATATAAATATTTTCAATAGATCACTATGATTTTAAAATCCGGTTATGATAATTCACTCTTTTTAGAGGAATATCTCAGTGTCGTTTTGAATTATCAAGTGTCGTATCTATTTTACGATATTTATATAAATAATATCAATAAAAAGTTACTTAAGACTATAATGAATTGTACGGTTTGAATTCCTCTCTGTAGAGAAGTATCTCCGTAGCCTTGTGGCGTTTAAGTATATCTTTTTATTTGATAAATAGATGAAACATAGATATATAAAATTGTGTATAACAATTTATATTCGTATATCTATAAATATAAAGCATTTAGAAGAGTCAAGTAGAGCATGATATCTACTATCTTCAATGATTTAAAAAGTTTATCATCAATTTTATCACTGAGACTCTGCTCAATAAATAATCCACATCACTGAATTATCCATGCACTACGGGCCAAAGATATTCATTAGTATCACGTCCACGAATTATCCATGCACTACGGGCCAAGGATATTCGTGTTATCACCAATGGTCATAATCATGCCAACAACTGTCCATCAATGCACTACGGGCCAATAAGTACTTTTACCACATCATTTGTAATATTACAGGTCATGATTATACTGAATAATCTCTGGTCATAATCATTAGGGGTGCTCATCGGTAAAAAATCGAACTGGTACCAAAAATACCGAACCGATACTGAACCAAAAAACTCAGAAAATCAAGAACCAGGTTTTTTTGATCAATAATAATCGCTTTTTGATCTGGGATTCGATATAAAAAATCAGATCTTGGTTTTTTTGGTTTGGTTTTTCGGTTATACCACAATAATTAAATAATTTTTTTTATATTAACATTATAAAGAATAAAGAATCCAAAGACAGTATAGCATTATAAAGCAATTTTTTGTTACCGAGTTCTGAAAATATCTAAGTTTAATTAGCACAAGTATGCTTCAAATTACATTAAACAATTTATACCAATTTTGTATAAAAACCAATTACAGCGGATCCAACAAAACAACAATATTGTAAGATATGAGTTTTCATAATCATAATAATATTGTAAAACAACAACTATCCTTCAAATTACATTAAGCAATTTATACCAATTTTGAAGAAAAAAAAATCTAATTACAGCAGATTCAACCAAACCCAATTAAAATTAAATGATGTTTTCTCAAATTAAATTTGACCGTTTTCTCAAATAAATTTTTCATTCACTCGTTGGTGTTTATATCAAATATAAATTAAAGTTATTAAACCAATTGAGACTAACCTTGAATTCAAGAGGAAACAATGGAGTAAATTTAGAACTTTTTTTGTCTCCCAATAGCCACTTGATTGATCACCAACTTTTCAGTTTTTTTCAACTTTTAAACTTTTTCGGTTTTTCGGTATACCGAATTTAAAATTTTCATTACCGCTACCGGTACCGAAAAATCGATACCGAAAAAACTAAAACTAAAAAAAACTGGTACCGTCGATACCTGTTTCAACCGATTCGGTAAAAAAACCAAAAAAACTGATTTTTTTGAGCACCCCGAATAGTCATACCAATCGATCAATAGTTCATCTATGCATTATGAGCCAAAGATGACTTTCATCACAAAATAAGCATGAGGATGACGACAATGATATAAAAAAATTCAATTAAATGAGAGCAATGATAAATTTTAAAGATTTATAATTTAATTTATCCAGAATTCAATAATGTCCAAATTGTCAACATGATATTGCTTTGTGGAGTAAAATTCAAGAATAATATTGTATCCAAAATAATTTGGACCGAAAAGAAATTAATTTTTGTCATGAATAGTACCCGGGTGAATAGTACCCGAGTGAATAGTACCCCGTGAATAGTACTTTGAGAATAGTACCCCGTGAACAGTACCCTGACATAAAAAGGTTAAAAATTATCAAGAATGTTCAGAATAATATTCTCATGAAAAGATACTAGATGAAGCATAAATTTCAAGGATATTCTACTAATTTCAAGGAGTATAGAAGCCATATTTTAACAAAATGAGTGTAGAATTCAGAATCTGAAACGAAATAATATTACTTACAAACTACAGAGTATGGAAGAAAATGTTATTTCATACAAATATTGAACAAAAATAATATCCCTTACTTAAAAAGACAGTACTTCTGACTGGTAGGGCGAGGATATTCTTGAAGAAAACTTATACTGTTTTCTACGCTCAAAGCTTCCTTAAACTCTAAAGAAATACGCTCAATATTATAGAAGAAGAATTCTTGAATTCTGATGAGATTTTTAATTCTAAACAAAGCATCCTATTTATAGGAGAATGGGAGGATACTATTTAGAAACGGACGCACAATGGAAAAATCACAGACGAATTCGACTAAAATTAAATTTTACTATGCAGTCACTATGCAAACACTATGCATAATAAAATATAATATATTCTATTTTTCATAAAAAACAAAACTTGTTAATATATATATATATATATATATAATGATAATATTGGTACTCCCTCCCTGGCCAATTCCCTCAATTTCCCGTGACTATATATATATATATAAAACAAAATTGAGATAACTTTCTCCCGATTATTTTGAAAAATGGGTAAGTGGGGGTCCATATAATAAGCCAAATTTTCAACAAATACTTCATTAAAATTTTCTCTATTTATCTCAATTCACTTGGCTTCACAAAACACATTTTTAAACAATAATTATTCATCAATAATATAACTTGCAATATTAACAACCAGCTTATTCCCAGAAAAGAGGGGCTTTCCAATAAGGATTTCTCTCTATTGGCGCGCAATTAGGTGACCAAACCCCTTTTCTCGACAGAACTTTCTAGACATTGTCAATAATATAAATAATAATATGAATAACTTGTCATCTCAATTATTGATTTAATAATATAAAATATTGTGGCAATAATTAAATCAATAACATGAGATACTATGCAACAATCACTGTAGCAATAATTGAGTATAACTGAGTGACTTCTCACGTAAGCATCAATAATCTATACCGTGTGCTACGATGAAACCATACGTATTACTATTCTTTTATCACCGTGTATTTCAACAGTTAACTGTAAAACTTCCGCCGTTATTTTTATAAAAAGTTACTTCTGTCATTTTCTAACTCCGACAGTAATTTCGTTGTGGGGTCCATCAATGATTGTGTCGTCGTACGAATATTCCCCGACCAATCGAATATTTTATAACAACTTTCATACTTTACAAAATTTTTAAATATTACCCACAACTATAACATTATATAAATTCCACACCTTATTACTCCAAAAAAATATTTAGAGAAAATTAAATCTTTATTCATAAAAGTTGGGATCTTACATACATTTTTGACACTCCTCATCTTTTCCCTGCATCTCTTTGATTCTATCTAGTAGAGTCAAAACTCCCTCTAGAATGAATATCTTTTGGGTAGAGGTTGTTGGACATCTTACCTCAATTTCAAGTTTTTCAAAATCTTTTATTAACACTTCATTGTTGGTTATTACGTTTAACTTCTCTTGGTTCTTTCTACTTAACGCATCTGCCACTATATTAGCTTTTCCGGGATGATATAAGATTTCACAGTTAAAATCCTTTATCAGTTCTAGCCATCTTCTTTGCGTTAAATTTAACTTCTTTTGTGTAAAAATATATTTCAGACTTTTGTGATCTGTATATATCTCACACTTCTCCCCGTACAAGTAAGGCCTCCAAATTTTCAGGGCAAAAACTATAGTGGCTAACTCAAGGTCATGAGTAGGATACCTCTTCTCATAATCTTTGAGTTGTCGTGATGCATAAGCAATCATTTTCCCATGTTACATCAGCACACACCCTAAACCTTTGTGTGACTCATCACTAAATACTACAAGGCCTTATGTATCATCTGGTTAGAAAACACTGGAGCCATGCTCAGTCACTTCTTCAACTCTTGGAAGCTTTCTTCACATTTATCTGTCCAGACGTATTTCACCGTCTTTCGAGTTAAATTGGTTAATGGGGTTGCTATTTTTGAAAAATCTTTTATGAAACTTCAATAATAACCCGCTAAACCGAGAAAACTTCTTACTTCTGTTGGAGTTATTGGTTGTTCCCAATTCATAACCGTTATGATCTTAGTTGGATCTACTGAAATTCCATCTTTGTCAATTACATGACCTAAAAATTGAACTCGTTTTAACCAAAATTCACACTTGGAAAACTTTGCGTAAAGTTGTTCCTTTTGTAATATCTCTAATAATATTCTCAAGTGTTCGACATGCTCTTCCCGTGTTTTTGAGTATACCAGAATATCGTCGATAAACACTACAACGAATTTGTCGAAGCTAGCATGGTTTAAACACTTGATTCATCAAGTCCATAAATGTTGCCGGTGCATTTCTCAATCCAAAGGATATCACAAGAAACTCATAATGTCTATAGCGTGTCCTAAACGCTATCTTCGACACATCTTCTTTTCTTACCTTTAACTGATGATAACCTGACCGTAGGTCAATTTTTGAAAAGTGTTCGGCCCCTTTTAATTGGTCAAACAAATCATCAATTCTTGGTAAAGGATACTTATTCTTTATGGATAAATTATTTAATTCTCTATAGTCGATATATAACCTCTTGGTTCCATCCTTCTTCTTTACAAACAACACCAGTGCTCCCCAAGGTGAAACACTAGGTTGTATATATTTTTTGTCTAAGAGTTCTTGTAGTTGTACCAGCAACTCTTTTAGTTTTATAGGTATCATCCTGTATGGTGCCTTAGAAACTGACGCAGTACTCGGTGCAAGGTCGATAACAAACTCGATTTCCCTATCTGGAGTAAGACTTGGTAAGTCATCTGAAAATACATCGGGAAATTCCTTAACTATAGGTATTTGATTTAGTTTTACTCATTCTTTTTGAGTATCCACTATAGAGGTCAAATAAACTGTACAACCCCTTCTAAGTAATCTTTCTGCCTGAGTTATGGTCAGACATCGAGATTGCTTAGGTGAACAACCCCCGTTGAACACTACTTTTGACTTCGATGTAGTCAATAGGTTTATACGTTTTTGATGATAATCAATCATCGCGTTATGATTAACTAACCAATCCATCCCTAGGATTACATCAAATTCCCCTAACTGTATTGGAATAAGGTTCGCCATAAATTTGTGTCCCTTTATATCCACGCTACAATTCCTATATATAGTGTTTACTGGAATCTTTTCGTTATTTACAATTTCTACGCAAAATGGTATTTCTAAGTTTTCACATGGTATGTTCAAATTTTTAGAAAATCTATTAGACATAAAAGAACAAGTAGCACCAGAGTCAAATAACATATGCATTTAAAGTGTTGATATGGATGATACCTGTGACCACGTCTTGTGAAGCAACAACATCCCTCACCGACATATTAAATGATCTGGCGGTCGGTCGACTCTGAGCTCCAACTGCAGCTACTGTTGACCTATTATTATTATTCTCTGGTACTCTATTTCCCCCTACTCCTTGGCTCTTGGGTTTGGTACAGTTTCTTACTAAGTGATCCGACGAACCACAATTGAAATATTTATTTTTATTAGGGGTAGGACACTGTGGAGAATAGTGTCCCTCTTGATCATAGTTGAAACATTTATTTCTAAGACATAAACCTTTATGTCTTTTCCCACATGTAGCATTAGGTTCAATCTTGTTATTCTTGTTATTGTTGAAATTATTGTTAAAATTACCCACCTTTTTCTCAGAGTTGTTAGAAAAAGTGGAATCCTATTTTCTCTTATTATTAAACCCACCTGAAATGGGTTTTATTTTGGATTTTCCCCCCTCATTTTGATTCTTTTTATCTTTGTGAAATTTAATGAGGTTTTCGTTTTCACTCTCAGCTATAACAGCCTTCTCGAGTATTTCAGGAAATTCTTTATTTGAAATATAGATAATTTACTACATATTTGAGGTTTCAAACCTTCTTGATACCTCCGAGTCTTCCTAGATTCTGTATCAACCTGATGCGGAGCAAACCTGAACAGTTCGTTAAACTTGGTTGTATATTGGGATACATTAATTTCTCCTTGTTTTAATTCTAAGAATCGTACTTCCATATGATCCTTCAAAGATTGGGAAAAATAATTTTCAAAGAACAGTTCCTTGAATCTATCCCATGGAACAACTTCAGTTTCCACACGACCCCTAGTAGATTCCCACCAGTAATTTGCCTCTCCTTTTAGAAAAAAGGATACAAAAGCTGTCTTTTGATTGTCATTAACATTGGTTACTAAGAAAAAATTTTCTATCTCGGTAATCCAGATTTGAGCATCAACAGGTTCGGATGTACCCTTAAACTCAGGTGGACTGTGAGACCCCTAATTTTATGAAATGAAAGTATTCAATTTTCTTATAATTATTCTATTTAGTAAATGGTTAAATTGATAAAAGGCTAAAGTTAAGGGTGATATGTGAAAATTTTTCAAAGCATGCAAGTTGTTATAAAATATACATTT
The DNA here is from genome assembly GCA_020205605.1 of Panax ginseng. NCBI lineage: Eukaryota > Viridiplantae > Streptophyta > Magnoliopsida > Apiales > Araliaceae > Panax > Panax ginseng. The sequence continues at coordinate 163,302,076 of CM035128.1, forward strand.
GGTCGGGGAATATTCTTTTTGTCGGGGAATATCCTAGGACGACACAATCATTGGTGGACCCCACAACAAAATTGTCGTAGTAAGAAAACGACAGAATTATCTTTTTATAAAAATAACGATAGAAGTTTTACCGTTAAACTGTTGAACTACCAAGAGTAAAAAATCGATGTCTGCATGCGTGGTTGCATAGTAGCTTTACAGTATTGATTATTGATGCTTACGTGAGAAGTCACTCAGTTATATTCAGTTATTGCTATAATAATTGATGTATCATATCTCTCATATTATTGATTCAATTATTGTCACAGTATCATCTGCATAATATGTTATATTATTAAATCAATAATTGAGACAACAAAGTTATTCATATTATTAAATTGCAATATTTACAATGTCTAAAAGTTCTGTCAAGGAGAGGTTTGATCATCTAATTGCGCGCTAATAAGGAGAAATCCTTATCGGAAAAGCCCTCTTTCCTCAAGAACGAATTGGTTGTTAAATATTGTGAGTTATAATATTAATGATGAATAAGTTCGTGTTGATTAAAGATGAAATTGATAGTTCCATTGTGTTGGAATTATTAGTGTTAGTGGATATCGACATTTAATTCGATATTAATTGATGTCTGGAAGTTTTACTGACCAGTCGGGTAATTAATCGGATAAATGAGCAATTAATTGCTATTAATTCACATAATTATAACTATTTGTTCATATGTGTGTACTATTAATTCACATTCTTGTACTATTAGGGGAGTTGGTGCACGATTGATAATACTTGCATGACTAAGTTAAAAATAGAGGTATAGATGGAGGTACTATACTGTAATTTATATTTTCATAAGATTATAACTATTGAGTCACATGAATGAACTTTTAATTCACATGATTTACTATTAGGGGGAGGTGGTGCAAGTTTGATAATACTTGTAGGACTAAATTAAAAATGAAAGAAAAGTTGAAGGTATTGTACTATAATATTTCGAGCCCCAAAATGCAATTATCGAAACTATATTTTCCTATAAATAGAAGCACATTCTTCCTTCATTTCTCACCAATTCACTAAAGTTATAAAGCAATTATTATAGAGAGAAAATATAGAGAAAAAGAAAAAGAGAAGTTTGCTACCTCACTATTCCAGTATCCAGTCTTCTTTTGAGGTAAGGGGTATTATTCTTTCGTATTCATGAAGAGAGTTATTTTCTTTCAATACTTGTAAGGGTTGTTATTCCATTCTTTATTATTATGTTGGAATAACCTGTCTATGCGAAGTACCGCATACATGGTGAAATTCTTTTGTTATTCCATTCTTTATTATTCTGTTGGAATAACCTGTCTGTGTGGTCTATAGCATGCCTGGTGAATTCTATTGTTATTCCATTCCTTATTATTATGTTGGAATAACCTGTCTATGCGAAGTACTACATACATGGTGAAATTCTTCTATTATTCAATTCTTTATTATTCTGTTGGAATACCCTGTCTGTGCGGATTACGCATGACCTGGTTTCGTTCTTTATTATTCTATTGGAATACCACATGCATGCAATGGATTACGCATGACACAGTTCCATTCTTTATTATTCATTGGGAATAACTGTCTACTATGCGATTCTATCGCATGCATGGTGAATTCTTCTGTTATTCCATTCTTTATTATTCTGTTGGAATAACCTGTCTATGTGAATTACCACATGCATGGTGAATGATCCTTTGTATTCATTCCTTATTAAATTCTAGAAATGATCTGTCTACGTGGATTACTGCATGGCAGGTAAAAATCCATTTTCAGTTTCGTAATTTTTCTGAGCCTCAAAAATTCTGGAAAAATTTGAAATAATAATTTGATGAGTTTTTTATATTTTGTCCAAAGATGGCGATTTTTGGATGTATAGATTAAGAGTTATGGATTTTATGGGAAAAGACTATTTTAAAAGTAAACCCTTATAACTCCTTATGGTTAACTCCAAAATTGGTGAAATTTTTATTGGGAGTACATTTATATAACAGGAGTATACCCTAAAAATTTTGGAATTTTTGGACAAAAGTACAATTTATGATAAATGTCTAAATATTAATGATTTTAGCCATATGAAAAATAGTAAATGAATTTTAAAAATTCTGAGAAAAATATATGTTCAATATGGGACTATATTCTGTTAAATCCTAGAAAAGAAATATTTTTGGGACTGATTTAGTATTTTTCATGAAAATGAAATAGTTATGAGTAAATAAATTAAATATGTTATGTGAAGTAACAAAATTGGAAAATAGGATTTTATGGCTTGGGAATCCTATATAGGGTATATCAGATTTTTGATGAGGATTTGATCATTGGTGATGAAATCTTATGAGTAGTATGACATTTTGAATGATTAAATGTATTATTTGGTAAAGTGTAAACAATTGAAATAAATTATTTATAAGTTTAAGAAGTGATTAAAATATTGTTATAATATTAATAATATTAGATTATGAGTTTATTAAGTGATTGATAATATTTGGATAAATTTAAAGTCTTTAATATTTATCCTTGTCTTCGTTGATTAATGCTTATATCATTGTCATCATCCTCATGCTTATATTATGATGAAAGTCATTTTTGTCTTACGCTGTAAAGATGGATTTGTTGATTATTGGTTTTCTGATTGTATATATTTGGCTTACATGCAAAGATGAACTGATTGATTATTAGTTTTACATTTGTATATCTTTTCGCTTACGTGCAAAGATGGATTTATTGATTAATGGTTTTCTGGTTGTATATCTTTGGCTTACGTGCAAAGATGAACTATTGATTGATGAGTATCTTTGGCTTATGTGCATAGATGATGAGCTACATTTATTGGTATGCTTATGACCGAGGATCATTCAAAGTATAATTATGACCCGTAATGTTATAGATGATGTGGTAAAAGTCGCTATCATTGGCGTAGTGCGATGATGGGCGATTATTGGTATGATTATAACTGGGATTATTCGGTATAATCATGACCATTGATGATTACATGAATATCCTTGGCCGTAGTGCAAGGATGATTCGATGATGTGGATTATTTATTAAGTTGAGTCTCAGCGATAAAATATTGATTATACACTTTTAATTCGTAAAAGATAGTGGATATCATGCTCTACTTGACTCTTCTAAAATACAGTTGTATGTCTTTGGCTTGTAGAGCAAAGATGAATTGTTAATGAATATCTTTGGCCGTAGTGCAAAGATGAATTTATTAGTATGATTGTGAGCAGGAATTGTGATTTGGTATAACCATGATTTTTGATGTTTCAGGTGAAGATAGGTGATGAAAATTATCTTCGTCTCACAGGTGCGAAGAGAAATTTAGAATCACAATTATGATTATGAGTTATTCATATGATTGTGGACATGAATTGTTGATTGATGTTACAGGGATAAAACATTATTAGTGGACTTTTAACATGGAGAAGATAATAGACCTGATGGTCTTTTTGACTCTTCTAATGGATTGCTCGTTCCGCTGCAACTATGGTTGAAAAGTTTTATCATCTACCATATTTTCTAAATCTCTGATTTATTATTGACAAAGGCTATTGATAATTTAATTATCTTTAGTCATGATATTCTTTACTAGGATATTTGTGCTCACCCTTTGCTTCACAATTCCTTTCAAGTAATAAGAGTGTAGCTGGGTCAAGCGGGGATAATAGGGAAATAGTGTGATGGTTCGAGACTGTTGAAGTTTCTCAATACATTATAAAACGACATGATATGCAACAGATAATTGTATTGAGGACCTAAGATATGTGTGTTGTATTTTATACTTCACTTAATAATTGATTTTGGCGAACAACAATAGGGTGATGAGAACCCAACTTTGAAAGCGTCAAAAGTGCACCTCATTAGAATGAATATGATAGTAATCTTCTCATTCTTCTTTGGGGTCTTAAAATATTTTCTGTTGTATTTTATATAACATTGTAACAATTTGAGTTTGGATACTGTCTATGAGATAATATTGTATTAAAACTCATACCTTATGTGTTGTCGTACTCTGCACGACAATTCAACAGTTGTATAAATGAAGTTTGTATGTGATTTTTATAGTATGATATTTGGCGACTCAGAATGGGTCATGTAGACCTATTTTGGGGGCTTCACATGGAACTACTTGTTTAAAGTCCTTAAACGGTGTGGTTTGATTTGTGGGTCTATTTTGTACAACACCTAACATAAGTTCTACTAACTGTTGGGTGGGATTTACATCATTATCTATCTCTCGCTGAGGTCTTCTGGTTGGTGGCATTATTATATATAAAAACAAATATAAACATCCACAATAAGAATTTGTTTAAAACAAACATAATTTTTTTATTCATACTTCATAACTGTACATAACATAACCAATTAGTGGTTTTACATATAACACTACCAGCTACAATATAAACAATACATGCTCTTTTATTCATACTAATACCGACCACTTAGATATCTATACTATAACCTAGAAATTGTTAACTTCGTCATAAGAATCCTGGATCATGTGGAATACCACAGATCGATCTATTTGATAAGCATTCTTCTTCCCCTCCACTGGATATCGAACCACTCGACGCTGCAAACCGTCGAATACATTCTGAGTTCCTAGAGCAGACTTGGTTAACCTCAACTGTATTTCCCTCCTGCAACTCCGTGCGTGACGCAGTAGTACTTTTAGTTAATTTGTGGTTCTCCTTTCATGCTCCAGTATACCCTCGGTCAAAAGTGCCCTAAACTTGATATAGTCAGTGTCATTCTTAGCCTTTTGTACTAGTGCTGCCATTGCCTATCCATGGTTCTCTATCCTCATCAATTGACCTGCTATAGGATCCTCTTCTTCCTCAGCATCTAACAATCGTTGATCATGAAACAACTCTTCCTCTTCTGCATCGCTATCTTGAACTGACTCAATTCTTGGTGGATTATTTACTATCGGCATTTCCTCAGCATCGGAGTTGGCCATCCTACAATAAGAATTTCTTTATTACTTTATATTACGAAAATTTTACACAAAGCATAAGGTTTTTAATGTTATTTTACGTGTAATTAAATATTTTTATGGACTCGAAGACTATATACTAAAATACCTTTTCCTTAGATCTATAGCCTATTGCTATGATACCAAAACTGTGACGCCCCCAAATCTATTCTCCCATGACATCCGATCTGGTGTTCATAACTAATCAATTAATATAACACATCCAAATCTATACACCCGTGCTATCCGATTTGATGCTTATATCTAATCAAAATACTATACATATATGACTAGATATAATTTCCATTGATCCAAGGTTCACAATATCCCATAACAGATAATAATTCACTATGGAACTATTGCTGTATTTGGATACCCTCACTTGGATATATAGACTGTATCTATGAATAATATCTATTTATCCAAAATCCAGAGTATTAGTAATAACATAAACAGTCCATATCACTAATACCCTCACTCAGATGTATAGTCTTTATCTTGCAGATTAGTCTATCGTATCGATAGTACTTATCTATCTAAAATCCAGAGTATCAACAATAACATGAACAGTCCATATTGCCAATACCCTCATTCAGATGTATAGTTCTCAATGATCTCAAAATAAATCAAAAGTTTTAATTACATCTGTGATGCCCCCAAAATAGGTCAACACGACCCATTTTGAGTCACCAGATACATGGTACAGAACTCAACTACAAAATTAATTATACTACTGTCGTGCAAAATACGACAAAACATAGCTGAGAGTTTAAACACAAATATTATCTTCTAGACAATATCCACAAATGGAGTCCTCATTACAATTCTTATCACACTATTTTATAAAATAGCGAGGACTACTATAGCCACCATCTCGGACAATCACTCCATTCCCCGACTCGTCCCAGCTATATTCTCATTTTCTGAAGAGAACATTGAAAGAAAAGGGTGAGCACAACTAGCCCAGTAAAGAATATCATGACTAAAGATAATTTACATCATCAATAGCCTTCATCAGTAATAAATCAGAGATTTAGAACTTATGGTAGATGATAAAACGTTTCAACCATAGTTGCAGCAGAACGAGCAATCCATTAGAAGAGTTAAATAGACCATCAGATCTATTATCTTCTCCATGTTAAAAGTCCACCAATAATGTTTTATCCCTGTAACATCAATCAACAATTCCTGTCCACAATCATATGAATAACTCATAATCATAATTGTGTTTCTAAATTCCTCTTCGCACCCAGGACGAAGATAATTTTCATCACCTATCTTCACCTGAAACATCAAAAATAATGGTTATAGCAAATCACAATTCTTGCTCATAATCATACTAATAAATTCATCTTTGCACTACGGCCAAAGATATTCATTAACAATTCATCTTTGCACTACAGGCCAAAGACATACAATTGTATTTTAGAAGAGTCAAGTAAAGCATGATATCTACTATCTTTTACGAATTAAAAGTGTATAATCAATATTTTATCGCTAAGACTCAGCTTAATAAATAGTACACATCATCGAATCATCCCTGCGCCGGAGGATGTACCGAAGACAGCGTTCAGAACTCGGTATGGTCACTACGAGTTTTTGGTTATGTCTTTTGGTTTAATTAACGCACCTGCAACGTTCATGGACTTGATGAACAGGGTGTTTAAACCATTCCTAGACAAGTTTATGGTGGTGTTTATTGATGATATATTGGTGTATTCCAAGACCAAGGAGGAACATGTGGAACACTTGAGATTGACGTTGGAAACGTTGAGAAAAGAGAAGTTGTACGCTAAGTTCTCAAAATGTGAATTTTGGTTGGAACATGTACAGTTTCTAGGGCACGTTATTGATAAGGATGGAATTTCGGTAGATCCATCAAAGGTGGAAGTTGTAATAAACTGGAATCAGCCGAAGACACCGTCAGAAGTGAGGAGTTTCTTAGGATTGGCGGGTTACTATAGGCGTTTTATTCAAGACTTTTCCAAGATTGCAACTCCGTTGACAAATTTAACTAGAAAAGCAGTTAAGTTTGTTTGGGACAGGAGAAGTGTGAGGAAAGTTTTCGAGAGTTAAAGAAGAGGTTGAGTTCAAAGATTTTGTGTTGTCGTTTACTGATGATGTGAAATTTTGTGGTGTATAGTGACGCATCGCATAAAGGAATAGGTTGTGTGCTTATGCGAGAATATGAGTTATTGTGTATGCATCACGTCGATTGAAAAGATTACGAGAAGGGTATCTCGACTCATGACTTGGAGTTAGCGAAGCAGTAGTGTTTGCCCTAAAAATTTGGAGACATTATCTTCATGGAGAAAGGTGTGAGATATATCTGACCATAAAAGTCTGAAGTATATCTTTACACAAAAGATTTGAACATGCGACAAAGAAGATGGTTGAGGTGATCAAAGATTATGATTGCGAGATTTTCTATCATCCAGGAAAGGCGAATGTTATTCTTGATGCCTTAAGTAGGAAGGGATGGGAGAAGTTAATGATGTTAACCGATCAAGAAAAGTTAGTGTCGAAATGGCTAAGATGGAGTTGAAATTAAATATCGGATGTAATCCGATGAAAAGTTATTCGGATGGGAAATAGTTCAACGATGGTAGATAAGGTGAAAAATGCACACTTCGAGGATGAAGACGGTGAAAAGATAAAGCAGAAGATATCATAGGTGAGGGAGACAAATTCAAAATCTATTCGGAAGGGTTACTTGATTGAAGGGAAGATTTGGGTTCGCTTGATGTGAAAGTTAAAGAAGAAATTCTGAATGAAGCTCACAACTCACGATATTCTATTCACCCTGGGAGTACAAAGATGTACCAAGATCTTAAACATCTTTTTTGGTGGCCGAATATAAAGAGGGATGTGGCTGAGTGTGTGGCAAAATGCTTAACGTGTCAGAAAGTCAAAGCTGAACATCAAAGGTCAAGCGGATTATTACAACCGTTAGAGATACCAGAATGGAAATGGGAGCATATCACAATGGATTTTGTGGTAGGTCTTCCAACGACTCAGCAAGGTTACGATGCCATTTGGGTGATTGTCGATCGATTGACGAAGTCAGCACACTTTTTTCCAAATCAAGATTCGATTTACTCTAGATCGGTTATCAAAACTATACATGAAAGAGATTGTGTCAAGACATGGTGTACCTGTGTCTATTGTATCAGACAGAGATCCACGTTTCACATCTAATTTTTGGAAATGATTACAAGAGTGTTTGGGAACATAGCTGAGAATGAGCACGGCGTACCATCCTCAGACCAACGGACAAAGTGAGAGAACCATCCAAACACTGGAGGATATGCTCAGAGCGTGTATTATGGATTTTAAAGGGAATTGGGATGACCATCTGCCATTGGTGGAATTTGCTTATAATAATAGTTATCATGCAAGTATTGGCATGCCGCCTTACGAAGCGTTGTACGGAAGGAAATGCAGAACTCCGTTATGCTGGGACGAGGTAGGTGAACGTCAGCTATTGGGTCCAGAATTGGTGCAACAGAATGTTGAGATCATCAAAGTGATTCGAATGAGACTGATAGCTGCACAAGATAGACAGAAGAAATATGCCGATCAACATCGACAGAATCGGGAATTCGATGTCGGTAGTTATGTTTTCTTGAAAGTATCTACCTGGAAGGGGAAAATTCAATTTGGCAAGAAGGGGAAATTGAGCCCTAGATTTATAGGACCTTTCGAAGTGCTTCGACGAGTTGGCGAGGTGGCGTACGAGGTAGCCTTACTTCCGGAGTTAGAGCATATTCATAATGTTTTCCATGTTTCGGTATTGAGACCATACAAGCCTGACTATAAACATGTTATAGAATATGAGCCCTTACAGTTTGAGAAAGATTTGTCATATGAAGAAGTCCCTGTTCAAATTGTTGACAGAAAAGAGCAAGTCCTGAGGAATAAGGTGATACCTTCTATTAAGGTAATCTGGAGGAACCACAATGCTGAAGAAGCTACGTGGGAACTTGAAAGTGTTATGATGAAGAATTATCCTCAGTTGTTTGCTTGATTTTGTATAAGCGATTACGGGGATGAGAATCTTGTTAAGGAGGGAAGAATGTAGCGAATAAATTTTTCGAGTTGTGATTCTAGGGACAGAATCCTTTTAAGGAGGGAAGGATGTAACGATCGAGAAATTTGTAATTTAAATATTTATTGAATTAAATAAATATTTTACTTAATTTATTTATTGAGGAAATAAATAATGGGTGAATTGTGGTGAATTAATTTAGTAACTAAATTGATTATTGTTAATTAAATTATGTATTGATAATTTTGTCTGAAGGATTTAATTTAAATAAATTAAATAATGTGATGTGTCTAATTTATTAATTAAATTAGATATATAATTATTTATTAATTATAAGTATATGTATAATAAGATTATAATTATTATTAATTATTCTTATTATAAGTTATTTGAATTAATTAAGTTAATGGTGTGACAATTGGAAACTATATGATATAAGTATTATTTAAATAAACTAGTTGGGAGAGTTTTTGGTTAGCCAAACATGGCCTTATGGCCTTTGGCATTATTTCAACTGACGCGTCTGTTTGTTCTTTAACTGAAAGACTACGTGGGGAAGTGGCCATGTTATTTCTACGCATTCTTCTTCTTCTCTCTTAAGGCTAGTATAGAACAGAGAGGGTTTGGAGAGTAAAACATAGAGTTTTAGATTGGCAAAAGGAAGAAGAGGATTTCTAAGCCTAACACTATCTTTTGCTTCAATAATCAAGGATTAAGGTATAATTCATTCTTAAATTTCCAAGTTTAGGTTCTCTGTAAATTGGGTTTTTATGGATTTGTTGTTTAAGTGTTGTGTTATGGTGTTGTAGAATTTGTTATTCAATCAATATATATATATATATATATATATATATATATATATATATATATATATATATATATATATATATATATATACGTAGTTGTTGATTTCCATATCACGTGAAATTGGGTTTGAGGAAGGAAAATCGTGTTGTGTTTGTGTTCTTGTGATATGGCCATAGATAGTACCATGTTTCTTGTTTAATATGTGTAGTAATCTGTAAATTTATGCTTGCATATGGTAGTCCATTGAGATATGATCATAACACAATTTGAATGGAATGATTTGGTAAAGAAATGAGTTTACAGTGATGATTTTCGGACAAACTATCAAAAATGGAGTTTTCATAAGAAAAACATGAAAATTGATAAATTAAAATGGTTTTAGTTGTGTTAATTTAGTATTTGTATGCTTGGTGAAGTTTATGTGTAATTTGCATAAGTTATACATGTTAATTGGTGTTAGAAATTAAGATTTAGAAGCTTGGTTTTGTTCTGGTTATGGGTGTTACGCAATTGTACCCCAAATGCCAAATTTTTGCGCCTACTTATAATTTTTTTCGCGCCCCAGCGCCATTATTGCTTGGCGCCAAGAACGAAGCCGATGGTTCGCGCCAAATAACTGGAACTCAGCGCATAGATGTTGGACCTCGCGCCCCGACGCGAGAAATGTGGTCTGGGTTGGATAGTTTTGACCTCCTGTAGTAAAATGACCATAACGTTTGCATACGAACTCCGATTGAGGTGATTCAAGATGATTCGGAAAGAGGACGAATAGACCTATAACTTTTATTCTTTAAGACGTTTAATTTGAAATTTTTATGAAGGGTCAAAATGGCCATCTTTAGGAATGTTATGTATTTGGAGCCAATCAGAGGGCGTCGGGATGCGCGAATGCAAGTGCAATCCTTCGGGTGTTAGTATAACTTAATGATAACATGTTGGACATGTAATAGGATGTTGTATCAAGTTGTTAATGTGTATGTGGTGCAATGACATGATCACTTAAGTAGTTGTGATAAAGCTAAAAAGTAATGTTCATGAAAGGTGCGATATTATTTAAACTTAAACTTAGTTAGTAGCTATACTAAAAGTAAGAAAGCAACTCATGAAGGTAATATTAGTATAACTAATGTGTACTGTCGATACATATGGTATGTGTAGGACTTTGGGTGAACGTAAGTAGTGATTGTTTAACCTACGCACGAGGCAAGTTCTCTAACCCTACTTTTATAATTGTGCAAGTATCTAACTATCTTTGAGCAAGTTTTCCTAACTCTAGGCTTTCTTTGTGAAAGTTTAACCCTAATTATATCATGCAAGCTCCTAAACCTTATCTCTTGATTTTGAGCCAATCTTTAACTTGTTAATTAGCATGCAAATTTCTACATTCTAACGCACTAATGTTGAACAAGTTTTATCATTCAACTTATTATTTGTTATGCATGCTTAAGATTCAACTCTAAATAAGGTTTTAACCTTGACTTAATATTGTTCAAGCAAGGCATATTATAATCATTCGATGTTGATGCTGTTAGTTTATTCCTAAAGCATGACCTTAATTTTCAGTGTCGATTTAGTTATGATTATTCCATAGCATGATGTTATCAATATTGTAATCAACTAATCCTTAGTTGATGACCGTTGAATTCTAAATTACCCTTGAAATGTATCCAAACCAAACTTACTTTGGTGCGGACTTGTATTCTAAATACTGAGACGAACAACCCTAACATAGGGGATTTTTTACGTGTAACATTTAGATGTTTGTGCACAATACATGGTACAAATGGCGGATCCCCCTAAGTACGATAAGAAGGGTCCGTATAGTCGAAATGACTGTTAAGGTTGGGTAATAATACCTAAGAACCGGGGACATAATTCGTGGTCTTAAGACCCTCAGATAATTAAAGTTCGAACTTGTTTTCTAGTTTGATTTGTAGAACAAGTTCCTTATTGTTCAGCTTTTTTTGTTCACTCTCATGTTATTATCATTGCTACGTTCTATATCAGTGAGCATTTGTTTGCTCACTCTTGCAATTATCTTCTTATGACTAAAGTGGAGAAAGTTGATGAGCCGTCGACTAGCAAAGGCAAGGGCAAGATGTCCAAATGATGAAGACTTATGATAATTTTATTTAAATGCTTTATGTTTCAAGACTTGTTTTAAATATGTGATGTATTCCGCAAACTGATGTAATAAGTTTTAAGGTTAGATTACTGTTGCCTCTTTTATAGTTCTTATAAAAGAGCTCTAACTCATGCATGTATACACGGGTCAACAAGTAATACAGAGTAAGTAAAGTATCGATCCCACAGAGAAAGTTGTTAACCTTAGACTATTATGCATTAATTAACTCACTATATTTATATGCTAAGACTATGGACTTAATTGTTGATTTGAACTAACTATGATTATCAACTAAAAATAAGAATATAAATGGACTAAATATAATGTGGAAACAATGGGATCCTAACTTCATTCAATATTTCGTTCATTCGCCATATGTCATGCAAGAAGTGTTCACATATCACAGGATAATAGCCAAAGGCATAAAGCGAGTTATAACCATTTTCCAATGCACTATAACCAACTCACATATCATCTACAGATGTTAGAATCCATGTAATCACCAATACCATCACAATTACCATATTCCTATCCGCAATTGCAATCCTATTGATTTTAAGCACAACCCTTATACAAGCTCATACGGTGAAACAGTATATTCCTATCTGATTCACAAAATATGCAAGACTTACTCTAGCCCCATATTCGCATGCTATCATGATTTCATCCATATTCATATGTTCATTTCCAATTCCATACAAATACTAACATGAACGATTATCAATCATTCATACATACAAAACAACCATGATAGATAACCCATATGATATACAAAACAAATCTAACACTTAGATGTACAACCAAACTACATATTAAAATCCGTTAGAATCCCATAATGGAGTTTAGTTCATGACTGAACCAAAAGTCATTATGGGATCAATGTTAAGCATGATCAATAAACAAGCAATCAAAGTAAGAAGGATAGAACGATCAAAACCAATCGCTGAATAGAAATCAAAGATTAACTATTAAATCCACAAAGAAATCTAATAAACAATAATCAATATCCACGATGACAGAGATCTCCAAGAAGAAGTAGAGAAAAATAGACGTTATGGCTTTCTCCTACGTTGGAATCTCTCCCAAGGTGTAAACCCTAGTTTCTACTATGAAAAGAGAGAAGATGGAAGTAGCTATCTAGCCCCCAAGGGGTGGAATATTGCTTACATAATGATAATATGTCTAATATATAAGCCCTAATTGAATCCCCCACTCAATCACGCTTCAATTGCTCTGTTTAGTGAAAAGTCATCTTTAGTCATCGCTGAAGTCGGCCTTGACAAGGCCTTGGCGCTCAACTTCTTGAAAGTTGCGGAAAATCGCGTTTTTGGCTCGGTCGCGCACATCACATCAAATTCATACCGCGAGGTTGTTTTTCTGCTGCAGTCTGCTCTGGTAAAATGGCCAGAACTTTTGATCCGGGAAGAGTTACGGGGCCTGTCACCTATCAAATCGAAGATATCGACTAGCCCTACAACTTGCATTCTTTGATGATTGAGAAATTCCGGCCGGATGAAGGTTGAAATTTGGCCGGAAGGGACTGCTATGAAAATGGCAAACCAAAACAGCGAAGTTTGACGTCCGTTAGTACAACGATCATAACTCTTGCATCCGAACTCTGATTAGAGCGATTCAAGATGATCTGGAAAGCTATGAAGATGCTCTACACTGTAAGCTAAGTTCCAAACCAACACATGAAGTAAACACGAAAGCCCAAATGATATCCGGATTGCCTTTTCTTTGCATTTTCTTTGCGTTTCCTTACAATAATCGCTCACACCACTTCCAAACATAAAATCTACAAAATAAACACAAAATGCATGAAAAGTAACTAAGACACATGAATATAAACAACTAATTCAAGTAAAAGATACCGGATAAATGCATAAAAAATCCACTTATCAATTACCTGAGATTTAATTTGAAATGATGATGTAACCCTTTAATGGGAGAGATTATTGTTTAAATTATTTTAATTATGTCTTTATCCCTTTTTATGGGTAGTTTAATAGTTTTTGATAAGTGAGCACCAAATCCTGTGGGAATGGAGTACCTGAATTTGGGGGTGTCACAAAAAGTACCCCAAATACCCGAGTGAAAAATATTCGGGTGAATAGTAATTTGGGTGAATAGTAACCCATGAATAGTAACTCGTGAATAGTACTCCGACACGAAAAGTGCCCCGAATATCCGAGTGAATAATACTAGAGTGAATAGTAACTGGGTGAATAGTAACCAGTATAAAAAAAATACCAAAGAAAATGATATTCCATGACGAGTACAAAAGAAATGATATCTCATACGAGTATAATAGAATATACGAAACTGCAAATAGATTTTCACCCGCCATGCGGTAATCCACGTAGACAGATCATTTCCACAATTTAATAAAGAATGAATACGAAAGATCATTCACCATGCATGCGGTAGTCCACACAGACAGTTTATTCAAACAGAATAATAAAGAATGGAATAACAAAAGAATTCACCAGGCATGCGATAGGCGCGCATTATCTGAGTTATTTCAACGAATAATAAATAATGGAACCGAGGTCATGTAATACTACATCTGAGGATATTACAACAGAATAATAAAGAATGGAACCAGGTCATGCGTAATGGTCAACAAGTAATAAAGTGATGAGTAGAGTATCGTTCCCACAGAGATTAATTAGCAATAACCTTAACTTACAATTACCAATCTTCTATTAACCCTAATTTTATTAAACAAATCAAACTCAATAATTTAAATTAACGAAACTAAAATTTAAAAATAATTAAATTAACACAAAACAACCACGAATATCAAAATCTAAAATTTCAAACAATTAATGGAGAATTAGACTTATGATTTCACCCTATGCTTCACTTTGATTTTAACACATTTATCCCAATTTAATGCACTATCCCAGTTTATTAATCAAGAACACGAACGCAGTATTAACCACCTCTCGATGCACTAATACCTTATTAACTTCAATCCACAATTAAGATAGAAATCCGTTAAACACCTTAATCAACTAACCTACTATATCTCTATGTGAATTACAATTGAAGAAGGTTGAAGAATAAGTTCTCTATCTGATTACATGCGGTGTCAAGCATATCTCTACCTTAACACTCATCAAGTTTAAGCTATTAACAAAAACCTGAACACATGCTATATCAACTAAGTCTAGATTTGAATATCCTCTCTCGATTCCATCCAACTCCACAAAGTTTTTGATCAGGCAATTCATAGATTCAAGCACAAATTAATATAGATAAACTAGAGATAGCTTATTAAATTGGAAATAAAAGTTTACAAAACCATCGATTCACTTAAGGATCAATCACAAGCCTAAAACATGAAATAACATAAAACAAGTAAAAATGAACATGATCACAAGAATGTAGCAACAAATAAGCATGAATTGGATATTAAATCGTGTATATAAAATACACTTATCAAAATTCCCCAAACTTAAACCGTGCTAGTCCTCGAGCACAAAACGACTATATGCAATGCAATGATATGAATACGAATTCACTTATATGCTATCAAATCCAACAATATCGCAGAATCAAAAGTATCTTAACGGCCTCAGCGAAAATAAGCAACTATACAATATCAACCATTAAAAACCAATCTACAAATACACTTTAATCCTCGAATCTCAAGCCATCATCACTGGTATAGTGTGTGTGTAACATCCATGATAACCGATACTGACTCAAATTCAATACATAACCAGTCTCTTAGAAGGAATCATGCAGCACAAACTTAAAAATTTCAAAAATAGATAGTTCCAACTAAAATCAAGCAATCACAAATCTCAAGGGTTCACGCGGGGTACTTATGCTTTATTCATACAATTAATTTAGACGGGGGCTTTTTGCTCTTATTTGCCATTTTATTTTTATACACATAGCTATTCAGTGTCTTATTCCCTTATGCTTTTCAATGCTACCTTAATGAGCTTTCGACTAACGACTCCCAGACCATTAAGACCTTAGGGCGCTAGGTGTAAAGACAATCCCCTCGGGCTTATTTGCTCAAGTAACAAAGGCCACAAAACTAGACAAGCACGCTACGATGTTTATTCATATCATTTTTTTAGATAAACTAAAGCTTATATACCCCTCATAACATCACCCAAACTTAGGTTCTTGCCTAACTTTAGCCTTTACCGTCCATCCTTGTCATTTTATCATTCACTCTAGCATTATCCTTTAGAGACCATTTAGGTACCAGTTTGAACTTAACCAATTAACACAGATGTTTGTTACTCGTGCTATCCTTTTATACCAGTTCCAAACAAACTCATGATTCAATTCATAAACGATCATTGTGTCATAGTTCTAATACTCAATCATGTATTTGCTACTTATTTGACAATCACATCATAGGCCCACAATAACATGAAACACATCATTGATGGACTTAAACAACACAATAATTACTAATTAACATATATATATATATATATATTTTCTATAGATGTGAATAACAAAATGCGCATAACAAAATGCATTACACTATTATCTACTATGCAAAACCTAAGCTACTATGAATGCCCTAAGCTATCATGCAATACTGCAAATAAAATGCCATACATAAATTTAATTAACCAAAATTAAAAATGCAACCTAAAAGCTAAAATGCATGCAAACATGAATTTAAATCCCCCAAACTTAAACAATACAATGTCCTCATTGGATAATTGATCAAAATAATTACGTGAGGACTTCCCTGCCAATGCTTAAGCTTGAGGAGGTGGTTGTTGTTCTTCTTCATCGGAATCACTCGGTGGGAACCTTGGCATTGGACCGGGCTGTTGATATGGAAATTGTGCCGCCGGGTTGAAACTTTGAAGAGTTGTGTTCAACGAGGCAAAAGATGTGTGCATAGTGTCAAACATGTGCTCTTGCCTCATTGCCAATCGGCGCATTTCCCGACGAGTTTCCTTGGTGTGTGCATTCAGTTGATTTTGGAAATCAAGTAATTGAGATCTAGATATAGCCTCGGTCCGCGGTACCTGCTCATCCCCTTGATCGCCCATTTCCTCTTCATCATCCCCCGATGTCTCTGTAGCATCCACGTTGTCTTTCGACGACGATGGAAAAATGAAACCCAGTCCATGCGGGTGTGACTCGCCTCCTGCCCATACAGAGTACCGCACTATTATTCTTGAATCAAGCAGCGCGAGCGACATTTGAGTGGGCTCATCATCAGACCATCTAACTCCTGTTTGATGGCACAACCCACATATGAGTGATGGGTGTGGCAAGCCTCCAGAAAAATTCCCCCGTAGGCATCGGCGGATGGAGAAGCAAATGATAGCCCCGACATCAATTATAAAATCTTGCACAATGGCGTACAACAACAATGCCTTCTCTTTGGTGACGTCTGAGGTATGTTGGGACGGAAGCAATTTCGCGCAAAGGAAGGCATACCATATTTTGCCATACCGGCTAAGGTCCTTGCTGTGGAACACGGTGCCTCCCTTCTGACCTTTCATCCATGACGTTCCTGGCTTTGTCATCTCCATGATAATAGCATCAAAATCCGAGTCAGAAGTACGGAGATGCTCATACTAGCAATGGCGAGGCACCCGTAGTTGGTAGTATGTGTTGATGGCGTCGGCACTGAATGGAACCAGACGTCCGTGCACAAATGCTTGGAATGGTTCTTTGTCCACAGCATTTGCGTAAAACTCCTTGACAATGTTTACAACGGCTGGTTCCGGGTCCTCAGTAAATTTTGTCCATCCCTTTTCATAAATTTGTGGCATAAGCAACCCATCATTAGGATCCGGTGCCAATCCCCTCTCCGGTGTAAGGGCTTTGGTAAGCATGTAGTCATACCGGTCGACAGCGGCGACACTTGTAAATTTCCGGCGATCGAAGGTGCGGGTTGGTTGGGATGGACGTGAAATCTCCCCCCTTTGGCGTTTGGACGATGATTATGAAGCCATATCTCTCCCTAGTGCTGGCCTTACCCTAACTCTCTAGGCTCACAAATATAGTCTGCTTTTGCTTTATCTTTATATGAAGTGTGGTGGGAGAGTTTGTATGATATTTGGTGGTATTTATAGATGGAGAGGATATGCTAGCATTGGTGGAGTGCGGAGGTGGAGAGTTGGAGAAGACTAATGTAGTTTTGGGAATGTGGGGAAAGTTGTAAAATCCCAAATTTTACGAATAAAGATTTAATTTTCTTGAAATATTTTTTTTTGAATATTATGGTGTGAATTTGAGATAATATTATAGTTGTGGGTAGTATTTATAAATTTTGCAAAGTACGCAAGTTGTTATATAATATTCAATTGGTGGGGAATATTCTTTTTGTCGGGAATATCCCAAATGCGACCAATACAATCATTGATGGACCTAGCGGAATTATTGTCGGATTGAGAAAATGACAAAAAATATTTTATGAAAATAACGATTGGAAGTTTTACAGTTAATCTTGTTGAACTACTTTCGGTAGTAAAAATACTGATGTCTGGCGTGGTTGCATAGTAGCAATACGGTATTGATTATTGATCTTATGTGATAAGTCACTCGGTTTTGTTTTATTGGTATTATTAATGTAATAAAATGAAAAACTTTTTATATAAAATGCGAGAATACTTTTATAAAGTTATTCTATAAATAGAATATATTATCTTCTATTATGCATAGTGTTTTGCATAGTAAAATCTTTTTATATAAAATAGAATACTTTTATAAAGTTATTCTATAAATAGAATATATTATATTTTATTATGCATAGTGTTGCATAGTGCACTGCATAGTGTTTTGCATAGTAAAATCTTTTTTATATAAAACAAAATACTTTTATAAAGTTATTCATTTTATTAGATTATAAATAGAATATATTATATTTTATTTAAAAGATTTTGCTTTAAGTATGGACCGTCCAGATTAAAAAAGTAAATCAATACGGACCGTTCATGAATTAGTTACTATGTAGTCCATTCTTCTATAAATGAAGCTCATTCCTTCATTATTTCTTACTTAATTCTTGAACCTCTGAGAGAGAAAGAAGAAAAGTGTTCTCGCTACTTCACTACTCATATATCCGATTACTTTCTTCTTTCAAAGGTAAGGGGTATTATTTCTTTCTTATTCATGAAGAGAACTTACATTATTCCATTCTTTAATTTTGTTGGAATAACTTGTATCATGAGCTACACTTATACTTGGTGAAATTCTTACATTATTCCATTATTTATTATTACATTGGAATATCACATGCATGCGCTTTTTCTGTGGGACTAGAATTAAAATCTTTATTATTACATTTGGAATATCACATGCATGCGTTTTCTGTGGGACACAAGTTAAAATCTTTATTATTACATTGGAATATCCGTCATGCATGCATTTTCTTTGGGACTGGTTCCGTTATTTATTATTCATTGGAATAAAGCATCTATGCAATCTCTGGGATGCATGGTGATTTCATTGTTATTCCATTCTTTATTATTACTGTTGGAATATCACTTATTCGGTCGATATTACTTTGATCCAGTTCCGTTATTTATTATTCTATTGGAATAACCTATCTATGCGAAGTACCGCATGCATGGTGATCTCTTTTGTTATTCCATTCTTTATTATACTCAGTTGGTTAAAGTTTTGACTTCTATACTCCGTGAAATTAGTGGAATATCCTTGATATTTGCGCTTCATCCAATATCTTTTCATGGAAATATTTTTCTGAGCATTCTTGAATTTTACTCTACAAAGAAGTATCATGTTGACAATTTGGACGTTATTAGTTCCTGGATAATTTAATTCTTGAACTTGTTTTATTGAATTCTTATATCATTCTCATCATCCTCATGTTATATTTTGTTGAAAGTCATTTGTGGCCTGTAGTGCATTGATGGACTTGGTATGATTATGACCAGGGATTATTCGGTATAATCATGACCGTAATGTTACAAATGATGTGGAAAAAGTCCTCATTGGCCCGTAGTGCATTGATGGGCGGTTTGGTATGATTATGGCTATGGATTCTCTTGACGAGGAGCAAAGATGAATTGTTTTATGGCATGATCGGAATAGTTGATGAAAACACAATTATCTTTGGCCCGTAGTGCATGGATAATTCGTGGTCGTGATACTAAATAATATCCTTGGCACATGTCTTCGCATGGATGAATTGATGATGTGGATTATTTATTAAGCTGATTCCCAACGATAAAAGTGATGAAAAACTTTTTAAATCATAAAAGATAGTAGATTTTATTCTCTACTTGACTCTTTTAATGGATTGCTTGTTCCGCTGCAGTTAAATTTGATGTCTATTATATTTTATCAGTTTAACATTGTTGAAGACTAATGATAATTTATTTTGTATTATCTTAGTCATAATATTTCTTACTAGGATAGTTGAGCTGGGGCTAGTCGAGGAACATAGTGATGGTCCTAGATGGTGCATTAGTAGTCCTCACTATTTTGTGAAATAGTGTAATAATAAATGTAATGAGGACTCCATTGAGTGTGGATATTGTCTAGATGACAATATTTGTATTAAAACTCACAACATATGTTTTGTCGTATTTTACACGACTGTTGTATAATTAGTTTGTATTTATATTCAGTACCATGTATCTGGCGACTCAAGATGGGTGATGTATACCTATTTTTGGGGGCGTCACAAAAGTGGGTGGTGGTTATGGAGTAATGAGTTAGTGGGGAAGTGTGAAAGGGGGGTGTTATTGGGAATGAGAGAAGACCAAACAACTGCCCACATCTATCTAAATTCCAGGACCCCCGCCCTGACGGGGGGTAATGAACTAGAAAGGCCCGCCCCGACGGGCTTGTCTACTGATTTCTAAAGTCGAGGACCCCCACCCCGGTGGGGGTTGTAGTGCTTTTAGGGCCCGCCCCGGCGGGCTTGGTTTGCTCTCTTGTTTTGCTTCAATGTAGCTCACTTTTGCTTCACTTTTGTCAGGCTCTCTTGTTTTGCTTATTTTTTTTCATCCTGCATGACATGAACATGAAGATTAGTGAGTTGTTGATGACATGTTATATTATGGAGAGATTAACTAGATTTTTATTTTATTCTTCTACCTAGTAATTTAATAAAACTATGATTAAACAAATATGAGTAGAAAATATGATAAAGAACTAAAAATTTGGTTGCCTCCCAATGAGCGCTTGATTTTAAGTCGTTCAGCCTGAATACTTCCTGCTTAAGTTGTGTCGGCCAATGTGATGGCGATCACGTCGATGATTAACTTCGCCACCCTTGATAATGCTTTAGACGGTGTCCGTTGACTTTGAATGTTTCGAGTGGATTGCGATTGTAAATTTTAACCGCACCGTGAGGGAATACCTGCTTGACCGTGAATGGTCCTGACCATCTTGATTTAAGCTTTTCGGGGAACACACAAAATTTTCTGGTCGTGCCATCTTTTGACTTTTTCTTTGTATAGTTTGGCATTCTCGTACGCATGAAGGCGAAACTTGTCGAGTTCATTCAATTGAAGTAATCTCTTCTCTCCTACAGCTTTTTGATCAAAATTGAGTTTTTGCACCGCCCAATATGCCTTATGTTGTAGTTCCACCGGTAAATGACATGCCTTCACGTATAACAGTTGATATGGTGACATCCCTATTGGTGTCTTGTATGCAGTCTGGTAGTCCTATAAAGCATCGTCCAATCTAAGTGACCAATCTTTCCGACTCGGATTCACCACTTTCTCCAATATCTTTTTGACTTCTATGTTCGATACCTCAGCTTGTCCACTGGTTTGAGGGTGATATGTTGTAGCTATCTTGTGGTTCACCCCATACTTGGCCAAAAGAGCAGTGAACGATTTATTGCAAAAGTGACTACCTTCGTCACTTATAATTACTCTTGGTGTGCCAAACCTCGTGAAGATGTTCTTTTGAAGGAATTTGAGGACCACCTTGGCATCGTTTATTGGTAGAGTTGCAGCTTCAACCCACTTTGACACGTAGTCCACTGCGAGTAGAATGTATTGATTGTTCAAGGACGAGGGAAATGGTCCCATGAAATCGATACCTCATACGTCAAAAATTTCCACTTCCAGAATCGTTTGTAAGGGCATCTCATTACGTTTCGAAATGTTTCCCACCCTTTGACACCTATCGCATTGTTTGAAAAACTGGTGGGCATCTTTGAATAATGTGGGCCAATAAAAACCACATTCAAAGCACCTTCATTTGCTATCCTCTCACTCCCATAATGCCCGCCATACGCCGAGATGGTGACACTTTCGTGCGAATATTCTTCACTTCACTATATGGGACGGACCGAATCATCTTATCGGCGCACTGCTTGAACAAATATGGATCATCCCACATGTACCATTTCACGTCGTGAAGAAATTTCTTTTTTTGTTGTCTTGTGAGGTCAGGTGGTAGAATGTTGCTCACAACAAATTTTGCATAATCGTCATACCACAGAATCTCTGCTGAAATCCCAAACAGTTGCTCATCCGGGAATGATTCGTTGATTTCACATTTGTCATCTTTTTGTTTTTCGTGGCTTTCCAACCTAGACAAGTGGTCGGCTACTTGATTCTCCGTTCCCTTCCTATCCTTTATTTCTAAATCGAACTCTTGAAGTAGGAGAATCCACCGGATAAGGCGTGGCTTAGCATCTTTTTTATTTATCAAATCTTAGAATCATTTGCATGGTGCAGTATAGACTATCACCTTAGTCCCGATCAAGTAAGCCCAAAATTTGTCGAACGCATATACAACTGCAAGAAATTCCTTTTCTGTGGTTGTGTAGTTCATTTGAGTTTCTGTAAGTGTTTTGCTTGCGTAGTATATAGTGTGAAACACCTTGTCTCTCCGATGACCCAAAACAGCCCCAACTGCGAAGTCGCTTGCATCACACTTAAGCTCGAATGGCATGCTCCAATCCGGTGCAACTATAACGGGGGCTGTAGTCAATTTCCTTTTTAATAAGTCAAAAGTCGTCTTGCATTCTTCATCAAAGCTGAATGTCGCATCCTTCTCTAAAAGACTGCATAGGGGTTTCGCAATTTTAGAGAAGTCTTTTATATACCTCCTGTAGAACCCAACGTGTCCCAAGAAACTCCTAATACCCTTCACTGAGGTCGGTGGAGGCAATTTTTCAATAGTTTCCAGCTTCGCTTTATCAACTTCCAACCCTTGAGCCGATACCTTATGGCCCAAAATTATGCCCTCTTCAACCATGAAGTGGCATTTCTCCCAATTTAGTACGAGATTCGTGTCCTTACATCTTTGCAAAACCATGACCAGATTCTTCAAGCAATTATCAAAGCTGTCCCCATAAACTGAAAAGTCATCCATGAAGACCTCAACATTTTTCTCCACCATATATGAAAAAATTGCCATCATACACCTTTGGAAAGTTGTCGGTGCGTTGCATAGCCCGAATGACATCCTCCTGAATACAAATATGCCGTAAGGGCACGTAAATGTGGTCTTTTCTTTATCCTTCGGAGCGATGACTATTTGGTTGTAGCCCGAATACCCATCCAACAAACAGTAATATTGGTGTCCCGCCAATCTATCTAACATTTGGTCAATAAAGGGCAGCGGGAAATGATCTTTTCGGGTTGCCTTGTTCAATTTTCTGTAATCCACACAAACCCGCCAACCTGTCACTGTTCTAGTTGGGATTAACTCGTTGTCGTCATTCTGCACCACCGTCATTCCTCCTTTTTTCGGTACGCACTGGACTGGACTAACCCATTTGCTGTCAGAAATCGGGTAGATGATATCGGCGTCTAACCATTTCAAAATTTCCTTCTTTATCACTTCATTCATAATTGGATTGAGTCGCCTCTGTTGTTCCACCGTTGGTTTTGCTTCGTCTTCCATTAGGATCTTGTGCATGCAAAATGAAGGGCTGATTCCCTTTATGTCGGCAATTATCCATCCAATAGATGATTTGTGTTCCCGAAGCACCCGCACCCGCACCCTCAGCAACTTTTCTTCCTGCAATTCGTTAAGTGCAGTTGAAATAATAACAGGTAAAGAATTTAAATTGCCTAAATACGTATACCTGAGGTACTTAGGAAGTGGCTTAAGTTCCAGCTTTGGTGGCTCTTTCAATGATGGTTTCAGTTTTTCTATGGTTACCTCCTCTGTGTGCAGTGGTTCAAACGGTGTTCTAAATCTTGGTACTCATGGCAATGAGTCTAGCAATTGAAGGTAATCCACCAATTCCGGATCATCGATCTCTTCATCTCCCAATAATGTTGTTTCTAACGGATCGTTCACCAAACTTTTGCTCATGTCATCACTAATGATTTGCTCAATTAGATCAATTCGAAAACATTCTTCCTCATCCGTAGGAAATTTCATGGTCTTAAACACATTGAATTTCACTTCTTGATCTTGGACCCTCATAGTGAGTTCTCCCTTTTGTACATCTATGAGTGTTCTCCCTGTAACCAAAAATGGTCTCCCTAGGATAATTGGGATGTTCTTGTCCTCCTCAAAATCCAGAATGATAAAGTCCACAGGGAATATAAACTTATCTACTTTCACTAAGATGTGCTCTACTATGCCTCTCGAATACGTGACTGACCTATCCGCCAACTGTAAGGAGATGTTCGTAGGCCTTAACGCGGGCAAACCCAATTCTAAGTATACTGACAATGGCATAAGGTTTACACTCGCCCCCAAATCACATAAACACTTGCTGAAATGCATCTCCCCGATCGTGCATGGAATAGTAAAGCTCCGGGTCCTTGAGTTTTGGTGGTAATTTCGCTATAATACCGCACTACACTCCTCTGTTAATGCCACAGTCTCAAAATCTTCCCATTTCTTTTTCCTTGATAGAATCCCTTTCGTAAATTTTGCGTAACTCGGCATTTGTTCTAGGGCCTCTGTAAATGGTATGTTAATTTGAAGTTTCTTGAAAACTTCCACAAATTTTGAAAATTGCTTGTCTAATTTCTGTTTTTGAACTCTTTGCTAGAATGGTGGGGGAGGATAAACAGCTGGTTCGTTGACTGGTTTGTTCTTTTTCATTTGTTTTTCGTTCCCTTGCTTTACCTCACCCACTGTATTTTCTGTCTCTGGATCAATCTCCTTTGTAACCGAAATTTCTGGCTTTTGACCAACAAGTTGTTTTCCACTTCTCAACATAATGGCTTGACATTGCTCGTGATTACCCTTACGATTTTTCTCGGTGTCACTTGGTAATGTCCCTTGTGGTCTATTATTCAATGCCAACGCAATTTGACCCATCTGATTCTCTAGATTCTTGATCGACATCTCTTGTGATTTCATAGTCATGGCGTGATTTTTTATAGCCAACTCGGTGCTACTCATGAATTTTGCCAATACTTCCTCCAGATCGGGTTTCTTTTCTTGATATTGAACTAGTTGTTGCTGGTTCTAAAAACCTAGAGGATATGATTGCCGTGAAGCTTTATTTTGCTGGTTGTTGCTCCATGAGAAATTCTGATGATTCCTATTTCCTTGATTTTATGTGTTCTGATGTGTTTTGAGGAATTCTGTTGTAACTGCCGATGAACTGTACAGCTGCTGGATTAATTGCACATTTCTCCATTGGGTGTTCTCCTGCGCATAACTCGCATACTATTTCCACTTGTTGTACTTGCTGTGTTTGTTGTGTTTGTGCTGCTGCCACTGATTCCAACTTCTTTAAAAGTACCAATATATGTGCTTGCATTGCTGTCATACTATCTACTTCTAATACCCCAGCTGCCTTCGCCTGTGTCATTCTTGCTGTTGGCCATTGGTAGTTATTAGCAGCCATGGTTTCAATCAACTCATAGGCTTCCTCGTAACTCTTAGCCATGAACGCTCCGCCCGATGCTGCATCGATACTTGTCCTGAGATTCCCATGTAGTCCGTTGTAAAAGGTGTTCATTTGTAGCCACTGGGGCAATCCATGATGTGGGCATTTTCTGAGCAGTTCTTTGTATCTTTCCCAGGCCTCATATAATGACTCCCCATGTTGTTGTTCAAACATTGTAATCTCATTCGTCATCTTCGCAGTTTTCGCCGGTGGGAAGAATTTTGTGAGGAATTTCTGAGCTAAATCCTCCCATGTAGTTATCGAACCGGATGGTAAAGAATGTAACCAACTCTTCGCCTTGTCCCGTAAAGAGAATGGGAACAATCGAAGTCTCACTGCCTCGTCCGAAACCCCATTAAACCTAAATGTGTCGCACATTTCTAGAAAGCTGACTAAATGCTCGTTCGGATCGTCATTTGCAAATCCCCAAACCGAATCAATTTCGAATCATTTGTATCATCCCGAAGCTTAATTTGAACGTATTTCTTTGCTATTCTTTGGCTTTGGTGATGCTTGGATTGCGATTCGGTCACCTTGGGTATTCGAAGTCCTCAATGCTTTCGATCTTCTACCGCCATTACTATTCCCTCTTCCTTTTCAGGTATTTCGAATTCTTGCCTCGTTTCCTTGATCCACTTACTCAACCTCTGAAACCTTTTCTCAATGTCGTCCTCAAAAGGTAGCAAGTCTGGATTTTGGGACTGAGTTTGCATAAACTACGTCCAACACCTGAAATAAGAAGCACAATACAAAAATAAAATTGTCTACGTAAAACTGGATTAATTAAACTGATATTATTGTAAAACACTTAAGATTTATACTAAAAAAAATCCCCGGCAACGGCGCCAAAAACTTGTTGGGTAGAATCTAGTTACGCACAACACGCAAGTATACGTGGTCAACAAGTAATAAAGTGATGAGTAGAGTATCGTTCCCACAGAGATTAATTAGCAATAACCTTAACTTACAATTACCAATCTTCTATTAACCCTAATTTTATTAAACAAATCAAACTCAATAATTTAAATTAACGAAACTAAAATTTAAAAATAATTAAATTAACACAAAACAACCACGAATATCAAAATCTAAAATTTCAAACAATTAATGGAGAATTAGACTTATGATTTCACCCTAAGCTTCACTTTGATTTTAACACATTTATCCCAATTTAACGCACTATCCCAGTTTATTAATCAAGAATATGAACGTAGTATTAACCACCTCTCGATGCACTAATACCTTATTAACTTCAATCCACAATTAAGATAGAAATCCGTTAAACACCTTAATCAACTAACCCACTATATCTCTTTGTGAATTACAATTGAAGAAGGTTGAAGAATAAATTCTCTATCTGATTACATGCGGTGTCAAGCATATCTCTACCTTAACACTCATCAAGTTTAAGCTACTAACAAAAACCTGAACACATGCTATATCAACTAAGTCTAGATTTGAATATCCTCTCTCGATTCCATCCAACTCCACAAAGAATTGTTGATCAGGCAATTTATAGATTTAAGCACAAATTAATATAGATAAACTGGAGATAGCTTATTAAATTGGAAATCAAAGTTTACAAAACCATCGATTCACTTAAGGATCAATCACAAGCCTAAAAAGTGAATTAGTTCATAATAAACGAAATAACACTTAATAACTCATAGAAATCATTCTTCCAATTACAAATAATAATCTAACACGAAAAATATTGAAAAACACCCTTCACGTAGACTAAAATCGCAATTGTCTTGAAAAACTCCTCGAAATACTCCTCCACACTTGCTATCAAAAACTCAGCTTAGATCTTCGTAATTCTCCTCTCTCTAATGTCCTCGTTGTTATTGATTAAGTAATAGATATCTTTTTTGAAACTCTAGCCGAATTCCCTACCAAATAGAGTTATCTTTCCATGCAAATAGCTAAAATTCGTGCCCAAGAGGAATTGCAAACATAACAGGACACTCAACTTTTCCACCCCAAATTTCCCCCGAGGGTTTGTATGCTATGTAAGTTGCCTTTGCCGGTTATGCTCTGACTTGCTCAGTATGAAGACCACGCCCTTGCAAGTGTATATAATAATGCCTCGCCTTGGATGCTATATGTTCTGATAAGCTGAGTGTAAGACCCCGCCTACGGGTTTATAAAGTCGTATTCATGCCGCCGTGAGCTTGTCTTCTGTTAAATGGCTATGCTACTCTGCTAACTTGCTTCCAATTATGCTCCATTTGAGTCCCAATCGCACCGACTATCACCAATTGTACGTTGAATGCCACAACCACCATTCTACACATAAAATAACATAAAACAAGTAAAAATGAACATGATCACAAGAATGTAGCAACAAATAAGCATGAATTGGATATTAAATCGCATATATAAAATACACTTATTAGTAATCTGCACAGACAGGATATTCCATCAGAATAATAAAAAATTGAATAACAAAATAATTTCACCATGTATGCGGTACTTTGCATAGACAGGTTATTCCAATATAATAATAAAGAATGGAATAACAGAAGAATTTCACCATATATGCGGTACTTTACATAGACAGGTTATTCCAACATAATAATAAAGAATGGAACCAGGTCATGTGTAATACGCACAGACATGATATTCCAACAGAATAATAAAGAATGGAACACGATCATGTGTAATCTGCATAGACAGGATATTCCAACAGAATAATAAAGAATGGAATAACAACAGATTTCACAAGGCATGCGATAAACCAAGATGATAAAAGTTATTCCAATGAATAATAAAGAATGGAATAATGAAGAATTTCACCATGTATGCGATTACTGAGCATGACAAAGTTATTCCAACATAATAATAAAGAATGGAATAACAACCCATACGAGTATTGAAAGAAAATAACTCTCTTCATGAATACGAAAGAATAATACCCCTTACTATAATAATAATATCCCTTACCTTAGAAGAAAACTGGATACTGGAATAGTGAAGTAGCAGACTTCTCTTCTTCTTTCTCTTTATAATTTCTCTCTATAATAATTGCTCTATAGCTTTAGTGAATTGGTGAGAAATGAAGGAAGAATGAGCTTCTATTTGTAGGAAAATATAATTTCAATAATTGCACATTTTGGGGCTCAAAATATTACAGTATAATACCTTCCTCTTTTTCTTCATTTTTAATTTAGTCCTGCAAGTATTATCAAACTTGCACTTCCTCCCCTAATAGTAAATCATGTGAATCAATAGTAAATTATGTGACTCAATAGTTCTAGACATGTAAAAATACGAATTACAGTATAGTACCTCCATCTATACCTCCATTTTTAACTTAGTCATGCAAGTATTATCAATCTTGCACCAACTTCCCTAATAGTACATGAATGTGAATCAATAGTACAAACATGTGAACAAATAGTTATAATCATGTGAATCAATAGTAATTAATTGCTCATTTATCCGGTTAATTACCCGATTGGTCAATATAACCTCCAGACATTAATTATCATCAAAATAAATGTCGATTTCCACTAACACTAATAATCCCAACACAATGGAACTATCAATTTAATCTCTAATTAACACGAACTTATTCATCATTAATATTATAACTCACAATATTTAACAATCAGGTCGTTCCCAGGAAAGAGGGGGCTTTCCAATAAGGATTTCTCCTTATTGGCGGGCAATTAGGTGACCAAACCTCTCATTGACAGAACTTTTAGACATTCTCAATATTGCAAATAATAATATGAATAACTTTGTCGTCTCAATTATTGATTTAATAATATAACATATTATGCAGATGATACTGTGACAATAATTGAATCAATAATACGAGAGAGATATGATGCAAAGAATTATCTTGTAGCAATAATTGAGTATAACTTAGTGACTTCTCACATAAGCATCAATAATCAATACCGTGTTCTACTATGTAACCACGCGTATTACTGTACTTTTACTATCAGGTAGTTCAACAGTTTAACGGTAAAACTTTCGTCGTTATTTTTATAAAAAGATAATTCTGTCATTTTCTAACTACGACAATGCTTCCGTTGTGGGGTCCACCAATGATTGTGCCGTCGTACGAATATTCCTTGTTAAAATGAATATTCCCCGACCAACGAATATTTTATAACAACTTGCATACTTTGCAAAATTTTCACATAACACCCTTAACTTTAACCTTTTATCAATTTAACCATTTACAAAATAAAATAATAATTATAAAAAAATTGAATACTTTCATTTCATAAAATTCGGGATCTCACAATCTCCCCTCCTTATGAAATTTCGCCCTCAAAATTTATGTACCTGGTAGTTCGAAGAGATGATAATACCTTGCTTTCTTTTTAGATTGTACCTTCCCGGTTATTTCCTCTCTATCATGATTTTTCCATTTCTCATCCCCTATATTTCAGATATCATTCTAGAATATAGTTTCAAAATGAGGGTTAATTGACATGCCACATATTATCCCTATACTCTAACCGACCAATTAAATACCAAATAAATTTAGGTAGGTCATACTAGCGAAGGAATTTCCCGTCTCTCCCCTCCTAGTTCTTGTCTCATATCTCAGCCAGGGATCATATCCCTAAGCTTTGATACCAACTGTGACGCCCCCAAAATAGGTCCACATGACCCATTCTGAGTCGCCAGATACATGGTACAGAACTCAACTACAAACTTAATTATACTACTGTCGTGCAAAATACGATAAAATATAGCTGAGAGTTTAAACATAAATATTGCCTTCTAGACAATATTCACACTCAATGGAGTCCTCATTACAATTCTTATCACACTATTTTATAAAATAGCGAGGACTACTATAGCCACCATCTCAGAGCATCACTCCATTCCCCGACTCGTCTCAGCTATATTCTCATTTCCTGAAAAGAACATTTAAAGAAAAGGGTGAGCACAACTGTGACGCCCCCAAAATAGGTATACATCACCCATCTTGAGTTGCCAAATACATGGTACAAAATTCAAATACAACTTAATTATACAACAGTCGTGTAAAATACGACAAAACATATGCTGTGAGTTTTAATACAAATATTGTCATCTAGACAATATCCACACTCAATTGAGTCCTCATTACATTTATTATCACACTATTTAACAGAATAGTGAGGACTACTAATGCTATTATCTGGACCGTCACTCCGTTCCCCGACTAGTCCCTGCTACATTTTCATTTTCTGAAGAGAACAATGAAAGTAAAAGGGTGAGCTCAACTAGCCCAAAGAAGAAATATTATGACTAAGATAATACGAGAATAAATTATCATTAGCATTCAATGTTGTTAAACCGATACAATATAACAAACATCAAGTTTAAGCTGCGGTGGAACAAGCAATCCATTAAAAGAGTCAAGTAGAGAATAAAATCTACTATCTTTTATGATTTAAAAGGTTTTTCATCACTTTTATTATTGGGACTCGATTTTTAATAAATAATCCAAATCATCGATGCACTACGGCCAAGGATATTCATTAGTATCACAACCACAAAGTATCCATGTCTTTTATGGGCCAAGGATATTCGTGTATTCATCAATGGTCATGATCATGCCAACAAGCGTCCATCAATGCACTACGGGCCAATGAGGACTTTTACCACATCATTTGTAACATTACTACCATGATTATCTTGATTAATCCCTAGTCATAATCATACCAAGTCCATCTATGCACCATCTGCCACAGATGACTTTCAACATAATATAAACATGAGGATGATGACAATGATATAAGAATTCAATAAAGCAAGTTCAAGAATTAATTTATCCGAGGAACTAATAACGTCCAAATTGTCAACATGATACTTCTTTGTAAAGTAAAATTCAAGAATGCTCGAGAAGAATATTTCCATGAAAAGATATCTTTGGATGAAGCTTGAAATATCAAGGATATTCCACTAATTTCATGGAGTATAGAAGTCAAAACTTTAACCAACCGAGTATAATAAAGAATGGAATAACAAAAAATAATCACCGGGCATGCGATAATCAAGACAGATAGGTTATTCCAATAGAATAATAAATAACGAGAACCATATCATGCGTAAGCGCACAAGCAGGATATTCCAGCGGGATAATAAATAACGGAACCGTGTCAAAAAATTGCATCAGCAGGATGTTCCAATGGAATAATAAATAACTAAGGCGGGTCATGCATAAACACACGAGATGAGGATGTTCCAGCAGAATAATAAAGAATGGAATAATGAGAAGAATTTCACCATGTATGCGTTGCCGATAGGCATGAGTTATTTCAACATAATAATAAAGAATAGAATAATGTAAGAATTTCACCAAGTATAGGGAGATCACAGGCGTATCAAAGGTTATTCTAATGAATAAAAATGGAATAATGAAGTTCTCTTCATGAATACGAAAGAAATAATACCCCTTACCTTAGAACAAACTGGATATAGGAGTAGTGATGTAACAGAACACTTTTCTTCTTTCTCTCTATAGTTTCTCTCTCTAGAGTTTCAATGAATTCGTAAGAAATAATAAAGGAATGAGCTTCTATTTATAGGAGAATGGACTGAATAGTAACTAATTCCTGAACGGTCCAGATTGATTACTTTTAAACGGACGGTCCAGATTGGTTTACTATAAAATATTCTAATAAAACAAAATCTTTTAAATAAAATATAATATATTGTATTTATAATCTAATAAAACGAATAACTTTATAAAAGTATTTTGTTTTATATAAAAAGATTTTACTATACAAACACTATCGCAGGCACTATGCAAGCACTATACATAATAAAATATAATATATTCTATTTATAGTCTAATAAAACGAATAACTTTATAAAAATATTACATTTTATATAAAAAAAAATTTACTATGCAAAACACTATGCATAATAGAATATAATATATTCTATTTATAGTCTAATAAAACGAATAACTTTATAAAAGTATTTTGTTTTATATAAAAGCTTTTCTATTTTATTACATTAATAATACTAATAAAATAAAACTTCATCATCATTATTATAATTCACACTATTAATCGACTGTCGTTCCCGAGGAAAGAGGGCTTTCAATAAGGATTTCTCCTATTGGTAGCGTTGATTAGGTGACCAAACCTCTCCTCGGCAGAATTTCTAGACATCGTTAATATTGCAAATAGTAATATTAATAACTCTGTCATCTCAATTATTGATTTAATAATATAAAAAATATCGACAATAATTGAATCAAATAACGTGAGATACTATGCAACAATTACTGAAGCAATAATTGAACAAAACTGAGTGACTTCTCACGTAAGCATCAATAATCAATACCGTGTGCTACTATGAAACCATGCGTATTCCTGTACTTTTAACATTGGGTGTTTCAACAGTTAACGGTAAAACTTTTGCCGTTAATTTCAGAAAATATTTTTGTCATTTTCTCAACCCGACAATAATTCCGTTGTGGGATCCACCAATGATTGTGCCGTCGTACGAATATTCCCTGTTAAAATGAATATTCCCCGACCAATCGAATATTATATAACAACTTGCGTACTATTGCAAAATTTAAAAATATTACCCACAACTTTAACATTATATCAAATCCACACCATAATATTAAAAAAATATTTCGAGAAATTTAAATCTTTATTCATAAACTTTGGGGTCTCACAACAACTAGCCCAGTAAAGAATATCATGACTAAAGATAATTTACATCATCAATAGCCTTCATCAGTAATAAATCAGAGATTTAGAACATATGGTAGATGATAAAACTTTTCAACTATAGTTGCAGCGGAACGAGCAATCCATTAGAAGAGTCAAATAGACCATCAGATCTATTATCTTCTCCATGTTAAAAGTCTACCAATAATGTTTTATCCCTATAACATCAATCAACAATTCCTATCCACAATTATATGAATAACTCATAATCATAATTGTGATTCTAAATTCCTCTTCGCACCCAGGACGAAGATAATTTTCATCACCTATCTTCACCTGAAACATCAAAAATCATTGTTATACCAAATCACAATTCTTGCTCATAATCATACTAATAAATTCATCTTTGCACTACGGCCAAGGATATTCATTAACAATTTATCTTTGCACTACAAGCCAAAGACATACAACTGTATTTTAGAAGAGTCAAGTAGAGCATGATATCTACTATCTTTTACGAATTAAAAGTGTATAATCAATATTTTATCATTTGAGACTCGACAATAAATAATCCACATCATTGAATCATCCATACACTACGGCCAAGGATATTCATGTAATCATCAATGGTCATGATTATACCAAATAATTCCTAGTTATAATCATACCAATAATTGTCCATCAATGCACTACAGGCCAATGAGGACTTTTACCACATCATCTATAACATTACGGGTCATGATTATACCGAATGATCCCTGGTCATAATCATACCAATAAACAGTTCATCTATGCACATAAACCAAAGATACTCATCAATCAATAGTTCATCTTTGCACGTAAGCCAAAGATATACAACTATAAAACTAAAAATCAACAGTCCATCTTTGTACATAAGCCAAAGATATACAACTGTAAAACCAATAATCAACAGTCCATCTTTGCACGTAAGCCAAAGATGACTTTCATCACAATATAAGCATGATGATACAATGATATAAGCATTAATCAAACGAAATCAAAGATAAATATTAAAGACTTTAAATTTATCCAGAGTTTAAAAAATATCCAAATTGTCAACATGATACTGCTTTGTGGAGTAAAATTCAAGAATATTATTCATGTACCAAAAATAATTTGGACAAAAAAGAAATATATTTTTCGGATAAATAGTACCCCGTAATAGTACCCTATGAATAGTACTTTAGGAATAGTACCTCGTGAATAGTACCCCAGCATGAAAAGTACCCCAAATACCCGAGTGAATAGTATTCGGATGAATAGTAATTTGGGTGAATAGTAACTCATGAATAGTACTCCGACACAAAAAGTGCCCTAAATACCCGAGTGAATAATACTAGAGTGAATAGTAATCAGGTGAATAGTATCCCGTGAATAGTAACTCGTAAAAA
This sequence comes from Panax ginseng, assembly GCA_020205605.1. Lineage (NCBI taxonomy): Eukaryota > Viridiplantae > Streptophyta > Magnoliopsida > Apiales > Araliaceae > Panax > Panax ginseng. The sequence goes on from CM035128.1 coordinate 163,336,908, forward strand.
AATACCAATGAAAATGATATTCCATGACGAGTACAAAAGAAATGATATCTAATACGAGTATAATATAATATACGAAACTGCAAATGGATTTTCACATGCCATGCAGTAATCCACGTAGACAGATCATTTCCACAATTTAATAAAGAATGAATACGAATGATCATTTACCATGCATGTGGTAGTCCACACAGACAGGTTATTCAACAGAATAATTAAGAATGGAATAACAAAAGAATTCACCAGGCATGCGATAGACCGCACAGACAGGTTATTCCAACAGAATAATAAATAATGGAACTAGGTCATGCGTAATACGCACAAACACGATATTCCAACAAAATAATAAAGAATGGAACCAGGTCATGTGTAATTCGCACAGACATGATATTCCAACAGAATAATAAAGAATGGAATAACAGAAGAATTTCACCATGTATGCGGTACTTTGCATAGACAGGTTATTCTAATATAATAATAAAGAATGGAATAATAGAAGAATTTCACCATGTATGTGGTACTTTGCATAGACAGGTTATTCCAACATAATAATAAAGAATGGAACCAGGTCATGCGTAATACGCACAAACGGGATATTCCAACAGCATAATAAAGAATGGAACCAGGTCATGCGTAATCCGCACAGACAAGATATTTCAATAGAATAATAAAGAATGGAATAACAAATGAATTCACCAGGCATGCGATAGACCGCACAGACAGGTTATTCCAACATAATAATAAAGAATGGAATAACAGAAGAATTTCACCATGTATGCGGTACTTGGCATGAGGCGAGTTATTCAACATAATAATAAAGAATGGAATAAGAACCCTTACGAGTATTAAAAGAAAATAACTCTCTTCATGAATACAAAAGAATAATACCCCTTACTATAATAATAATATCCCTTACCTTAGAAGAAAACTGGATACTGAAATAGTGAGGTAGCAAACTTCTCTTCTTCTTTCTCTTTATAATTTCTCTCTATAATCATTGCTCTATAGCTTTAGTGAATTGGTGAGAAATGAAGGAAGAATGAGCTTCTATTTATAAGAAAATATAGTTTTGATAATTGCACGTTTTGGGGCTCGAAATATTATAGTATAATACCTTCATCTTTTTCTTCATTTTTAATTTAGTCCTGCAAGTATTATCAAACTTTCACCACCTCCCCTAATAGTAAATCATGTGAATCAATAGTAAATTAAGTGACTCAATAGTTCTAGACATGTGAAAATACGAATTACAGTATAGTACCTCCATCTATACCTCAATTTTTAACTTAGTCATGCAAGTATTATAAATCTTGCACCAACTTCCCTAATAGTACATGAATGTGAATCAATAGTACAAATATGTGAACAAATAGTTATAATAATGTGAATCAATAGCAATTAATTGCTCATTTATCTGGTTAATTACCCGATTGGTCAATATAACCTCTAGACATTAATTATCATCAAATAAAATGTCAATTTCCACTAACACTAATAATCCAACACAATAGAACTATCAATTTCATCTTTAATCAACATGAACTTATTCATCATTAATATTATAACTCACAATATTTAACAACCAGGTCATTCCCAGGAGAGAGGGGGCTTTTCGATAAGGATTTCTCCTTATTGGCGGGCAATTAGGTGACCAAACCTCTCCTTGACAGAACTTCTAGACATTGTCAATATTGTAAATAATAATATGAATAACTTTGTCGTCTCAATTATTGATTGAATAATATAACATATTATGCAGATGATACTGTGACAATAATTGAATCAATAATATAAGAGATATGATGTAGCAATTACTGTAGCAAAATTGATTATAACTTGGTGACTTCTCACGTAAGCATCAATAATCAATATCGTGTACTACTATGCAACCACGCGTATTACTGTACTTTTACTACCGGGTAGTCCAACAGTTTAATGGTAAAACTTTCGCCGTTATTTTTATAAAAAGATAATTCTGTCGTTTTCTAACTACGACAATACTTCCTTTGTGGGGTTCACCAATGATTGTGCCGTCGTACTAATATTCCCTGAACTATTTATGAAACATCCTTAACTTTAACCTTTTATCAATTTAACCATTTACGAAATAAAATAATAATTATAAGAAAATTGAATACTTTCATTTCATAAAATTCGGGATCTCACAACATCTATTTATGTAAAGAAAACACGATTGCGAAAATAAAGGATGATATTATATCATATATATAAAGGTTCGATTACATGATTCTTCATATAGAATTCCTTATTACAAAAGTCTTACATTAAGCTAGACAGTAACTTAAACTAATCTAAGCATGGTCTCTTCGCATTTTTCGTTCCAGAGGTACCAGGGTTACCATCTAATACTGTAAAGGAAATGATTTGAAAGAATGAGCTATGACATGCTCAGCGGGTTTTATATTTATAACACAATATACGATTTAAAGAAATATAGTAGTTTAAAACTTTTCTCAACTGAGTGTTGATTACTATTTCTGGAATTTTTATTTTAACCATTTCTGTCAGTCACAAAGACATAGAAATCTTTTTCGGATATGAGACAGGGGATCAACCTATTCAACATCCTAGGAGTATGCATCTCATCCTAATCGTGCCCAATTTGCACTAAGTGTCAAATTTATTGACAAACATTTTTCCCTTTAGGGATATACAACTCAATATAAGATGTCTTACCAAAGTAATTTGGTTTGACACAACAGTTTATGCTTGATAAACAATAATAACATATGAATAAATATTTCATTTCTTAGTTATGCGGAAGCTATAACAATAAATTTACAATAATTGGCAACAAACTTAGTTCGGTATATCATATTGAAAAGCAATCAAGATTTGAATCTTGATCAATAAAAGTAGTGTTCAATAACTTGCTTAATAATAAACTAAGGTTTAGAGAACTTACGTAAGTAATAAACTAAGGTTAGGGTTTAGGAAACTTGCCTGAGTGGAGATCGATTAAGCAACGCTACTCGATTCGTTTATAAACACCTAAGATGTTCAAACATATATGTCTAACACATTAGTATTGGTAACAATACTTCAATACACAAACTATTCACGTTTGGTTTAACTTTGATATGATTTCGAGGTTCTAAAACTTTACCAGATAATTAATAAGTTGATATCACGGTTAAACTTTAATTATAAGCTTTATTATAATTTTAGATAATTTATGTATCTTTTATAATAATTTTAGAAGCTTTTAATAATTTTTAGATATTTATTTATCCATTAAATGATTTTAAATCATTTATTACTATTTTTACATAATTAATATTTACTTAGAATATTATTAAAAACTTTGTTATTATTTTTAAATAATTTATAACCACTTTATATGATTTTTATATCATAAATATCATTTTAAATAATTATTTATTATTTATAAATAATTATTATAATTATTTATTGATAAATTAATTATTAATAATATTTTAAATAAATAAAATATTTATAGAATTTATGCAAAAATATTAAAAGTTATTTATTATAGCTTAAAATAATTTTTAAAACTATTTTTTATAATTTTTTATATTAATTTATTAATTAATTAATTTAATTTTTATTTACTGTTTGTTGCTAAAGGCCTATAGCGACAGAAAGTGTAGCTATAGGTGTTCTTCATTTTTGGGGAACAGTTTGGTCTATGCTAAGAGGTCACTTTAACCTTAGTCTAATTCTCTACTGTTGATGATTCTGGGTTTGTAAGTGTATAGATGTTGTAGTACTCATGTAGTAGTAAAACAACATACCAAATTCAAGCTTTAACCTTCATATAACAAGAAGTTATAGAGGCTCAAAGTCATTGTCAGAGCTGTTCTTGGGTTTCTGGGGTTTCTGGGTTACCCAGAACAGTGGTCATGGTCGGTCAACGCTTTTGTGGCTCTTATATCTTTCAATTTGTGTGATAGATGTGTGTTTTGATTGTTGTAATATGTATTCTATATACCAAGGTACATATATGACACACTGGTTTGGACTGAGTAAGATCCTAGGGTGCAGATTTTATTTGGTCAAAGTACAGCCAGAGGTTGTTCTTGGTATTCATCAATTTTCTAGGTTTTTCAGAAAACACAGTCATGCTTGGTCAACGATATTTGACCATTAATTCTAGTAAATCTATGAATTCATTAAGAGTTTGAGTGTCATAGATATCTAGTATGTAAGTCAAGGTATCGTTACATAACACTTAGACATTCTAACAACAAGCAAAAAGCAATTTAAAGGTCATTCAAAGTAACCAGCTCATCCTGTTCTTGAGATCTCTGGGTAACCCAAAAATCAGAACTTCGTGGTCGGTCAACGACTTTTGATGTAAGACCCCAACTTTTATGAACAAAGATTTAATTTTCTTGAAATATCTTTTTGAATAATAAGGTGTGGATTTGATATAATGTTATAGTTGTGAGTAATATTTACAAATTTTGCAAAGTAAGCAAGTTGTTATAAAATATTCGTTTGGTCGGGAAATATTCGTTTTATTAGGGAATATTCGTATGACGGCACAATCATTGGTGAACCCCACAACGGAAGTCACTCAATTTTGTTCAATTATTGCCACAATAATTGCTGCATAGTATCTCACGTTATTGATTCAATTATTGTCACAATATTTTATATTATTAAATTAATAATTATGATGACAAAAGGTATTCATATTATTATTTGCATTATTGACGATGTCTAGAAAGTTCTATCGAGAAAATGGGTTTGGTCACCTAATTGCGCGCCAATAAGGGAAAGTCCTTATCGGAAAGCTTCCTCTTTCCTGGGAATGATCTGGTTGTTAATATTGTGAGTTATAATATTAATGATGAATGTTATTAAAAATGTGTTTTGTGAAGTCAAATGAATTGTGATAAATAGAGGTGATTTTTATGAAATATTTGTTGTAAATTTTACTTATTATATGGACCCCAATTAGTTATTTTTCAAAATAGTCTGGAGAAAGTTATCTCAGTTTTATTATATATATATATATAAGAATGTCACACGAGGGGACTAAGTGGTCATGGTGGTGGTAGTTATATATATATATATATATTATAAGTTTTATTTTTTTATGAAAAATAGAATATATTATATTTTATTATGCATAGTGTGACGCCCCCAAAATAGGTACATCACCCATCTTGAGTCGCCAAATACATGGTACAAAATTCAAATACAACTTAATTATACAATAGTATTGTAAAATACGATAAAACATAATCTAAGAGTTTGAATAAGAATATTGTCATATAGACAATATCCATACTCAATGGAGTCCTCATTACATTTATTGTCAAACTATTTAACAGAATAGTGAGAACTACAAATGCTATCATCTGGACCGTCACTCCGTTCCCCGACTAGTCCCCGCCACGTTCTCATTTCACGAAGAAAAAGTGAAAGAAAGGGTGAGCTCAACTAGCCCGAGAAGAAATATTATGACTAAGATAATGCGAATAAATTATCATTAGTCTTCAACAATGTTAAACTAATAAAATACAATAGACATCAAGTTTAGCTGCGAAATGAATAAGCAATCCATTAAGAGAGTCAAGTAGAGCATGATATCTACTATCTTCTATGATTTAAAATATTTTCATCAATTTTTATCGCTGAGACTTAGCTTAATAAATAAACCAACCCATCGAGTCATCCTTGCACTACGGGCCAAGGATATTCATTAAATCATCAATAGTCATGACTATACCGAATAATCCTTGGTCATAATCATACCAAAAGCATCCATCAATGCACTACTGAGCATCGAGGACTTTTACCACATCATTTATAACATTACATGTCATGATTATACCGAATAATCCCTGGTCATAATCATACCAAGTCCATCTATGCACGTAAGCCAAAGATGACTTTCATCACAATATAAGCATGAGGATGATGACAATGACATAATAATTCAATAAAACAAGTTTAAGAATAAATTTTAAAAATTTATAAGTTAATTTATCTTGAAATCAATTACATCCAAATTGTCAACATGATCTTTGCTTTGTGGAGTAAAATTCAAGAATGCTCGGAAGAATATTTCCATGAAAAGATCTGGGATGAAGCTTGAAATATCCGAGGATATTCTACTAATTTTATGGAGTATAGAAGCCAAAAATTTAACCAAATGAGTATCATAGAATATATGAAAGCGCAAATGGATTTTAAACGCCATGCGGTAATCCACGTGAGACAAATCATTTCCACAATTTAATAAGGAATGAATACTGAAGGATCATTCACCATGCATGTGATAATCCACATAGGCAAAAGTTATTCCAATGCGAATAATAAAGAATGGAACCAGTCATGCATAATCCACACAGACAGGATATTCTAATAGAATAATAAAGAATGGAATAACAGAAGAATTCACCAAGCATGCGATAGACCGCACAAACAGGTTATTCCAACAGAATAATAAAGAATGGAACCAGGTCTAGCGTAATCCACACAGACAGGATATTCCAACAAAATAATAAAGAATGGAACATAGAATTCACCATGCATGCGATACACCGCACAGACAGGTTATTCCAATAGAATAATAAAGAATGGAACCGAGTCTAAGCGTAATCACTTGCGATGCATGGATATTCAATGAGAATAATAAAGAATGGAATAACAAAGAATTCACCATACATGCGATGAGGCCGCGAAAACAAAGTTATTCCAAGCGAATAATAATAAAGAATGGAACCGGTTCAGCGTAATCCGCATGCATGACGAGGATATTCCAACAAAATAAAAAGAATGGAATAACTGAAGAATTCACCATGCATGCGATAGACCGCACAAACAGGTTATTCCAACAGAATAATAAAGAATGGAATAACAAAGAATTCACCATGCATGCGATAGGCCGCACAGATAGGTTATTCCAACAGAATAATAAAGAATAGAACCAGGTCTAGCATAATCCGCATAAACTGGATATTCTAACAGAATAATAAAGAATGGAATAACAGAAGAATTTCACCATATATGCGATACTTCACATAGACAGGTTATTCCAACATAATAATAAAGAATGGAATAACAAAAACTCTCTTCATGAATACGAAATAAATAATACCCCTTACCTTAGAAAGAAACTTGATACTGGAGTAGAGAGGTAGCAAACTTCTCTTCTTCTTTCTCTCTATAATTTCTCTCTATAATAATTGCTCTATAGCTTTAGTGAATTGGTGAGAAATGAAGGAAGAATGAGCTTCTATTTATAGAAAAATTTAGTTTTCATAATTGCACGTTTTGGGGTTCAAAATATTACAGTACAATACCTTCAACTTTTCTTTCATTTTTAATTTAGTCCTGCAAGTATTATCAAACTTGCACCACCTCCCCTAATAGTAAATAATGTGAATCAATAGTTCAATCATGTGAATCAATAGTTATAATCATGTGAATTAATAGAAATTAATTGCTCATTTATCCGGTTAATTATCCGACTGGTCAGTATAACTTCCAGACATCAATTAATATCGAAATAAATGTCGATTTCCACTAACACTAATAATTCCAACACAATGGAACTATTAATTTTATCTTTAATCAACACGAACTTATTCATCATTAATATTATAACTCACAATATTTAACAACCAGGTCGTTCCCAGGAAAGAGGGGGCTTTTCGATAAGGATTTCTCCTTATTGGTGCGCAATTAGATGACCAAACCTCTCATTGACAGAACTTCTAGACATTGCAAATATTGCAATTTAATAATATGAATAACTTTGTCATCTCAATTATTGATTTAATAATATATCATATAATGCAGATGATACTGTGACAATAATTGAATCAATAATATGAGAGATATGATGTAGCAATTACTATAGCAATAATTGAGTATAACTGAGTGACTTCTCACGTAAGCATCAATAATCAATACCATGTGCTACTATGCAACCATGCGTATTACTGTACTTTTACTACCGGGTAGTTCAACAGTTTAACGGTAAAACTTCTGCCATTTTTTTTATAAAAAGATAATTATGTCATTTTCTAATTACGACAATACTTCCGTTGTGGGGTCCACCAATGATTGTGCCGTCGTATGAATATTCCCTGTTAAAACGAATATTCCCCGACCAATCGAATATTATATAATCACTTGCTTACTTTACAAAATTTGTAAATATTACCCACAACTATAACATTATATCAAATCCACACCATAATATTCAAAAATATATTTCGAGAAAATTATTCTTTATTCATAAAAGTTGGGGTCTTACAACCTCCCCTTCATATGATATTTCATTCTCGAAATTAGGGTGCGTACCTGGTATGTCGAAGAGGTGAGGATACCTTGATTTCATCTCAGATTCTAACTCCTAGGTCATTTTCTCCACATCGTGGTTTCTCCACAAAACTTTGACTTGAGGTATAACTTTAGAGCGTAGAATATGATCCTTCTTATCCAAGATTTTAACAGGTAACTCTTCATATGTTAAATCTTCCTCTATCTCGTCTGGTTCTAATTCAATAATGTGGTTTGGGTATTTCACATATTTACGTAACATAGATATGTGGAAAACGTTATAAACATGAGACATACTTGGCGGTAAAGCGAGTCTATAGGCCACAGTTCCTACTCGTTCGAGGAGTATATATGGGCCAATGAATCGAGGATTGAGCTTTCCTCTCTTTCCAAATCTCATAACTCCTTTCCATGGAGCAACACGTAACAACACATGATCTCCAATATTGAATTCCACGTCTTTTCGATGAAGATCAGCATAACTCTTTTATCGATCTTGTGAGATTTTTATACGTTGTCGGATCGTTTGAATCTTTTTCGTAGTCAAACGTATCAAATCTGGTCCCAACAATATTGCTTCACCCACCTCATCCCAAAGATCTTTGGAGAAGCGACACTTTCTTCCATACTGGCGCCTCAAATGGAGCCATGCCAATACTTGCTTGATAGCTATTGTTGTAGGAAAACTCCACCAATGGTAAGAACTTTTCCCAACTTCCCTTGAAGTCAAGGACACAAAGTCTTAATAAATCTTCATGACTTTGAATAGTCCTTTCCGACTGCCCATCCGTTTGAGGATGATATGCCGAACTAAATCATAAATCCGTGCCCATAGCTTTTTGCAAACTAACCCAAAATCTTGAAGTGAATCTTGGGTCTCGATCAGAAACTTTGGATACTGGCATACCATGCAATCTTACGATCTCATTTATGTACATACTAGCAAGACATTCAAGTGTAAAAGTTTCTCGTATAGGTAAGAAATGAGCAGACTTGGTCAGTCTATCAACAATGACCCAAATCGCATCTATGCCTTGAGAAAACTTGGGAAGACCAGTAACAAAATCCATGGTAATGTGCTCCCACTTCCATTCTGGAATTTCAAGTGGTTGCAATGGACCTTTTGGCACTTGATGCTCCGCCTTGACTCGTTGACAAGTTAGACACCTTGAGATAAACCCCATTATCTCGCTCTTCATATTGCTCCACCAAAATGTATGTTGAAGATCACGATACATTTTGGTACTCCCAGGATGGATTGCAAACGGTGTGTTGTGCGCCTCCATCATGATTTTATACTTCAAGTCAGAATCGTTAGGAACACAAAGTCTGGAGTTGACTCGAAGTATTCCTTCTTCATCGATTCTTGCTTCCGGAATAGCACCTTCTTGCACTTTCTTCTTCATACGCATCAGCTCCAGGTCTGTAGTTTGAGCAGCTTTAACTTTATCGATTAAAGTCGATTCTACTCGTATATTTTCCATCATCACATAGGTCCCTGGAGTCTTTAACTCTATCTCCATCCTTTGTAAGTCATACAAAATGGGCTTTTGCATTGACAATATTGCACTCGTACCCGCATATGATCTTCTACTCAATGCGTTAGCTACTACATTCATTTTTCCAGGATGGTATTGGATGGTATGATCATAATCTTTCAACAACACAAGCCATTATCGTTGCCGTATGTTGAGTTCCTTTTGAGTGAAGAAATATTTGAGGCTTTTATGATCCGTATAGATCTCCACCTTCTCTCCATACAGGTAATGCCTCCAAATCTTAAGCGCAAAAATGACTGTTGTCAACTCTAGATCATGAGTAGGATAATACCTCTCATATTCTTTGAGTTGTCAAGAGGCATAGGCTATGACTTTCCCATGTTGCATGAGAACACATCCTAACCCTTTGCCTGAAGCATCACTGTAGATGAAAAATCCCTCCGAGACAGATGGTATTGTCAGAACAGGTGCTGAAATGAGTCTTCTCTTGAGTTCTTGAAAACTCTTCTCACATTCCTCGCTCCAGCCGAATTTTGTATATTTTCGAGTCAGCTGAGTTAATGGAGTAACGATTCGAGAAAACCCTTCTACGAATCTCCGATAATAACCAGCTAAGCCGAGAAAGCTACGTACTTTGGTCACTGACTTAGGTTGCTCCCAACTTTGAATTGCTTCAATCTTTGTCGGGTCAACAGATATTCCATGATTTGATATTATGTGCCCAAGGAATGCAACTTCCTCAAGCCAGAACTCACATTTCTTTAACTTGGCATAAATCTTGTTTTCACGAAGCTTTTGAAGTATCAGCCTCAAGTGTTGCTCATGGTCTTCACGGGTTTTGGAGTATATGAGGATGTCATCAATAAAGATGACTACAAAGTGATCCAAATATTCCTTGAATACTTGGTTCATCATATCCATGAAGGCAACAAGAGCATTAGTCAATCCAAAAGAAATGACTAGGAATTCATAATGCCCGTACCGAGTTCTGAAAGCAGTCTTTGGAATGTCATCAGTTTTAATCTTCAACTGATGATATTCGGAACGAAGATCAATCTTTGAAAAGAATTTGGCTCCTTACAACTGATCAAACAGGTCATCAATGTGAGGCAACGGGTACCTATTTTTGATGGTGACATGATTTAACTCCCGATAATCAATACAAAGTCGCATACTTCCATCTTTCTTCTTTACGAATAGAACAGGAGCACCCCAAGGAGACGTACTAGGACGAATGAAACCGATGTCTAACAATTCCTATAGTTGGGTTTTTAACTCCTGAAGTTCAATAGGAGCCATTCGATATGGGGCTTTTGAAAATGGGTTTTGTACCGGATTCAAGGTCGATACAAAATTCAATTTCACGCTCCGGGGGTAGGCCAGGAAGTTCTTCAGAGAATACGTCAGGAAATTTATTAACAATAGAAATATCATTCAAATCTAACGTATCTTTATTTAAATCCGTGACATGGGCTAAGAAAGCTTGACATCCATTTTTCAATAAACGAATAGCTTTATGACTTGATATGACAGTGATTAATTTTAGTGGTTTGGTTGCTTGAATTCGCATAATAGGTTGGTTAGGAATATGAAAGCTAACAACCTTACGAAAATAATCGATTTTAGCATGATGAGTAGTTAACCAATCAACCCCTAAAATCACATCAAATGCAAGTATTTTCAAAGAAATAAGATCGACAGGTAACATGCGGTTACCGATTTAAATCAAATGAGACTTATAAACCGTGGATGTAATGAAGGTTTCTCCCAACGGAGTTTCAACAGATAAGTCAAAGTCTAATTTCTTCGAATTTAAATTTAAACGTTGAGCGCAAGTAGGAGAAATAAAGGAATGGGTAGAACCGGTATCAAATAAAGTATAAACTTTGCTAGAGTTTATGATTAGCTTACCCGTGATCACCTCGTTCGGATTCCTCACTTTTTGGGAGGTTACGACAAACGTTCTCCCTTGAACTACAAGTTTTGTCTTGTCTGGGACACCCTTTGATGCCTCCATCCCAGCTGGACTTGACTTTGGTGCACGACAAAATTGGGCTAGGTGACCTTCTTTTCCATAATTATAACACGCTTTGGACTGCATCGTGCAGTTTGGACTTATGTGTCCTTCCCCTCCACATTTGTAACATACGACCGGTGGTCGTTCTCCTTCCTTAACAACAGGTGCTAGTGCTAACGTCTTTTCATCCTTGTTGAATATCCTCTTCTTGAAATGTCCACTCTTATTATTATGGCCAGGATAACCACCGAAGTGATTATCATTTCTGGCATGTTTATTCCCTCCACGTTTGTTGTCACCGCTTTGATGACTGCTACCACTAGTATTATCTACTTGTCGGTTTCTCTCTCTTGGTTGGGTTGACTCATTATCGCGCTCCAATAACTGAGCCCTATTCACAACATCTGAATACAAACACAGCTTGTGAGAAATTAGGTATTGACGTATCTCGGGTTTCAAACCTCTTAGAAACATCCACGCCATTCTCTCCTCATTATCAACCAAGTTGGACGTAAACCGAGACAACTCGGCAAACTTAGCTCCGTACTGCGCCACAGTCATATTATTTTGTTCAAGCTTGATGAACTCTACCTCCTTCATATGATGAATACTTTCAGGAAAGTACTTGTCATTGAACAGCTCTTGGAACTTCTCCCAAGACATTTTGAGTCGCGGCGGAGTTGAGTACGCTTCTGATTCCCACTAGTAGTAATGCGCCTCTGCTAACATGACATGAAGGTGGCAAAGGAACCTTTTGCTCCTCGGAGCATCCCAAGACATCAAATATCTTGTTGATCTACTTTATCCATGTTTCTGCCTTAAGTGGTTTTGGCTCTCCAAAAAACTCCGGTGGTCCCAGCTCCTTGAACTGCTTAGCGGTGACCGTCCGAGAGTTGTCAGTGTTTCCACCTACATTTTGGACAGGAGCCACTTTCGCCTGATATTGCATGACTTGCATAAAGCCTCTGAACATCCCATCGTTCACCATTTCATCGGTGTTATTGTTTACATGAGGATTATTGTCTTCTTATTGCACATTATCCTGGGCATTAATCTGTGATGACTCAACGATCTCATGAGCTTCATTGTTTATCTCAACATTTTCGGAAGCCATTTTCAAATACTGCCACAAAACAAGGGTTAATTAACATATCACATATTATCCCTATACTCTGACCGACCAATTAAATACCAAATAAACTTAGGTAGGTCATACTAGGGAAGGAATTCCCCGTCTCTCCCCTCCTAGTTCTTGTCTCACATCTCAGCCAGGGATCATATCCCTAAGCTTTGATACCAACTGTGATGCCCCCAAAATAGGTATACATCACCCATCTTGATGCACGCCAAATACATGGTACAAAATTCAAATACAACTTAATTATACAACATTAAGTGTAAAATACGACAAAACATAATCTAAGAGTTTTAATAAGAATATTATCATCTAAGACAATATCCACACTCAATGGAGTCCTCATTACATTTATTGTCACACTATTTAATGAGAATAGTGAGGACTACAAATGCTATCATCTGGACCAAACTCCGTTCCCGACTAGTCCCGCCACGTTCTCATTTCTGAGAGAAGAACGGTGAAAGAAAGGGTCGAATGACTCAACTAGCCCAATAAGAAATATTATGACTAAGATAATGCGAATAAATTATCATTAGTCTTCAACAATGTTAAACTGATAAAATACAATAGACATCAAGTTTAACTACAACGGAATAAGTAATCCATTAGAAGAGTCAAGTAGAGCATGATATCTACTATCTTTTATGATTTAAAATGTTTTCATCAATTTTTATCATTTGAGACTCGACAATAAATAAACCACATCATCGAGTCATCCTGCACTACGTACAAGGATATTCATTAAATCATCAATGGTCATGAATATACCGAATAATCCCTAGTCATAATCATACCAAAAACTGTCCATCAATGCACTATAGGCTACTGAGGACTTTTACCACATCATTTATAACATTATAGGTCAAGATTATACCGAATAATCCCTGGTCATAATCATACCAAGTCCATCTATGCACGTAAGCCAAAGATAACTTTGATCACAATATAAACATGAGGATGATGACAATGACATAATAATTCAATAAAACAAGTTCAAGAATAAATTTTAAAGATTTATAAGTTAATTTATCTTGAAATCAATTACGTCCAAATTGTCAACATGATACTGCTTTGTGGAGTAAAATTCAAGAATGCTCAGAAGAATATTTCCATGAAAAGATACCGGATGAAGATCAAATATCCAGGATATTCTACTAATTTTATGGAGTATAGAATCCAAAACTTTAACCAAATGAGTATCATAGAATATATGAAACTGCAAATGGATTTTCACCCGCTACGCGGTAATCCACGTAGATAGATCATTTCCACAATTTAATAAGGAATGAATACGAAGGATCATTCACCATGCATGTGATAATCCACATAGACAAGTTATTTCAACAAAATAATAAAGAATGCATGGAACTAGGTCATGCGTAATCCGCACAAACAGGATATTCCGACAAAATAATAAAGAATGGAATAACAGAAGAATTCACCATGCATGCGATAGACCGCATGCAGAACGGAGTTATTCAGCAAGAATAATAAAGAATGGAACCTGGTCTAGCGTAATCCGCAAAGACAAGATATTCCAACAGAATAATAAAGAATGGAATAACAAAGAATTCACCATGCATGCGATACACCACATAGACAGGTTATTCCAATAGAATAATAAAGAATGAAACCAGGTCTAGCGTAATCCACTTACGCACGGGATATTCAACGAGAATAATAAAGAATGGAATAACAAAGAATTCACCATGCATGCGATAATCACCGAGAAACAAAGTTATTCCAGCAGAATAATAAAGAATGAAACCAGGTCTAGCGTAATCGCATGCATGAGGATATTCCAATGAGAATAATAAAGAATGGAATAATGGAAGAATTCACCATGCATGCGATAGACCGCACAGACAGGTTATTCCAACAGAATAATAAAGAATGGAATAACAAAGAATTCACCATGCATGTGATAGACCGTACAGATAGGTTATTCCAACATAATAATAAAGAATAGAACCAGGTCTAGCGTAATCCGCATAGACTAGATATTCCAACAGAATAATAAAGAATGGAATAATAGAAGAATTTCACCATGTATGCGATACTTCACATAGACATGTTATTCCAACATAATAATAAAGAATGGAATAACAAAAGCTCTCTTCATGAATATGAAAGAAATAATACCCCTTACCTTAGAAAGAAACTTGATACTGGAGTAGAGAGGTAGCAGACTTCTCTTCTTCTTTCTCTCTATAATTTCTCTCTATAATAATTGCTCTATAGCTTTAGTGAATTGGTGAGAAATGAAGGAAGAATGAGCTTCTATTTATAGAAAAATTTAGTTTTGATAATTGCACGTTTTGGGGTTCAAAATATTACAGTACAATACCTTCAACTTTTCTTTCATTTTTAATTTAGTCCTGCAAGTATTATCAAACTTGCACCACCTCCCCTAATAATAAATAATGTGAATCAATAGTTCAATCATGTGAATCAATAGTTATAATCATGTGAATTAATAGCAATTAATTGCTCATTTATCCGGTTAATTATCCGACTGGTCAGTATAACTTCCAGACATCAATTAATATCGAAATAAATGTCGATTTCCACTAACACTAATAATTCCAACACGATGGAACTATTAATTTTATCTTTAATCAACACGAACTTATTCATCATTAATATTATAACTCACAATATTTAACAACCAGGTCGTTCCTAGGAAAGAGGGGGCTTTTCGATAAGGATTTCTCCTTATTGGCGCTCAATTAGATGACCAAACCTCTCATTGACAGAACTTCTAGACATTGAAAATATTGCAATTTAATAATATGAATAACTTTGTCATCTCAATTATTGATTTAATAATATATCATATAATACAGATGATACTGTAACAATAATCGAATCAATAATATGATGTAGCAATTACTGTAGCAATAATTGAGTATAACTGAGTAACTTCTCATGTAAGCATCAATAATCAATACCATGTGCTACTATGCAACCACGCGTATTACTGTACTTTTACTACCGGGTAGTTCATCAGTTTAACGATAAAACTTCCGTCGTTATTTTTATAAAAAAATAATTATGTCGTTTTCTAATTACGACAATACTTCCGTTGTGAGGTCCACCAATGATTGTGCCATCGTACGAATATTTTCTGTTAAAACGAATATTCCCCGACCAATCGAATATTATATAACCACTTGCTTACTTTACAAAATTTATAAATATTACCCACAACTATAACATTATATCAAATCCACACCATAATATTCAAAAATATATTTTGAGAAAATTATTCTTTATTCATAAAAGTTGGGGTCTTACACATAGTACTGCATAGTGTGTGCATAGTGATGCATAGTGCAACATACTAAAATCAAAAAATTTCATATGTATTCGCCGTCTTCGCCCGTGAATCCTTTTCCTGTGCTGTCTGTGATTTTCTAATTCAAATAGTATCCTTCCATCCTCCTATAAATAGGATGTTAAGTTTAGAATTGAAAATCATAGCAGAATCAGAAGATTCTTCTTCTATAATATTGAGCGTATTTATTTTGAGTTTAAGAAAGCTTTATGTGTAGAAAATAGTATAAGTTTTCTTCAAGAATATCTCCGCTATACCAGTCGGAATTGCTCTCTTTTTGAGATAAGAGGTATTATTTATTTCATATTCGCTTACGATATTATTTTTCGTATTCGTAAGGAATTTTATTTTTGTTCAATATTCGTAAGGAATATTATTTTCGTTCAATATTCATAAGGAATATTATCTTCGTTCAATATTCGTAGGAATATTATTTTCGTTTAACAGTTGTAAGGGATATTATTTTCGTTCAATATTCGTAAGAAATAATATTTTATTCCATAATCTGTAGTATATAAGTAATATTATTTCATTTCAGATTCTGAATTCTACACTCATTTTGTTAAGTATTGCTTCTATACTCCTTGAAATTAGCAGAATATCCTTGAAATTTGCGCTTCATCGAGTATCGTTTCACAAGAATATTTTTCTGAACATTCTTGTTAAATTTTAAGCTTTTCATGCCAGAGTACTATTCATGGGTACTATTCATTCATACGACACTATTCATATGTACGATATTATTCATGAAGTAATATTCACGGGGTACTATTCACGAAGTACTATTCATGGAATACTATTCACGATGAAAAATTGATTCTTTTCTGTCCAAATTATTTTGATACGTGAATATTATTCTTGAATTTTACTCCACAAAGCAGTATCATGTTGACAATTTGGACATTATTGAATTCTGGATAAATTGAATTATAAATATTTAAAATTTATCCTTGCTCTCATTTAATTGAATTCTTAAATCATTATCATCATCCTCATGCTTATATTGTCATGAAAGTCATCTTTGGCCCGTAGTGCATAGATGGACTGTTGATTGGTATGATTATGACCAGGAATTTTGTATCGGTATTATCATGACCTGTAATGTTACAAATGATATGGTAAAAGTGTGACGCCCCCAAAATAGGTCCACATGACCCATTCTGAGTCGCTAGATATCACACTATAAAAATCAAATACAACTTCATTTATACAAATGTACGTTGAACTATCGTGCATAGTATGACAACACATAAGCTATGAGTTTTAATACAATATTATCTCATAGACAGTATCCAAGCTCAAATTATTACAATTCCATATAAAGTACAACAAATATTTCAAGACCCCAAAGAAGAACGAGAAGATTTCTATCCTGCTCATTCTAATGAGGTGCACTTTTGACGCTTTCAAAGTCGGGTTCTCACCACCCTATTGTTGTTCACCAAAATCAATTATTAAGTGACGTATAATATACGACACACCCATAAAAGGTCCTCAATACAATTATATATTGCATGTCATGCCATTTTATAATGTATTGAGAAACTTCAACAGTCTCGGACCATCACACTATTCCCCTGTTATACCCGCTCGACCCAGCTACACTCTTATTACCTGAAAGGAATTGTGAAGCAAAAGGGTGAGCACAACTAGCCCAGTAAAGAATGTCATAACTAAAGATAATTAAATTATCAATAGCCTTCATCAATAATAAATCAGAGATTTAGAACATATGGTAGATGATAAAACTTTTCAACCATAGTAGCAGCAGAACAAGCAATCCATTAAAAGAGTTAAGTAGAACATAATGTCTACTATCTCCTCCAAATTAAAAGTTCATCGTTAATATTTCATTCCTGAACTCATCAACAGTTCTTTGTTGTACCCAAGACAAAGAGAACTTTCATCACCTTTCTTCACCTGAACCACTAAAGAGTATAGTTAAACTCGTAATTCATATTTATAATCATGCAAATCAACAGTTTTTCCTTGGCACAAAGGCTTAATATAACGTTTACTCAACATCCTTACCCCAAAGGCTAAAGATATTCAAATGTAATAACAATGATCATACCAATCAGTTGTCTATCTTTGCACTATGGGCCAAAGATATTCAACTATAAAACCAATGATCATGATCATACCAATCAATTATCTGTTAGTGCTCTACGGCCAAAGACATACAACTGTTAACTAATGGCCATGATCCTGCCAATCACATTATCAAATTGTCCATGCACTACGGGCCAAGGATATTCGTTAGTATCACCAGTGGTCATGATTATGTCATACACATGTCCATCTTTGCACTACGGGCCAAAGATATCAATCAACAGTTCATCTTTGCATGTTAGCTAAAGATATACAATCATAAAATCAATAATCAACCGTCCATCTTTGCACGTAAGCCAAAGATATACAACTGTAAAACCAATAATCAACAATACATCTATGCACGTAAGCCAAAGATATACAATTGTAAAACAAATAATTAATAATTCATCTTTGCACTACGGGCCAAAGATGACTTTCAATATAAGCATGAGAATGATGACAATGATGTAAAGATTCAATCAAGTGAGATCAAGGATAAATATTAGAGATTTTAACAATTTAATTTATCCAGAATTTAAAAAAATATCCAAATTGTCAACATGATACTGCTTTGTGGAGTAAAATTCAAGAATAATATTCATGTACCAAAAATAATTTGTACAACAAAGAAATAAATTTTTTGGTGAATAGTACCCCGTGAATAGTACCCTGTGAATAGTACTTCAGGAATAGTACCCCGTGAATAGTACCTCGATATGAAAAGTACCCCCAAATACCTGAGTGAATAATACTAGAGTGAATAATAATTGAGTGAATAGTAACTCGGCATGAAAAGTTCTCCAAATACCCGAGTGAATAATAGTAGAGTGAATAGTAATCGGGTGAATAGTAACCTATGAATAGTAACCTAGCATGAAAAGTGCCCCGAATACCCGAGTGAATAATATTATAGTGAATAGTAACCGGGTGAATAGTACCCCGAGTGAAAATATTGATATTTAATAAGAAAGTTTAGATCAATATTCTAATAAAACGATACTGGATGAAGTGCAAAACTCAAGGATATTCCATTAATTTTAGGTATTATAGAAGCAATACTTACTATAGTAAGTTTAGATTTAAGAATATGAAAAGAATTAACATACAAAAACTGCAAATGGATTTTCACCTGTCATACGGTACGTAATTCGCGTAGATAGGTTATTCCGACATACTAAAGGATGAATACGAAAAATAGTATTCCTTATGAATACGAAAGAAATAATACCCCTTACCTTAGTAGAAAGCTGGATACTGCAAAAGTGAAGTAGCATAATACTCTTCTTCTTGCTCTCTATAGTTTCTCTCTCTATAGTGTCTCTTGTGAATCTCAGTGAATTGGTGAGAATGAAAGAAGAATTAAGCTTCTATTTATAGGAGAATGGACTAAATAGTAACTAATTCACAAACGGTCCAGATTGATTTACTATTAGAACGGATGGTCCATATGGATTACTATTAAAACCACAACCGACGGTCCAGATTGATTTACTTTTAAAACCACCACCGACGGTTCAGATTGATTTACTATTAAAACCACCACCAATGGTCCAGATTGATTTACTATTAAAACCACCACCAATGGTCCAGATTGATTTAACTTATTACACTTTAGTACCCCTAAAGTTTTCCAAGTTTGCATTATTCCCCTCTAACTTTTGTAATTCACTTATCTTCAATAAACACATTCTTAATACTTCAACAATTATTCATCATTAATATTATAACTCGCAATATTTAATAACTAGATTGTTCCCAGGAAAGAGGGGGCTTTCCGATAAGGATTTCTCCTTATTGGCGCGTAATTAGGTGACCAAACCTCTCCTTGACAGAACTTTTAGATATTATCAACATTACAAATAATAATATGAATAACTTTGTTGTCTCAATTATTGATTTAATAATATAAAATATTATGCAAATGATACTGTGACAATAATTGAATCAAATAACGTGAGATACTATGCAGCAATTACTGTAGCAATAATTGAGTAAACTGAGTGACTTCTCATGTAAGCATCAATAATCAATACAGTGTTTCTTATTTATTCAACCCACCGTACGACATCGTACTTTTTACAATAGGGTAGTTCAACAGTTTTAACGGTAAAACTTTCGTCGTTATTTTTATAAAAAGATATTTCTAACATTTTCTAACTACGACAATACTTCCATTGTGGGGTCCACCAATGATTGTACCGTCGTACGAATATTCTCTGCTTAAACAAATATTCTCCGACTAATCGAATATTCCTTGACACAATGAATATTTTATATCAAATTGCTTACTTTGCAAAATTTTCAAATATCACCCTTAACTTTAACCTTTTATCAATTTAACCATTTAATAAATAGAATAATAATTATTAGAAAATTGAATACTTTCATTTCATAAAATTTGGGGTCTTACAAAAAGTCTTTATTGGCCCGTAGTGCATTGATGGACAGTTGTTGGTATGATCATGACCATGGGTTCTCTTCAACCAAGGGTGCAAAGATGAAATGTTGTTTGGCATGATCATAACTGTAAGACCCCGAATTTTATAAAATAAAATTATTTAATTTTTCTATTTAGTAAATGGTTAAATTGATAAAAAGTTAAGGGTGATATATGTAAAATTTTCAAAATACGCAAGTGGTTATAAAATACTCATTGTTGTCGGGGAATATTCGTTTGGTCGTGAAATATTCTTCTTTGTCGGGGAATATTTTGCAATGACGGCTTGTACCCATTGTGGGCCCATATAATGTAATAACTGTCGGATGAAGAAAGCGACAAGTTTAAGTTTTTATAAATAATAACGTAGTTATTACCGTTAACACCGTTGAATATTCGTGGTTAAAAATCTGATGAATGGCGTGTGGTTGCATAATAACTGCAATGATTCTACAAGATTTTTTTAAATTATTAATTCTTACGTAAGAAGACATTACTCAATAATTGTTACAGTAATTACTATTCAATATTTTATTTTATTGATTCAATAATTGCGTTGATATTTTATATTATTGTTGTTTCAATAATTGTCCTTGCTTGCAAGATTTCTTATTATCGGATCAATAATTTATATTATTTAAATAATAATATTAGATAGCATTATTGGCAATGTCTAAAAATTTCTGTCAAGGAGAGGTTTGGTCACCTAATTGCGTGCCAGTAAGGAGAAATTCTTATCGGAAAGCCCTCTTTCTTGGGAGCGGCTACCGGTTGTCATAATTGTGATTCGTAATATTATTTATGAATAATTAATTATTGATTTATATGATAAGGAAATATTTATTTGATGCGGATATAAATGATGGATTTATTTATGTGGTTATAAATGAAGGAATTAATGTTGAGGTGTTTTATCAGTATTTTTGTCGGAATGGAGGTATTAAAAATTAAATCGATTATTTTTACGATATATTGTGTGAGTTATAATTTTTAATCAAATAGTTGGATCGTTGTGATTTTTGGATATGTTATACATATATAAGTTGAGTATATGTCCACAAATTTTGAACCGTTAAAAATAAACGCATGATTTGTTATGAATTTTAAGAGGTGACTGGTTCAGAAATTGTTGAAGTTTCTGAATTTATCATTTTGGTGGAAAATTCTAGAATGCGTGGGCCCCACCTATAGTTGGTGAAGAAATGTGCTAAAATTCTAATTCAAATGTGGTAGGTGGCAATAGTACCAAGTAAAGCCATCAGGTAGCAGGTCAAGTCTGCTACGTCGTGCTAACATTTTCCTATAAATAGAGGGCTAAGTTAGAATTGAAAATCACACCAGAAACATAAGCTTTCTCCCTTTCTCTCTCTATAATATCAAGCGTATTTTGTGAGTATTTAGATACTTTGTGAGTTGCTATTCAGTGCAAGGTTCCTTCGGCTTTACATTCCTAATTAAAAATCTTGCTTTTCGAGGTAAGGGATTTTAAGGGTTCTTCAAAAAATTCTGGAAAAATTTAAAATGATAATTTGATGATTTTTATTGATTGTGTCCAAAAATGGCGATTTTTGGATGTATAGATTAGGAGTTATGGATTTTATGAGAATATTATTTTAAAAGTAAACCCTTATAACTCCTTGTGGTGAACTCCAAAATTGATGAAAATTTTATTGGGAGTACATCTATATAATATCAGTATACCCTGTAAATTTCGGAATTTTTGGATAAGATTACAATCTATGATAAAAGTCTAAATATTCAGCAGTTTTGGCCATATGAAAAATAGTAATTGAATTTTAAAATTTAGAGAAAATATATGTTCAATGCTAAAGTGAAGTAGCATAATACTCTTCTTCGCTCTCTATAGTTTCTCTCTATAGTGTCTCTTGTGAATCTCGTTGAATTGGTGAGAATGAAAGAAGAATTAAGCTTCTATTTATAGGAGAATGGACTAAATAGTAACTAATTCACAAACGGTCCGATTGATTCACTATTAGAGCGGATGGTCCATATGGATTACTATCAAAACCACAAACCGAAGCGGTCAGATTGATTTACTTTTAAAACCACCACCGACGGTTCAGATTGATTTACTATTAAAACCACCACCAATGGTCCAGATTGATTTACTATTAAAACCACCACCAATGGTCTAGATTGATTTAACTTATTACACTTTAGTACCCCTAAAGTTTTCCAAGTTTGCATTATTCCCCTCTAACTTTTGTAATTCACTTATCTTCAATAAACACATTCTTAATACTTCAACAATTATTCATCATTAATATTATAACTCACAATATTTAATAACTAGATTGTTCCCAGGAAAGAGGGGGCTTTCTGATAAGGATTTCTCCTTATTGGCGCGCAATTAGGTGACCAAACCTCTCCTTGACAGAACTTTTAGATATTATCAACATTACAAATAATAATATGAATAACTTTGTTGTCTCAATTATTGATTTAATAATATAAAATATTATGCAAATGATACTGTGACAATAATTGAATCAAATAACGTGAGATACTATGCAGCAATTATTGTAGCAATAATTGAGTAAACCGAGTGACTTCTCGTATAAGCATCAATAATCAATACTGGTGTCTTGCTCTTATTCAACCACACGTACATCGTATTACTTTACTATAGGGTAGTTCATCAGGTTTTAACGGTAAAACTTTCGTCGTTATTTTTATAAAAGATATTTCTATCATTTTCTAACTACGACAATACTTCCATTGTGGGGTCCACTAATGATTGTACCGTCGCATTGAATATTCTCGCTTAAACAAATATTCTCCGACTAATCGAATATTCCTTGACTAATGAATATTTTATATCAAATTGCTTACTTTGCAAAATTTTCAAATATCACCCTTAACTTTAACCTTTTATCAATTTAACCATTTAATAAATAGAATAATAATTATTAGAAAATTGAATACTTTCATTTCATAAAATTTGGGGTCTTACAAAAAGTCTTTATTGGCCCGTAGTGCATTGATGGACAGTTGTTGGTATGATCATGACCATGGGTTCTCTTCAACCAAGGGTGCAAAGATGAAATGTTGTTTGGTATGATCATAACTGTAAGACCCCGAATTTTATGAAATAAAATTATTTAATTTTTCTATTTTTGATAAAAAGTTAAGGGTGATATATGTAAAATTTTCAAAATACGCAAGTTGTTATAAAATACTCATTGTTGTCGGGGAATATTCGTTTGGTCGTGAAATATTCTTGTTGTCGGGAATATTTTATGACGCCACAAATGCATTTAGGGGCCCTATGTATAATAATAATGGGATGAAGAAAAGCGACAAGTTTAAGTTTTTATAAATAATGGCGTAGTTATTTGAATTAACACTTGTTGAATATACTGTGGTTAAAATCTGATGTCTGGCGTCATATTAAATAGATGCTTACCATGATTATCTGATTTTTTAAATTATTAATTCTTACGTAAGAAGACATTACTCAATAATTGTTACAGTAATTACTATTCAATATTTTATTTTATTGATTCAATAATTGCGTTGATATTTTATATTATTGTTGTTTCAATAATTGTCACTGCACAGTATTTCCTATTATCAGATCAATAATTTATATTATTTAAATAATAATATTAGATAGCATTATTGGCAATGTCTAAAAATTTCTGTCAAGGAGAGGTTTGGTCACCTAATTGCGTGCCAGTAAGGAGAAATTCTTATCTGAAAAGCCCCTTTCTTGGGAGCTACTGGTCATTCATAATTGTGTGATTACGTAATATTATTTATGAATAATTAATTATTGATTTATATGATAAGGAAATATTTATTTGATGCGGATATAAATGATGGATTTATTTATGTGGTTATAAATGAAGGAATTAATGTTGAGGTGTTTTATCAGTATTTTTGTCGGAATGGAGGTATTAAAAATTAAATCAGTATTTTTACGATATATTGTGTGAGTTATAATTTTTAATCCGACCGTTGGATCGTTGTGATTTTTGGATATGTTATACATATATAAGTTGAGTATATGTCCACAAATTTTGAACCGAATTAAAATAAACGCATGATTTGTTATGAATTTTAAGAGGTGATTTGGTTCGAGAAATTGTTGAAGTTTTACGAATTTATCATTTTGGTGGAAAATTCTAGAATCGTGGGCCCCACCTATAGTTGGTGAAGAAATGTGCTAAAATTCTAATTCAAATGTGGTAGGTGGCAATAGTACCAAGTAAAGCCATCAGGTAGCAGGTCAAGTCTGCTACGTCGTGCTAACATTTTCCTATAAATAGAGGGCTAAGTTAGAATTGAAAATCACACCAGAAACATAAGCTTTCTCCCTTTCTCTCTCTATAATATCAAGCGTATTTTGTGAGTATTTAGATACTTTGTGAGTTCTTTATTGATTGCAAGGTTCCTTGACTTTACATTAGGGCCGAAAATCTTGCTCTTTTCGAGGTAAGGGATTTTAAGGGTTCTTCAAAAATTCTGGAAAAATTTAAAATGATAATTTGATGATTTTTATTGATTGTGTCCAAAAATGGCGATTTTTGGATGTATAGATTAGGAGTTATGGATTTTATGAGAATATTATTTTAAAAGTAAACCCTTATAACTCCTTGTGGTGAACTCAAAATTGATGAAAATTTTATTGGGAGTACATCTATATAATATCGATATACCTCAGTAAATTTGAATTTTGGATAAGATTACAATCTATGATAAAAGTCTAAATATTAAAGAGCTTTTTGGCCATATGAAAAATAGTAATTGAATTTTAAAAATTCGAGAAAATATATGTTCAATGCTAGTGAAGTAGCATAATACTCTTCTTCTTGCTCTCTATAGTTTCTCTCTCTATAGTGTCTCTTGTGAATCTCAATTGAATTGGTGAGAATGAAAGAAGAATTAAGCTTCTATTTATAGGAGAATGGACTAAATAGTAACTAATTCACAAACGGTCAGATTGATTCACTATTAGAGCGGATGGTCCATATGGATTACTATCAAAACCACAACCAAGCGGTCAGATTGATTTACTTTTAAAACCACCACAAAGCGGTTCAGATTGATTTACTATTAAAACCACCACCAATGGTCCGATTGATTTACTATTAAAACCACCACCAATGGTCTAGATTGATTTAACTTATTACACTTTAGTACCCTAAAGTTTTCCAAGTTTGCATTATTCTCTAACTTTTGTAATTCACTTATCTTGATAAACACATTCTTAATACTTCAACAATTATTCATCATTAATATTATAACTCGTAATATTTAATAACTAGATTGTTCCCAGGAAAGAGGGGGCTTTCCGATAAGGATTTCTCCTTATTGGCGCGCAATTAGGTGACCAAACCTCTCCTTGACAGAACTTTTAGATATTATCAACATTACAAATAATAATATGAATAACTTTGTTGTCTCAATTATTGATTTAATAATATAAAATATTATGCAAATGATACTGTGACAATAATTGAATCAAATAACGTGAGATCTTATCGGCCAATTCATTGTAGCAATAATTGAGTAAAAGTGGTGACTTCTCATGTAAGCATCGATAATCAATGCAGTGTCTTGCTACTATTCAACCACACGTATCGACATCGTACTTTTACTACAAGGGTAGTTCAGCGGTTTTAACGGTAAAACTTTCGTCGTTATTTTTATAAAAAGATATTTCTATCATTTTCTAACTACGACAATACTTCCATTGTGGGGTCCACCAATGATTGTACCGTCGTACGAATATTCTCTGCTTAAACAAATATTCCCCGACTAATCGAATATTCCTTGACACAATGAATATTTTATATCAAATTGCTTACTTTGCAAAATTTTCAAATATCACCCTTAACTTTAACCTTTTATCAATTTAACCATTTACTAAATAGAATAATAATTATTAGAAAATTGAATACTTTCATTTCATAAAATTTGGGGTCTTACAAAAAGTCTTTATTGGCTCGTAGTGCATTGATGGACAGTTTTTGGTATGATCATGACCATGGGTTCTCTTCAACCAAGGGTGCAAAGATGAAATGTTGTTTGGCATGATCATAACTGTAAGACCCCGAATTTTATGAAATAAAATTATTTAATTTTTCTATTTAGTAAATGGTTAAATTGATAAAAAGTTAAGGGTGATATATGTAAAATTTTCAAAATACGCAAGTGGTTATAAAATACTCATTGTTGTCGAGAGAATATTCGTTTAGTCGTGAAATATTCTTCTTTGTCGGGGAATATTTTGCGTGCGATGATGCGTGACCCATTTGTGGGCCCATATAATGTAATAACTATCGGATGAAGAAAGCGACAAGTTTATGTTTTTATAAATAATAACGTAGTTATTACGAATTAACACTGTTGGAATACGGTGGTTAAAATACGATGTCTGGCGTGGTTGATAGTAATAGCATACCTGTATTGCTAGATATTTTTAAATTATTAATTCTTACGTGAAGACATTACTCAATAATTATTCTGATAATTACTATTCAATATTTTATTTTATTGATTCAATAATTGCGTTGATATTTTATATTATTGTTGTTTCAATAATTGTCCTTTGCACGATATTTCTATTATCAGATCAATAATTTATATTATTTAAATAATAATATTAGATAGCATTATTGGCAATGTCTAAAAATTTCTGTCAAGGAGAGGTTTGGTCACCTAATTGCGTGCCAGTAAGGAGAAATTCTTATCGGAAAGCCCCCTCTTTCTTGGGAACTACCTTTGGTTGTCATAATTGTGATTACGTAATATTATTTATGAATAATTAATTATTGATTTATATGATAAGGAAATATTTATTTGATGCGGATATAAATGATGGATTTATTTATGTGGTTATAAATGAAGGAATTAATGTTGAGGTGTTTTATCGGTATTTTTTGTCGGAATGGAGGTATTAAAATTAAATCATTATTTTTACGATATATTGTGTGAGTTATAATTTTTTAATCAAACCGTTGGATCGTTGTGATTTTTGGATATGTTATACATATATAAGTTGAGTATATGTCCACAAATTTTGAACCGTTAAAAATAAGCGCATGATTTGTTATGAATTTTAAGAGGTGATTTGGTTGAGAAATTGTTGAAGTTTCTGAATTTATCATTTTGGTGGAAAATTCTAGAATCGTGGGCCCCACCTATAGTTGGTGAAGAAATGTGCTAAAATTCTAATTCAAATGTGGTAGGTGGCAATAGTACCAAGTAAAGCCATCGGTAGCGAAGTCAAGTCTGCTTACGTCGTCTTTAACATTTTCCTATAAATAGAGGGCTAAGTTAGAATTGAAAATCACACCGAAACATAAGCTTTCTCCTTTCTCTCTCTATAATATCAAGCGTATTTTGTGAGTATTTAGATACTTTTGTGAGTTGCTATTCAAAGGCAAGCAAGGTTCCTTGACTTTACATTAGAATTGAAATCTCGCTCTTTCGAGGTAAGGGATTTTAAGGGTTCTTCAAAATGCGGAAAAATTTAAAATGATAATTTGATGATTTTTATTGATTGTGTCCAAAATGGCGATTTTGGATGTATAGATTAGGAGTTATGGATTTTATGAGAATATTATTTTAAAAGTAAACCCTTATAACTCCTTGTGGTGAACTCCAAAATTGATGAAAATTTTATTGGGGGAGTACATCTATATAATATCGAGATACCTCGTGTAATTTTGAATTTTTGGATAAGATTACAATCTATGATAAAAGTCTAAATATTTGATTTTGGCCATATGAAAAATAGTAATTGAATTTTAAAATTTCGAGAAAAATATATGTTCAATGCTAGTGAAGTAGCATAATACTCTTCTTCTTGCTCTCTATAGTTTCTCTCTCTATAGTGTCTCTTGTGAATCTCGGTGAATTGGTGAGAATGAAAGAAGAATTAAGCTTCATATATAGGAGAATGGACTAAATAGTAACTAATTCACAAAGCGGTCAGATTGATTCACTATTAGAGCGGATGGTCCATATGGATTACTATTAAAACCACAACCAAGCGGTCAGATTGATTTACTTTTAAAACCACCACCATTTACTTGGCTTGATTGATTTACTATTAAAACCACCACCAATGGTCCAGATTGATTTACTATTAAAACCACCACCAATGATCTAGATTGATTTAACTTATTACACTTTAGTACCCCAAAAGTTTTCCAAGTTTGCATTATTCCCCTCTAACTTTTGTAATTCACTTATCTTCAATAAACACATTATTAATACTTCAACAATTATTCATCATTAATATTATAACTCAGAATATTTAATAACTAGATTGTTCCCAGGAAAGAGGGGGCTTTCCGATAAGGATTTCTCCTTATTGGCGCGCAATTAGGTGACCAAACCTCTCCTTGACAGAACTTTTAGATATTATCAACATTACAAATAATAATATGAATAACTTTGTTGTCTCAATTATTGATTTAATAATATAAAATATTATGCAATGATAATCTTTGTGACAATAATTGAATCAAATAACGTGAGATCTTATCACGTGAATTCTTTGTAGCAATAATTGAGTAATGGTGAGTGACTTCTCATGTAAGCATCAATAATCAATCACAGTGTCTGCTCTTATTCGACCCACACGTACATTGTATACTTTTACTATCGGGTAGTTCAGCGGTTTAACGGTAAAACTTTAAATCGTTATTTTTATAAAAGATATTTCTATCATTTTCTAACTACGATAATACTTCCATTAATAGGGTCCACTGATGATTGTCCGTCATCTGAATATTCTCGCTTAAACAAATATTCCCGACTAATCGAATATTCCTTGACACAATGAATATTTTATATCAAATTGCTTACTTTGCAAAATTTTCAAATATCACCCTTAACTTTAACCTTTTATCAATTTAACCATTTACTAAATAGAATAATAATTATTAGAAAATTGAATACTTTCATTTCATAAAATTTGGGGTCTTATAAAAAGTCTTTATTGGCTCGTAGTGCATTGATGGACAGTTTTTGGTATGATCATGACCATGGGTTCTCTTCAACCAAGGGTGCAAAGATGAAATGTTGTTTGGCATGATCATAACTGTAAGACCCCGAATTTTATGAAATAAAATTATTTAATTTTTCTATTTAGTAAATGGTTAAATTGATAAAAAGTTAAGGGTGATATATGTAAAATTTTCAAAATACGCAAGTTGTTATAAAATACTCATTGTTGTCGGGGAATATTCGTTTGGTCGTGAAATATTCTTCTTTGTAATAGGGGAATATTTGTACGACATTGTAACTCATTGTGGGCCCTATAATGTAATAATAAGCATGGGATGAAGAAAGCGACAAGTTTAAGTTTTTATAAATAATAACGTAGTTATTACCAGATTAACATCGTTGGAATACTGGTGGTTAAAATATCTGATACGCTGGCGTCAGATAAGTAATAACACTGCAGATATTCTAAAAGATTTTTTAAATTATTAATTCTTACGTAAAGAAGACATTACTCAATAATTGTTACGGTAATTACTATTCAATATTTTATTTTATTGATTCAATAATTGCGTTGATATTTTATATTATTGTTGTTTCAATAATTGTCCTTCGCGATATTTCTATTATCGGATCAATAATTTATATTATTTAAATAATAATATTAGATAGCATTATTGGCAATGTCTAAAAATTTACATCAAGGAGAGGTTTGGTCACCTAATTGCGTGCGAAGGAGAAATTCTTATCGGAAAAGCCCTCTTTCTTGGGAGAACTACTGGTCATCATAATTGTGATTACGTAATATTATTTATGAATAATTAATTATTGATTTATATGATAAGGAAATATTTATTTGATGCGGATATAAATGATGGATTTATTTATGTGGTTATAAATGAAGGAATTAATGTTGAGGTGTTTTATCAGTATTTTTGTCGGAATGGAGGTATTAAAAATTAAATCAGTATTTTTACGATATATTGTGTGAGTTATAATTTTTAATCCGACCGTTGGATCGTTGTGATTTTTGGATATGTTATACATATATAAGTTGAGTATATGTCCACAAATTTTGAACCGTTAAAAATAAACGCATGATTTGTTATGAATTTTAAGAGGTGACTGGTTCAGAAATTGTTGAAGTTTCTGAATTTATCATTTTGGTGGAAAATTCTAGAATGCGTGGGCCCCACCTATAGTTGGTGAAGAAATGTGCTAAAATTCTAATTCAAATGTGGTAGGTGGCAATAGTACCAAGTAAAGCCATCGGTAGCGAGTCAAGTCGCTTTCACGTCGTGCTAACATTTTCCTATAAATAGAGGGCTAAGTTAGAATTGAAAATCACACCAGAAACATAAGCTTTCTCCCTTTCTCTCTCTATATTATCAAGCGTATTTTGTGAGTATTTAGATACTTTGTGAGTTGCTATTCAGTGCAAGGTTCCTTCGGCTTTACATTCCGGTCAGAAATACTGCTCTTTCGAGGTAAGGGATTTTAAGGGTTCTTCAAAAATTCTGGAAAAATTTAAAATGATAATTTGATGATTTTTATTGATTGTGTCCAAAAATGGCGATTTTTGGATGTATAGATTAGGAGTTATGGATTTTATGAGAATATTATTTTAAAAGTAAACCCTTATAACTCCTTGTGGTGAACTCCAAAATTGATGAAAATTTTATTGGGAGTACATCTATATAATATCAGTATACCCTGTAAATTTCGGAATTTTTGGATAAGATTACAATCTATGATAAATGTCTAAATATTCGGCAGTTTTGGCCATATGAAAAATAGTAATTGAATTTTAAAAATTCCGAAAAAAATATATGTTCAATGCTAGTGAAGTAGCATAATACTCTTCTTCTTGCTCTCTATAGTTTCTCTCTCTATAGTGTCTCTTGTGAATCTCAGTGAATTGGTGAGAATGAAAGAAGAATTAAGCTTCTATTTATAGGAGAATGGACTAAATAGTAACTAATTCACAAACGGTCCAGATTGATTCACTATTAGAACGGATGGTCCATATGGATTACTATTAAAACCACAACCCAAGCGGTCAGATTGATTTACTTTTAAAACCACCACCGATTTGATTCAGATTGATTTACTATTAAAACCACCACCAATGGTCCAGATTGATTTACTATTAAAACCACCACTAATGGTCCAGATTGATTTAACTTATTACACTTTAGTACCCCTAAAGTTTTCCAAGTTTGCATTATTCCCCTCTAACTTTTGTAATTCACTTATCTTCAATAAACACATTATTAATACTTCAACAATTATTCATCATTAATATTATAACTCACAATATTTAATAACTAGATTGTTCTCAGGAAAGAGGGGGCTTTCCGATAAGGATTTCTCCTTATTGGCGCGCAATTAGGTGACCAAACCTCTCCTTGACAGAACTTTTAGATATTATCAACATTACAAATAATAATATGAATAACTTTGTTGTCTCAATTATTGATTTAATAATATAAAATATTATGCAAATGATCTTTGTGACAATAATTGAATCAAATAACGTGAGATATTTATCGAAGCAATTCTCGTAGCAATAATTGAGTAAACCGAGTGACTTCTCATGTAAGCATCAATAATCAATCTTAGTGTTATTTCTTATTCAACCACACGTATTCATCGTACTTTTACAACGGGTAGTTCAACGGTTTTAACGGTAAAACTTTCGTCGTTATTTTTATAAAAGATATTTCTAACATTTTCTAACTACGACAATACTTCCATTGTGGGGGTCCACCAATGATTGTGCATTCGTCGCATTGAATATTCTCTCGCTTAAACAAATATTCTCGACTAATCGAATATTCCTTGACACAATGAATATTTTATATCAAATTACTTACTTTGCAAAATTTTCAAATATCACCTTAACTTTAACCTTTTATCAATTTAACCATTTAATAAATAGAATAATAATTATTAGAAAATTGAATACTTTCATTTCATAAAATTTGGGGGTCTTAAAAAAGTCTTTTATCGTCCCGTAGTGCATTGATGGACGATTGTTGGTATGATCATGACCATGGGTTCTCTTCAACCAAGGGTGCAAAGATGAAATGTTGTTTGGCATGATCATAATCAGAAGACCCCAATTTTATAAAATAAAATTATTTAATTTTTCTATTTAGTAAATGGTTAAATTGATAAAAAGTTAAGGGTGATATATGTAAAATTTTCAAAATACGCAAGTGGTTATAAAATACTCATTGTTGTCGGGGAATATTCGTTTGGTCGTGAAATATTCTTGCTGTCGAGGAATATTTGTACGACAGCGCAGCTATTTGTGGGCCCCATAACAGAATAACTGTCGGATGATGAAAACGACAAGTTTAACTTTTTATAAATAATGACGTAATTGTTATCGTTAACACTGTTGGAATACCTGGTGGTTAAAATACTCTGATGCTCTGTGGTTGCAGTAGTAATACCTGTATGATATTATGATTTTTTAAATTATTAATTCTTACGTAAGAAGACATTACTCAATAATTGTTACAGTAATTACTATTCAATATTTTATTTTATTGATTCAATAATTGCGTTGATACTTTATATTATTGTTGTTTCAATAATTATCACTGCATAGTATTTCTATTATCAGATCAATAATTTATATTATTTAAATAATATTATTAGATAGCATTACTGGCAATGTCTAGAAATTTCCATCAAGGAGAGGTTTGGTCACCTAATTGCGTGCGAAGGAGAAATTCTTATCGGAAAGCCCTCTTTCTTGGGAGCTACTAGTTGTCATAATTGTGATTACGTAATATTATTTGTGAATAATTAATTATTGATTTATATGATAAGGAAATATTTATTTGATGCGGATATAAATGATGGATTTATTTATGTGGTTATAAATGAAGGAATTAATGTTGAGGTGTTTTATCAGTATTTTTGTCGGAATGGAGGTATTAAAAATTAAATCAGTATTTTTACGATATATTGTGTGAGTTATAATTTTTAATCCGACCGTTGGATCGTTGTGATTTTTGGATATGTTATACATATATAAGTTGAGTATATGTCCACAAATTTTGAACCGTTAAAAATAAACGCATGATTTGTTATGAATTTTAAGAGGTGACTGGTTCAGAAATTGTTGAAGTTTCTGAATTTATCATTTTGGTGGAAAATTCTAGAATGCGTGGGCCCCACCTATAGTTGGTGAAGAAATGTGCTAAAATTCTAATTCAAATGTGGTAGGTGGCAATAGTACCAAGTAAAGCCATCGTGTAGCGAAGTCAAGTGCGCTTTACGTCGTCTTAACATTTTCCTATAAATAGAGGGCTAAGTTAGAATTGAAAATCACACCAGAAACATAAGCTTTCTCCCTTTCTCTCTCTATAATATCAAGCGTATTTTGTGAGTATTTAGATACTTTGTGAGTTGCTATTCAGTGCAAGGTTCCTTCGGCTTTACATTCCGGTCAGAAATACTGCTCTTTCGAGGTAAGGGATTTTAAGGGTTCTTCAAAAATTCTGGAAAAATTTAAAATGATAATTTGATGATTTTTATTGATTGTGTCCAAAAATGGCGATTTTTGGATGTATAGATTAGGAGTTATGGATTTTATGAGAATATTATTTTAAAAGTAAACCCTTATAACTCCTTGTGATGAACTCCAAAATTGATGAAAATTTTATTGGGAGTACATCTATATAATATCAGTATACCCTGTGAATTTCGGAATTTTTGGATAAGATTACAATCTATGATAAATGTCTAAATATTCGGCAGTTTTGGCCATATGAAAAATAGTAATTGAATTTTAAAAATTCTGAGAAAAATATATGTTCAATGCTAGTGAAGTAGCATAATACTCTTCTTCTTGCTCTCTATAGTTTCTCTCTCTATAGTGTCTCTTGTGAATCTCAGTGAATTGGTGAGAATGAAAGAAGAATTAAGCTTCTATATATAGGAGAATGGACTAAATAGTAACTAATTCACAAACGGTCCAGATTGATTCACTATTAGAACGGATGGTCCATATGGATTACTATTAAAACCACAACCGACGGTCCAGATTGATTTACTTTTAAAACCACCACCGACGGTTCAGATTGATTTACTATTAAAACCACCACCAATGGTCCAGATTGATTTACTATTAAAACCACCACCAATGATCTAGATTGATTTAACTTATTACACTTTAGTACCCCAAAAGTTTTCCAAGTTTGCATTATTCCCCTCTAACTTTTGTAATTCACTTATCTTCAATAAACACATTATTAATACTTCAACAATTATTCATCATTAATATTATAACTCAGAATATTTAATAACTAGATTGTTCCCAGGAAAGAGGGGGCTTTCCGATAAGGATTTCTCCTTATTGGTAGCATGATTAGGTGACCAAACCTCTCCTCGATGTAACTTTTAGATATTATCAACATTACAAATAATAATATGAATAACTTTGTTGTCTCAATTATTGATTTAATAATATAAAATATTATGCAAATGATCTTTGTGACAATAATTGAATCAAATAACGTGAGATCTTATCGACAATTTCATCGTAGCAATAATTGAGTAAACCGAGTGACTTCTCACGTAAAGCATCAATAATCAATATCTGGTAGTTATTATTCTTATTCAACCCACGACGTATCACATACTTTTACTATCTAGGGTAGTTCAACAGTTTTAACGGTAAAACTTTCGTCGTTATTTTATAAAAGATATTTCTATCATTTTCTAACTACGACAATACTTCCATTAAGGGGGTCCCTGATGATTGTATGCGTCGTCTGAATATTCTTCGCTTAAACAAATATTCCTCGACTAATCGAATATTCCTTGACCTGATGAATATTTTATATCAAATTGCTTACTTTGCAAAATTTTCAAATATCACCCTTAACTTTAACCTTTTATCAATTTAACCATTTACTAAATAGAATAATAATTATTAGAAAATTGAATACTTTCATTTCATAAAATTTGGGGTCTTACAAAAAGTCTTTATTGGCTCGTAGTGCATTGATGGACAGTTTTTGGTATGATCATGACCATGGGTTCTCTTCAACCAAGGGTGCAAAGATGAAATGTTGTTTGGCATGATCATAACTGTAAGACCCCGAATTTTATGAAATAAAATTATTTAATTTTTCTATTTAGTAAATGGTTAAATTGATAAAAAGTTAAGGGTGATATATGTAAAATTTTCAAAATACTGTGATGGTTATAAAATACTCATTGTTGTCGAGAATATTCGTTTCGTCGTGAAATATTCTTCTGTGTCGGGGAATATTTATGCGACTGCCGCAAACTTCATTTATGGGCCCCATAATGTAATAACCTTGGCTTGTCGGATGAAGAAAGCGACAAGTTTAAGTTTTTATAAATAATGGCGTAGTTGTTATCGTTAACAATTGTTGGAATACTCGGTGGTTAAAATACGATGTCTGGCGTGGATTGCATAAGAAATATTGCACGATATTGCAATGATATTTTTAAATTATTAATTCTTACGTGAAGAAGACATTACTCAATAATTGTTACAGTAATTACTATTCAATATTTTATTTTATTGATTCAATAATTGCGTTGATACTTTATATTATTGTTGTTTCAATAATTATCACTGCATAGTATTTCTATTATCAGATCAATAATTTATATTATTTAAATAATATTATTAGATAGCATTCTTCGGCAATGTCTAGAAATTTACATCAAGGAGAGGTTTGGTCACCTAATTGCGTGCGAGAAGGAGAAATTCTTATCGGAAAGCCCCTGCTTTCTTGGAGCTATGCGGGTTGTCATAATTGTGATTACGTAATATTATTTGTGAATAATTAATTATTAACTTATATGATAAGGAAATATTTATTTGATGCGGATATAAATGATGGATTTATTTATGTGGTTATAAATGAAAGAATTAATGTTGAGGTGTTTTATCAGTATTTTTGTCGGAATGGAGGTATTAAAAATTAAATCAGTATTTTTACGATATATTGTGTGAGTTATAATTTTAATCCGACAGTTGGATCGTTGTGATTTTTGGATATGTTATACATATATAAGTTGAGTATATGTCCACAAATTTTGAACCGTTAAAATAAACGCATGATTTGTTATGAATTTTAAGAGGTGATTGGGTTGAGAAATTGTTGAAGTTTCGAATTTATCATTTTGGTGGAAAATTCTAGAATCGTGGGCCCCACCTATAGTTGGTGAAGAAATGTGCTAAAATTCTAATTCAAATGTGGTAGGTGGCAATAGTACCAAGTAAAAGCCATCGGTAGCAGGTCAAGTCTGCTACGTCGTGCTAACATTTTCCTATAAATAGAGGGCTAAGTTAGAATTGAAAATCACACCAGAAACATAAGCTTTCTCCCTTTCTCTCTCTATATTATCAAGCGTATTTTGTGAGTATTTAGATACTTTGTGAGTTGCTATTCAGTGCAAGGTTCCTTCGGCTTTACATTCCGGTCAGAAATACTGCTCTTTCGAGGTAAGGGATTTTAAGGGTTCTTCAAAAATTCTGGAAAAATTTAAAATGATAATTTGATGATTTTTATTGATTGTGTCCAAAAATGGCGATTTTTGGATGTATAGATTAGGAGTTATGGATTTTATGAGAATATTATTTTAAAAGTAAACCCTTATAACTCCTTGTGGTGAACTCCAAAATTGATGAAAATTTTATTGGGAGTACATCTATATAATATCGAAGATACCCTCGTAAATTTGAATTTTGGATAAGATTACAATCTATGATAAATGTCTAAATATTCGGCGAGTTTGGCCATATGAAAATAGTAATTGAATTTTAAAAATTAGAAAAAATATATGTTCAATGCTAGTGAAGTAGCATAATACTCTTCTTCTTGCTCTCTATAGTTTCTCTCTCTATAGTGTCTCTTGTGAATCTCAGTGAATTGGTGAGAATGAAAGAAGAATTAAGCTTCTATTTATAGGAGAATGGACTAAATAGTAACTAATTCACAAACGGTCCAGATTGATTCACTATTAGAACGGATGGTCCATATGGATTACTATTAAAACCACAACCGACGGTCCAGATTGATTTACTTTTAAAACCACCACCGACGGTTCAGATTGATTTACTATTAAAACCACCACCAATGGTCCAGATTGATTTACTATTAAAACCACCACCAATGGTCTAGATTGATTTAACTTATTACACTTTAGTACCCCTAAAGTTTTCCAAGTTTGCATTATTCCCCTCTAACTTTTGTAATTCACTTATCTTCAATAAACACATTATTAATACTTCAACAATTATTCATCATTAATATTATAACTCACAATATTTAATAACTAGATTGTTCTCAGGAAAGAGGGGGCTTTCCGATAAGGATTTCTCCTTATTGGCGCGCAATTAGGTGACCAAACCTCTCCTTGACAGAACTTTTAGATATTATCAACATTACAAATAATAATATGAATAACTTTGTTGTCTCAATTATTGATTTAATAATATAAAATATTATGCAAATGATACTGTGACAATAATTGAATCAAATAACGTGAGATACTATGCAGCAATTACTGTAGCAATAATTGAGTAAACTGAGTGACTTCTCATGTAAGCATCAATAATCAATACCGTGTGCTACTATTCAACCACACGTATTACTGTACTTTTACTACCGGGTAGTTCAACAGTTTTAACGGTAAAACTTTCGTCGTTATTTTTATAAAAAGATATTTCTATCATTTTCTAACTACGACAATACTTCCATTGTGGGGTCCACCAATGATTGTACCGTCGTACGAATATTCTCTGCTTAAACAAATATTCTCCGACTAATCGAATATTCCTTGACACAATGAATATTTTATATCAAATTGCTTACTTTGCAAAATTTTCAAATATCACCCTTAACTTTAACCTTTTATCAATTTAACCATTTACTAAATAGAATAATAATTATTAGAAAATTGAATACTTTCATTTCATAAAATTTGGGGTCTTACAAAAAGTCTTTATTGGCTCGTAGTGTATTGATGGACAGTTTTTGGTATGATCATTACCATGGGTTCTCTTCAACCAAGGGTGCAAAGATGAAATGTTGTTTGGCATGATAATAACTGTAAGACCCCGAATTTTATGAAATAAAATTATTTAATTTTTCTATTTAGTAAATGGTTAAATTGATAAAAAGTTAAGGGTGATATATGTAAAATTTTCAAAATACGCAAGTGGTTATAAAATGCTCATTGTTGTCGGGGAATATTCGTTTGGTAAATGAAATATTCTTCTTTGTCGAGGAATATTTATGCGGCAAAGTATAAACTATTTGTGGGCCCCATAACGTAATAATAAGCGTCGGATGATGAAAGCGACAAGTTTAACTTTTATAAATAATGACGTAATTGTTATCGTTAACATCGTTGGAATACACGGTGGTTAAAATACGATGTCTGGCGTGGTTGCATAGTAGCAATACCAGTATTGCATATGATTTTTTAAATTATTAATTCTTACGTAAGAAGACATTACTCAATAATTGTTACAGTAATTACTATTCAATATTTTATTTTATTGATTCAATAATTGCGTTGATACTTTATATTATTGTTGTTTCAATAATTATCACTGCATAGTATTTCTATTATCAGATCAATAATTTATATTATTTAAATAATATTATTAGATAGCATTACTGGCAATGTCTAGAAATTTCTGTCAAGGAGAGGTTTGGTCACCTAATTGCGTGCCAGTAAGGAGAAATTCTTATCGGAAAGCCCCCTCTTTCTTGGGAACGGCCTAGTTGTCATAATTGTGATTCTGTAATATTATTTGTGAATAATTAATTATTGATTTATATGATAAGGAAATATTTATTTGATGCGGATATAAATGATGGATTTATTTATGTGGTTATAAATGAAAGAATTAATGTTGAGGTGTTTTATCAGTATTTTTGTCGGAATGGAGGTATTAAAAATTAAATCAGTATTTTTACGATATATTGTGTGAGTTATAATTTTTAATCCGACCGTTGGATCGTTGTGATTTTTGGATATGTTATACATATATAAGTTGAGTATATGTCCACAAATTTTGAACCGTTAAAAATAAACGCATGATTTGTTATGAATTTTAAGAGGTGACTGGTTCAGAAATTGTTGAAGTTTCTGAATTTATCATTTTGGTGGAAAATTCTAGAATGTGTGGGCCCCACCTATAGTTGGTGAAGAAATGTGCTAAAATTCTAATTCAAATGTGGTAGGTGGCAATAGTACCAAGTAAAGCCATCAGGTAGCAGGTCAAGTCTGCTACGTCGTGCTAACATTTTCCTATAAATAGAGGGCTAAGTTAGAATTGAAAATCACACCAGAAACATAAGCTTTCTCCCTTTCTCTCTCTATAATATCAAGCGTATTTTGTGAGTATTTAGATACTTTGTGAGTTGCTATTCAGTGCAAGGTTCCTTCGGCTTTACATTCCGGTCAGAAATACTGCTCTTTCGAGGTAAGGGATTTTAAGGGTTCTTCAAAAATTCTGGAAAAATTTAAAATGATAATTTGATGATTTTTATTGATTGTGTCCAAAAATGGCGATTTTTGGATGTATAGATTAGGAGTTATGGATTTTATGAGAATATTATTTTAAAAGTAAACCCTTATAACTCCTTGTGATGAACTCCAAAATTGATGA
Organism: Panax ginseng; assembly: GCA_020205605.1. Lineage (NCBI taxonomy): Eukaryota > Viridiplantae > Streptophyta > Magnoliopsida > Apiales > Araliaceae > Panax > Panax ginseng. The sequence goes on from CM035128.1 coordinate 163,377,379, forward strand.
AAATTTTATTGGGAGTACATCTATATAATATCGATATACCGTGAATTTGAATTTTGGATAAGATTACAATCTATGATAAATGTCTAAATATTCGCGAGTTTGGCCATATGAAAAATAGTAATTGAATTTAAAAATTCCGAGAAAATATATATTCAATATAGGACTATGTTATGCTAAATCCAGAAAAGAACTATTTTGGGCCGATTTGGTATTTTTCATGAAAATGGACTAGTTATGAGTAAATGAATTAAATATGTTATGTGAAGTAACAAAATTGGAAAATAGGATTTTATGGCTTGGGAATCCTATATAAGGTATATGTCTGAGATTTTTGATGAGGGTTTTGGTTATTGGTGATGAAATCATATGAGTTTGGCATTTTAGGATGATTAAAAGCATTAATTAGTAAAGTGTAAACAATTAAAATAAATTGTTTATAAGTTTAAGAAATGATTAAGATATTGTGGTAATATTAATAATATTAGATTATGAGATTATTAAGTGATTTATAACATTTGGATTAAGGTGTTATGAAATCATTGATTTATGAATCTTACTTTTGAAATTAAATGCAGTTGTTGATCATATTGTTATTATCATATATAACATTTTTATAATCCCGGTGATGAAATTTCTCTTTGACTTAAGTGTAAAGATGGGTAGATTATTGGTATGATCGTGACTATGGGTTCTCTTGGGCCAGTAGTGCAAAGATGAATTGTTGACTAGTATGATCATGACCATTGAATTTACAATTGAATATTTTTAGCTTAAGTGCAAAGGTGAATTGATCAACATGAATATAATTATGGTTTATATAAATTCTAAAATGATTGTATGTTTCTTTAAGATATGAATATCTTTGGCCTATAGTGCAAAGATCAATTATTGATGAATATCTTTTGGCTAGTAGTGCTTGAAGATGACTGTTGTTGAATATCTTTGGCTTTGTAGTGCAAAGATGAACTGTTGATGAATATCTTTGGCCTGTAGTGCAAAGATGACCTGTTGTTGAATATCTTTGGCCCGTAGTGCAAAGATGAACTTATTAGTATGATTATGAACAGGAACTGTGATTTGGTATAACCACGATCTTTGATGTTTCAGGTAAAGACATGTGATGAAAAATATCTTCGTCTTGGATGAGAAGAGAAAATTAGAACTACAATTATGATTATGAGTTATTCACATGGTGTGAGCAGGATACATTGATTAATGTTACAAGGTTAAAGCATTGTTGGTGGGCTTTTAACATGGAGAAGATAATAGACTTTATGGTCTATTTGACTCTTCTAATGATTGCTCATTCCGCTGTAACTATGGTTGAAAAGTTTTATCATCTACCATATGTTCTAAATCTCTGATTTATTACTGATGAAGGCTATTGATAATTTAATTATCTTTAGTCATAATATTTTTTACTGAGGTAGTTGTGCTCACCCTTTTGCTTCACAATTCCTTTCAGGTAATAAGAGTGTAGCTAGGTCGAGCGGGGATAACAGGGGGATAGTGTGGTGGTCCGAGACTGTCAAAGTTTCTCAACACATTATAAAACGGCATGACATACAATATATAATTGTATTGAGGACCTAAGATGTGTGTGTCGATATATATATCGTCACTTAATAATTGATTTTGGTGAACAACAATAGGGTGAGGTGAACCCAACTTTGGAAGGGTGTTTTGCCACTATCATACAAGATGTTTAATGACATACAATCTCGTGTTATCATAAGAAAGGGTTGTGCACATCCGCTTGCTAAGTATATCTACGAGCACTACCTATATGATCTTGGAGTTGGGTTGAAACATAATGTTCAATCGCAGACGGTGGAGATAGTTATATGTCAAGAGAAGACTCGCCATTGGAAGGAACATGATAGTAATCTTCTCATTTTTCTTTGGGGTCTATTGGATCAACCAAGGATAATTCTCTGGACATATGATATCTATCATAACTTAGATTCATGGCCTCCTATGTACGAAGGTTTCCTTGAGCACTTCCCAAAGATTTTAATTTCTAAAACAGTTCTAGATTGTACCTTTATATAAGGTAACACTGTGAGGTGTTGTCTATAGTTGGGACATGAGTCACAGTTGGTATTAAAACTCACAGTATATGTGTTGTTGTATTTTGCATGACAATTGTAGTAATAAAGTTGTAGTTATTTTCTATACCATGTATTTGGTGACTCGGAATAGGTTGGATGGATTTGACCTATTTTGGGGGAGTCACAATAACCATTGGTGATAACACGAATATCCTTGGCCTATAGTGCATGGATAGTTTGTGGATGTGATAATAATGAATATCCTTGGCCCGTAGTGCATGGATAATTCAGTGATGTGGATTATTTATTAAGCCGAGTCTCGCCGATAAAAATTATGATAAACTTTTAAATCATAGAAGATAGTAGATATCATGCTCTACTTGTTTCTTCTAATGAATTTTTTGTTTCGTTGTAGTTAAACGTGTTGTCTGTTATATTCTATTAGTTTAACACTGTTGAAGGCTAACGATAATTTATCCTGCATAATCTTAGTCATAATATTCTTTACTGGGCTAGTTGAACTCACCCTTTTCTTTCATTGTTCTCTTCAGAAAATGAGAATATAGATGTGACTAGTCGGGGAATGGAGTGACGGTCCAGATGGTTGCTTTAGTAGTCCTCACTATTCTGTGAAATAGTGTAATAATATTTGTAATGAGGACTTCATTTGAGTTTGGATATTGTCTAGGAGACAATATTCGTGTTAAAACTCTCAGCTTATTTTACACGACAGTTGTATAATTAAGTTTGTATTTGAATTTTGTACCATGTATTTGGCAACTCAGAATGGGTGATGTATACCTATTTTGGGGGCGTCACAGTTGGTATCAAAGCTTAGGGATATGATCCCTGGCTGAGATGTGAGACTAAAATTAGGAGGGGTGAGACGGGTAAATTCTTCGCTAGTATGACCTACCTAACCAATAAATAACCAGGATAATGTGCATCAGAAAGGCAATAATCCTCGTGTAAATAACAACACCGACCAAATGACGAATGATGGTACGCTTAGGAGCTTTTTAGAATTCATGCAGCACTAAACGAGAGAGACTTCTGTTTATAATGTAGGTGGAGTTAATGGCAACTCACGGATGGTCACCGCTACGCAATTCAAGGAGCTGGGACCACCAGAGTTTTTGGGAAAGCCAGAACCAGTTAAGGCAGAGACGTGGATTAAGCAGATCACCAAGATATTTGATGTCTTGAGATGCTCCGAGGAGCAAAAGGTTCCCTTTGCCACCTTCATGTTGCGAGGAGAGGCAGATCATTGGTGGGAATCTGTAAAACGTACTCAGCTTGCCGTACTGAAGATGTGTTGGGAGAAGTTCTAAGAATTATTTAACGACAAGTACTTTCCCGAAAGTATTCGTCACATGAAGGAAGTGGAATTCATCAAGCTGGAGCAAAACATGACCGTGTCGCAGTACGAGGCTAAGTTTGCCGAGTTGTTCAGGTTTTCATCCCATTTGGTAGATAATGAAGAGCGAATGACACGAATGTTTCTGCGAGGTTTGAAACCCGAAATATGTCAATACCTCATTTCTCACAAATTTTGTTTATATTCAGATGTTGTGAATAGGGCTCAGTTATTAGAACGCGATTATGAGTCAGCTCAACCAAAAGGCAATGACCAACAACACGATAATAATCATACCGGTGGCAACGACCATCAGAATAATGATAACCATCATGGAAGAAATTATTATGGCAGAAATGGTTACCGCTTTAGTGGTAATCATGGCCAAGATAATAGAAGTGGAAATTTCAAAAGGAGAATGTTCAACAATGATGGAAAGACACTAGCACCCGTTTTCAAGGAAGGAGAATGACCACCGGTCGTATGCTACAAATGCGGAGGGGAGGGACACATCAGTCCAAACTGTACGCAACAACCCAAAGCATGTTTTAATTGCGAAAAGGAAGGTCACTTAGCTCAATTTTGTAGTGTAGTGAAGTCAAGTCCAACTGGGATGGTGGCACCAAAGGCCATCCCAGACAAGTCAAAGTTGATAGTTTAAGGGAAAGTATTTTTCGTGACGAGGAACCCGAACGAAGTTATTACGGGTAAGTAAATCATAAATTCTTGCGAATTCTATACCTTATTCGATATCGGTTCTACCCACTCTTTTATTTCACCTAATTGCGCTTAACGTTTAAATATAACTACGGAGAAATTAAATTTTGACTTATCTGTTGAAACTCCGTTTGGAGAAACCTTCGTTACCTCCACTATTTTTAAATCTTGTGTGATTCAAATCGACACTTTCACATTACCTGTTGATCTCATCTCTTTGAAAATACTTGTATTTGATGTGATTTTAGGAATCAACTGGTTAACTACTCATCATGTTAAAATTGATTATTTTCGTAAGGTTGTTAGTTTTCATATTCCTTACCAACCTATTATGCGAATTCAAGCAACCAAACCACTAAAGTTAATCGATGTCATATCAAGCCATAAGTAAAGAGCCCCGAGCCTTTCGCCGGTGACTTCCTTGTGTGGGATGCACCGAAGCCAGACTTTACGTAGGAGACACCATGAATAACGGTGACAAGTTGATAGGTATCATTGTGAGGTGTTATCCAAGTCTTGGATGAGAGTCACAGTTTTGAATGATATTTCTATTGTTAATAAATTTCCTGACGTATTCCCCGAAGAACTTCCTGGCCTACCCCCATAGCATGAAATCAAATTTTGTATTGACCTTGAACCCGATACAAAACCCTCAAATATTTCTTCACCATAAACAAACGTAACATGCGCCAAAGACGTTGGCTCGAGCTATTGAAAGATTACGGCCATACCATTCAATACAATCCTAGAAAAGCGAACGTGGTAGTTGACGTATTGAGTAGAAGATCATATGTGGTTACGAGTGTGACGTTGTTAACACAAAGACCCATTTCGTACGACTTACAAAAGATGGAGATAGAGTTAAAGGCTTCAAAAACCTATGTAAAGATAGCGAATATACGATTAGAACCGACTTTAATCGATAAAGTTAAAGCATCTCAAGCTACAGACTCAGAGCTGATGAATGTGTAGAAGAAGGTGCAAGAAGGCGTTATTCTAAAAGTAGGAATCGACGAAGAGAGGAAATCTCAACCCTCAATTTTATTAGTCTATTTGAAATCCTTGATCGAGTAGGAACTGTGGCCTATAGACTCGCTTTACTGCCAAGTATGTCGCGTGTTCATAATGTTTTTCACGTATCGATGTTATGTAAATATGTGGACGACCCGAAGCACATTATTGAATTAGAACTAGATGAAATAGCAGAAGATTTAACGTATGAGGAGATACTTGTTAAAATCTTGGATAAGAAGGATCATATTCTACGCTCAAAGGTTATACCTCAAGAGTTAGAATCTAACGAGGTATCCTCACCTCTTCGACATACCAGGTACGACACCAATTTCGAGATCGAAATTTTATAAGAAGGGGAGGTTGTAAGACCCCAACTTTTATGAATAAAAATTTAATTTTCTCTAATTATTGTTTTGAAGAATAAGGTGTGATTTTGATATAATATTATAGTTGTGGATAATATTTACAAATTTTGTAAAGGAAGCATGCTGTCATAAAATATTTGATTGGTCTGGGAATATTCGTAAGAAGGCACAATCATTGGTGGACCCCATAATGGAATTATTGTCGGAGTTAGAAAATGACAGAAATAACTTTTTATAAAAATAACGGCAAAAGTTTTACAGTTAAATGTTGAAATACCCGGAGATAAAAGTACAGTAATACGCGTGGTTGTATAGTAACACACGATGTTGTACAATATCTTTGATTATTGATGCTTATGTGAGAAGTCACTCAGTTTTATTCAATTATTATCACAGTAGCATCTGCACAATATTTTATATTATTAAATCAATCATTGAGACGACAAAGTTATTCATATTATTATTTGTATTATTGATGATGTCTAGAAAGTTCTGTCGAGGAAAGGGGTTTGGTCACCTAATTGCGCGCCAATAAGGAGAAGTCCTAATCAGAAAGCCCCCTCTTTCCTGGGAATGATATGGTTGTTAATATTGCGAGTTATAATATTAATGATGAATAAATGTTGTTAAAAATTTTGAGATAAATAGAGGGGATTTTTGTGAAGTATTTGTTGTAAATTTGGCTTATTGCATGGACCCCCATTTACTTATTTTTCAAAATCGTCGGTAGACAGTTATCTCAGTTGTGATGCCCCCAAAACAGGTATACATCACCCATCTTGAGTCGCCAGATACATGGTACATAAATTCAAATACAACTTAATTATACAACAGTCGTGTAAAATACGACAAAACATAGGTGAGAGTTTAAACAAGAATATTGTCATCTAAACAATATCCACACTCAATGGTGTCCTCATTACAATTATTATCACATTATTCCGTAGAATAGTGAGGACTACTAAAGCCATTTATCCTGGACCATCACTCCATTCCTCGACTCGTCCCAGCTATATTCTCATTTTCTGAAGAGAGCAATGAAAGAAAGGGTGAGCTCAACTAGCCTAGTAAGAAATATTATAACTAAGATAATGCAGAATAAATTATCCTTAGCCTTCAACAGTATAGCAACTGATAGAATATAATAGACAACAAGTTTTAGATCAACAACTGCAACGGAAATAAGCAATCCATTAGAAGAGTCAAGTAGAGCATAAAATCTACTATCTTCTATGATTTAAAAAGTTTTTCATCAACTTTATCGCTGAGACTCAGCTTAATAAATAAAATCAAATCATCCTTGCACCACGGCAAATGATATTCATGTAATCATCAATGGTCATGAATATACCGAATAATCCCTGGTCATAATCATACGAACAACTGTCCATCAATGAACTACAGGCCAATGATGACTTTTACCACATCATTCGTTACATTACGGTCATGATTATCTTTGAATAATCCCTGGTCATAATCATACCAAGTCCATCTATGCACGTAAGCCAAAGATGACTTTCATCACAATATAAGCATGAGGATGATGACAATGATGTAAGCAATAATCAAACGAAATCAAGGATAAATATTAAAGACTTTAAATTTATCCAGAGTTTAAAAATATCAAAATTGTCAACATGATACTGCTTTGTAGAGTAAAATTCAAGAATAATATTCATGTACCAAAAATAATTTGGACAGAAAAGAAATATATTTTTCGGGTAAATAGTACTCCGTGAATAGTACTTCAGGAATAGAACTCCGTGAATAGTACCCCGACATGAAAAGTACCCCAAATACCCAAGTGAATGATACTAGAGTGAATAGTAATCGGGTGAATAGTAATTCGTGAATAGTACTCCGGCACGAAAAGTGCCTCGAATACCCGGGTGAATAATACTAGAGTGAAGAGTAATTGGGTGAATAGTAATCCATGAATAGTAACTCGTAACAAAAAAATACCAAAGAAAATGATATTTCATGACGAGTACAAAAGAAATGATATCCCAGATGAGTATAATAAAATATACAAAACTGCAAATGGATTTTCACCCGCCATGCGGTAATCCACGTAGACAGATCATTTCCACAATTTAATAAAGAATGAATACAAAGGATCATTCACCATGAATGCGGTAATCCACATAGACAGGATATTCCAACAGAATAATAAAGAATGGAACCAGGTCATGCGTAATCCGCACAGACAGGATATGCCAACAGAATAATAAAAATGGAACCAAGTCATGCGTAATCCACACAGACAGGATATTCCAACAGAATAATAAAGAATGGAATAACAACAGAATTCACTAGGCATGCGATAGACCGAACAGATAGGTTATTCCAACAGAATAATAAAGAATGGAATAACAGAAGAATTTCACCATGTATGCGGTACTTCGCATAGACATGTTATTCTAACATAATAATAAAGAATGGAATAACAACTCTTACGAATATTGAAAGAAATAACTCTCTTCATGAATACGAAAGAAATAATACCCCTTACTATAATAATAATAATATCTCTTACCTTAGAAGAAACTGGATACTGGAATAGTGAGGTGACAAACTTCTCTTCTTCTTTCTCTCTATAATAATTGCTCTTGTGAGACTTAGTGAATTGGTGATAAATAATGAAGGAATGAACTTCTATTTATAGGAAATATAGTTTCTATAATTGAACATTTTGGGGATCGAAATATTACAGTATAGTACCTTCATCTATACCTTCATTTTTAACTTAGTCATGCAAGTATTATCAAACTTGCACCAACTCCCCTAATAGTAAATGAATGTGATTCAATAGTACACACATATGAACAAATAGTTATTATCATGTGAATTAATAGCAATTAATTGCTCATTTATCCGGTTAATTACCAGATTGGTCAATATAACCTCCAGGCATCAATTATTATCGAAATAAATGTCAATTTTCACTAACACTAATAATTACCATACAATGGAACTATCAATTTCATCTTTAATCAACACGAACTTATTCATCATTAATATTATAATTCACAATATTTAACAACCAAGTCGCTGTTATTTTTAATAAAAGATAAATCTGTCGTTTTCTAAATACGACAATACTTCCGTTGGGGGGTCCACCAATGATTATGCCATCGAACGAATATTGTGACGCCCCCAAAACAGGTATACATCACCCATCTTGAGTCGCCAAATACATAGTACAAACTACAAATACAAACTTAATTATACAATTGTCGTGTAATATACGACAAAACATAGCTGAGAGTTTAAAAAGGAATATTGCCTTCTAGAAAATATCCACTCTCAAATAGAGTCCTCATTACATTTATTGTCACACTATTTTATAGAATAGTGAGGACTACTATAACACCATCTCGGACCATCACTCCGTTCCCCGACTAGTCCCAACTACGTTCTCATTTCCTGAAGAGAACAATAAAAGCAAAAGGGTGAGCTCAACTAGCCCAGTAAGAAATATTATGACTAAGATAATGCAGGATAAATTATCATTAGCCTTAAACAATGTTAAAACTGATAAAATACAATAGACATCAAGTTTAACTGCAGCGGAATAAGCAATCTATTAGAAGAGTCAAGTAGAGCATGATATCTACTATCTTCTATGATTTAAAATGTTTTCATTAATTTTTATCGTTGAGACTCAGCTTAATAAATAAACCACATCATCGAGTCATCCCTGCACTACGGGCCAAGGATATTCATTAAATCATCAATGGTCATGACTATACCGAATAATCCCTGGTCATAATCATACCAAAAACTATCCATTAATGCACTACAGGCCACTGAGGACTTTTACCACATCATTTATAACATTACAGGTCATGATTATACCGAATAATCCCTGGTCATAATCATATCAAGTCCATCTATGCACGTAAGCTAAAGATGACTTTCATCACAATATAAGCATGAGGATGATGACAATGACATAATAATTCAATAAAATAAGTTCAAGAATAAATTTTAAAGACTTATAAGATAATTTATCCTGAAATCAATTACGTCCAAATTGTCAACATGATACTGCTTTGTGGAGTAAAATTTAAGAATGCTCAGAAAAATATTTCCATGAAAAAATACTAGATGAAGCGCAAATATCCAGGATATTCTACTAATTTCATGGGGTATAGAAGCCAAAACTTTAACCCACTGAGTATAATAGAATATATGAAACTGCAAATGGATTTTCGCCCGCCATGCAGTAATCCACATAGACATATCATTTCCACAATTTAATAAGGAATGAATACGAAGGATCATTCACCATGCATGCGGTAATCCACATTGACAAGTTATTCTAACAGAATAATAAAGAATGGAATAACAGAAGAATTCACCAGGCATGCGATGATAGATACTACGCAGCATGAGAGTTATTCTAACGAGAATAATAAAGAATGGAATAATGAGAAGAATTTCACCATGTATGCGGTGCTTGGCATGACAAAAGTTATTCAACATAATAATAAAGAATAGAATAACAACAGAATTCACCATGAATGCGGTACTTCGCATAGACAGGTTATTCCAACATAATAATAAATAATGGAACCATGTCATGCGTAATACGGACAGATAGGATATTCCAATAGAATAATAAAGAAGGGAATAACAATAGAATTCACCAGGCATGCGATAGACCGTACAGACAGGTTATTCCAACAGAATAATAAATAATGGAACCAGGTCATGCGTAATACGCATAGACGAAATATTCCAATAGAATAATAAAGAATGGAATAACAACAGAATTCACCATGTATGCGGTACTTCGCATAGACAGATTATTCCAACATAATAATAAAGAATGGAATAACAGAAGCTGTCTTCATGAATACAAAAGAAATAATACCCCTTACCTTAAAAAGAAGAGTATTAGATGGGTAGAGGAGTGGGATATACTTGAAAAAAACTTGCACTATTTTCTACGCTCAAAGCTTTCTTAAACTCTAAAGAAATACGCTCAAGATTATAGAAGAAGAATTCTCTGAATTTCTGGTGTGATTTTCTATTCTAACTAAGCATCCTATTTATAGAAAAATGGAAAGGATACTATGCAATATAATATAATATAATATAATATATATATATATATATATATATTTTATTTAAAATCTAATAAAACAAATAACTTTATAAAAGTATTCTGTTTTATATAAAAAGATTTTACTATGCTAACACTATGCAGGCACTATGCATAATAAAATATATTATATTCTATTTATAATCAAATAAAACAAAACTTTATAAAAAGCATTCTATTTTATATATAAATTTTTCTGTTTTATTACATTTAAAATAATAAGAAAACAAAATTCATCATCATTATTATAATTCACACTATTAATCGACTAGGTTGTTCACAGGAAAGAGGGGGCTTTCCAATAAGGATTTCTCCCTATTGGCGCGCAATTAGGTGACCAAACCTCTCCTTGACAGAACTTTTATACATCGTTAATATTGCAAATAATACTATTAATAACTTTGTCATTTCAATTATTGATTTAATAATATATAAAATATTGACAATAATTGAATCAAATAACGTGAGATACTATGCAGTAATTACTATAGCAATAATTGAACAAAACTGAGTGACTTCTCACGTAAGCATCAATAATCAATACCGTGTGCTACTATGCAACCACGCGTATTATTGTACTTTTAACACCGAGTGTTTCAACAGTTAACGGTAAAACTTTTGCCGTTATTTTCATAAAATATTTTTGTCGTTTTCTCAATCCGATAATAATTCCGTGGTGGGGTCCACCAATGATTGTGCCGTCGTACGAATATTCTCTGTTAAAACGAATATTCCTCGACTAATCGAATATTATATAACAACTTGCGTACTTTGCAAAATTTATAAATATTACCCACAACTATAACATTATATCAAATCCACACCATAATATTAAAAAAAAATTCGAGAAATTTAAATCTTTATTCATAAAATTTGGGGTCTCATAAATATTCTCTGTGACAATGAATATTCCCCGATCAATCGAATATTCCCCGACATAATGAATAACAACTTGCTTACTTTGTAAAATTTTCAAATATTACCCTTAACTTTAACCCTTTCTCAATTTAACCATTTACTAAATAACATAATAATTATAAGAAAATTGAATACTTTCATTTCATAAAATTCGGGGTCTTACAATCTCCACTCCTTATGAAATTTCACCCTCGAAATTTACGTACCTGGTAGTTCGAAGAGATGAGAATACTTTGCTTTCTTTTTGGATTGTATCTTCCCGATTATTTTCTCTCTATCATGATTTTACCATTTCTCATCTCCTGTATTTCAGATATCATTCTAGAATAAAGTTTCAAAATAAGGGTTAATTGACAAGCCACATATTATCCCTATACTCTAACCGACCAATTAAATACCAAATAACTTAGGTAGGTCATACTAGCGAAGGAATTCCCCGTCTCTCCCCTCCTAGTTCTTGTCTCACATCTCACCTGAGGATCATATCCCTAAGCTTTGATACCAATTTGTGGCGCCCCAAAAGCGGTATACATCACCCATCTTGAGTCACCAGATACATGGCACATAAATTCAAATACAACTTAATTATACAACAGTCGTGTAAAATACGACAAAACATAGCTGAGAGTTTAAACAAGAATATTGTCATCTAGACAATATCCACACTCAATGGTGTCCTCATTACAATTATTATCACATTATTCCGTAGAATAGTGAGGACTACTAAAGCCATTTATCTTGGACCATCACTCCATTCCCCGACTCATCCCAGCTATATTCTCATTTCCTGAAGAGAACAATGAAAGAAAAGGTGAGCTCAACTAGCCCAGTAAGAAATATTATGACTAAGATAATGCAGAATAAATTATCCTTAGCCTTCAACAGTATAACAACTGATAGAATGTAATAGACAACAAGTTTTAGATCAAGAACTGCAGAAAAAATAAGCAACCCATTAGAAGAGTCAAGTAGAGCATAAAATCTACTATCTTCTATGATTTAAAAAGTTTTTCATCAACTTTATCGCTGAGACTCAGCTTAATAAATAAAATCGAATCATCCCTGCACCATGGCCAAGGATATTCATGTAATCATCATTGGTCATGATTATACCGAATAATCCCTGGTCATAATCATACGAACAACTGTCCATCAATGAACTAAAGGCCAATGATGACTTTTACCACATCATTCGTTACATTACGGTCATGATTATACCGAATAATCCCTGATCATAATCATACCAAGTCCATCTATGCACGTAAGCCAAAGATAACTTTCATCACAATATAAGCATGAGGATGATGACAATGATATAAGCAATAATTAAACGAAATCAAATCCAACGAAATCAAGGATAAATATTAAAGACTTTAAATTTATCCAGAGTTTAAAAATATCCAAATTGTCAACATGATACTTCTTTGTAGAGTAAAATTCAAGAATAATATTCATGTACCAAAAATAATTTGGACAGAAAAGAAATATATTTTTGGGTAAATAGTACCCCATGAATAGTACTTCGAGAATAGTACCCCATGAATAGTACCCCGATATGAAAAGTACCCCAAATACCTGAGTGAATGATACTAGAGTGAATAGTAATCGGGTGAATAGTAACTCATGAATAGTACTCCGGCACAAAAAGTGCCCCAAATATCCGAGTGAATAATACTAGAGTGAATAGTAATCGGGTGAATAGTAACTCGTAACAGAAAAAATACCAAAGAAAATGATATTTCATGACGATTACAAAAGAAATGATATCCCAGATGAGTATAATAGAATATACGAAACTGGAAATGGATTTTCACCCACCATGCGGTAATCTACGTAGACAGATCATTTCCACAATTTAATAAAGAATGAATACAAAGGATCATTCACCATGCATGCAGTAATCCACATAGACAGGTTATTCCAACAGAATAATAAAGAATGGAATAACAGAAGAATTCACCATGCATGCGATAGACCGCCATGTACATGTTATTCCCAACATAAATGGAACCAGGTCATGCGTAATCCGCACATGATATTCCAACAGAATAATAAAGAATGGAACCAGGTCATGCGTAATCCTCACAGACAGGATATTCTAACAGAATAATAAAGAATGGAGTAACAACAGAATTCATCAGGCATGCGATAGACCGCAAAGACAGGTTATTCCAACAGAATAATAAAGAATGGAATAACAGAAGAATTTTACCATGTATGCGGTACTTCGCATAGACAGGTTATTCCAACATAATAATAAAGAATAGAATAACAACCCTTACGAATATTGAAAGAAATAACTCTCTTCATGAATACGAAAGAAATAATACCCCTTACTATAATAATAATATCCTTACCTTAGAAGAAACTGGATACTGGAATAATGAGGTAGCAAACTTCTCTTCTTCTTCCTCTCTATAATTTCTCTCTATAATAATTGCTCTTGTGAGACTTAGTGAATTGGTGAAAAATAATAAAGGAATGCGCTTCTATTTATAGGAAAATATAGTTTTCATAGTTGCACATTTTGGGGCTCAAAATATTACAGTATAATACCTTCATCTTTTCCTTCATTTTTAATTTAGTCATGCAAGTATTATCAAACTTGCACCACTTCCCCTAATAGTAAATCATGTGAATCAATAGTAAATCATGTGACTCAATAGTTCTAAACATGTGAAAAAAATTAATTATAGTATTGTACCTTCATCCATACCTTCATTTTTAACTTAGTCATGCAAGTATTATCAAACTTGCACCAACTCCCCTAATAGTAAATGAATATGATTCAATAGTACACACATGTGAACAAATAGTTATAATCATGTGAATTAATAGCAATTAATTACGCATTTATCTGGTTAATTACCAGATTAGTCAATATAACCTCCAAACATGAATTATTATTGAAATAAATGTCGATTTTCACTAACACTAATAATTTCCACACAATGGAACTATCAATTTCATTTTTAATCAACACAAACTTATTCATCATTAATATTATAATTTACAATATTTAACAACCAGGTCGTTCCCAGGAAAGAGGGGGCTTTTCGATAAGGATTTCTCTTTATTGGCGCATGATTAGGTGACCAAACCTCTCCTTGTGACGAACTTCTAGACATTGTCAATATTGCGAATAATAATATGAATAACTTTGTCGTCTCAATTATTGATTTAATAATATAACATATTATCTGAGATAATCTTTGTGACAATAATTGAATCAATAATATGAGAGATATGATGCAACAATTCTTGTAGAAATAATTGAGTATAAGCGAGTGACTTCTTACATAAGCATCAATAATCAATACCTGAGAGAGCTCTTATTGTGGCGACCCCAAATCGGTACTTGAAACCCGAACTCGGTTCTCCACGATACCATTTCTTTAATTTGAATAATACTAAATAATAATAATAATATAATTGAACTTAATTTACATACATCAAAGTTTACTTTCCAGCACGTGACCTTCAAAATACATTCCTTACAATACACGACAATAGATTCCATTGTCTTACTAACTATAACCATTAACTCATACTAATTCTCATTGAGCGACTTTTCTTTTCCTTGTTAGTGTGCTCGAGCCTTCAATTCGATCGTAGAGTAATGAAAACATTTAGTTTAAGCAAGGATGAGCATTTGAGTGCCAATAAGTAATAACAATTATATATATAAGCTGAAAGAATATAAGTATTCTCTTTACATAACACTTCTACAACGAATCAAAAGTTGTGAAGTAATCTGTACTGATAAAAGATTCACATAACAACTCTCTTTCAATTTCTTGAAATGAGGCTCCACCCATGAATAGGGTTTAAGAAACATACTATGAACATGGTTTTTTTTTTCATTTTCGAAAAGGTTTAGCAGAAATTCATCCGCAAACCGTCATAACTTACGAGCACGGAGGGTGATCAGCCCCGTTGTAACCTCAGATTGATCAATACTACATAACTTGAGCGAAATTCATCGCTCACCCTTTGTCCGGCGAAAGCGCATAAAAAATTTTCCCATTATCGGGATGTTCATACATGCACAGTTCCAAACCCGAAGGTTTTAATCTTGCTCAACAATAATATGTAATTCAACATATATGTATCACGGGTAATTGACAAAGGTATATCAACATGTGAATAAATGCCATGATTATCTAAGTGGGGACACTTGTATAACCATTTAGAAATCAACTTAACAGAATATATATACGAAAGCTAACATGTTGATAATCAAAGCGTACATAATGCATACGGGAATAGAATATTAAAAAACTTCTTACTCATGTCCATTGCATAAAGGAAATGCAAAGGTAAGATACTTTTCGATTTCTTTGATTACAAATCTCAACTTAGGTTTTATCTCTTTATCACAACCTATCAATAAGCAGGTCATTCGTTCGATTAGAATAATATATCATAACACATAGTACTGTCTATTACAGTAAACACATATTCTAATCACGTCATCACGTAAACGCAGTGATCATAATTTTACTTCATATTCTATACTTTTATACATTTTTCAAATATCTCACCCATGTTCTTACAGTAGCCTTTTCTTTCTATTATAGAAGTTCGACATTTGTCGGCGTGCATTAAGCGACTTTATCGTAAATAATCTTGAGTCTAAGACTCTTATTCTATACCTCAACATCTGTAAATATCAGACATTTTACTTTTAATTATTTTTGAATTTTCCAGAAATTGAAAATTTTAAAATAAATCAAATCTATCACTCAAGGGCTTATAGTGATATAATCATTACTATGGGTACTCTTCATCAAATCACGGACTTCATGCTTAGGTTCTCAAGTCGACTAGTTTGACCAGGATATCACTTTCAAACATCGAATCATAATTAAATGATTTAAACATTAAACAATTCCATTATCATTAATAATTAATTTATATTAAATTATTAATGAAACCATTGCCAAAATATAAAAGTTATTTATAATAACTCAAACTATTTTAAAACATTTTATATTACCCTTAAATGATTTTTAAAATAATTAAAATCATTTTAAATAATCACCATTAATATATAAATATTAATGTACTATTCATCCAAATATTAAAAGTCATTAATTATAACTTAAAATATTTTTAAATCCTTAATATCCTCTTTAAATAAATAAAACCATTTTTAAACTATTTATTTAATAATAATTATTAAATAAACTAAATATCATTAATATTATCTTAATATCATTAATATTAAATTATTAATGAAATTATCCTTTAAATATTAAAAGTTATATTTTATAACTTAAAATATTTTTAAATACCTTAATTTCATTTAAAATGATTTTATAATTTTAAAATCATTTTAAACTAAATTATTTAATATAATCATTAAATAACTTTAATATCATTAATATATAATTAATTAATGAAATTCATCACAAAATATTAAAATTCATGGAAATAACTTAAAATATTTTCTTATACCATAAAATAATTTTTCATGAATTTTCATGAATTAAAACTATTTTAAATCATTAATTTAATATTATAATTAAATAAATAAATACCTTTTATATTTCAAAAATATTAAATATTTATGGAATATACTCAAAATAATTAAAAACTATTTTTCAGGACTTTAAAATAATTTTTCATAATTTATTTGGTATTTTTAATAATTAAAACTAATTTTTCTAATTTTTAAATTAATTTTAGGAAAATCGAAATTAAAATAATTAAAACTGTCAGCTAAAGGCCCCTATAGTAGTGACATGAACCGTCATTATATAGGTGTTCTTGAGCCTACCCGAGATCTTCATAAGGCGTAACCAAGGTGGCCTACTTTGACCCGTGAATAACTCTCTCATCTTAACTAATTTGGACAATCTATAAATTGGGTCTTGTAGAGGAAATACAAGAATATAAGATCCAATAATCATAACCTCTAAAAAACATCAGATCAGGATAAATCATCCATCAAAGTAGCTACCAAAGTCGTTCTTCACGAAGAACGATTCGAGGTGCCTACTTTGGACCTCTATAACTTGATGATCGTGTAACGTTTATGTGATCTATCAATTCCAGCAGTGTAGAAAACATGTAGGACTACAACTCTAACACTTAACATCATCATAACAACAAGAAATCAAGCATCTAAAGTATGGTCAAACCTTGTCGGAAAAATTAACACTTAGAAAATTGCAGGCCTGCTGTAATTTTTTACGTCAATCTTGATCAACCCACTTTGACCTTCAATAACTCTTAATCCGTAATATATATGGACCTTATTCGTTTTGGAGATTAAATACCACATAACAAGCTACACATATCAACCTTTAAAACACAAAACACATTAAATATGACCGAGATATAAGGCCTGACATTTGCCAAAAAAACAATTTCTGGACACTTAGAATATTTTTTGGGTTTGAAAAACAGCCGGTCAATGCCGGTCAACCCAATTTGACCGCTTATAAATCCCGATCTATAATAGATATAGACCTGATTCCTTTTGGAGATTAAAGACTACATATCAGGATATCTATAACAACTTTTAAACAACAAAACTCATGATCGACCAAAGAGTTATAGCCTCTGACATTGGATGAAAAATCACATAATTCGGTTTTTCCAACTTGCTCAAATCTTCAAATTCGTGCACTTTGATGTTATGGGTTCATGATTTTACAGCCCAGAACATTAATATACTCTCTATTACACTACTTTAAACAATCAATTGCATCAATTAACATCGAATCGAAGGATTTCAAAATTAGGGAATTTCATACCTTTTCTAGCTTCGATTTTTGATTTTTTTGGCTTTGATGCTTCTGATTTGTTGTTTGTGGTTGCTGGGATTTGATTATGAGTGTATGGGCAAGAGAAATTTGTTGGCTAGAGGTTGAGAGAGTGTAGGATGAGACTTTGGAAAATTTTAGTGTGCAAAATAATGTTAACTTTCCAATCTATTTATAAGCCAAATTAATTGCCTTGGATGCTAAATTGGTTGGTATAATTGAGGTGTAATGGTATAGTAGCATGAGAGAATTCTAGAAGGCATTGATTAGCTAGCATAATTGAAGATTCCATCAACAATGCTACTAATAATACACTAAAAGGGTATTTTGGTAATTTCACATATAATTTCATGGGCATTTTTGTATATAGCAATTAAATGTAGTATTTAATCACTAGATGGTAATTCTTATCATTTACCAATTACTTTTCATCCTTTGGTAAATTAAAATATTTATACATTAACATCGTAATTAAACCCGATAATTTTAAATTAGGGTTTTCTATAGAAAATTAGGATTTTCTAATTAGGGTTTCTTAACGCCATCAATTAGGATTTCTAATTGACCATTAGGGTTCTCTAATTATCTGTGTATGTTCTAACACAGTCATTACGATCTCTAACTTCAACCGATTAGGGTTGTAATAATTAGGGTTTGTCTAATTATTATAAACAACAACGATAATTAGGGTTTTCTTCTAATTCATTGAGCATCTTATACACGGTAACCTTCATATACACAAGTCACTACTAGGTCATTTCTCATAACTAAGTTTAATAATTAGGGTTTCACAAAGACGGTAATATGCTATGACCTAATTGGCCGTAATCGTTCTTCAATATTATGTCACACACACACACAGTACATAATTATTGTACTGTAAAATCATTATAACAATAATATAATATTATTATTCTCATCTCTTGATCACAATCCCAATTCATGGTTTGGATCTCATATCTGACTTCTCTTTCGCATATCAAGTTAAAATACTTGATTTAAATATTCGAACAATTCATATAATAAAATATTTATTATATAATTCTAATTATCACTTCATATATTATTTCAATCATGTTTTCATGGAAAATAATTAATAAAAACATTTACGCTTCTGAAATTAATTACCATAAAAATATAATTTGTAGTAATTAATAATTCCATAATTATTTCTAATTTTCAAGTAATAAATATATTCGCATTTATCGTTCACATTACTAGACACTTATTCTCGTCATTAAATTAAAAAAAATTATACATAAATTTTCTTATTTATTTTATTTAGGAAATCTCGGGTTATTACATTCACCTCCACTTATAAAGGATTAGTCCCGGAATCACCGCTTTAAAAACTCATATGCGAGAAAGGGTACATAACACATATAATCCTTGCACATAGACCTCGATCAATACTTGATCGAATCGTTTGTTTTAACTATTCTCCATAACGCATGTCTTTTCGATAAATGTAATTTTGATTAAGAGAACCAAAATTCCTCCTTCAAAATTTCTTTAATAAAGTAATCTACTATATGTATATATCTGGAAAATCATATAAGACACATAAGTTATTCAAATAGCACGGGAGTTCTATTTCCATTTGCCATAGTATCTTGAACCGTTATGTTGTAGACCCTACATGATTGGGTTGTTTGTTAAGATTGGTTTCATTTCGCCTATATCATGCTGTCATTTCTCGAATTCACATTCCTTATCTCACTTCTCCTTCTTTAATAATCTTTCACCTTATACTCCATTGATTCACAAATAAAACATTCACTATACATTCTTGAATTGGGACAATTGGAAGAGATATGTCTCTTCTGCCCACAAACTTTCTCTTTATCTCATTTCCCTTTTATCGTATAAGTGATAAAAGTTATCTTTTGCCCTTTCCGTTATCCTAACTATCATAAACGCTTCTATTGAGTCACTTAATCCTCTATACCCTAGCAATAAGATTGCCTTAAAGTCTTTGGCGTTCGACGTTCGATTATCTGGTTGATCTTCCGCGGCTGGTTTTAGTTTTCGTCTCGGTGACATAATCATAAATTAATCTCCATTTCCTTACATTCTAAGCCTCATCGTATACGTTCGACATATAACACAAAATTTTCTACTCAAATAATCATGTATTCCAAAATATTAAATTTTGAAACTTGGTTTACTATATTAACCAATATTCAGATAAATATCTGCTACCTTTATAACAACTTACTTCATTAATCCAACTTGTGACACTCATGGTACTTCCAACCATAGCACCTCACATTAATAGAACTTAACATACCATAGCACATATTGCTTTAAACATCAATTTATCCTTTGTGACTATGAAAGTGGATTTAAAATCTTGACCAACATAAAAGTTGAAAATAGTTCATCACTTATCATACACATTACATCTACTCAACATAACCTAAATCTTTTCTTGGACATCTTTTAAGCTTGATGGCCTTTCCTCCTACAAACAAAACATGAACACGGTTCTAAATAAGGACAATAATGAGAGGTATGTCCCTCACGTCCGCAAATATAACATATCTTCTTCCCTTTCTTCTTATCAGGTTTTCCTACCTCAGGGTCTTTTATCTTTCTTTTTCCTTTACCTCTCGGAGCTGCACACGATGTGTTGCTTGAGGCTCCCATCCGTCAATTTGGATCTTAAGCTTATCTTGCTCTTCCATTGTTTCTTTTAATGCTTTTTGCAGTTGAATATTAAGCAACTTTTCTATCTCCCACAACCTTTCTAGTGAAGAAACCTTGTTCTCCAGATCCTGCACTTTCGTTGATGTTGGCGGCTTCAACTTTAGTGTCGAATCACTATCATCAAATCCACCATTTACGGATCTCGATACTACGTTTTCCACTATAGCCACCTCGTTAGATTTGGGTTCTTGGTAAGCTCTATTTCAATTTGTTGGCCTCGATATTAGCTTGGGGGTATGGATCGATCCTTCTTATTCCACATATCTTTTCCACGGACATCTACATACATAAGTTACCACGATTAGCATATAGTATATATACCACAATGCAATCAAGAGTTCTATATCGTTGTCTCTTATTTTGTTTGACGATAAATGTATTCAATTCTCATCAACGCCTATCTCTCTGCTTAGAGAAAGGCGTTCCATCCACTGTGATCGAATCGTATGAAGGCGATGTCTAAAGCACAACTCCAAGTATATATCCACGGTGTCTTTGGCTTCTATCTCAACCTTCAACCGCTCTATCTCTGTATCTCTCCTCTGTTCCAACCTCCTCGTAACTCGCTAACTCCATACGTGTTCGGTGGCGGCGTCCTTGTCTTCTTTGTTACGAAATCTGGAGAGTACGATTTTCGTGCCTCGCTTGCTCGACTCTAACCTTTAAGTCATCGTTCCTAACTATCAAATCTCTTATCATCTCACATGTCTGTACTCCTCCTCCAGCTAGAGTCCATCGTCTCTTGGGTCAAGGAATTACTATTTTGACTTTCGTCATCCATCCTATGACCACAATAAACGAGACAACATCATTACTGAAATAAAATATATTCATCATTAAAATGAAGTAATATTTTATTTAGTACCACTAAAACCCGATGAATCTCTTCAACTCATCATATCCTATAACTTCTCACCAGAGTACTTCGTCTCCTGGTTCACTAAATATCTATCTTAACTTTCATCCTCCATTCTACTAAGGTTATAACCTAGGTTTCGCATTCCTAACGTTTATAACCTACAGCTTTGATACCAACCTGTGGCGACCCCAAATCCGGGTACTTGAAACCCGAACTCGGTTCTCCACGATACCATTTCTTTAAGCTGAATAATACTAAATAATAATAATAATATAATTCGAACTTAATTTACATACATCAAAGTTTACTTTCCCAGGTACGTGACCTTCAAAATACATTCCTTACAATACCTGACAATAGATTCCATTGTCTTACTAACTATAACCATTAACTCATACTAATTCTCATTGAAGCGACTTTTCTTTTCCCTTGTTCGTGCCTGAGCCTTCAGGTCGATCGTAGGTAACTGAAAACATTTAGTTTAAGCAAGGATGAGCATTTGAGTGCCCAGCAAGTAATAACAATTATATATATAAGCTGAAAGAATATAAGTATTCTCTTTACATAACACTTCTACAACGAATCAAAAGTTGTGAAGTAATCTGTACTGATAAAAGATTCACATAACAACTCTCTTTCAATTTCTTGAAATGAGGCTCCACCCATGAATAGGGTTTAAGAAACATACTATGAACATGGTTTTTTTTTTCATTTTCGAAAAGGTTTAGCAGAAATTCATCATGCCAAACCCGTCATAACTTACGAGCACGGAGGGTGATCGGCCCCATTGTACCTGTATTGATCAATACTACATAGCAGGCGAAATTCATCGCTCACCCTTTGTCCGTCAAGGAAAGCATAAAAATTTTCCCATTATCGGGATGTTCATACATGCACGGTTCCAAACCCGAAGGTTTTAATCTTGCTCAACAATAATATGTAATTCAATATATATGTATACGGGTAATTGACAAAGGTATATCAACATGTGAATAAATGCCATGATTATCTAAGTGGGGACACTTGTATAACCATTTAGAAATCAACTTAACGAGAGAATATATATCGAGCTAATATGTTGATAATCAAAGCGTACATAATGCATGCAGAATAGAATAATTACGAAACTTCTTACTCATGTCCATTGCATAAAGGAAATGCAAAGGTAAGATACTTGCCTGATTTGCTGATTACAAATCTCAACTTAGGTTTTATCTCTTTATCACAACCTATCAATAAGCAGGTCATTCGTTCGATTAGAATAATATATCATAACACATAGTACTGTCTATTACAGTCAACACATAGTCTAATCACGTCATCACGTAATCGCAGTGATCATACTTTTAGTTCATATTCTATACTTTTATACATTTTTCAAATATCTCACCCATGTTCTTACAGTAGCCTTTTCTTTCTATTATAGAATTCGACATTTGTCGGCATCTTAAAATGACTTTTATCGGGTAAATCTGAGAGTAAGACTCTTATTCTATACCTCAACATACGTAAATATCAGACATTTTACTTTTAATTATTTTTGAATTTTCCAGAAATTGAAAATTTTAAAATAAATCAAATCTGTCACTCAAGGGCTTATAGTGATATAACTGTTACTATGGGTACTCTTCATCAAATCCTGGACTTCATAACCGGTTCTCAAGTCAGCTAGTTTGACCGGATATCACTTTCAAACATCGGAATCATAATTAAATGATTTAAACATTAAACAATTCCATTATCATTAATAATTAATTTATATTAAATTATTAATGAAACCATTGCCAAAATATAAAAGTTATTTATAATAACTCAAACTATTTTTAAAACATTTATATTACCCTTAAATGATTTTTAAAACAATTAAAATCATTTTTAAATAATCACCATTAATATATAAATATTAATGTACTATTCATCAAATATTAAAAGTCATTAATTATAACTTAAAATATTTTTAAATCCTTAATATCCTCTTTAAATAAATAAAACCATTTTTAAACTATTTATTTAATAATAATTATTAAATAAACTAAATATCATTAATATTATCTTAATATCATTAATATTAAATTATTAATGAAATTATCCTTTAAATATTAAAAGTTATATTTTATAACTTAAAATATTTTTAAATACCTTAATTTCATTTAAAATGATTTTTATAATTTTAAAATCATTTTTAAACTAAATTATTTAATATAATCATTAAATAACTTTAATATCATTAATATATAATTAATTAATGAAATTCATCACAAAATATTAAAATTCATGGGAAATAACTTAAAATATTTTCTTATACCATAAAATAATTTTTCATGAATTTTCATGAATTAAAACTATTTTTAAATCATTAATTTAATATTATAATTAAATAAATAAATACCTTTTATATTTCAAAAATATTAAATATTTATGGAATATACTCAAAATAATTAAAAACTATTTTTAGGACTTTAAAATAATTTTCATAATTTATTTGGTATTTTAATAATTAAAAACTAATTTTTCTAATTTTAAATTAATTTTAGGAAAATCGGAAATTAAAATAATTAAAAGCGTAAGCTAAAGGCCCCTATAGTGAGGCGTAGTATTATATAGGTGTTCTTGAGCCTACCGAGATCTTCATAAAGGCGTAACCAGAGTGGCCTACTTTGACCGTGAATAACTCTCTCATCTTAACGAATTTGGACAATCTATAAATTGGGTCTTGTAGAGGAAATACAAGAATATAAGATCCAATAATCATAACCTCTAAAAAAACATCAGATCTGGGATAAATCATCCATCAAAGTAGCTACCAAAGCTGTTCTTCACGAAGAACAGTTCGAGGTGCCTACTTTGGACCTCTATAACTTGATGATCGTGTAACGTTTATGTGATCTATCAATTCCAGTGTGTAGAAAACATGTAGGACTACAACTCTAACACTTAACATCATCATAACAACAAGAAATCAAGCATCTAAAGTATGGTCAAACCTTGTCAGAAAAATTAACACTTAGAAAATTTCGGGTCGCCAGAATTTTACGGTCAATCTTAAAGTCAACCCACTTTGACCTTCAATAACTCTTAATCCGTAATATATATGGACCTTATTCGTTTTGGAGATTAAATACCACATAACAAGCTACACATATCAACCTTTAAAACACAAAACACATTAAATATGACCGAGATATAAGGCGACATTTGCCAAAAAACAATTTACGGACACTTAGAATATTTTTGGGTTTGAAAAGCAATAGGTCAATGCCTTGGGGTCAACCCAATTTGACCGCTTATAAATCCCGATCTATAATAGATATAGACCTGATTCCTTTTGGAGATTAAAGACTACATATCAGGATATCTATAACAACTTTTAAACAACAAAACTCATGATCGACCAAAGAGTTATAGCCTCTGACATTGGATGAAAAATCACATAATTCGGTTTTTCCAACTTGCTCAAATCTTCAAATTCGTGCACTTTGATGTTATGGGTTCATGATTTTACAACCCAGAACATTAATATACTCTCTATTACACTACTTTAAACAATCAATTGCATCAATTAACATCGAATCGAAGGATTTCAAAATTAGGGAATTTCATACCTTTTCTAGCTTCGATTTTTGATTTTTTGGCTTTGATGCTTACGATTTGTTGTTTGTGGTTCTTTGGGATTTGATTATGAGTGTATGGGCAAGAGAAATTCGTTGGCTAGAGGTTGAGAGAGTGTAGGATGAGACTTTGGAAAATTTTAGTGTCAAAATAATGTTAACTTTCGATCTATTTATAAGCCAAATTAATTGCCTTGGATGCTAAATTGGTTGGTATAATTGAGGTGTAATGGTATAGTAGCATGAGAGAATTCTAGAAGGCATTGATTAGCTAGCATAATTGAAGATTCCATCAACAATGCTACTAATAATACACTAAAAGGGTATTTTGGTAATTTCATATATAATTTCATGGGCATTTTTGTATATAGCAATTAAATGTAGTATTTAATCACTAGATGGTAATTCTTATCATTTACCAATTACTTTTCATCCTTTGGTAAATTAAAATATTTATACATTAACATCGTAATTAAACCCGATAATTTTAAATTAGGGTTTTCTATAGAAAATTAGGATTTTCTAATTAGGGTTTCTTAACGCCATCAATTAGGATTTCTAATTGACCATTAGGGTTCTCTAATTATCTCGTGTATGTTCTAACACGATCATTACGATCTCTAACTTCAACCGATTAGGGTTGTAATAATTAGGGTTTGTCTAATTATCGACAAACAACGATAATTGGGTTTTCTTCTAATTCTTGAGCACATCTTATACATAAGTAACCTTCATATATACGAGTCTACTACTCGGTCATTTCTCATAACTAAGTTTAATAATTAGGGTTTCACAAAGACGGTAATATGCTATGACCTAATTGACCGTCATTCTTTCAATATTATCTCATCTCACTCACACACACAAAGACATAATTATTGTCTTTGTAAAATCATTATAACAATAATATAATATTATTATTCTCATCTCTTGATCACAATCCCAATTCATGGTTTGGATCTCATATATCGACTTCTCTTTCGCATATCAAGTTAAAATACTTGATTTAAATATTACGAACAATTCATATAATAAAATATTTATTATATAATTCTAATTATCACTTCATATATTATTTCCAATCATGTTTTCATGGAAAATAATTAATAAAAACATTTACGCTACGTGAAATTAATTACCATAAAATATAATTTGTAGTAATTAATAATTCCATAATTATTTCTAATTTTTCAAGTAATAAATATATTCGCATTTATCGATTCACATTACTAGACACTTATTCTCGTCATTAAATAAAAAAAAAAATTATACGCAAATTTTCTTATTTATTTTATTTAGGAAATCTCGGGTTATTACAACTATGCAACCACACATATTCATCGTACTTTTTACTCTTGGGTAGTTCAACAGGTTTAACGGTAACACTTTTCGTAGTTATTTTTAATAAAAGATAAATCATGCGTTTTCTAAATACGATAATACTTAGTTGGGGGTCCACCAATGATTATGCCGTCGAACAAATATTCTCTGTGAAAATGAATATTCCCCGACCAATCGAATATTCCCCGACACAACGAATAACAACTTGCTTACTTTGTAAAATTTTCAAATATCACCCTTAACTTTAACCCTTTCTCAATTGAACCATTTACTAAATAACATAATAATTATAAGAAAATTGAATACTTTCATTTCATAAAATTCAGGGTCTTACATCGGTTGTGTTTTATTACTTATATTTATATGTATATATATATATATATATATATATATATATATATATATATATATATATATATATATAATGTGAGTGATGGTGGGTGAATGTGGGTGGATGTGTGTGTATGTGTGTGTGGGAGGAATTAATATATGCATAGTATTGCATAGTGTGTGCATAAAAGATAGTAAAATTAAAAAAATTTAAAAGTTCGTCCGTGAATTCTCAGAAACTTTGCCCGTGATTCTGCACTGTTAGTCCGTGATATTTTTTCTGAAATAGTTTCCTGCCATTCTTCTATAAATAGGATGCTTAGTTTAGAATTGAAAATCACACAAGAATCAGAGAATTCTTCTTCATAATATTGAGTGTATTTCTTTTGAGTTTAAGGAAGCTTTGAGCGTAGAAAACAGTATAAATTTTCTTCAAGAATATCCTTGTCCTACCTTTCAGAAATACTCTCCTTTTAAGGTAAGGGGTATTATTTATTTCATATTCGCTTACGATATTATTTTTCGTATCCATAAAGAATTTTATTTTCGTTCAATATTCGTAAGGAATATTATTTTTGTTCAATATTCGTAAGGAATATTATCTTCATTCAATATTCGTAAGGAATATTATTTTGGTTCAACAGTTGTAAGGGATATTATTTTTGTTTAATATTCGTAAGAAATAATATTTTATTCCATACTCTGTAGTATGTAAGTAATATTATTTCGTTTCAGATTTTGAATTCTACACTCATTTTGTTAAGTATTGCTTCTATACTCCTTGAAATTAGTAGAATATCCTTGAAATTTGTACTTCATCTAGTATCATTTCACAAGGATATTATTTTTTTGAACATTCTTATTAAAATTTAATCTTTTCATGTCGGAGTACTATTCACAGGGTACTATTCACCCAAAAAATTGATTTCTTTTCTGTCCAAATTATTTTTGATACACGAAAATTATTCTTGAATTTTACTCCACAAAGTAGTTGTCATGTTGACAATTTGGACATTTTTAAACTTTGGATAAATTAAAAATCTTTAATATTTATCCTTGATTTCGTTTGATTGATGCTTATATCATTGTCATTATTCTCATGCTTATATTGTGATAAAAGTCATCTTTGGCCCGTAGTGCATAGATGGACTGTTGATTGGTCTGATTATGACTATGTATCGGTATAATCATGACCATTGGTGATAATACGAATATCCTTGACCCGTAGTGCATGGATGATTCGTGGATGTGATAATAATGAATATCATCAGCCCATAGTGCATGGATAATTCAGTGATGTGGATTATTTATTGAGCTGAGTCTCAGCGATAAAATTGATGATAAACTTTTAAATCATAGAAGATAGTAGATATCATGCTCTACTTGATTCTTCTAATGGATTGTTTGTTTCGCTGCAGTTAAACTTGTTGTCTATTGTATTCTATCAATTTAACATTGTTGAAGGCTAACGATAATTTATTTCTGCATTATCTTAGTCATAATATTCTTTTACTGGGCTAGTTGAGCTCACCCTTTGCTTTCATTGTTCTCTTGTGAAATGAGAATATATAATTTGGGACTAGTCGGAAAGCGGAGTGATGGTCCAGAGATGGTGGCTATAGTAGTCCTCACTATTTTATAAAATAGTGTGATAATAATTGTAATGAGGACTCCATTTGAGTTTGGATATTGTCTACAAGACAATATTCGTGTTTAAACTCTGAGCTTATGTATTGTTGTATTTTACACAACAGTTGTATAATTAAGTTTGTATTTGAATTTTGTACCATGTATTTGGTGACTCAAAATGGGTGATGTATACCTATTTTGGGGGCATCACAGTTGGTATCAAAGCTTAGGGATATGATCCCTGGCTGAGATTTGAGGCTAGAATTAGGAGGGGAGAGACGGGTAAATCCTTCGCTAGTATGACCTACCTAAGTTTATTTGTTATTTAATTGGTCGGTCGGATTATAGGAATAATATGTGGCATGTCAATTAACCCTTGTTTTGTGGTAGTGTTTGAAAATGTCGTCAAAAAATGTTGAGATAAGCAATGAAGCACATAAGACCGTTGAGTCACCGATGATCAATAACCAGGATAATGTGAATTAGGAAGGCAATAATCCTCAGGTAAACAACAACATCGACCAAATGATGAACGATGGGATGTTCAGAGGCTTTCTGCAATTCATGCAACATCAGGCAAGAGAGACTGTTGTGCAAAATACAGGTGGAAACACTGGCAACTCACGGTTGGTCACCGCTAAGCAATTCAAGGAGCTGGGACCACAGGAGTTTTTGAGAAAGCCAGAACCACTTAAGGCAGAGACGTGGATTAAGCAAATCAATAAGATATTTAATGTCTTGGGATGCTTTGAGGAGCAAAAGGTTCCCTTTGCCACCTTCATGTTGCAAGGAGAGGCAAATCATTGGTGGAAATCTGTAAAACGTACTCTGTCTGCCGCATTGAAGATATCTTGGGAGAAGGTCCAAGAATTGTTCAATGACAAGTACTTTCTCGAAAGTATTCATCACATAAAGGAGGTGTAATTCATTAAGCTGGAGCAAAACAATATGATTGTGTCGCAATACGAGGCTAAGTTTGATGAGTTATCCCGGTTTGCATCCCATTTGGTAGATAATGAGGAGCGTATGATGCAGATGTTTCTAAGAGGTTTGAAACCCGAAATACGTCAATACTCATAAACTTTGCTTGTATTCTGATGTTGTGAATAGGGCTCAGTTATTGGAGCACGATAATGAGTCAACCCAACCAAAAGAGAGCAACCGGCAAAACGATAATACCAGTGGTAGCAGTCATCGAAGCGGTGACAACAAACGTGGAGGAAATTAACATGCCAAAAATGGTAACCACTTCAATGGTAACCCTGGCCAAGATAATAGAAGAAATGAGTCAAGTGGAAATTTCATGAAGAGAAGGTTCAATAATGATGGAAGGACAACATCACCAGCACCTGTTTTCAAGGAAGGAGAATGACCACCGGTTATATGTTACAAATACGGAGGGGAGGGACACATCAATCCAAACTGTATGCAACAATCCAAAGCGTGTTAAAATTACAGAAGGGAAGGTCACTTAGCCCAATTTTATCATGTAGTGAAGACAAGTCCAGTTGGGATGGAGGCACCAAAGTCCGTCCCAAACAAGTCAAAGCCGGTAGTTCAAGGGAGAGCGTTTGTCGTGACCTCCCAAAAAGTGAGGAACACGAACGAGGTTATCATGGGTAAGATAATCATAAACTCTTGCGAAGTTTATACCTTATTTGATACCGGTTCTACACATTCTTTTATATCTCCTACTTGCGCTCAACGTTTAAATTTAACTCCAGAAAAATTAGACTTTGACTTATCTGTTGAAACTCCATTGGGAAAAACCTTCATTACATCCACTGTTTATAAATCTTGTTTGATTCAAATCGGCACCCTCATGTTACCTGTCGATCTTATCTCTTTGAAAATACTTACATTTGATGTGATTTTATGGATTGATTTGTTAACTACTCATCATGCAAAAAATTGATTGTTTTTGTAAGGTTGTTAGTTTTCATACTCCTAACCAACCTATTAAACGAATTCAAGCAACCAAACCACTAAAGTTAATCACTGTCATATCAAGCCATAAAGTTATTCGTTTATTGAAAAATGGATGTCAAGCTTTTTTAGCCCATGTTACAGATTTAACCAAAAATACGTCAGATTTGAATGATATTTCTATTGTTAATAAATTTTCTGACGTATTCCCTAAAGAACTTCCTGGCCTACCCCTAGAGCGTGAAATCGAATTTTGTATTAACCTTGAACCTGGTACAAAACCCATTTCTAAAGCCCCATATCGAATGGCTCCTATTGAACTTCAGGAGTTAAAAACCCAACTGCAAGAACTGTTAGATATCGGTTTCATTCGTCCTAATACATCCCCTTGGGGTGCTCCTGTTCTATTCGTAAAGAAGAAAGATGGAAGTATGCGGCTTTGTAGTGACTATCGGGAGTTGAATCATGTCACCGTAAAAAATAAGTACCCGTTACCTCGCATTGATAACCTATTTGACCGGTTGCAAGGTGCCAAATTCTTTTCAAGGATCGCTCTTCGTTCTGGATATCATCAGTTAAAGATTAAAACCAATGATATTTCAAAGACTGCTTTCAGAACTCGGTACGGGCATTACGAATTCCTAGTCATGCCTTTTGGATTGACTAATGCTCCTGCTGCCTTCATGGACATGATGAACCGAGTATTCAAGGAATATTTGGATCATTTTGTGGTTGTCTTTATTGATGACATCCTCATATACTCCAAAAGTCGTGAAGATCATGAGCATCACTTGAGGCTGATACTCCAAAAGCTTCGTGAAAACAAGCTATATGCCAAGTTAAAGAAATGCGAGTTCTGGCTTGAGGAAGTAGTATTCATTGGGCACGTGATATCAAATCATGGAATATCTGTTGACCCAACAAAGATTGAAGCAATTCAAAGCTGGGAGCAACCTAAGTCAGTAACTGAAGTACGAAGCTCTCTGGGCTTAGTTGGTTATTATCGGAGATTCATGGAAGAATTTTCTAGAATCACTACTCCGTTAACTAAGCTGACTCAAAAAGATACAAAATTCGGTTGGAGCGAGGAATATGAGAAGAGTTTTCAAGAACTCAAGAGGAGACTCATTTCATCACCTGTTCTGACAATACCATCTTGTTCGGAGGGATTGGTCATCTACAGTGATGCTTCAGGAAGAGGGTTAGGATGTGTTCTCATGCAACATGGGAAAGTCATAGCCTATGTCTAATGACAACTCAAAGAATATGAGAGGAATTATCCTACTCATGATCTAGAATTGGCAACAGTCGTTTTCGCGTTAAAGATTTGGAGGCATTACCTGTATGGGGAGAAAGTGGAGATCTATACAGATCATAAAAGCCTCAAATACTTCTTCACCCAAAAGGAACTCAACATGCGACAACGACGTTGGCTCGAGCTATTGAAAGATTACGATCATACCATTCAATACCATTCTGGAAAAGCGAACGTATTAGCCAACGCGTTGAGTAGAAGATCATATAAGGGTACGAGTGCAATATTGTCAACGCAAAGTCCCATTTTTTATGACTTACAAATGATGGAAATAGAGTTAAAGACTCTAGGGACCCATGTGATGATGTCAAATATACGAGTAGAACCGACTTTAATCGATAAAGTTAAAGCTGCTCAAGCTACGGACCTGGAGCTGATGCGTATGAAGAGGAAAGTGCAAGAAGGTGCAATTCCAGAAGCAAGAATCGATGAATAAGGAATACTTCGAGTCAACTCCATACTTTGTGTTCCTAACAACTCTGATTTGAAGTATAAAATCATGATGGGGGCGCACAACACACAGTTTGCAATCCATCCTGAGAGTACCAAAATGTATTGTTATCTTCAACATATATTTTGGTGGAGCAATATGAAGAGAGAGATAACGAAGTTTATCTCAAGGTGTTTAACTTGTCAACGTGTCAAGGCGGAGCATCAAGTGCCAAAAAGTCCATTGCAACCACTTAAAATTCCAGAATAGAAGTAGGAGCACATTACCATAGATTTCGTTACTGGTCTTCACAAGGTTTCTCAAGGCATAGATGCAATTTGGGTCATTGTTAATAGATTAACCAAGTCTGCTTATTTCTTACCTATACGAGAAACTTATTCACTTGAACGTCTTGCTCGTATATACATAAATGAGATTATAAAACTGCATGGTATGCCAGTATCCATAGTTTCTGATCGAGACCCAAGATTCACTTCACGATTTTGGGTTAGTTTGCAGAAAGCTATGGGCACGGATTTACGATTTAGTTCGGCATTTCATCCTCATACGGACGGGCAGTTGGAAAGGACTATTCAAACTCTTAAAGATCTATTAAGACTCTGTGTCCTAGACTTCAAAGGAAGTTGTGACAAGTTCTTGCCATTAGTGGAATTCTCCTACAACAACAGTTATCAAGAAAGTATCAGCATGGCTCCATTCGAAGCGTTGTATGGACGAAAGTGTCATTCTCCAGTATGCTGGGATGAGGTGGGTGAAGCAATGTTGTTGGGACCGAAATTGGTACGCATGACTACGAAAAATATTTAAATGATCTAGTAACGTATAAAAACCTCACAAGATCAACAAAAGATTTATGTTGATCTTCATCGAAGTGACATGGAATTCAATGTTGGAGATCATGTGTTGTAACGTGTTGTTCCACGGAAAGGAGTTACGAGATTTGTAAAGAGAGGAAAGTTCAATCCTCGATTCATTGGCCCATTTGAAATCCTCGATCGATTAGGAACTGTGGCCTATAGACTCATCTTACCGCTAAGTATATCTCGTGTTCATAACGTTTTTCACATATCTATGTTACGTAAATATGTGGAAGACCGGAACTATATTATTGAATTAGAACCAGACGAGATAGCGAAAGATTTAACGTATGAAGAGGTACCTGTTAAAATCTTGGATAAGAAGGAACATATTCTACGCTCCAAGGTTATACCTTAAGTCAAAGTTTTGTGAAGAAACCACGATGTTGAGGAAATGACATGGGAGTTAGAATCTAAAATAAAATCAAGGTATCCTCACCTCTTCAACATATTAGGTACGTACACCAATTTGGAGGACGAAATTTCATAAGAAGGGGAGGTTGTAAGACCCCAACTTTTATGAATAAAGATTTAATTTTCTCGAAATATCTTTTTGAATAATAAGGTGTGGATTTGATATAATGTTATAGTTGTGGGTAATATTTACAAATTTTACAAATTAATCAAGTTGTTATAAAATATTCGTTTGGTCAGGGAATATTCATTTTATCAGGGAATATTCGTACGACGACACAATCATTGATGGACGAACAAGCGGAATTATTTGTCGGAGTTAAAACGCATTGAAATAACTTTTTATAAAAAAATAACGGCAAAAGTTTTCTGATTAATTGTTGAAATACTTGGTGATAAAAAAACAAGAATCTGGCGTGGTTGCATAGTAGCACACGGCATTGTACATTATCTTTGATTATTGATGCTTACGTGAGAAGTCACTCAGTTTTATTCAATTAATGTCACAGAAGCATCTGCACAATATTTTATATTATTAAATCAATTTTTGAGACAATAAAGTTATTCATATTATTATTTGCATTATTGACGATGTCTATAAAATTTTGTCGAGGAAAGGGTTTTGGTCACCTAATTGCGGGAGAAGTCCTTATCGGAAAGCTCATTTTTTTCTGGAAATGATCTGATTGTTAATATTGTGAGTTATAATATTAATGATGAATAAATGTTGTTAAAAATATTAAGATAAATAGAGGGAATTTTTATGAAGTATTTGTTATAAATTTGGCTTATTGCATGGACCCCCATTTACTCATTTTTCAAAATCGTCGGTAGAAAGTTATCTCAATTTGGTTTTATTACTTATATATATATATATATATATATATATATATATATATATATATATAAGTTTTGTTTTTTATGTATAGAATATATTATATTTTATTATTTGCATAATATCTTTGCGTAGTGTTGCATATCTTTGCATAGTGTGTGCATAGTGCTACATAGTGCACCATAGTAAAATCAAAAAAATTTAAAAGCTCGTCCGTGAATTCTCAGAAACTTTGCCCGTGATTCTGCACTGTTAGTCCGTGATATTTTTTTCTGAAATAGTTCCCTGCCATTCTCCTATAAATAGGATACTTAGTTTAGAATTGAAAATCACACCAGAATCAGAGAATTCTTCTTCTATAATATTGAGCTAATTTCTTTTGAGTTTAAGGAAGCTTTGAGCATAGAAAATAGTATAAGTTTTCTTCAAGAATATCCCCGTCCTACCAGTCAGAAATACTATCCTTTTAAGATAAGGGGTATTATTTATTTCATATTCGCTTACAATATTATTTTTTGTATCATAAGGAATTTTATTTTTGTTCAATATTCGTAAAGAATATTATTTTTGTTCAATATTCGTAAGGAATATTATCTTCGTTCAATATTCGTACGGAATATTATTTCCGTTCAACAATTGTAAAGGATATTATTTTTGTTCAATATTCGTAAGAAATAATATTTTCTTCCATACTCTGTAGTATGTAAGTAATATTATTTTGTTTCAGATTCTAAATTCTACACTCATTTTGTTAAGTATTGCTTCTATAATCCTTGAAATTAGTAGAATATCCTTGAAATTTGTGCTTCATCTAGTATCGTTTCACAAGGATATTTTTCTGAACATTCTTGTTAAAATTTAATCTTTTCATACCAGGGTACTATAAATTCACGGGAAACTATTCACCCAGGTACTATTCACCCAAAAAATAAATTTTTTTTCTGTCCAAATTATTTTTGATACACGAATATTATTCTTGAATTTTACTCCACAAAGCAGTTGTCATGTTGACAATTTAGATATTTTTAAACTTTGGATATATTAAAAATATTTAATATTAATCCTTGATTTCGTTTGATTGATGCTTATATCATTGTTATTATCCTCATGCTTATATTGTGATAAAAGTCATCTTTGACCCGTAGTGCATAGATGGATTATTGATTGGTATAATTATGACTATGTATCGGTATAATCATGACCATTGGTGATAATACGAATATCCTTGACCCGTAGTGCATGGATGATTCGTGGATGTGATAATAATGAATATCCTCAGCCCGTAGTGCATGGATAATTCAGTGATGTGGATTATTTATTGGTGAGTCTCGTGATAAAATTGATGATAAACTTTTAAATCATAGAAGATAGTAGATATCATGCTCTACTTGATTCTTCTAATGGATTGTTTGTTTCGCTGCAGTTAAACTTGTTGTCTATTGTATTCTATCAATTTAACACTGTTGAAGGCTAACGATAATTTATTTCCGCATTATCTTAGTCATAATTGTGTGGCCACCAAAATAGGTCCACATGACCCATTTTGAGTCGCCAGATATCACACTATAAAAATCATTTACAAACTTTATTTATATAACTGTTGAACTGTCGTGCAGAATACGACCACAGTTAAACTATGAGTTTTAATACAAATGTAAGTAACTCTTATGGTTCCTCGATCACAACCTTACAATGGTACTTTACATAAAAGTACAGTTAAAAACTATTTTAGAAATTAAAATCTTTGGGAAGTACTCAAGGAAACCTTCGTACATGGGAGGCCATGTCAAGGAGGTTATGATAGATATCATATGTCCACGAATTATCCTTGGTCAATCTAATAGACCCCAAAGAAAAATGAGAAGATTACTATTATGTTCTTTCCAATGGTGAGTCTTCTCTTGACATATAACTATCTTCACTGTCTGCAATTGAAAATTATATTTCAACCAAACTCCAAGATCATATAGGTAGTGCTCATAGATATACTCAGCAAGTGGATGTGCAGAACCTTGTCTTATGATAACAGGAGGTTGTATGTCATTAGACATCTTGTATTATAGTGGCAAAACACCCTTCCAAAGTTGGGTTCACCTCACCCTATTCGGTTCACCAAAATTAAATATCAAATGACGTATACAATACGACACACTTATCTAAAGTTCTTAATAAAATTATTTCCATACTATTTAGGGAGAACCTAAATAGCTATAGACATGATTTCTATTCTTACATTACCCGGTCGACCCAAACTAAACTCTTATTACGAAAGGAATTGTGAAGCAAAAAGCGGTGAGCATAACTAGCCCGAAGAAAGAATATCATGACTAAAGATAATTTACATCATCAATAGCCTTCATCAGTAATAAATCAGAGATTTAGAACATATGGTAGATGATAAAACTTTTCAACCATAGTTGCAGCGGAACGGACAATCCGTTAGAAGAGTCAAATAGACCATCAGATCTATTATCTTCTCCATGTTAAAAGTCCACCAATAATGTTTTATCCCTGTAACATCAATCAACAATTCCTGTCCACAATCATATGAATAACTCATAATCATAATTGTGATTCTAAATTCCTCTTTACACTCAGGGCGAAGATAATTTTCATCATCTATCTTCACCTGAAACATCAAAAATCATGGTTATACCAAATCACAATTCCTGCCCATAATCATAGTAATAAATTCATCTTTGCACTACGACCAAAGATATTCATTAACAATTCATCTTTGCTGTAGCAACCCCAAATCCGGGTCCCAAATCACCGCGGATTCGGTTCACTAATTCTATAACTATTTGCGGAAGATATAAACATAAATTGTTTATACATTAAACTTTACACACTATTCCCCAAAATGGAGTAACCTTAACTTATACACAATCATAAACTATTTAACATATAACACATTATCAAACTATACTATTACAAACTAGCCGCACATTTTATCCCAAGCTGAACTTGGCATTAACCTTTTCCTGTATCCGAACGCATCCGCCTTATCTGCAATGTTTATTATGATATAGCAAGGGTGAGCATGAAAGTTACCCAGCAAGTTTAAATATAATTTAAAGATATATCATGATTGAAGAGTTTGAATAATAAGCTGGCTATAATTCATCAATATAATTGAGAACTAGCACGAACAAACTTTTGACTGAACAAGTATTAACATGAACAAATATTTCTGGACCAACAGGTAATGAAGGTGATCAGCCTTTCATACCGACTTATACATACAATATATATGTAGTACAATTCAACATGGCAATCAAACAATGATTAACCATAAGTATATCCGAATGAACAACTCTTAGTAGAGTTAAGTAAAAACTTGCTTCGAACAGATTGATTACCGCATTAAGCAATATATATCGCATTATCAGAAGACCTAATATTAGTAATATAGATCTCAATATTAGAATAATATTATCGCAGTATAATTCTATTATATTTATATACATAGAATAACCTAAACACATAACACATAATCCTATGTCGATACAAAGACATAAGATATAGCATCAAGTCAAACTAGTGCGATTCGAGTTGAAGCAAAATAATTCTATCATCCCGAACGATTACAGTCGGACAATTCATGAGTTTAAGTTCAATTAAACTACTGCTAAACACTAAACAATATCTTAGATAATCATATTATCAACAAAACAATTTTCATATACTTGTAATAATTTTTGGATAATTAATATCATTTATCAACATTTTTCAATCACTTATACCGTATTTAATGAATTAAATACTACATAATTCCTTAATCATTAATATTTATTTAATATAAAATATTAATAAAAATCATAACATAATATTATAATGTAATTATAATATATCAAAGTATTTTAATACCTTAAAATCATATTTATATGATTTTTAAGCGAATAAATCAATTATCCAGATAATTGCTATTAATATTAAAATATTAATATTTTTATGATGAGAATATCAAAAGTTATATTTATAACTTCAAATATTTTTATAACACTTAAATCATTTTTATATGATTTGTATAACATTAAATCAATTTTTCCATAATTTATTTAATATATTTATTAAATAAACTAATTACCATTAATAATAAATTATTAATGAAATTTATCACAAAATATTAAAAGTCATCAAAAATAACTTAAAATATTTTCTAATACCATAATATAATTTTCATGATTTTCATGAATTAAAACCATTTTAAATAATTTATTTAATATAATAATTAAATAAATAAATACCTTTTATATTCCAAAAATATTAAAATTTTCAAAATATACACAAAATAATTAAAAACTATTTTTCAAGCTTTAAAATAATTTTTAGAATTTATTATGTATTTTTAATAATTAAAAAGCATTTTTTCTATTTATTAATTAAAATAATTAATTTTCTAAATAAACTGTCATTAAAGAGTACTATAATGGCAGAATGGATCGTCGCTATAGGTGTTCTTCGTGTTCTTGGCCTAAACCCAGATCTTCATAACCAGTTACCGGATGCCTACTTTGACCAACATTAAAGCATTGTTCTTTATGCTTTCTGGGTAGCTTATGGGGTTAGGATTGTAGTACTGATGTAGTACTACAACCACAAACTCATTTCATGACCAAAAAACAACATATCAGTAAGATCTGGGTCTCCAAAATTCTGACAAGACTGTTCTTCGTTTTTCTGGATTTTCCAGAATTGAAGGTACCTAATTTTGATCCCTACAGTTTGAGTTATGTGTTTGATTTGTGTGATCTAGTGGTTGGATCTTGTAGTCGAGATGTCAGGCATCATGTTTGTAACAACAAATCATCATAATAACATAACACAAGACATAACAAGGCTGGTCAAAGTAAGGGTCAAAGGTTGTTCTTGAAAAAATCTGGGTTTTCCAGATTTTGTCCCCAAGCTGGTGGTCAACTCACATTTGACCTTAATTATCTTTGCTTCTGTAATGGCTCAAGGTGTTATAATGACTTTTACATATAGATCACATACCAGACTACAACATAACAACAACAACTTGGCCAAAATGACAAACAACTACAAGATCAAGGGCCTGAAAAAGGCACATCGGAGGATTCTTGGAATTCGGGTCGCCTAATTCTAGATTTAAATGGCCAGGTCAATGACCTTTGACTGCTTATAACTTTCAATCTAAACATGATCTAGACCTAATTCAAGTTCTAGATCATAGTCCTTACAACATACTACAAGTATAAACTCTTACAACACAAAAACAATTAACAAGCAATGATCTATAAGCCCTGACATATGGCTGTCAGGCCATATTTTATAAATTTTCCAGAATTTAGAAAACATTAAATTCGTGTATCTAGATGATATAGATATCAGATCTAACCACCCAGATCACTAAGTGACACCATCTAACACATATTTAACCAATAAACAACAACATTAACACAGATTTTCAAGGATTTCTAGAATTTAGGGTTTATACCTCTTTAGGTTTTGATTTTTGATTTTGATCCTTGATTTGTTATTAGTAAACGTGGGGCTTGATATTGTGACTGATCTAGCACTACATTTCGAAGCTTTTAGAGAGAGAGGGTCAAGGATGAGTATTGGTGATTAAATGAGCAATAATGTAATATTTTCTCTCTCTAATTCTATAAATAATACATGTGTGCAATGTATGTGGCTGAGAAGAGTTAATTTTTTGGAGCTTTTTAGCACATGGGGTGGTTAGATTAGGTCACCCACTCCCACACTTGTCAACAATCCACAAAATAGCTTCAAATAATGCTAGAAGGATAAACTTGTCATTTGTCTTGGAATTTTTAATGGCAATCTTGTCATTTGCTACAACCCTTAGGGTTTAGGGTTTGGACCTTAGGGTTTAGGGTTTAACCCTTTAGGTTTTTACAACTGGATTTCTAAAATTCCCAATTTAAGTTTTCAAAATTGGAAAATTTGCATTTCTAAATTATAATTAGGATTCTATAAATATATTAAGATTTCCTAATCATGAACTTCAATTTTTGCTAATTAGGATTAATATTTCCTAGTTAAGATTGCTAGTTTAGCAATTTAAATCCATAACTGTGCATTAGGGTTTTTGACGGAACAATTAGGGTTCAAAAATTAGAAATTATGGTTTGTTAATTAATTAAGCTTTACCCTAATTAATATCATAATTACTAGCACTTAAGCATTAAAATTCTCCGTTAAGTTCCTAGATTAGGGTTTTAATTTATTAGAATCTGAAACTAGGGTTTTCAGATCTGGTATTAGGATTTCAAGTGGTTCATTAGGGTTTTCCCTAATTAAGTATAATTAATAACGTTTAACCTTATACCTGCATTTGCATTTCCAATCTAGGGTTTTCAATATCCGAATTAGGGTCTCGGATTCTCAGAACGAAAATTAGGGTTTCCAAAACCGGTTTCTAGAGTTTCTTATCAGACGTTAAGGTTTCCTAACTAAACGTTGACGTTCTTAATATATACTTAGGGTTTGACATTGATAAAATTTATCTGGTCAACCCTTGACCCTTAACCACATTATGAACACTTACATAACCATAAACACAGAACATATTCACATAAATCCTTAATCCTGAATAATTCACTTAAATCCTACACAGAATTTTGAAATCCTCAAAACTCCTTCCCAATAACATCATACGCATACACTCATTTTCTGTCTAGGTCGATTATTTGACCTTAAATCAATCATTTGAGATTTTAATAAATTATCTAAATTCTCGGGTTGTCACATTCACCCCTTCTTCTAAAAATTTCGTCCCCGAAATTTACCTTACACCTTACACCGTGCTCCTTACACCATTTACACATCATCACATGCTACCCAATATGTAAGACACCAAATAATTAATAAATGAAATTTAATTTCCTCTAATTATTATTTTGAAATAGTAAGGGTTAATGTGATTAATATGGATAGTTATGGGTAAAATATGCAAATATTTCAAATAAGCAGGTGGTTATAAAATATTTGTGGAATATTCGCATCGCTTGGGAATATTAAATTTAGCAAGTATGACCATGTGTGGGCCCCATAACGGAAAGCGATTAGATGAAGAAACGACAAATATAAGTTGTTTAAAAATAAGCACAGCGTAGTTATTCAGATTAATCTTTGTTAAAATACTCGATTGGTTAAAACACAAGAAGCACTGCAGTATTGCACCAATTATTGATTCTTACGTAAGAAGGCACTACTCAATAATGGTTACTGATAATTCTTTGCTCAAGATTTTATTTAATAATTGTTGCGTTGATATTTTATATTCTTTGTTGTTTCAATAATTGTCATAACACAGTATTTTTCATTATCGAAGCAATAATTCATATTATCTGAATAATATTATTAGATAACATTATTGACAATGTCTAGAAAGTTCTGTCTAAGGAGAGGTTTGGTCACCTAATTGCGCGCCAGTAAGGAGAAATTCTTATTGGAAAGCCCACTCTTTCCTAGGAACTGCCTGGTTGTCAATATTGTGATTCTGTAATATTATTTGTGAATAATTAATTATTGATTCATATGATGAGAAAAATATTGATTTTATGTGGATATAGATGGAGAAAATTTTTAATGTGACAATTGTTGAAAATTGAAATTTTATCTTTTTCTGATAAAATAATTCATTTAAATATATTATTATATTTTAATAATATAATAATGATATTTTTACGATAAATGTGGGATATATAAGTATATGTGGAGGAGGAGTATTTTTGTTACCAAAAATATTTAAAGCATGTTTTATGTGTCGGTGGACCCCATTTCTTGACTGAAATTTGATTATAGCTTTGTAAAATCGTTGTTTGTGGATTTGATCAATTTACATTTGGAATTTGGAAAACTTTCTTACGCAAAGTTGTAGAGAATTGAATTTCCTATAAAAATTGCAAGATTCAATTTTTTTCGACAAAAAGGCTATTTATTATGAATTATTGAAGTTCAAGCTCAAATAATTGATTTTTGGAAGTTTAAAATAATTTAAATAACAA
Source organism: Panax ginseng (assembly GCA_020205605.1). Lineage (NCBI taxonomy): Eukaryota > Viridiplantae > Streptophyta > Magnoliopsida > Apiales > Araliaceae > Panax > Panax ginseng. Next base: position 163,419,958 of record CM035128.1, read on the forward strand.
AAATGTTTTTTTTGTGCAAGTCTTGTGAGGTGGGTCATTTGGTGGTTGAGGTTTTGAAGCAAAATAAGTGTGCGTTGGAATAAAAATTATATATATTAATATTTTATTAAATTTTACGCTTTGGTGTTCTAAGCATTTTCCTATAAATAGGTGCTTAGGTTAGAATTGAAAATTATATCGAAATTGAAGTTTTTCTCTTTATATTATCGAAGCGTATTCTTGTGAGTATTTTGAGTATATTTTGAGTATTGTTATACGATTGCAAGTTCAAGTCATAGCTTTATATCCGGTGTTTCAACTAGAAGTCTTGATCTTTCGAGGTAAGTGGATATTATTTTTTTTAATAATGATATTATTTTTTCAATATCATTATCTTTGAAATATTGATCTGAAGTTTTTATCAAATTTAGAACTTTTGGTGTCTGAGTTACTTATTCACGATCACAGTCTTATTCACGATATCTATTAATTATTCACGAATCACGCAAGACTATTCATCGAAAAATGAAAAATTTTCCTTTTCGTCTAAAATATCTATTGTGGATACTAGCTTTGATTGTATCTATGTTTTGATCATTCTTGAATTTTACACCACTATGATTATTTTTGAGGTATATTTGGACATGGATAAAACAAAGTACGAATCCTTAATCCTTAATCCTTGTCATTTTGTTTCCTTTGGATTCGCTTTTAAAAATATTTTCATCATCCTCGGTCTTAAATGATGATATTATTGAATATCTTTGGCTTTGTGTAGTGCAAAGATGAATGATTTCGATGAATATCTTTGGCCGTAGTGCAAAGATGAGCAGTGTTTAGATGAACATGAATTAATCGATGAATATCTTTGGCCTGTAGTGCAAAGATGAATATTTGATTCCAGATATATATTGATTGATGTTACAAGGATGAAAGATAGATGATGAACTTTTAAATTCATACATAGAAGATAGTAGTTTGCATTCTCTACTTAACTCTTCTAATGAATTATTATTTCCGCTGCGAATATTGATTTAAAACTTGTTGTCTATTGTATTCTATTAGATTTTTTTCCCTGTTGAAGACTAATGATAATTTGTTGTATATTATCTTAGTCATAATATACTTTACTGGGCTAGTTAAGCTCACCCTTTTTCTTTTTGTTCCATTTTTCTTCTCAGGAGGCGAGAATATAGCGAGTACAAGTCGGGGTATGGAATGAAGGTTCTAAAGAGAGTTGTTTAGTAGTCCTCACCATTTTTGTAAAATAATTTATCAATAAATGTGATGAGGATTTATTTGAGTATAGATATTGTCTAGAAGATAATATTTGTATTCAAACTCACAGTTTTACTGTTGTAATAATAAAGTTGTAGTTATTTCTGTACCATGTATTGACAACTCAGAATGGGTGATGTATACCTATTTTGGGGGCGTCACAGTTGGTATCAGAGCTTAGGATATGATCTCTGGCGGAGATAGGGGAATAGAACTAGGAGGGCAGAGACGAGTAAATCCTTCGTTAGTGTGTCCTACCTAAGCTTATTTGTTAGTTGGTCAGTATATAGGGATATTATGTGATATATTGATTTCCTTAATTAACCCTTGTTTTATGACAGTATTTGAGAATGTCGACTGAGAATATTAATAGTGGAAATGAGACCGTGGAGACGCCTGTACTCACCAACGAGGAGAACGTGCAACAGACTGGCAATGTTCCTCCTGTGAACAACACCACTGAGCAGATGATGAACGAGGGGATGTTTAGAAGCTTTTTGCAGTTCATGCAAAATCAAACTAGGGAGACTCGTGTTCAAAATACAGGAGGAAATGATAGCAATTCATGGGTTGTCACACCAAGCGATTCGAGAGAGTTGGGACCACGAATTTTAAGGAAAGCCAGATCCGATCATGGCGGAAACATGGGTCAAGCAAATTACCAAGATATTCGATGTCTTGGGATGCACGGAGGAATAGAAGGTTCCATTCGCCACCTTTATGTTAGTGGCGAAAGAGCATCATTGGTGGGAGTCTGTGAAGCGTACTCCATCCTACCAGACTCAAAGATGTCTGGGAGACGCGTTCAGAAACTATTTAATGACAAATACTTTCCTGAAAGTGTTCGTCATATGAAGGAAGTGGAGTTCATCAGATTAGAACAAAACAACATGACGGTGTCTCAGTACGAGGCAAAGTTTGCAGAGTTATCCAGGTTTGCACCTCATTTGGTGGAGAATGAGGAACGTATGACGCGGATGTTTCTGAGAGGTTTGAAACCCGACATACGACAATATCTCATTTCTCATAAATTTTCTCTCTATTCAGATGTTGTAAACAGGGCTCAATTATTAGAGCGAGATAACGAGTACGGTCAACCGAGGGACCACAATCAGGATCATACCGGAGATAGCAGTCAACAAAACAACGATAACCAGCGGAGAAAGAAAAAGACGGACAAAAATGGTAACCACTCTGGTGGTAATCATGACCATGAAAATAGAAGAAGCGAGTCAGGAGGAGATTTTAAAAAGAGGAGATTTAACAACGACCATGTGAAGACGACAGTGCCGGCAGCAACTGGTTCTAAGGGAGGAGAACGACCACCGGTTGTATGCTACAAATGCGGAAAAGAGGGACATATCAGTCCAAACTGCCAACAACAGTTCAAGGTATGCTATAATTGTGGAAAGGAAGGACATATCGCTCGAGATTGTACGGTAGAGAAACCTAGTTCAGCGGGGACGGTGACTTAAAAGACTGTCCCAGAAAAGTCAAAGTCAACGGTTCTTGGAAGAGCGTTTGTTGTGACTGGTCAAAATGCGAGGAACCCAAATGAGGTGATCACGGGTAAGCTATTTATAAATTTTTGCGAAGTTTATACCTTACTTGATATTGGTGCTACCCATTTATTTATCTCTCCTGCTTGTGCTCAACGTTTAAACTTGACTCCGGAGAAATTAGACTTTGACCTATCTGTGGAAACTCCGTTAAGAGAAACTTTCATCATATCCACTGTTTATAAATCTTGTCTAATCCAAGTTGGCACCATTACATTACCTGTTGACCTTATCTCTTTAAAGATACTTGCTTTTGATGTGATTTTAGGGATTGATTGGTTAACTACTAATCATGCTAAAATTAATTGTTTTCGTAAGGTTGTTAGTTTTCATATTCCTAACCAACCTGTTGTACGAATTCAAGCAACTAAACCATTAAAATCAATCACTGTCATATCTAATCATAAAGCTATTCGTTTATTGAAAAACGGATGTCAAGCTTTCTTAGCCCATGTTATGGATTTGAATAAAGACACGTCAAATTTGAATAATATTCCTATTTTTATTGACTTTCCTGACGTATTTCCTGAAGAACTTCCCGGTCTACCCCCAGAACGTGAAGTTGAATTCTTTATTGATCTTGAACCTGGTACAAAGCCCATTTCTAAAACCCCATATCGAATGGCTCTATTGAACTCGTGGAGTTAAAGGTCCAACTACGTGGAGTTGTTGGACATCGGTTTCATTCGCCCTAGTACATCTCCTTGGGGTGCTCCTGTTTTATTCGTAAAGAAGAAAGACGGGAGTATGCGACTTTGTATTGACTATTGGGAATTGAACTATGTCACCATCAAGAATAGGTATCCTCTACCTCGTATTGATGACTGTTTGACCGATTGCAAGGAGCACAATTCTTTTCAAAGATCGATCTTCGATTCGGATATCATCACCAAGATTAGAACTGAGGATATTCCAAAGACTGCCTTCGGAACTCGCAGACGGGCATTATGAATTCTTAGTCATGTCTTTCGATTGACTAATGCTCCTGCGGCTTTCATGGATATGATGAACCGAGTATTCAAGGAATATTAGGATCAGTTCGTTGTTGTTTTTATTGATGACATCCTCATATATTCCAAAAGTCGTGAAGATCATGAGCACCATTTGAAGCTGGTACTCCAAAGGCTTCGTGAAAACAAACTATATGCCAAATTGAAGAAATGCGAGTTCTGGCTTGAGGAAGTAGCATTCCTTGGGCACGTGGTGTCGAAACATGGAGTATCTGTTGATCCGGCGAAGATTGAAGCAATACAAAGTTGGGAGCAACCGAAGTCGATGACTGAAGTACGTAGCTTTTTGGGCTTAGCTGGTTATTATCGGAGATTCGTGGAAGGGTTTTCTCGAATCGCTACTCCATTAACCCAGCTAACTCGGAAGGATACAAAATTCGTTTGGAGCGAAGAATGCGAGAAGAGTTTCCAAGAGCTCAAGAGGAGACTCATTTTACAACTGTTCTAACAATACCATCTCATTACGGATGGATTTGTTATCTACTGCCGATGCTTGGGCAAAGGGTTAGGATGTGTCTCATGCAACATGGGAAAGTCATAGCCTATGCCTCGCGACAACTTAAAAGAGTATGAGAGGAATTATCCTACTCATGATCTAGAGTTAGCATCGTTTTCGCGTTAAAGATATGGAGGCACTATCTATATGGGGAGAAAGTGGAGATATATTCAGACCATAAAAGCCTTAAATATTTCTTCATTCAAAAAGAACTCAACATGCGGCAGCGACGTTGGCTCGAGCTATTGAAAGACTACGACCACACTATTCAATACCATCCTGGAAAAGCGAACGTGGTAGCTGACGCGTTGAGTAGAAGATCATATGCAGGAATGAGTGCGATGATGTCAAGTATACGCATAGACCCAACTTTAATAGAAAAATTAAGGTTGCTCAAGCCCACAGGCAATCTTGAGTCGATGCGTATGAAGAAGAAAATACAAGAAGGAGCTATTCCGGAAGCGAGAATTGATGAAGAAGGAATACTTCGAGTCCACTCTAGACTTTGTGTTCCTAACGACTCTAATTTGAAGTACAAGATTATGATAGAGGCACACAATACACCATTTTCAATCCATCCTGGAAGTACAAAAATGTATCGTGATCTTCGACATACATTTTGGTGGAACAATATGAAGAGAGAGAATGCAAAGTTTATCTCGATGTGTTTAACTTGTCAACGTGTAAAGGCGGAGCATCTAGTACCTAAGGGTCTGTTGCAACCACTTGAGATTCCGAAATGGAAGTGGGAACACATTACCATGGATTTCGTTATGGGTCTTCCTACGGTTTCTCAAGGCATCAATGCTATTTGGGTTATTGTTAATAGATTAACCAAGTCTGCTCATTTCTTGCCGATACGGGAGACTTATTCCCTTGAACGTCTTGCTAGTATATATGTAAATGAGATTGTGAGGTTGCATGGCATGCCAGTATCCATAGTTTCGGATCGTGACCCAAGATTCACTTCAAGATTTTGGGTTAGCTTGCAAAAAGCTATGGGCACGGATTTACGATTCAGTTCGGCATACCATCCTCAAATGGACGGACAATCAGAAAGGACTATTCAAACTCTTGAAGATTTATTAAGACTCTGTGTCCTAGACTTCAAGGGCAGTTGGGATAAGTATTTACCATTGGTGAAATTCTCCTACAACAACATTTATCAGGAAAGTATAGGTGTGGCTCCATTTGAAGCATTATATGGACGAAAGTGTCGCTCTCCAATATGTTGGGATGAGGTGGGTGAAGCAACATTGTTGGGACCCGAGTTAGTACGTATGACTACCAAAAAGATCCAAATGATTCGACAACGTATACAAACGGCACAAGATCGACAAAAGAGTTATGCGGATCTTCATCGAAAGGACGTGGAATTTAGTATAGGGGATCATGTATTGTTGCAAGTTGCTCCATGGAAGGGAGTTACATGATTTGGGAAGAGAGGAAAGCTCAATCCATGATTTATTGGTCCATTTCAAATTCTTGACCGAGTAGGAAATGTAGCCTATAGACTTGCGTTACCTCCGAGTATGTCTCGTGTTCATAATGTGTTTCACATATCTGTACTTCGTAAATATGTGAAAGACCTTAACCACGTTATAGAGTTAGAACCGGATGAGATAGCCGAAGACTTAACGTACGAAGAGGTACCTGTCAAGATTTTGGATAGGAAGGAGCATGTCCTACGCACGAAGGTCATACCACAAGTTAAAGTTTTGTGGAGGAACCATGCTATAGAGGAAATGACCTGGGAATTGGAAACGAAAATGAAAGCGAGGTATCCTCACCTTTTCGAAACACCAGGTACGTATGTCAATTTCGAGGACGAAATTTCATAAGGAGGGGAGGTTGTAAGACCCCAAATAATTAATAAATGAAATTTAATTTCCTCTAATTATTATTTTGAAATAGTAAGGGTTGACGTGATTAATATGGATAGTTATGGGTAAAATACGCAAATATTTCAAATAAGCAAGTGGTTATAAAATATTTGTGAAATATTCGTACTGTCAGGGAATATTCGTACGACGGCGCAGCCATGTGTGGGCCCCATAACGGAAAGCGATTGGATGAAAAAAACGACAAATATAAGTTGTTTAAAAATAACGGCGTAGTTGTTACCATTAATCTTTGTTAAAATACTAAATTGGTTAAAACACAAGAAGATTGACAGTATTGCACCAATTATTGATTCTTACGTAAAGAAGGCACTACTCAATAATGGTTACGATAATTCTTCGCCAAGATATTTTATTTAATAATTGCCGTGTTGATATTTTATATTGTTTGTTGTTTCAATAATTGTCATAACACAGTATTTTTCATTATCGAAGCAATAATTCATATTTTCTGAATAATATTATTAGATAACATTATTGACAATGTCTAGAAAGTTCTGTCTAAGGAGAGGTTTGGTCACCTAATTGCGCGCCAGTAAGAAGAAATTCTTATTGGAAAGCCCCCCTTCCTGTGAGGCGCCGGTTGTCAATATTGTGATTTCTGTAATATTATTTGTGAATAATTAATTATTGATTCATATGATGAGAAAAATATTGATTTTATGTGGATATAGATGGAGAAAATTTTTAATGTGACAATTGTTGAAAATTGAAATTTTATCTTTTTCTGATAAAATAATTCATTTAAATATATTATTATATTTTAATAATATAATAATGATATTTTTATGATAAATGTGAGATATATAAGTATATGTGGAGGAGGAGTATTTTTGTTAGCAAAAATATTTAAAGCATGTTTTATGTGTCGGTGGACCCCATTTCTTGACTGAAATTTGATTATAGCCTGTAAAATCACCGTTTGTGGATTTCGGTCAATTTCTGTTTGGAATTTGGAAAAACTTTCTTCTGCAAAGTTGTAAAGAATTGAATTTCCTATAAAAATCCGCGAGATTCAATTTTTCTGACAAAAAGGCTATTTATTATGAATTATTGGTGTTCTGAAGCTCCGAAATAATTGATTTTTGGAAGTTTAAAACAATTTAAATAACAAAAACATTTTTTGTGCAAGTCTTGTGAGGTGGGCTATTTGGTGGCTGAGGTTTTGAAGCAAAATAAGTGTGCGTTGGAATAAAAATTATATATATTAATATTTTATTAAATTTTACGCTTTGGTGTTCTAAGCATTTTCCTATAAATAGGTGCTTAGGTTAGAATTGAAAATTACACCGTAAATTGAAGTTTTCTCTCTATATTATCGAAGCGTATTCTTGTGAATATTTTGAGTATATTTTGAGTATTGTTATACGGTGCAAGTTCAAGTCATAGCCTATATCCAGGTGTTTCAAATTTAAGTCTTGATCTTTCGAGGTAAGGGATATTATTTTTTCAGTAATGATATTATTTCTTCAATATCATTATCTTTCAAATATTGATCTGAAGTTTTTATCAAATTTGGAACTTTTGGTGTCTGAGTTACTATTCACGATACTGAAGACTATTCACGATATCGATTAATTATTCACGAATCAAGACTATTCATCGAAAAATGAAAATTTTCCTTTTCGTCTAAAATATCTATTGTGGATACTAACTTTGATTGTATCAGTGTTTTGATCATTCTTGAATTTTACACCACTATGATTATTTTTGAGGTATTTTGGACATGGATAAAACAAAATACTTAATCCTTAATCCTTGTCATTTTGTTTCAATTGGATTCGTTTCTTTAAAATATTTTTCATCATCCTCGGCCTTAAATGATGATATTATTGAATATCTTTGGCACTGTAGTGCAAAAAGATGAATGATTTTCGATGAATATCTTTGGCCCGTAGTAAAAGATGAACAGTGTTTAGATAAACATGACCAATCGATGAATATCTTTGGCCTGTAGTGCAAAGATGAATATTTGATTCCGGATATATATTGATTGATGTTCTGAGGATGAAAGATAGACGATGAACTTTTAAATTCATACATAGAAGATAGTAGTTTGCATTCTCTACTTAACTCTTCTAATGAATTATTATTTCATTGCGAATATTGATTTAAAACTTGGTGTCTATTGTATTCTATTAAATTTTTTTCCTGTTGAAGACTAATGATAATTTGTTGTATATTATCTTAGTCATAATATTCTTTTATTGGGCTAGTTGAGCTCACCCTTTTCCTTTTTGTTCCATTTTTCTTCTCGAAGCGAGAATATAGCGAGTGCATTTAGCCTGGGTATGGAATGAAGGTTCTAGAGAGAGTTGTTTAGTAGTCCTCACCATTTTGTAAAATAATGTATCAATAAATGTGATGAGGATTTATTTGAGTATAGATATTGTCTAGAAGATAATATTTGTATTCAAACTCACAGTTTTACTGTTGTAATAATAAAGTTGTAGTTATTTCTGTACCATGTATTGACAACTCAGAATGGGTGATGTATACCTATTTTGGGGGCGTCACACAATACACCACTCACAAGAGTAAAAGTTTTCAAATTGTGCTGAAGGGTCATATAGACCATGAACACATAGATTTACTTGATATTCATACCTGCAAAAACTATACATTACTTGGTCTATTTACAATCACAAAGAAGGTAAACTACCATTACTAGTACTTTAGGTGATTAGCCTATCGTACTCTTACGTCATGCATAACGTATTAATTATTTTTAGCGAATATTTACGCTACTAGATTGGATTATTTATCCAAACAATATCGTTCACCTCAGTCTTATCATAGGATTCCGCACCAAAACAATTTGGTTCGGGAAAATTCTTTCAATGAACACTTAGAGTTTTCATAACATTAGTCTAGCTGAATCAAATAGCATAGACTCATATCGATAATTCAATTCAATCGAATTATTTAGGTGTAGTCAAACCCCGTTGGCAAAAAAAAAATTGAAAATATTTTCGAGAATGACGTCATGATGTCGTACTGTATTAACAGTCCGTTTGAGGATGCCGTCATTATATGACTTTGTCATAACACATCATACAATAGTGGAACAACGACTTTAGGTCAAATTCACACTAAGTATTCCTGTATTTACAACTCCATCACATTTTATCATCTCTGCACCAGGTTATATGGTACATGAGTGATAATTAAAATATATTTTGATATTTCAAATTATTCGCATCTAGCCGAAATAAGTAGCATAGACTGTACTTTAAACCGTTTCAAAAATGGTTACGAGTCTACATTTTTTTTAAAGGCACATAGTGCGTATTTAGCTTGATGTCAAAATTCGAAGTTTAGCATAGCTAGGAGTTTAGGAAAACCTAATGCCTCCACTAATAATCATTTACTTAACAATCTATCTGTTCCTAGAATCCTTGATACTCCATTCATACAAAACTATACCCAATTCGTCAAACCACACTTATGAGTCCATAAACTTGGCCACAATCATATGAGTTAAAGAACTTACCCTAGTCTGACATTTGGCATCCGTTCGCTGAGGGGTTCATAAACATTTCATATAACTATGAATCAAAAATGTCACATAAGTATAAGTTTTAAGAACTCGGACTTAACCTTATATTCTCTACCTATAACCTATCTATCTGTTATAGACATGAGAAAGGAATCACCCTCTTAACACGCATATAGCAAACAGCGCGACACAAACATTTCATAATCCCCACTTAATCTTAACCCCCATTCCATACGAATTTCATTTAATCCGTATTCATAATCCATAACTCTTTCATGAGTTTTCATAGTACAACTTACACACAGCGTCTTGCTGTAAACTTTTCAATCATCAGATTGATTCTTTCTGGCTGTCATAACCTTATCAGATCACGGGGTGATCTCATCATATATATTACGATTCAATTCTATGACTTGATCGTTTTGTTTTACGATCTCCTATCCCTGTACTTTCAGTCTTTTAGACTCAATCTATTCACCACTACTGTTCACCTTTAATATCAGAGTTAGGGAACTCTATATCTTAACAACTCGCTGAGATTCATCTTTGAATCTTACCGATAAACTAACTCTATGTGAATTAGATCTTATCCTAATCACTGCGGTTATTAGTCTCAGGTATTCCTACCTAAGCTTCATAACCAACAGCTTTGATACCAACTGTAGCAACCCCAAATCCGGGTCCCAAATCGCCGCGAATTCGGTACAATCATTCTATAACTATTGCGGAAGATATAAACATAAATTGTTTATACATTAAACTTTACACACTATTCCCTAAAATTGAGTAACCTTAACTTATACACAATCATAAACTATTTAACATATAACACATTATCATACTATACTATTGCAAACTAGCCGCACATTTTATCCCAAGCTGAACTTGGCATTAACCTTTTCCTGTATCCGAACGCATTCGCCTTATCTGCAATGTTTATCATGATATAGCAAGGGTGAGCATTAAAGTTACCCAGCAAGTTTAAATATAATTTAAAGATATATCATGATTGAAGAGTTTGAATAATAAGCTGGCTATAATTCATCAATATAATTGAGAACTAGCACGAACAAACTTTTGACTGAACAAGTATTAACATGAACAAATATTTCTGGACCAACCGGTAATGAAGGTGATCAGCCTTTAATACCTGACTTATACATGCAATATGTACAGAGTACAATTTAACATGGCAATCAACAATGATTAACCATAAGTATATCCGAATGAACAACTCTTAGTAGAGTTAAGTAAAAACTTGCCTGAACCGTTGATTACCGCTAAGCAATATATATCGCATTATCCGAAGACCTAATATTAGTAATATAGATCTCCAATATTAGAATAATATTATCGCAGTATAATTCTATTATATTTATATACATAGAATAACCTAAACACATAACACATAATCCTATCAGTCTATACAGCACATAAGATATAGCATCAAGTCAAACTAGTGCAGTTCGAGTTGAAACCGACACAATTCTATCATCCCGACGGTCTAGTCGGACAATTCGCGAGTTTAAGTTCAATTAAACTCTGCCTAAACAATATCTTAGATAATCATATTATCAGTCAAAACAATTTTCATATACTTGTAATAATTTTCAGATAATTAATATCATTTATCAACATTTTTCAATCACTTATACCGTATTTAACTAAATTAAATACTACATAATTCCTTAATCATTAATATTTATTTAATATAAAATATTAATAAAAATCATAACATAATATTATAATGTAATTATAATATATCAAAGTATTTTAATACCTTAAAATCATATTTATATGATTTTTAAGCAGATAAATCAATTATCCGATAATTGCTATTAATATTAAAATATTAATATTTTCATGATGAGAATATCAAAAGTTATATTTTATAACTTCAAATATTTTTATAACACTTAAATCATTTTTATATGATTTGTATAACATTAAATCAATTTTTCCATAATTTATTTAATATATTTATTAAATAAACTAATTACCATTAATAATAAATTATTAATGAAATTTATCACAAAATATTAAAAGTCATCAAAAATAACTTAAAATATTTTCTAATACCATAATATAATTTTCATGATTTTTCATGAATTAAAACCATTTTTAAATAATTTATTTAATATAATAATTAAATAAATAAATACCTTTTATATTCCAAAATATTAAATATTTTCAAAATATACACAAAATAATTAAAAACTATTTTTCAAGCTTTAAAATAATTTTTTTAGAATTTATTATGTATTTTTAATAATTAAAAAGCATTTTTTTCTATTTATTAATTAAAATAATTAATTTTCTAAATAAACTGTCGCTAGGGAGAGGACTGTCGCTATAGGTGTTCTTCGTGTTCTTGGCCTAAACCCAGATCTTCATAACCAGTTACCAGATGCCTACTTTGACCAACATTAAAGCATTGTTCTTTATGCTTTCTGGGTAGCTTATGGGGTTAGGATTGTAGTACTGATGTAGTACTATAACCACAAACTCATTTCATGACCAAAAACCAAAATATCAGTAAGATCTGGGTCTCCAAAAATTCTGACAAGACTGTTCTTCGTTTTTCTGGATTTTCCAGAATTGAAGGTACCTAATTTTGATCCCTACAGTTTGAGTTATGTGTTTGATTTGTGTTAGTTTTGTTGTTATGTTTGTAACAACAGATCATCATAATAACATAACACAAGACATAACAAGGCTGGTCAAAGTAAGGGTCAGAGGTTGTTCTTGAAAAAATCTGGGTTTTCCAGATTTTGTCCCCAGGCTGGTGGTCAACTCACATTTGACCTTAATTATCTTTGCTTCTGTAATGGCTCAAGGTGTTATAATGACTTTTACATATAGATCACATACCAGACTACAACATAACAATATCAACTTGGCCAAAATGACAAACAACTGCAAGATCAAGTGCCTGAAAAAGGCCTGTCAGAGGTTACTGGAATTCTGGGCTACCCAGAATTCTAGATTTCGTGGCCGGTCAACGACCTTTGACTGCTTGTAACATTCAATCTAAACATGATCTAGACCTGATTCAAGTTCTAGATCATAGTCCTTACAACATACTACAAGTATAAATTCTTACAACACAAAAACAATTAACAAGCAATGATCTATGAGCCCTGACATATGGCTGTCAGGCCATATTTTTCAAATTTTCCAAAATTTAGAAAACATTAAATTCGTGTATCTAGATGATATAGATATCAGATCTAACCACCCAGATCACTAAGTGACACCATCTAACACATATTTAACAAATAAACAACAACATTAACACAGATTTTCAAGGATTTCTAGAATTTAGGGTTTATACCTCTTTAGGCTTTGATTTTTGATTTTGATCCTTGATTTGTTATTAGTAAACGTGGGGCTTGATATTGTGACTGATCTAGCACTACATTTCGAAGCTTTTAGAGAGAGAGGGTCAAGGATGAGTATTGGTGAGTAAATGAGCAATAATGTAATATTTTCTCTCTAATTCTATAAATAATACATGTGTGCAATGTATGTGGCTGAGAAGAGTTAATTTGCTGGAGCTTTTTAGCACATGGGGTGGTTAGATTAGGTCACCCACTCCCACACTTGTCAACAATCCACAAAATAGCTTCAAATAATGCTAGAATGATAAACTTGTCATTTGTCTTGGAATTTTTAATGACAATCTTGTCATTTGCTATAACCCTTAGGGTTTAGGGTTTGGACCTTAGGGTTTAGGGTTTAACCCATTAGGTTTTGGCAACTAGATTTCTAAAATTCCCAATTTAAGTTTTCAAAATTGGAAAATTTGCATTTCTAAATTATAATTAGGATTCTATAAATATATTAAGATTTTCTAATCATGAACTTCAATTTTTGCTAATTAGGATTAATATTTCCTAGTTAAGATTGCGAGTTTAGCAATTTAAATCCATAACTGTGCATTAGGGTTTTTGACGGAACAATTAGGGTTCAAAAAATGGAAATTAGGGTTTACTAATTAATTAAGCTTTACCCTAATTAATATCATAATTACTAGCACTTAAGCATTAAAATTCTCCGTTAAGTTCCCAGATTAGGGTTTCAATTTATCAGAATCTAAAACTAGGGTTTTCAGATGTGGTATTAGGGTTTTCTAATAATCAATTAGGATTTCAAGTGGTTCATTAAGGTTTTCCCTAATTAAGTATAATTAATATCGTTTAGCCTTATGCCTGCATTTGCATTCCCAATCTAGGGTTTTCAATATCCGAATTAGGGTCTCGGATTCTTGAAACAGAAATTAGGGTTTCCAGAACTGGTTTCTAGAGTTTCTTATCAGACGTTAAGGTTTCCTAACTGAACGTTGACGTTCTTAATATATACTTAGGGTTTGACATTGATAAAACTTATCTGGTCAACCCTTGACCCTTAACCACATTCTGAACACTTACATAATCATAAACACAGAACATATTCACATAAATCCTTAATCCTGAATAATTCACTTAAATCTTACACAGAATTTTGAAATCCTCAAAATTCCTTCCCAATAACATCATACGCATACACTCATTTTCTGTCTAGGTCTATTATTTGACCTTAAATCAATCATTTGAGCTTTTAATAAATTGTCTAAATTCTCGGGTTGTCACATTTGCTGTGAGACCTCGAATTTTATGAAATGAAAGTATTCAATTTTCTTATAATTATTCTATTTAGTAAATAGTTAAATTGATAAAAGGTTAAAAGTTAAGGGTGATATGTGAAAATTTTTCAAAGTATACAAGTTGTTATAAAATATACGTTTGGTCGGAGAATATTCTTTTTGTCGGGGAATATCCGTAGGACGACACAATCATTGGTGGACCCCACAACGGAAGTATTGTCGTAGTAAGAAAATGAAAGAATTATCTTTTTATAAAAATAACGGCGGAAGTTTTACCGTTAAACTGTTGACCTACCCGGTAGTAAAAGTACAGTAATAAGCATGGTTGTATAGTAGCACACGGTATTGATTATTGATGCTTACGTGAGAAGTAACTCAGTTATATTCAATTATTGCTACAATAATTACTGCATCTCTCATATTATTAATCAAATTATTGTCACAGTATCATCTGTATAATATGTTATATTATTAAATCAATAATTGAGATGACAAAGTTATTCATATTATTAAATTGCAATATTTACAATGTCTAGAAGTTCTGTCAAGGAGAGGTTTGGTCATTTAATTGCGCGCCAATAAGGAGAAATCCTTATCGGAAAGCCTCTCTTTCCTGGGAACGACCTAGTTGTTAAATATTGTGAGTTATAATATTAATGATGAATAAGTTCATGTTGATTAAAGATGAAATTGATAGTTCCATTGTGTTGGAATTATTAGTGTTAGTGGATATTGATATTTATTTCGATATTAATTGATGTCTGGAAGTTTTACTGACCAGTCGGGTAATTAATCGGATTAATGAGTAATTAATTGCTATTAATTCACATGAGTATAACTATTTGTTCACATGTGTGTACTATTAATTCACATTCTTGTACTATTAGGGGAGTTGGTGCAAGATTGATAATACTTGCATGACTAAGTTAAAAATGGAGGTATAGATGGAGGTACTATACTGTAATTTGTATTTTCACATGATTATAATTATTGAGTCACATGAATGAACTATTAATTCACATGATTTACTATTAGGGGAGGTGGTGCAAGTTTGATAATACTTGCAGGACTAAATTAAAAATAAAAAAAAAAGTTGAAGGTATTATACTGTAATATTTTGAGCCCCAAAATGTGCAATTATCGAAACTATATTTTCCTATAAATAGAAGCTCATTCTTCCTTCATTTCTCACCAATTCACTAAAGCTATAAAGCAATTATTATAGAGAGAAATTATAGAGAGAAAAAGAAGAAAAAGTCCTGCTACCTCACTATTCCAAAGATCGGTCTTTCTTTTGAGGTAAGGGGTATTATTCTTTCGTATTCATGAAGAAAGTTATTTTCTTTCAATACTTGTAAGGGTTGTTATTCCATTCTTTATTATTATATTGGAATAACTCGCCTCATGCCAAGCACCGCATACATGGTGAAATTCTTTCGTTATTCCATTCTTTATTATTCTCATTTGGAATAACTTTCTGCATATGATCTATCGTGATGCTCGGTGAATTCTATTGTTATTCCATTCCTTATTAGTATGTTGGAATAACTCGTGTCTATGAGAAGTCTCGCATACATGGTGAAATTCTTCTATTATTCCATTCTTTATTATTACATTGGAATATCACATGCATGCGGATTACGCATGACTGGTTCCATTCTTTATTATTTCGTTAGGAATAACTTTTATCTGTCTTGATCTATCGCATGCATGGTGAATTCTTTCATTATTCCATTCTTTATTATTCTGTTGAAATAACCTGTCTATGTGGATTACTGCATGCATGGTGAATGATCCTTTGTATTCATTCCTTATTAAATTGTAGAAATGATCTATCTACGTGGATTACCGCATTCAATGTGAAAATCCATTTGCGTTTCGTAATTTTCTCGACCCTCAAAAATTCTGGAAAAATTTGAAATGATAATTTGATGAGTTTTCTATATTGTGTCCAAAGATGGCGATTTTTGGATGTATAGATTAAGAGTTATTGATTTTATGGGAAAAGACTATTTTAAAAGTAAACCCTTATAATTCCTTGTGGTTAACTCCAAAATTGGTGAAATTTTTATTGGGAGTACATTTATATAACAGGAGTATACCCTATAAATTTCAAAATTTTTGGATAAAAGTAAAATTTATGATAAATGTCTAAATATTCGGCAGTTTTGGCCATATGAAAAATAGTAAATGAATTTTAAAAATTCTGAGAAAAATATATGTTCAATATGAGACTATATTCTGTTAAATCCCAGAAAAGAAATATTTTTGGGACTGATTTGGTATTTTTTATGAAAATGAACTAGTTATGAGTAAATGAATTAAATATGTTTTGTGAAGTAACAAAATTGAAAAATAGGATTTTATGGCTTGAGAATCCTATATAGGGTATATCCAGATTTTTGATGAGGGATTTGATCATTGGTAATGAAATCTTATGAGTATGACATTTTTGAATGATTAAATGTATTATTTGGTAAAGTGTAAACAATTGAAATAAATTGTTTATAAGTTTAAGAAGTGATTAAAATATTGTTATAATATTAATAATATTAGATTATGAGTTTATTAAGTGATTGATAATATTTTGATAAATTTAAAGTCTTTAATATTTATCCTTGTTTTCGTTTGATTAATGCTTATATCATTGTCAACATCCTCATGCTTATATTATGATGAAAGTCATTTTTGACTTACGTGCAAAGATGGACTGTTGATTATTGGTTTTACAGTTGTATATCTTTGGCTTACGTGCAAAGATGGACTATTGATTATTGGTTTTACAGTTGTATATCTTTGGCTTACAAGCAAAGATGAACTGTTGATTAATGGTTTTACAGTTGTATATCTTTGGCTTACGTGCAAAGATGAACTATTGATTGATGAGTATCTTTGGCTTATGTGCATAGATGAACTATTTATTGGTATGATTATGACCAGGGATCATTCAGTATAATTATGACCCGTAATGTTATAGATGATGTGGTAAAAGTCCTCATTGGCCCGTAGTGCATTGATGGAAAGTTCTTCGTATGATTATAACCAGGGATTATTCGGTATAATCATGACCATTGATGATTACATGAATATCCTTGGCCGTAGTGCAGGGATGATTCGATGATGTGGATTATTTATTAAGTTGAGTCTCAGCGATAAATATTGATTATACACTTTTAATTCGTAAAAGATAGTAGATATCATGCCCTTCTTGACTCTTCTAAAATACAGTTGTATGTCTTTGGCATGTAGTGTAAAGATGAATTGTTAATGAATATCTTTGGTCGTAGTGCAAAGATGAATTTATTAGTATGATTGTGAGCAGGAATTGTGATTTGGTATAACCATGATTTTTGTTATTTCAGGTGAAGATAGGTGATGCAAATTATCTTCATCCTGGGTGCGAAGAGAAATTTAGAATCACAATTATGATTATGAGTTATTCATATGATTGTGGACAGGAATTGTTGATTGATGTTACAGGAATAAAACATTATTGGTAGACTTTTAACATGGAGAAGATAATAGACCTGATGGTCTTTTTGACTCTTCTAATGGATTGCTTGTTCTGCTGCAACTATGGTTGAAAAGTTTTATCATCTACCATATGTTCTAAATCTCTAATTTATTATTGACGAAGGCTATTGATAATTTAATTATCTTTAGTCATGATATTCTTTACAAGGCTATTTGTGCTCACCCTTTGCTTCACAATTCTTTCGGTGTAATAAGAGTGTAAATTTGGGTCGAAGCGGGGATAACAGGGAAATAGTGTGATGGTCCGAGACTGTCGAAGTTTCTCAATACATTATAAAATGACATGACATGCAACAGATAATTGTATTGAGGACCTAAGATGTGTGTGTCGTATTTTATACGTCACTTAATAATTGATTTTGGCGAACAACAATAGGGTGATGAGAACACGACTTTGAAAGCGTCAAAAGTGCACCTCATTAGAATGAATATGATAGTAATCTTCTCATTCTTCTTTGGGGTGTTCAAATATTTTATGTTGTATTTTATATGGCATTGTAACAATTTGAGTTTGGATACTGTCTACGAGATAATATTGAATTAAAACTCATAGCTTATGTGTTGTCGCATCGCATCTACGCTCAGTTCACGATTAATATAAATGAAGTTTGTATGTGATTTTTATAGTATGATATCTGGCGACAAAAAATGGGTCGTGTGGACCTATTTTGGGGGCGTCACATTTGCACTACAGGCCAAAGGCATACAACTATAATTTAGAAGAGTCAAGTAGAGCAAGATATCTACTATATTTTACGAATTAAAAATGTATAATCAATATTTTATCGTTGAGACTCAGCTTAATAAATAATCCACATCATCGAATCATCCTTGCACTACGGCCAAGGATATTCATGTAATCATCAATGGTCATGATTATACCGAATAATCCCTAGTTATAATCATACCAATAACTGTCCATCAATGCACTACGGGCCAATGAGGACTTTTACCGCATCATCTATAAGATTACGGGTCATGATTATACCGAATGATCCCTGGTCATAATCATACCAATAAACAGTTCATCTATGCACATAAGCCAAAGATACTCATCAATCAATAGTTCATCTTTGTATGTAAGTCAAAGATATACAACTGTAAAACCAATAATCAGCAGTCCATCTTTGCACGTAAGCCAAAGATATACAACTGTAAAACCAATAATCAACGGTTCATCTTTGCACGTAAGCCAAAGATATACAACTGTAAAATCAATATTCAACAGTCCATCTATGCACGTAAGCCAAAGATGACTTTCATCACAATATAAGTGCGAGGATGATGACAATGATATAAGCATTAATCAAACGAAAACAAGGATAAATATTAAAGACTTTAAATTTATCCAAATATTATCAATCACTTAAACTCATAATCTAATATTATTAATATTATAACAATATTTTAATCACTTCTTAAACTTATAAACAATTTATTTCAGCTGTTTACACTTAACCCAATAATGCATTTAATCATTCAAAAATGTCATACTCATAAGATTTCATCACCAATGATCAAATCCCTCATCGAAAATCTGTATATACCCTATATAGGATTCCCAAGCCATAAAATTCTATTTTCTAATTTTTGTTACTTCACATAACATATTTAATTCATTTACTCATAACTAGTTCATTTTCATGAAAAATACCAAAGTTCCAAAAATATTTCTTTTTGGGGATTTAGCAGAATATAGTCTCATATTGAACATATATTTTTCTCGGAATTTTTAAAATTCATTTACTATTTTTCATATGGCCAAAACTGCCGAATATTTACACATTTATCATAAATCGTACTTTTGTCCAAAAAATTCCAAAATTTACAGGGTATACTCTTGTTATATACATGTATTCCCAATAAAAATTTCACCAATTTTGGAGTTAACCACAAAGAGTTATAAGGGTTTACTTTTAAAATAGTTTTTTCCATAAAATTCATAACTCCTAATCTATACATCCAAAAATCGCCATTTTTGGACACAATGTAGAAAACTCAACAAATTATTATTTCAAATTTTTCTAGAATTTTTGGGGGTCAGAAAAAATACGAAACTGCAAATGGATTTTCACTCGTCATGCGGTAATCCACGTAGACAGATCATTTCTACAATTTAATAAGGAATGAATAAAAAGGATCATTCACCCCGCATGCAAAGAATCCACATAGTATGGATATTCTAACATAATAATAAAGAATGGAATAATGTAAGAATTCACCATGCATGCGATAGACCACGTGCAAAAGTTATTCCCAATGTAATAATAAAGAATGGAACTAGGTCATGCAGAATCCGCATGCACCAGGATATTCCAATGTAATAATAAAGAATGGGATAACAACAAAATTCATCAAGCATACGATAGATCGCGTACATACGGTAAAGTTATTCCAACAAAATAATAAAGAATGGAACTGTGTCACTTGCAGAATCCGCATGCATGTGATATTCCAACAAAATAATAAAGAATGGAATAATAGAAGAATTTCACCATGTATGCAAAGATTTGACAGATAGGTTATTCCAACATAATAATAAGGAATGGAATAACAATAGCTCTCTTCATGAATACGAAAGAAATAATATCACTTACCTTAGAAAAAAACTGGATACTGGAATAGTGAGGTAGCAGACTTCTCTTCTTCTTTCTCTCTATAATTTCTCTCTATAATAATTGCTCTATAGCTTTAGTGAATTGATGAGAAATGAAGGAAGAATGAACTTCTATTTATAGAAAAATATAGTTCCGATAATTACACGTTTTGGGGCTCGAAATATTACAGTATAATACCTTCAACTTTTTTTTTATTTTTAATTTAGTCCTGCAAGTATTATCAAACTTGCATCACCTCCCCTAATAGTAAATAATGTGAATTAATAGTACAATCATGTAACTCAATAGTTATAATCATGTGAAAATACGAATTACAGTATAGTACCTCCATCTATACTTCTATTTTTAACTTAGTCATGCAAGTATTAACAATCCTGCACCACCTCCCCTAATAGTACATGAATGTGAATTAATAGTACACACATGTGAACAAATAGTTATAATCATGTGAATTAATAGCAATTAATTGCTCATTTATTCGATTAATTACCCGATTGGTCAATATAACCTCCAGACATCAATTATTATCGAAATAAATATCGATTTCCACTAACACTAACAATCCCAACACAATGGAAATATTTTTCTCAAAAATTTCATTTTTGAAATTTTGAAGTTTGACTTTTTCAAAAAAGTCAACTGTTGACTTTTTTGACCAAAAAGTTAACCCCGACAAATTTTGTGTTTATAGTCTATTTCTACTAATTTCATCGTTCCAGACTCAAATATCACGTCCGCGTCTCCAAATTCAACTCCGAATTCAAATTCGATTTTTAATAACATTTATTCATTATTATAATAATTCACAATATTTAACAACTGTGTCGCTCCTGTGAAAGAGGGGCTTTCGATAAGGATTTCTCCTTATTGCCACAAGCAATTAGGTGACCAAACCTCTCCTCGATGTAACTTCTAGACATTGTCAATATTGCAAATAATAATATGAATAACCTTGTTGTCTCAATTATTGATTTAATAATATAACATATTATGCAGTGATATCGTGACAATAATTGATTCAATAATATGAGAGATATGATGCAACAATTATCGTAATAATAATTGAGTATAACTCGAAGTGACTTCTCACGTAAGCATCAATAATCAATATCGTGCTACTACTGCAACCAATGCCAGACATCGTACTTTTTACTACCTAGGCTATTTTATGACAACTTGCTTACTTTGAAAAAAAAAATCAAATATGACCCTGAACTTTAAACTTTTATCAATTTAACTATTTACCAAAATAGAAAAATTGAATACTTTTATTTCATAAAATTCGGGATCTCACAATCTCCACTCCTTATGAAATTTCGCCCTCGAAATTTGCGTACCTAGTAGTTTGAAGAGATGAGAATACCTTGCTTTCTTTTCGGATTGTACTTTCCCGGTTATTTCCTCTGTATCATGATTTTTCCATTGCTCATCTCCTGTATTTCATATATCATTCTAGAATATACCTTTAAAACAAAGGTTAATTGACATATGACAATTTGTCAACTTATCAAATAAATAATTTCAGCTTAAGTAAGTCACACACTAGCGAAGTATATTACTCGTCTCCCCTCCTAGTTCTAGACTCATATCTCTGCCAGAGACCATATCCCTAAGCTCTGATACCATTTGTGACGCCCCCAAAATAAGTCCACAAGACCCATTCTGAGTCGTCAGATATCACACTATAAAAATCATTTACAAACTTCATTTATACAACTGTTGAACTGTCGTGCAGAATACAACCACAGTTAAACTGTGAGTTTTAATACAAATGTAAGTAACTCTTATGGTTCCTCGACCACAACCTTACAATGGTACTTTACATCAAAGTACAGTCAAAAACTATTTTAGAAATTAAAATCTTTGGAAATGCTCAAGGAAACCTCCGTACATGGGAGGCCATGCGTCAAGGTTATGATAGATATCATATGTCCACAGAATTATCCTTGGTTGACCCAATAGACCCCAAAGAAAAATGAGAAGATTACGATCAAGTTCTTTCCAATGGTGAGTCTTCTCTTGACATATAATTATCTCCACTGTCTGCGATTGAAAATTATATTTCAACCAAACTCCAAGATCATATAGGTAGTGCTCATAGATATACTTAGCAAGTGCATGTGCACAACCCTGTCTTATGATAACACGAGGTTGTATGTCATTAGACATCTTGTATGATAGTGGCAAAACACCCTTCCAAAGTTGGGTTCACCTCACCCTATTCGGTTCACCAAAATTAAATATCAAATGACGATACAATCGACACACTTATCTAAAGTTCTCAATAAAATTATTTCCATACTATTTAGGAGAACCTCAACAACTATAAACCACCATTCTATTCTCTCGTTACCCCCGGGCCGACCCAAACTACACTCTTATTACCCGAAAAGGAATTGTGAAGCAAAAAGGGTGAGCACAACTAGCCCAAAGAAAGAATATCATGACTAAAGATAATTTACATCATCAATAGCCTTCATCAAGAATAAATAAATAGATTTAGAACATATGGTAGATGATAAAACTTTTCAACCATAGTTGCAAATGGAATGAGCAATCCGTTAGAAGAGTCAAATAGACCATCGATCTATTATCTTCTCCATGTTAAAAGTCCACCAATAATGTTTTATCCTGTAACATCAATCAACAATTCCTATCCACAATCATATGAATAACTCATAATCATAATTGTGATTCTAAATTCTTCTTCGCACCTGTGATTTAAGATAATTTTCATCACCTATCTTCACCTGAAACATCAAAAATCATGGTTATACCAAATCACAATTCCTGCCCATAATCATACTAATAAATTCATCTTTACACTACGGCCAAAGATATTCATTAACAATTCATCTTTGCACTACAGGCCAAAGACATACAATTGTAATTTAGAAGAGTCAAGTAGAGCATGATATCTACTATATTTTACGAATTAAAAATGTATAATCAATATTTTATCGCTGAGACTCAGCTTAATAAATAATCCACATCATCGAATCATCCCTGCACTGTGGCCAAGGATATTCATGTAATCATCAATGGTCATGATTATACTGAATAATCCCTAGTTATAATCATACCAATAACTGTCCAGCAATGCACTACGGGCCAATGAGGACTTTAACACATCATCTATAACATTACTGGTCATGATTATACCGAATGATCCCTGGTCATAATCATACCAATAAACAGTTCATCTATGCACATAAGCCAAAGATACTCATCAATCAATAGTTCATCTTTGCACGTAAGTCAAAGATATACAACTGTAAAACCAATAATCAACAGTCCATCGTTGCACGTAAGCCAAAGATATACAACTGTAAAACTAATAATCAACAGTCCATCTATGCACGTAAGCCAAAGATGACTTTCATCACAATATAAGCGTGAAGATGATGACAATGATGTAAAATCCCAAATTTTATGAATAAAGATTTAAATTTCTCGATTTTTTTTTTTGAATATTATGGTGTGGATTTAATATAATGTTATAGTTGTGGGTAATATTTATAAATTTTGCAAAGTATGCAAGTTGTTATATTATATTCGATTGGTAGGGGAATATTCTTTGTGTCGGGGAATATTCGTACGACGACACAATCATTGGTGGATCCCACAACGGAATTATTGTCGGATTGAGAAAACGACAAAAATATTTTTATGAAAATAACGGCGGAAGTTTTACCGTTAACTGTTAAAATACCCGGTGTTAAAAGTACAGGAATACGCGTGGTTGCATAGTAGCACACGGTATTGATTATTGATGCTTACGTGAGAAACACTTAGTTTTGTTCAATTATAGTAATTATTGCATAGTATCTCACGTTATTTGATTCAATTATTGTCGATTCTTAAATTATATATATAAGTTTTGTTTTATTAGTATTATTAATGTAATAAAATAGAAAAGCTTTTTATATAAAACAGAATACTTTTATAAAGTTATTCGTTTTATTAGGCTAATAGTAAAATCTTTTTTATATAAAATAGAATACTTTTATAAAGTTATTCGTTTTATTAGACAATAATTAGAATATATTATATTTTATTATGCATAGTGTTTGCATAGTGCTCGTATAGTGTTTTGCATATTAAAATCTTTTTATATAAAACATAATACTTTTATAAAGTTATTCTATAAATAGAATATATTATATTTTATTATGCATAGTGTTCCATAGTTACTGCGATAGTATTTTGCATAGTAAAATCTTTTTATATAAAATAGAATATTTTTATAAAGTTATTCATTTTATTAGATTATAAATAGAATATATTATATTTTATTTAAAAAATTTGCTTTAAATCGGACCGTCAATTAAAAGTAAATCAATCTGGACTGGATTCATGAATTAGTGACTATGTAGGTCCATTCTTTATAAATGAAGCTCATCCCTTCACTATTTCTTATGAATTCACTTTGAAAAACTCTAGAGAGAAAAACTATATAGAGAAAGAAGAAAAGTATTCTGCTACTTCACTACTTTCTATATCCAGGTTTCTTCTATAAGGTAAAGGGTATTATTTCTTTCGTATTCATGAAGAGAACTTACGTTATTCCATTATTTATTATTTTGTTGGAATAACTTTGTATCGTGGTCTACCCTATACTTGGTGAAATTCTTACATTATTCCATTCTTTATTATTCGTTGGAATATCTTGTTACGTGCATTTACGCCTAGGATTCGTAAAATCTTTTATTATTCTGTTGAATATCGTATGCATGCTTTTACGCTGGGACACGGTTCCGTTATTTATTATTTTGTTGGAATAACTCGTCTATGTGAAGTACCGCATGCATGGTGATTTCGTTGTTATTCCATTCTTTATTATTCTCGTTGGAACATCCCGCCGCTATGTAATTTACTTTGACCGGTTCCATTATTTATTATTCGTTGAATAACTCGCGTACATCAAGTACCGCATGCATGGTGATTTCTGTTGTTATTCCATTCTTTATTATTCTGTTGGAATATCCTATCGGTGCATATTACGCATAACCTGGTTCCATTATTTATTATTCTGTTGGAATAACCTGTCTATGCGAAGTACCGCATGCATGGTGATTTCTTTTGTTATTCCATTCTTTATTATACTTAGTTGATTAAAGTTTTGACTTCTATACTCTATGAAATTAGTGGAATATCCTTGATATTTGTGATTCATCCAGTATCTTTTCATGGAAATATTCTTCTGAGCATTCTTGAATTTTACTCTACAAAGAAGTATCATGTTGACAATTTGGACGTTATTAGTTCCTGAATAATTTAATTCTTGAACTTGTTTTATTGAATTCTTATATCATTGTCATCATCCTCATGTTTATATTTTGTTGAAAGTCATCTGTGGCCTGTAGTGCATAGATGGACTTGGTATGATTATGACCAAGGATTATTCGGAATAATCATGACCGTAATGTTACAAATGATGTGGAAAAAGTCCTCATTGGCCCGTAATGCATTGATGGACAGTTTTTGGTATGATTATGGCTATGGATTCTCTTCGGCCAACAGAGCAAAGATGAATTGTTTTATGGCATGATCAGGACCATTGATGAAAACACGATTATCTTTGGCCCATAGTGCATGGATAATTCGTGGTCGTGATACTAAATAATATCCTTGGCCTGTAGTACAGGGATGATTTGATTGTGTGGATTATTTATTAAGCTGAGTCTCAGCGATAAAAGTGATGAAAAACTTTTTCAATCATAAGAGATAGTTGATTTTATTCTCTACTTGACTCTTTTAATGGATTTCTTGTTCCGTTGCAGTTAAACTTGATGTCTATTGTATTTTATCAATTTAACATTGTTGAAGACTAATGATAATTTATTTTGCATTATCTTAGTCATAATATTTCTTACTGGGCTAGTTGAGCTCACCCTTTCCTTCACTATTCTCTTCAGAAAATGAGAATATAGCTGGGACGAGTCGGGGAACGGATTGACAGTCCAGATGATACCATTAGTAGTCCTCACTATTCTGTTAAATAGTGTGACAATAAATGTAATGAGGACTTATTCTGAGAGTGGATGTTGTCTAGAAGACAATATTTGTATTAAAACTCACAGCTTTCATGTTGTATATTAAAGATTGTATTTGTATTCTGTACCATGTATTTGGCGACTCAAGATGGGTGATGTATACCTATTTTTGGGGGCGTCACAGTTGGTATCAAATCTTAGGGATATGATCCCTGGTTGAGATGTGAGGCAAGAACTAGGAGGGGAGAGACGGGGAATTCCTTCGCTAGTATAACCTACCTATGTTTATTTGGTATTTAATTGGTCGGTCAGAGTATAGGGATAATATGTGATATGTTAATTAACCCTTGTTTTGTGGCAGTATTTGAAAATGGCATCCGAGAATGTTGAGAACATCAATGGAGCACAGGAGACCATTGAGTCTCCACAGATCAATAACCAGGACAATGTGCATCAGGAAGGCGACAATCCTCAAGTAAACAACAACACTGACCAAATGATGAACGATGGAATGTTTAGAGGCTTTATGCAATTCATGCAACAACGGGTAAGAGAGACTCCTGTTCAAAATATAAGTGGAAATAATGGCAACCCACGGTCGGTCACCGCTAAGCAATTCAAGGAGCTGGGACCACCGGAGTTTTTGGGAAAGCCAGAACCACTTAAGGCGGAGATGTGGTTAAAGCAGATCACCAAGATATTTGATGTCTTGGAATGCTCAGAGGAGCAAAAGGTTCCCTTTGCCACCTTTATGTTGCATGAAGAGGCGATTCTTTGGTGGGAATCAGAAACGTACTCCAGATCGACGACTCAAGATGTCTTGGGAGAAGTTCCAAGAGTCATTCAACGACAAGTACTTTCCCAAAAGTATTCGTCACATGAAGGAGGTGGAGTTCATCAAGCTGGAGCAAAATAATATGACTGTGTCGCAGTACGAGGCTAAGTTTGCCGAGTTGTCTCGATTTGTATCCCATTTGGTCGATAATGAGGAGCGAATGACGCGAATGTTTCTAAGAGGTTTAAAACCCAATATACGTCAATACCTCATTTCTCACAAACTTTTTTTATATTCAGATGTTGTGCATAGGGCTCAGTTATTGGAGCGCGATAATGAGTTAGCACAACCAAAAGGCAAAGACCAACAACAAGATAATAATCGTACCGGTGGCAACGGTCATCAGGACAATGATAACCACCGTGGGGGAAATTATCATGCCAAGAATGGTAACCACTTCGGTGGTAATCATGGCCAAGATAATAGGAGTGGAAATTTCAAGAAGAGGAGGTTCAATAATGATGGAAAGACAGCAGCATCAGCACCCATTTCAAAGGAAGAAAAACGACCACCGGTAGTATGTTTCAAATGTGGATAGGAGGAACACATCCGTCCAAATTGTACGCAACAATCCAAAGCGTGTTTTAATTGCGGAAGAAAAGGTCACCTAGCTCGATTTTGTCGTATGGTAAAGTCAAGTCCAGCTGGGATGGTGATGCCAAAGGATGTCCCAGACAAGCCAAAGCCGGTAGTTTAAGAGAGAGCATTTTTTTTTCGTGACGAGGAACCTAAATAAAATTATCATGGGTAAGTTAATCATAAACTCTTACGAAGTCTATACCGTGTTAGATACCGATTCTACTCACTCTTTCATTCCACTTAGTTGTGTTCAATGTTTGAATTTAACTCTGGAGAAGTTAGACTTTGATTTATCTATTGAAACTCAGTTGGGAGAAACCTTTGTTACCTCCACTATTTATAAATCTTGTTTGAATCAAATCAACACTTTCACGTTACCTGTCGATCTTATCTCTTTGAAAATTCTTGCCTTTGATGTGATTTTAGGAATCGATTGGTTAACTATTCATCATGCTTTTAATAAGGTTGTTAGCTTTCATATTCCTAACCAACCTATTATGCGAATTCAAGCAACCAAACCACTAAAGTTAATCATTGTTATATCAAGCCATAAGTAAAGAGCCCTGATCCTTTCGTTGTTGACTTCCTTATGTGGAATGCACCGAAGCCAAACTTTCTGTAGGTGACGTCGTGAATGACGATGGCAAGTTAATAGGTATTAATGCGACGTACTATCCAAGTCTTGGATGAGAGTAACAGTTTTGAATGATATTTCTATCGTTAATAAATTTCCTGACGTATTCTTGAAGACTTCTTGGCCTACCCCAAAGCGTGAAATCGAATTTTGTACTGACCCCAGTACAAAACCCCATTTCTAAAACCCTTAAATATTTCTTCAACCAAAACGAACGTAACATGCACCAAAGACGTTGACTCGAGCTGTTGAAGATTATGATCGTACCATTCAATACCATTGTGGACAAGCGAACGTGGTAGCTGACGCGTTGAGTAGAAGATCGTATGCATTTATGAGTGCGAATATACGAACCCGCGTGAAGATAACGACTATACGATTAGAATCGACTTTAATTGATAAAGTTAAAGTCGCTCAAGCTACATACTTAGAGCTGATGAATATGAAGAAGAATGCGTTATCTTAACCCTCGATTTAATTGGCCCATTTGAAATCCTCGATCAAGTAGGAACTGTGGCTTATAGACTCATTTTACCGCCAAGTATGTCGCGTGTTCATAACGATTTTTCACGTATCGATGTTACGTAAATATATGGATGACCCGAACCACATTATTGATTTAGAATCGAACGAGATAGCGGATAATTTAACGTATGAAGATGTACCTGTTAAAATCTTGGAATGTATTCTACGCTTAAAGGTTATACCTCGAGAGTTAGAATCAGACAAAGTGTCCTCATCTGTTCGGCATACCACGTACGTACGTAAATTTCAAGGGCAAAATTTCATAAGGAGGGGAGATTGTATGTAAGACCCCAACTTTTTGAATAAAAATGAATTTTCTATAATTATCATTTTTGAATATTATGATATAATGTTATAGTTGTGGGTAATAATTATAAATTCTGCAAAGTAGGCAAGTTATTATATTATATTCGATTGGTCGGGGAATATTCGTACAATGGCGCAATCATTAGTGGACCCCACAACAGAATTATTGTCGGATTGAGAAAATGACAAAAATATTTTATGAAAATAACGGCGGGAGTTTTACCGTTGATTCTGTTGAACTACTCGGTAGTAAAAGTATAGTAATACGCATGGTTGCATAGTAGCACACGGTATTGATTATTGATGCTTACGTGAGAAGTCATTCAGTTTTATTCAATTATTGCTATAGTAATTATTGCATAGTATCTCACGTTATTTGATTCAATTATTGTCGATATTTATTATATTGTTAAAATCAATAATTGAGACGACAAAGTTATTAATATTATTATTTGCAATATAAACGATGTCTAGAAGTTCTGTCAAGGAGAGGTTTGGTCACCTAATTGCGCGCTAATAGGGAGAAATCCTTATTGGAAAGCCCCCTCTTTCATGGGAACGACCTGATCGATTAATATTGTGAATTATAATATTGATGATAAATGTTGTTAAAAATATTGAGGGTATTAATATATATAAGTTTGTAATGTGTGTGGTGGGTATATATATATATATATATATATATATATATATATATATATATATATATAATATTGTGTGTGTGAGTGGAAAATGGTGGAAAAGTAGAATTTTGGTGGAAAAGTGGAATTGGTGGATTGAGTATTAGTAATATATATATGTTATGTATATGTTTGAAAAGTGGTAAGAAGGTGGGAAATTGATGTGGAATACGGAGGGAGGAAAAAAAAATCCAAGTGGTGTATATAATATATATATATATATATATATAATGATAGCATGTGTTTATATATATATTATATTTTATTTTGTTGCTTTGTTTTTATTGGATGATGGTTTGAATTTAAGCATCTGTAAGTCTCAAAGTTTTCCTCCATGAATTACGCAACGATTGCATCCGTGGCTGCTATATTTTCGTCCATAAAATTATCATTCGATGCACCAGTAAACTGATGTTATATATATATATATATATATATATATAATATATATATATTATATTTTATATAAAAGATTTTGCTTTAAATATGGACCGTCCGATTCAAGTAAATCAATCTGGACCGTTCATAGGTTGATTACTATTCATTCCATTCTTCTATAAATAGAAGCTCATTCCTTCATTATTTCTTACGAATTCACTGAACTCTAGAGAGAGAAATTATAGAGAGAAAGAAGAAGAGTTTTCTATTACTTCACTACTCTAATATCAAGTATTATTTTACGGTAAGGGATATTATTCTTTTGTATTCAAGAAGAGAACTTGTTTTATTCCATTTCTTTATTGTTCTTGGAATAACTTGTATACAGGCTACCCTATACTTGGTGACATTCTTCTATTATTACTCTTTTTATTATTCTCATTGGAACATCCTCGCTCATGCATGTGTTTTACAGGACTGGTTAAAATCTTTATTATTATTCTGTTGGAATATTCTGTTTGTGTGTTTACACCGGACCTGTATTATTCCGCATTCATTATTCTGTTGGAATATCCTGTCTGTGTGTTTTACACCGGACCTGGTTCCATTACTAATTATTCTATTGGAACATCCTGCCGGTGTGAATTTCACCTGACCTGGTTTCGTTATTATTATTCTGTTGGAATAACCTGTCTATGCGAAGTACCGCATGCATGGTGATTTCTTTTGTTATTCCATTCGTTATTATACTCAGTTGGTTAAAATTTTGACTTCTATACTCCATGAAATTAGTGAAATATCCTTGATATTTGCGCTTCATCCAGTATTTTTCATGGAAATATTCTTCTGAGCATTCTTGAATTTTACTCTACAAAGCAGTATCACGTTGACAATTTGGACGTTATTAGTTCCTGAATAACTTAATTCTTGAACTTGTTTTATTGAATTCTTATATCATTGTCATCATCCTCATGTTTATATTTTTAAAGTCATTTATGGCCTGTAGAGCATGGATGGACTTGGTATGATTATGACCAGGGATTATTCGGTTTAATCATGACCGTAATGTTACAAATGATGTGGTAAAAGTCCTCATTGGCCGTAGTGCATTGTTGGACAGTTGTTGGCATGATAATGACCATTGATGAATACACAAATATCCTTGGCCTGTAGTGCATGGAATTTGTGGTCGTGACCCTAATGAATATCATTGGTCGTAGTGCAGGGATGATGTGGATTATTTATTTTAGTTGAGTCTCAAATGATAAAAGTGATGAAAAACCTTTAAATCATAAAAGATAGTAGATTTTATTCTCTACTTGACTCTTTTAATGGATTGCTTGTTCTACTATGATTAAACTTGATGTCTATTGTATTTTATCGGTTTAACATTGTTGAAGACTAACGATAATTTATTCTCGCATTATCTTAGTCATAATATTTCTTACTAGGCTAGTTGAGCTCACCTTTCTTTCACATTCTCTTCTGTGAAATGAGAGCGTGAATCGGGACGAGTCGGAAAAGGAGTGATGGTGCGGATGATAGTATTAGCTAGTAGTCCTCACTATTCTCGTTAAATAGTGTGACAATAAATGTAATGAGGACCTATTCTGAGAATGGATATTGTCTAGAAGACAATATTTGTATTTAAACTCACAGCATATGTTTTGTCGTATTTTTCACGACTGCTGTATTATTAGTTTGTATTTGAATTTTGTACCATGTATTTGGCGACTAAACATGGGTGGTGTATACCTATTTTGGGGGCGTCACATTGTAAAATCCCAAATTTTACGAATAAAGATTTAAATTTCTCGATTTTTTTTTTGAATATTATGGTGTGGATTTAATATAATGTTATAGTTGTGGGTAATATTTATAAATTTTGCAAAGTATGCAAGTTGTTATATTATATTCGATTGGTCGAGGAATATTCTTTGTGTCGGGGAATATTCGTACGACGACACAATCATTGGTGGATCCCATAACGGAATTATTGTCGGATTGAGAAAATGACAAAAATATTTTTATGAAAATAACGGCGAAAGTTTTACCGTTAACTATTGAAACACCTGGTATTAAAAGTACAGGAATACGCGTGGTTGTATAGTAGCACACGGTATTGATTATTGATGCTTACGTGAGAAACACTCAGTTTTGTTCAATTATTGCTATAGTAATTGTTGCATAGTATCTCACGTTATTTGATTCAATTATTGTCGATTCTTATATTATATATATAAGTTTTGTTTTATTAGTATTATTAATGTAATAAAACAGAAAAGCTTTTTATATAAAATAGAATACTTTTATAAAGTTATTCATTTTATTAGACAATAATTAGATTATATTATATTTTATTATGCATAGTGTTTGCATAGTGTCTGCATAGTATTTTGCATATTAAATCTTTTTTATATAAAATGAATACTTTTTATAAAGTTATTCTATAAATAGAATATATTATATTTTATTATGTATAGTGTTGCATAGTGCCTGCATAGTATTTTGCATAGTAAAATCTTTTTATATAAAATAGAATACTTTTATAAAGTTATTCGTTTTATTAGATTATAAATAGAATATATTATATTTTATTTAAAAAATTTTGCTTTAAATCTGGACCGTCGATTAAAAGTAAATCAATCTGGACCGTTCATGAATTAGTTACCATGCAATCCATTCTTCTATAAATAGAAGTTCATTCCTTTATTATTTCTTACGAATTCACTGAAACTCTAGAGAGATAAACTATAGAGAGAAAGAAGAAAAGTATTCTGCTACTTCACTACTTCTATATCCAGTTTCTTTTATAAGGTAAGGGGTATTATTTCTTTCGTATTCATGAAGAGAACTTCTGTTATTCCATTATTTATTATTCTGTTGGAATAACCTGTATACGTGGTCTACCCTATACTTGGTGAAATTCTTCTGTTATTCCATTCTTTATTATTCTGTTGGAATATCCTGTCTGTGCGTTTACGCCAGACCTGGTTCCGTCTTTATTATTCTGTTGGAATATCCTGTTTGTGCATTTTACGTCGGACCTGGTTCCGTTATTTATTATTTTGTTGGAATAACCTGTCTATGTGAAGTACCGCATGCATGGTGATTTCTGTTGTTATTACATTCTTTATTATTCTGTTGGAACATCCCACGTGCATGTAATTTACTTTGACACCGGTTCCGTTATTTATTATTCTATTGGAATAACCTGTCTATGCGAAGTACCGCATGCATGGTGATTTATGTTGTTATTCCATTCTTTATTATTCTGTTGGAATATCCTGTCGGTGCGTATTACGCATGACCTGGTTCCATTATTTATTATTATGTTGGAATAACCTGTCTATGCGAAGTACCGCATACATGGTGATTTCTTTTGTTATTCCATTCTTTATTATACTTAGTTGATTAAAGTTTTGACTTCTATACTCCATGAAATTAGTGGAATATCCTTGATATTTGCGCTTCATCCAGTATCTTTTCATGGAAATATTCTTCTGAGCATTCTTGAATTTTACTTTATAAAGAAGTATCATGTTGACAATTTGGACGTTATTAGTTCCTGAATAATTTAATTCTTGAACTTGTTTTATTGAATTCTTATATCATTGTCATCATCCTCATGTTTATATTTTGTTGAAAGTCATATGTGGCCTGTAGTGCATAGATGGACTTGGTATGATTATGACCAGGGATTATTCGGTATAATCATGACCGTAATGTTACAAATGATGTGGAAAAAGTCCTCATTGGCCCGTAGTGCATTGATGGACAGTTTTTGGTATGATTATGGCTATGGATTCTCTTCGGCCAAGGGAGCAAAGGTGAATTATTTTATGGCATGATCAGGACCGTTGATGAAAACACGATTATCTTTGGCCCGTAGTGCATGGATAATTCGTGGTCGTGATACTAAATAATATCCTAGGCCTGTAGTGCAGGGATGATTTGATTATGTGGATTATTTATTAAGCTGAGTCTCAGCGATAAAAGTGTTGAAAAACTTTTTAAATCATAAAAGATAGTTGATTTTATTCTCTACTTGACTATTTTAATGGATTTCTTGTTCCGCTGCAGTTAAACTTGATGTCTATTTTATTTTATCAGTTTAACATTGTTGAAGACTAATGATAATTTATTCTGCATTATCTTAGTTATAATATTTCTTACTAGGCTAGTTGAGCTCACCCTTTCCTTCATTATTCTCTTCGTGAAATGAGAATATAGGCCGGGATTTAGTCGGGAACGGATTGGATGATCCAGATGATACCATTAGTAGTCCTCACTATTCTGTTAAATAGTGTGACAATAAATATAATGAGGACTTATTCTGAGAGTGGATATTATCTAGAAGATAATATTTGTATTAAAACTCACAGCTCTCTTGTTGTATATTAAAGATTGTATTTATATTCTGTACCATGTATCTGGCGACTCAAGATGGGTGATGTATACCTATTTTTGGGGGCGTTACAATGATATAAGCATTAATCAAACGTAAACAAGGAAAAATATTAAAGACTTTAAATTTATCCAAATATTATCAATCACTTAATAAACTTATAATCTAATATTATTAATATTATAACAATATTTTAATCATTTCTTAAACTTATAAACAATTTATTTCAATTATTTACACTTTACCAAATAATGCATTTAATCATTCAAAAATGTCATACTCATAAGATTTCATCACCAATGATCAAATCCCTCATCGAAAATCTGTATATACCCTATATAGGATTCCCAAGCCATAAAATCCTATTTTCTAATTTGTTACTTCACATAACATATTTAATTCATTTACTCATAACTAGTTCATTTTCATGAAAAATACCAAATCAGTTCCAAAACTATTTCTTTTCTGGGTTTTAGTAGAATATAGTCCCATATTGAACATATATTTTTCTCAAAATTTTTAAAATTCATTTACTATTTTTCATATGTCCAAAACTGTCGAATATTTAGACATTTATCATAAATCATACTTTTGTCCAAAAATTCTGAAATTTACAGGGTATACTCCTGTTATATACATGTACTCTCAATAAAAATTTCACCAATTTTGGAGTTAACCACAAGGAGTTATAAGGGTTTACTTTTAAAATAGTTTTTTCCCATAAAATTCATAACTCCTAATCTATACATCCAAAAATTGCCATTTTTGGACACAATCTAGAAAACTCAACAAATCATCATTTCAAATTTTTCCAGAATTTTTGAGGGTCAGAAAAATTACTAAACTGCAAATGGATTTTCACCCGCCATGCGGTAATCCACGTAGACAAATCATTTCTACAATTTAATAAGGAATGGATACAAAGGATCATTCACCATGCATGCGATAATTCACATAGAAAGATTATTCCAATAGAATAATAAAGAATGGAATAACAGAAGAATTCACCATGCATGCGATAGACCACATGTATGATGAGTTATTCCCAATGAGAATAATAAAGAATGGAACCAGTCATACGTAATCGCATACAGCATGTGATATTCCAAATGT
Organism: Panax ginseng; assembly: GCA_020205605.1. Taxonomy (NCBI): domain Eukaryota; kingdom Viridiplantae; phylum Streptophyta; class Magnoliopsida; order Apiales; family Araliaceae; genus Panax; species Panax ginseng. The sequence goes on from CM035128.1 coordinate 163,455,931, forward strand.
AATAATAAAGAATGGAATAACAACAAAATTCACCGGGCATGTGATAGGCGCATGCAGACGAGTTATTCCAAATGTAATAATAAAGAATGGAACTAGGTCATGCGTAATCCGCATACAGACAGGATATTCCAATGTAATAATAAAGAATGGAATAATAGAAGAATTTCACTATGTATGCAAGATTTGCAGATAGACAAAGTTATTCCAACATAATAATAAGGAATGGAATAACAATAGCTCTCTTCATGAATACGAAAGAAATAATACTCATTACCTTGGAAAAAAACTGGATACTGGAATAGTGAGGTAGCAGACTTCTCTTCTTCTTTCTCTCTATAATTTCTCTCTATAATAATTGCTCTATAGCTTTAGTGAATTGGTGAGAAATGAAGGAAGAATGAGCTTCTATTTATAGGAAAATATAGTTTCGATAATTACATGTTTTGTGGCTCAAAATATTATAGTATAATACCTTCCTCTTTTTCTTCATTTTTAATTTAGTCATGCAAGTATTATCAAACTTTCACCACCTCCCCTAATAGTAAATAATGTGAATCAATAGTTCAATCATGTGAATCAATAGTTATAATCATGTAAAAATACAAATTACAATATAGTACCTTCAACTATACCTCCATTTTTAACTTAGTCATACAAGTATTATCAATCTTGCACCAACTCCCCTAATAGTAAATCATGTGAATCAATAGTACACACATGTGAACATATAGTTATAAGCATGTGAATTAATAGCATTTAATTGCTCATTTATTTGATTAATTACCCGATTGGTCAATATAACCTCCAGACATCAATTATTATTGAAATAAATGTCGATTTCCACTAACACTAATAATCCCAACACAATGGAAATATTTTTCTCAAAAATTTCAACTGTTGAAGTTTGACAGTTTTAAAAAATGTCAATTATACTACAACACAATGTCGATTTCCACTAACACTAATAAATGTCAATTATTATTGAAGTTTGACTTTTTTTCAAAAAAGTCAACTATTGACTTTTTTGACCAAAAAGTCAACCCCGACATTGTGTTGTAGTATAATCAACATTTTTGTGTTTATAGTCTATTTCTACTAATTTCATCGTTCAGTACTCAAATATCGCGTCCGCGTCTCCAAATTCAACTCTGAAGTCAAATTTAATTTTTAATAACATTTATTCATTATTATTATAATTCGCAATATTTAACAACCAGGTCGTTCCCAGGAAAGAGGGGGCTTTTCGATAAGGATTTCTCCTTATTGGCGCGTAATTAGGTGACCAAACCTCTCATTGACAGAACTTCTAGACATTGTCAATGTTACAAATAATAATATGAATAACCTTGTCGTCTCAATTATTGATTTAATAATATAACATATTATGCAGATGATACTGTGACAATAATTGAATCAATAATATGAGAGATATGATGCAGCAATTACTGCAACAATAATTGAGTAAAACTGAGTGACTTCTCACGTAAGCATCAATATTCAATAATGTGTGCTACTATGTAACCACGCGTATTACTGTACTTTTACTACCGGTTATTTTATGACAACTTGCTTAATTTGAAAAAAAAATTCTAATATGACCCTTAATTTTAAACTTTTATCAATTTAACTATTTACCAAAATAGAAAAATTGAATACTTTTATTTCATAAAATTCGGGATCTCACAATAATATTCTTTACTGGGCTAGTTGAGCTCACCATTTGCTTTACTTGTTCTCTTCAAGAAATGAGAATATATAGCTGGGACTAGTCGGGGAATGGAGTGATGGTCCGAGATGGTGGCTATAGTAGTCCTCACTATTTTATAAAATAGTGTGATAATAATAATAATAATAAGGACTCCATTTGAGTTTGGATATTGTCTATGAGACAATATTCGTGTTTAAACTCTCAGCTTATGTATTGTCGTATTTTACACGACAATTATATAATTAAGTTTGTATTTGAATTTTGTACCATGTATTTGGCGACTCATAATGGGTGATATATACCTATTTTGGAGGCGTCACATTTGACCACTTATATCTTGTAATATTTGAATCTAATAGACATGTTTTCTCTTCCAGATTACTAACCTTATGTAATACTACAACTATCATACAATTAACGGACCTAGATATTGACATACAAGAATCTATAGGCTCTGACATTAGATTGTCAGATCTATTTTTCCAGATTTTCCAGATTGCTTAAAACATGATTTTGATGCATCTATATGTTATAAAAACATGATCTATCAACATAAAATACTTACTAACATGTTATTACACATATTTAAACAACAGATCTAACATAACATCAAAGATCTAGGTTAAAATTAGTGTTTGCACATTTCTTGAGTGATTTTGATTTCTGGCTTCTGATTCTGATCTTGCTATCACCAGGGCTTGTATAGTATGATATATGAGTGTATAGGCTTAAAAATTTCATGGGTTTGGCTTGAGTTAGGGCTGCTTATTTATAAAATTGAGCAATTAGGGTTTTTGGTCATTTTCCACCTACTTACTCCTTTAATATCTGATCTTGTTAACTTGTGCTGCTTGGGGGATGATACCGGGTCATGTGCTACCTTGGAACTTGCTATGGTGACTTGCAACCTACTTGTGAGCTAGTTTACCAACTTTAGTAGCTTAATTATGCCCCAATCCTCCTTAATCTTGATTAGGGTTTTGGTTTTTATTATTAGGGTTACTTAATGATATTTATTAACACCTAATTGAAGTTTTATAATCATGGTTAGGGTTTAGAATAACCTAACTAAGGTTAAATCTAACTAATTAGGGTTAAAGATTTAAAATTAGGGTTAGGATTTGTAAATCTAGGGTTAGGGTTTCCTGATTTAGATATTAGGGTTCCTAACTTAGGTTTTTACATAAATCCAACTAAGTACGACAAAGCGTTTTATCAGTGTAAGCACGACAAAGCAGCTTGTCAAAATACATATACTGAAAAGTTCATTTTCAGAAGAAAAATTTTAAGCACGACGTGTCAAGCACGTCAGCTTTAGGAAAAAAACTTATTTGACCTAGTTCTGTAACAGAGTATATAATAACACAACACACATTCAAAACGGAGAGATTTTATTTAATAATATTGAATTTACATAAAGGTTTTGGGGTTTCACAACGACATTACAAAATTTTCAATTTGCACAACCATATAAAAAGATACAAAAAGAGATACATATTCAAAATGGTGCCAAAACATAAATTATCTCTCAACGTAGTATAGAATAAAATATAATATTAAATACAGTATAACAAATACACTAAATAGATACATGGAAGAATTCATTCCAGATCAATATCACTAAGACATGATTTTTGGAAGTTTAATCAATATCAACCAACAAAGTATCACATTCAAGCACATCTAATCAAACAAATTACTATATTACAAACAAAGTTTAGAATTATATATTACTCGTATATTGGTCAACCCATAAAACCAATCATTAAATATATGTAAATTATTTTATATATTATAAATTATATAATATGTATGTATACATACATATGTATATTACATATATAATATAATATATAATATACTACATATACTTGTATAAATACATATGTATATTATATATATAATATAATATAATATAATATAATATATATGTATATGTATATATATTTCCTAAATACTTAAGACCTATAAAGTTAGTCTCTTACGCCTATACCTACTTACCTCTCTCTTTTCCAACTCAAATCTATCGCAAAATCTAATTCTACAACATTCGTACTACTTCCCACCTTTCTCCAATAAGGTTGCTACACTTGTCAAACCTGTGTTTTAAAACAAAAAATTAAGTTAAAAATAAGAATAAAAAAGAAAATATACCAAACAACAATTTCTAAATTAAGCAGGTCTGCTAATAGTCAATATAACCTGCAAAATATTTTGAAAATCTTGTTAGTTATTAAAAAAATATTAGTGCAATATCATTTAAACATATCAAACAACAATTTCTAATTTCAATAATTACCTTTGATGTCCAAATTTGTTCGTGGTTACAAATATCACTATTGATCTAATTTCAAGAAGCTAAATCTCCTATATTGTACCCATCTTCTGCTTACATAGTTGTGAGCTGTATTTGATACAAAAATTCTTTCAACATTTCCAAGCCACACTCAATGCCTTACATTTATAGTACTACATTACAAAATTTTCGTTTAACACAACCATATAAAAACATACAAAAATATATACATAATCAAAATGGTTTCCAAGCGTAAAATTATCTCTCAACAAAAATATAAAATAAAATAGAATATTAAATACAGTATAACAAACACATTAAATGGATACACGAAAGAATTCATTCAAGATCAATATCACTAAGACATGATTTTTGGTAGTTTAATCAATAACAACCAACGAAGTATCACATTCAAGCAGATCTAATCAAACAAATTACTATATTCCAAACAAAGTTTAGATTACTCGTATATTGGTTAACCCATAAAACCAATCATTAAATATATGTATGTATACATACATATGTATATTACGTATATAATATAATATATAATATACTACATATATAGATATACTTGTATAAATACATATCTATATTACATATATAATATAATATAAAATAAAATTATATATATATATATATATTTCCTAAATATTTAGGACTTATAAAATTAGTCTCCTACGCTTATACCTACTTACCCCTCTCTTTCCCTCCTCAAATCTATCACAAAATCTAAATCCTATAACATTCGTACTACTTCCCACCTTTCTCCAATAAGGTTGCTACTCTTATCAAACTTGTGTTGTAAAACAGAAAATTAAGTTAAAAAATAAGAATAAAAATGAAAATATAACAATAAATAGTACCTCTTGTTCTACAAGAAGTACAGAGTTCTAAATTGAGCAAGTTTGCTAAGAATCAGTATAACCTGCAAAATATTTTGAAAATCTAGTTAGTTATAAAAATAACATTAGTACAATATCATTTAAATGTATCAAACAATAATTTCTAATTTCAATAATTACCTCTGATGTCGAAATTTGTTCATGGTTACAAATACCACTATTGATCTATTTCAAGAAGCTGAATCTCCTATATTGTACCCAACTTCTGTTTACATAGTTGTGAGTTGTATACATTACAAAAATTCACTCAACCTTTCCAAGCAACACTCTATGTCTTACATTTATAGTACTACATTACAAAATTTTTACTTGGCAAAACCATATAAAAACTTACAAAAAGATATCAATACATATTTAAAATGGTGCCCAAGCGTAAAATTATCCATCAACAAAAGTATAGATTATTAAATACATTATAAGAAATACACTAAATAGATACACGAAGATATGGTTTTTGGTAGTGTAATCAATAACAACCAATGAAGTATCACATTCAAACTGTAAGACCCCGAATTTTATGAAATGAAAGTATTCAATTTTTTTATAATTATTATTTTATTTCGTAAATGGTTAAATTGATAAAAGGTTAAAGTTAAGGGTGATATGTGAAAATTTTTGCAAAGTAAGCAAGTTGTTATAAAATATTCTTTTTGTCAGAAAATATTCGTACGACGGCATAATCATTGGTGGACCCCACAACGAAAGTATTATCGTAGTTAGAAAACGACAAAATTATCTTTTTATAAAAATAACGGCGAAAGTGTTACCGTTAAAACTGTTGAACTACCCAGTAGTAAAAGTACAGTAATACGTGTGGTTGCATAGTAGCACACTGTATTGATTATTGATCCTTACGTAATAAGTCACTCAGTTATACTCAATTATTGCTACAGTATTTGCTGCATCATAACTCTCATATTATTGATTCAATTATTATCACAGTATCATCTGCATAATATGTTATATTATTAAATCAACAATTGAAACTTCAAAGTTATTCATATTATTATTTGCAATATTGACAATGTCTAGAAGTTCTATCAAGGAGAGGTTTGGTCACCTAATTGCGCGCCAATAAGGAGAAATCCTTATCGGAAAGCCCCCTCTTTCCTGGGAACGACCTGGTTGTTAAATATGGTGAATTATAATATTAATGATGAATAAGTTTGTGTTGATTAAAGATGAAATTGATAATTCCATTGTGTGGGAATTATTAGTGTTAGTGAAAATTGACATTTATTTCGATAATAATTAATGTCTGAAGGTTATATTGACCAATCGGGTAATTAATCGGATAAATGAGCAATTAAATGCTATTAATTCACATGCTTATAACTATATGTTCACATGTGTGTACTATTGATTCACATGATTTACTATTAGGGGAGTTGGTGCAAGATTGATAATACTTGTATGACTAAGTTAAAAATGGAGGTATAGTTGAAGGTACTATATTGTAATTTGTATTTTTACATGATTATAACTATTGATTCACATGATTGAACTATTGATTCACATTATTTACTATTAGGGGAGGTGGTGAAAGTTTGATAATACTTGCAAGACTAAATTAAAAATAAAAAAAAAAGTTGAAGGTATTATACTGTAATATTTTGAGCCCCAAAATGTGCAATTATCGAAACTATATTTTCCTATAAATAGAAGCTCATTCTTCCTTCATTTCTCACCAATTCACTAAAGCTATAGAGCAATTATTATAGAGAGAAATTATAGAGAGAAAGAAGAAGAGAAGTCTCAACACCTCACTATTCCAAAGATCCAAACTTCTTCTAAGGTAAGGAGTATTATTCTTTCGTATTCATGAAGAGAGTTATTTTCTTTCAATACTCGTAAGGGTTGTTATTCCATTCTTTATTATTATGTTGGAATAACTCTGCCATCTGAAGAACCGCATACATGGTGAAATTCTTCCGTTATTCTATTCTTTATTATTCTGTTGGAATAACCTCTCTGTGCGGTCAATCGCATGCCTGGTGAATTCTGTTGTTATTCCATTCTTTATTATTCTGTTGGAATATCTTGTCTGTGCAGATTAGGCATGATCTGGTTCCATTCTTTATTATTCTGTTGGAATATCCTGTTTGTGCGGATTATGCATAACCTGGTTCCATTCTTTATTATTCTGTTGGGAATAACCTGTATGTGTAGTCTATCGCATGCATGGCGAATTCTTCTGTTATTCCATTTTTTATTATTCTGTTGGAATAACCTGTCTATGTGGATTACAGCATGCATGGTGAATGATCCTTTGTATTTATTCTTTATTAAATTGTGGAAATGATCTGTCTACGTGGATTACCGTATGACGGGTGAAAATCTATTTGCAGTTTCGTATATTCTATTATACTCATCTGGGATATCATTTCTTTTGTACTCGTCATGAAATATCATTTTTTTTATATTTTTCCGTTACGAGTTACTATTCACGGGTTACTATTCACCCAGTTACTCTTCACTCTAGTATTATTCACCCGGGTATTCGAGGCACTTTTCGTGTCGGAGTACTATTCACGAATTACTATTCACCCGATTACTATTCACTCTAGTATCATTCATTTGGGTATTTAGGTACTTTTCATGTTCAAGGGTACTATTCATTTGAGTACTATTCTGAAGTACTATTCACGAAAGTACTATTTACCCGAAAAATATATTTCTTTTCTCGTCAAATTATTTTTGGTACATGAATATTATTCTTGAATTTTACTCTACAAAGCAAGTATCATGTTGACAATTTGGATATTTTTAAACTCTGGATAAATTTAAAGTCTTTAATATTTATCCTTGATTTCGTTGGATTTGATTTCGTTGGATTATTGCTTATATCATTGTCATCATGCTCATGCTTATATTGTGCTGAAAGTCATCTTTGGCTTACGTGCATAGATGGACTTTGTATGATTATGATCAGGGATTATTCGGTATAATCATGACCATAATGTGATGAATGATGTGGTAAAAGTCCTCATTGGCCTGTAGTTCATTGATGGACAGTTGTTGGTATGATTATGACTAGGGATTATTCGGTATAATCATGACCATTGATGATTACATGAATATCCTTGGCCGTAGTGTGAGGATGATTCGATTTTATTTATTAATTCGAGTCTCAAATGATAAAGTTGATGAAAAACTTTTTAAATCATAAAAGATAGTAGATTTTATGCTCTACTTGACTCTTCTAATGGATTGCTTATTTCCGCTGCAGTTGTTGATCTAAAACTTGTTATCTATTGTATTCTATCAGTTGTTATACTGTTGAAGGCTAAGGATAATTTATTCTACATTATCTTAGTCATAATATTTCTTACTGGGCTAGTTGAGCTCACCCTTTCTTTCATTGTTCTCTTCAGGAAATGAGAATATAGCTGGGACGAGTCGGGAAATGGAGTGATGGTCCAGGATAAATGGCTTTAGTAGTCCTCACTATTTTACGGAATAATGTGATAATAATTATAATGAGGACACCATTGAGTGTGGATATTGTCTAGATGACAATATTCTTGTTTAAACTCTCAGCTGTGTTTTGTCGTATTTTACACGACTGTTGTATAATTAAGTTGTATTTGAATTTATGTACCATGTATCTGGTGACTCAAGATGGGTGATGTATACCTATTTTTGGGGCGTTACAGTTGGTATCAAAGCTTAGGGATATGATCCCTGATTGAGATGTGAGACAAGAACTAATTCCTTCGCTAGTATGACCTACCTAAGTTTATTTGGTATTTAATTGGTCAGTCAGAGTATAGGGATAATATGTGATATTTTAATTAACCCTTATTTTGTGACAGTGTTTGAGAATGACATCTGAAAATGTTGAGATCAGCAATGAAGCACATGTGACCGTTGAGTCACCAACGATCAATACCCAGGATAATGTGCAACAGGAAGACAATAATCCTTAGGTAAATAACAACACCAATCAAATGATGAACGTTGGGATGTTCAGAGGCTTTATGCAATACATGTAACATCAGGTAAGAGAGACTCATGTTCAAAATATAGGTGGAAATAATGGCAACCCACGGTCGGTCACCGCTAAGCAGTTCAAGGAGCTGGGACCACCAGAGTTTTTGGGAAAGCCATACCCACTTAAGGCGGAGACATGTTTAAAGAAGATCACCAAGATATTTGATGTCTTGGGATGCTCCGAGGAGCAAAAGGTTCCCTTTGCCACCTTTATGTTGCGGGAAGAGGCAGATTACTGGTGGGAATCTGCAAAACGTACCCAGCCTGACGCACTCAAGATGTCTTGGGAGAAGTTCCAAGAGCTATTCAACGACAAGAACTTTCCCAAAAGTATTCATCACATGAAGGAGGTAGAGTTCATCAAGTTGGAGCAAAAAAATATGATCGTGTCGCAATACGAGGCTAAATTTGCGGAGTTATCCCGGTTAGTATCCCATTTGGTCGATAATGAGGAGCGAATGACACGAATGTTTCTAAGAGGTTTAAAACCCGATATAACACGATAATAATAATCGCATGCGGGGCGTGACCATCTAAGAACAATGATAACCATCGTGGGGAAAATTATCATGCCAAGAATGGTAACCACTTCAGTGGTAATCATGGCCAAGATAAGGAGTGGAAATTTTAAGAAGAGAAGGTTCAACAACGATGGAAAGACAACAGCACCAACACCCGTTTTCAAGGAAGGAGAACCCACCAATTGTATGCTTCAAATGCGAAGGGGAGGTGTAAGACCCCAACTTATTATAAATGGAATTGAATTTCAATTTATTATTTTGAAATAGTAAGGGTTGATTTGATTAATGTGGTTAATTATGGGTAAAATGCGCAAATATTTCAAATAAGCAAGTGGTTATAAAATATTCATTGTTGTCGGGGAATATTCGTTTGGTCGTGGAATATTCTTACTGTTGGGGAATATTTGTACGACGGCGCAGCCTTGTGTGGGCCCCATAATGGAAAGCGATTGGATGAAGAAAACGACAAGTATAAGTTATTTATAAATAACTAGTAGTAGTTATTCACAATTAATCTTGTTGAAATACCCAAATGGTTAAAATACAAAGTAGCATTACCTGTATTGCACCAATTATTGATTCTTACGTAGAAGGCACTACTCAAGAATTGTTACGAAGAATTCTTTGTTCAATATTTTATTTTATTGATTCAATAATTGCTACGTTGATATTTTATATTATTATTGTTTTAATAATTGTCACTACACAGTATTTTCCATTAATAGATCAATAATTCATATTATTTGAGTAATATTATTAGATAGCATTATTGGCAATGTCTAGAAAGTTCTGTCTAAGGAGAGGTTTTGTCACCTAATTGGGCACCAGTAAGAAGAAATCCTTATTAGAAAGCCCCCTCTTTCCTGGGAATGGCCTGGTTGTCAGTATTGTGATTCTGTAATATTATTTGTGAATAATTAATTATTAATTTATATAATAAGAAAAATATTCATTTTATGTGGATATAGATGGAAAAAAAAATTTTAATGTGACAATTGTTAAAAAATGATATTTTATCTTTTCTCATAAAATAATTTATTTAAATATATTATTATATTATAATAATATAATAATGGTGATATTTTTACAATAAATATGGGATATGTGAATAAATGAGGAGGAAGAGTATTTTTGTTACTAAAAATATTTAAAACATGTTTTTCATGTTTGTGGACCCCATTTATTGACTGAAATTTGATTATAGCCAGTAAAATCGTCCGTATGTGAATTTCGGTCAATTTCTGTTTGGAATTTGGAAAAACTAAAACTTACAAAGTTGTAAAGAATTGAATTTCCTATGGAATGGATATAAGATTCGAATTTTTCTGATAAAAGGGCTATTTATTATGAATTATTGAAGTTCCGAAGTTCCGGAATAATTGATTTTTGAAGTTTTAATTGTTTTATTTAAGAAAAACGTTTTTCTTACTTTTATTGAGTGGATGGCTGATGTTTGGACTCAATTGGTGTGCATAGGAAGTTTAAGAAAAATAATAATAATATTTTATTAAATTTTCTACTTTGGTGTTCTAAGCATTTTTCTATAAATAGGGTGCTTATGTTAGAATTGAAAATCACACCAGAAACTGAAATCTTCTCTCTCTATATTATCGAGCGTATTTTTGTGAGTATTTTGATACTTTGAGTGTTGCTATACGGTACAAGTTCCTTCAGCACTATATCCAGTATTCAAATGTAAATCTCTGTCTTTTCGAGGTAAGAGATGTTAGTTTTTTTTATAAATGATATTATCTCTTTCAATATCATTATGCTTGGAATATTGGTAAGATTTTCTTGTGAAATTCTTGTCTTTTAATGTCTGGGTTTCTTATTCACGATACAAAGACTATTCACGAATATCACTTGCACTATTCACGTAAAAATTAAATTTGCATTTTTGTCCAAGATATCTATTATGGATACTAGCTTTGATTGTATCCATGTTTTTATCATTCTTAAATTTTACTTCACTATAGTTATTTATGAAGTATTTTTGAACATGGATTATTTAAAGTATGAATCCTTAATATTTGTTCTTTTGTTTCACTGGATTCGTTTTCTTTAAAATATTTTTCATCATCCCGGTCCTAAATGATTATATTAATTGAATATCTTTGGCCTCAGAAAGTGCAAAGATGGTTGATTTTCTTATGAATATCTTTGGCACGTAGTGCAAAGATGTACAGGTGTTGAGATGAACATGACCAACTGATGAATATCTTTGGCCTGTAGTGCAAAGATGAATATTTAATTTAAGATGTATATTGATTGATGTTACAGGGATAAAATATTGATGATGGATTTTTAAAATCATAGAAGATAGTAGATTTCATTCTCTACGTAACTCTTCTACTGAATTGTTATTTATGCTGCGAATATTGATTTAAAACTTGTTGTCTATTGTATTCTATCAGATTTTTCGCTATTGAGGACTAACGATAATTTGTTTATTATTATCTTAGTCATAATATTCTTTATTAGACTAGTTGAGCTCACCCTTTTTCTTTTGTTCCATTTTTCTTCTCTGGAGGCGAGAATGTAGCGAGTACTAGTCGGGGTATGGAATGATGGTTCTAGAAGTTGTCTTAGTAGTCCTCACTATTTTGTAAAATAGTGTATCAATAATTGTAATGAGGACTTATTTGAGTGTAGATATTGTCTAGATGACAATATTTGTATTTAAATTCACAGTTTATGTGTTGTCGTATTTTACACGATAATTGTATTAATAAAGTTGTAGTTGTTTCTATACCATGTATTTGGCGACTCAGAATGGGTGTTGTATACCTATTTTGGGGACGTCACAGTTAGTACCAGAGCTTAGGGATATGATCTCTGGCGGAGATCGGGGAATAAAACTAGGAGGGGAGAGACAAGTAAATCCTTCACTAGTGTGTCCTACCTAAGCTTATTTGTTGGTTAGAATATAGGGATATTATGTGATATGTTAATTTCTTTAATTAACCCTTGTTTTATTGCAGTATTTGAGAATTGCAACCGAGAATGTTAACAGTGGAGTAAATGAGACCGTGGAGACACCTTTACCCACCAATGAGGAAAACGTGCAATAGGTTGGCAATGTTCCTCCTTTAAACAACATCACTGATCAGACGATGAATGATGGAATGTTTAGAAGCTTTTTGCAGTTCATGCAAAATTAGACGAAGGAGACTCATGTACAAAATACAGGTGGAAATGATAGCAACGCACGGTTTATCACAGCCAAGTAGTTCAAAGACTTGGGACCAACAGAATTCTGGGGAAAGCCGGATCCGATTAAGGCGGAGACGTGGGTTAAGCAAATTACCAAGATATTCGATGTCTTGCGATGCACGGAGGAATGAAGGTTCCATTCGCCACCTTTATGTTTCGTAATGAGGCAGACATTGGTGGAATTTGTGAAGCGTACCCATCCAAACCAAGACTCAAAGATGTCTTGGGAAACATTTCAAAAACTGTTCAATGACAAGTACTTTCCTGAAAGTATTCTTCATATAAAGGAGGTAGAGTTTATTAGACTGGAGCAGAACAACATGACGGTGTCCCAGTACGAGGCGAAGTTCGCGGAGCTATCCAGGTTTGTACCTCATTTGGTGGAGAATGAGGAACGTATGACGCGGATGTTTCTGAGAGGTTTGAAACTCGACATATGTCAGTATCTCATTTCTCATAAATTTTCTCTATATTCAAATGTTGTCAACAAGGCTCAATTATTAGAGCGAGATAACGAGTACGCTCAACCAAGGGACCACAACCAGGGTCATACCGGTGACAGCAGTCAATGGAGCAACGATAACCAGTGGGGAAAGAAAAATACGAACAAAAGCGGCAACCACTCTGGTGGTAATCATGGCCATGAAAATAGAAGAAGCGAGTCGAGAAGAGATTTTAAAAAGAGGAGATTCAACAATGAAAATGTGAAGACGTCAGCACCAGCAGCAACTGGTTCTAAGGGAGGAGAACGACCACTGGTCGTATGATATAAATGCGGAAAAGAGGGACATATCAGCCCAAACTGTCCACAACAGTTCAAGGTATGCTATAATTGTGGAAAGGAAGGACATATCGCCCGAGATTGTACGATAACGAAACCAAGTCCAGTGGGCATGATGACTCAAAAGGCTGTCCCAAAAAAGTCAAAGTTAACGGTTCCTGGAAGAGCGTTTGTTGTGACTGGTCAAAATACAAGGGACCCAAACGAGGTGATCATGGGTAAGCTAATCATAAATTCTTGCGAAGTTTATACCTTACTAAATACTAGTTCTACCCATTCATTTATTTCTCTTGCTTGTGCTCAACGTTTAAACTTGATTCCGGAGAAATTAGACTTTGACTTATCTGTTGAGACTCCGTTAGGAGAAACTTTCATTACATCCACTGTTTATAAATCTTATTTGATCCAAGTCAGCACCATCACATTACTTGTTGATCTTATCTCTTTAAAGATACTTGCATTTGACGTGATTTTAGGAATTGATTGGTTAACTACTCATCATGCTAAAATTGATTGTTTTTCGTAAGGTTGTTAGTTTTCATATTCCTAATCAACCTGTTATTCGAATTCAAGCAACTAAACCACTAAAATCAATCATTGTCGTATCAAGCCATAAAGCCATTTGTTTATTGAAAAACGGATGTCAAGATTTCTTAGCCCATGTTATGGATTTGAATAAAGACACGTCAGATTTGAATAAAATTTTTGTTGTTAGTGAATTTCCTAATGTATTTCTTGAAGAACTTCCCGGTCTACCCCCAGAACGTGAAGTTGAATTCTTTATTGATCTTGAACCTGGTACAAAGCCCATTTCTAAAACCCCATATCGAATGGCTCCTATTGAATTTCAGGAGTTAAAGGTCCAACTACAGGAGTTGTTGGACATCGGTTTCATTCGTCCTAGTACATCTCCTTGGGGTGCTCATGTTTTATTCGTAAAGAAGAAAGACAGGAGTATGCGATTTTGTATTGACTACTGGGAATTAAACCATGTCACTATCAAGAATAGGTATCCGCTACCTCGTATTGATGACCTCTTTGACCAGTTGCAAGGAGCACAATTCTTTTCAACGATCGATCTTCATTCTGGATATCATCAGCTGAAGATTAAAACTGAGGATATTCTAAAGACTACCTTTAGAACTCGGTACGGGCATTATAAATTCTTAGTCATGTCTTTTGGATTGACTAATGCTCCTGCAGCTTTCATGGATATGATGAACCGAGTATTCAAGGAATATTTAGATCAGTTTGTTGTTGTCTTTATTAATGACATCCTCATATATTCCAAAAGTCGTGAAGATCATGAGCACCATTTGAAGCTGGTACTCCAAAAGCTTCGTGAAAACAAGCTTTATGTTAAGTTGAAGAAATGCGAGTTCTGGCTTGAGAAAGTAGCATTCCTTGGGCACGTGCTGTCAAAACATGGAGTATCTGTCAACCCAGCGAAGATTGAAGCAACACAAAGTTGGGAGCAACTGAAGACGGTGACTGAAGTTCGTAGCTTTCTGGGCTTAGCTGGTTATTATCGAAGATTCGTACAAGGGTTTTCTCGAATTGCTACTCCGTTAACTCAGTTAACTCAGAAGGATACAAAATTCGTATGGAGCGAGGAATGCTAAAAAAGTTTTTAAGAGCTCAAGAGAGACTCATTTCGCACTGCTCGACAATACCATCTGGTTCGGATGGATTTGTTATCTACAGCGATTCTTCGGGCAAAGGGTTAGGATGTATTCTCATGCAACATGGGAAAGTCATAGCCTATGCCTCGCGACAACTTAAAGAATATAAGAGGAATTATCCTACTCATAATCTAGATTTGGCAACAGTCATTTTCGCGCTAAAAATCTGGAGGCACTATCTATATGGGGAGAAAGTGGAGATATATTCAGACCATAAAAGCCTTAAATATTTCTTCACCCAAAAGGAACTCAACATGCAACAACGATGTTGGCTCGAGATGTTGAAAGATTACGACCACACCATTCAATACCATCCTGGAAAAGCGAACGTAGTAGCTGACGCATTGAGTAGAAGATCATATGCGGGAATGAGTGCGATGTTGTTAACACAAAGGCACATTTTGTGTGATTTAACATAACATAATAGCTTTAAACATAAAAAGGACAAGCTAGTCGGTAGCCTTGCCCTTGCCCTTATCTACTCCAGAGACACCTCCATGTTCTTCCTTAACTGAAAGGTTTTAAATAAGCAAGGATGAGCACAAATTGCCCAACAAGTAATATACAACAAGGGTGTAGGATATAATATCACAAGGTTTGAAATATCGAAGGGTTATTTCTAGGATAGTTCAAAGTGTCCGAATAACATCATGAATAAGGGATATGATAATTCAATATAAATTAACAGATAAATATGAATTCAACGGCTAACAATGTATCCAATTGGATAAGCAATTTATACTGAGCAGTCACTAAGGACCATTGAACTTTCACTAGAGTTACCAATATTAAACTGATAACCAAAAATATCAAGTACTATAGATGATCAGCCTACAATACTTTACGTTATGCATAACACCACAATAATATTTATTCATGTGTTGGGGTTTCCAACAACATACACTCCCCTTACCAAAAGGGTTGTCCAACTCAGTTTTCAAGATTTCCGCACCAATCAATTGGTTTGGACAATTTTTTATAAACATACATAAGTCTAGTCGAATCAAATGGCATCGACTCTTTCACAATATTCAAGGACAATACCAATTTCAACATGAATAATAGCTTTCACAAGGGTTTAACATAGTAGCTCATTTGAACGAGAAAGTAATATAACTTATATTCAAAAGGAATAAGCTTACGGTATTGTTCGAATAAAATAATGCAATGATATTGCACAACAATAATAGTAGGGTTCGGATACTTACCTCAAACGCAGATTACCAAAATATCGCTTAACAATACTCTTTCAAATCCTAACATAATGTAATATGTATATAAGATATTCATTAGTTAAATGTGCTCATGCTTTAATGTAAGTTTAAATGCATACTTAAACATCTAACTTAGTTGTATACTCTTCACATACTTCATTTCATACCTTACGTATTTATAACACAAAATCAGTTTGTAAGTCGCCATGAAAATCAATTAACATAGTCTTTAATCATTTCTTTATAGTTTTCAAATACTTTTTGGACTTATCACTTGAACGTCTATAATCACATCATTAAACATTCACTCATATTATCTAGCTTGCTTCTTAACACATTGGACATGTACTGGTCATATAATGCATGCTAGAGTAATAATACAAGTATGCGACTTCTACAAATTAATATCGAATCGATCCTACAAATAGACTGGGCGGCTTTGATTTTGTACTAAGGAGACGCTACGTAGCGTGGCTCCAGATTCAAACCAGATCGAGCAACTATTTGCTTGGCCTAGCCTGCACATCCTTACATACATAACACATATTAAAATGTTAAGGGTCCTTTTGCATTCTCCTAGTTTAATCTAGGTCCCATTTCGCATGATATGGTCCTAAGTTAGACATCTCAACAAATTAAGGCCATTTAAGGTTATGAAATCTCAAAGTCCAATATGCTTGATTGTTAAACATATAAAGTAGTCATATAACTCATATTAGACATGCTTGTGAGTATTCAGATCACATATGTGTATTCAACATCATTTTGTTTGAAATATGCTTCGTTTATGATTTCCTTGAACTACGATAACTAAGCATGGTATATATACATTTATGATACATGAGTACATCTAAAGGTATCATCTAAACTCGCTCATAATCATCGAGTTCTAACTTTTAAAGTAAAGACATCAACATTCACGTTCAAAGTTCAGATTTTCAATAAAGAAAGCTTACTAATAAGCCTAACATGCTCATGCTTCAATATGAAATTCATATACTTAAGTTAGTATGTCCGACATGCATTTTAAAACCATACTAACATGCTTGCAAGATCAGAATATACATTATTCAAGTTTACCATTTCTAGCTTTTCCAAAACTTGAAGTTTTCTTGAAAACTTAGCTCAAAATCATGCTAAAACAACATAACATGTTCAAAACAATATCTAACCACATGATATGGTCATTTATAGGCTTAACCTAACTATCATAGCATGCTCAAAACAAATCAGAAACCTCAAATCATTATCTCAGAACTGCACATGTGACACCCCCAAATCCGAATTCTTCAATTCCACGGGATTTGGTGTTCACTGTACAAATATCATCTATCTATCTACCCATAATAAATGCAAACTATGCAATAGATAGAAATAAATTCTCTCCTTAAGGAGTTACATCATCTGAATTAAATACATAAATCCCAGGTCATATTAACCTTAAATCTCAAATGCAAAAATATAAACAAATAATAGTCTTGCACAACATTAACATAAGTCTGAAACATAAATACATAATCACATAAACAACAAGTCTTCATCACTTGTTAATCTTGCCCTTGCCTTTGCTAGTAGAAGGCTCGTCGGACCTTTCGTTCTTAACTGCAATGTTATTATTATGCAAGAGTGAGCACGATTGCCCACAAGTATAATAGTACAACAATAAAATAATAACATGCGAATGAATCAAAGACTTCTGAAATAAGAAAACTAGGCTTTTGAATCAAGAATGAATACCAAGAATCAAAAGAACTTCTGAGGGTCATAAGACCTTGAACTATGTCCTAGGTTGTCAAGTGTTTATACTTGAAACCTTTAACAGTCATAAGACTTTGGACTCTTCTTCTCGTACCAAAGGAAGTTTGGTTTGGATAAGCTCAATAAAAGTTCTAGAATTTATAACGCTCATCAACTATGGACTAGTCAAATCAATAAGGGTTCGCTAGTCTTACAAGGTTCAACAATAATTGATATTCAATTTGAATAATAAAATTCAAGATGTATACAATCGAATAAGTATTGTATAACATGAATCGTGTTTTTAAAGAATGATAACATCTAATATAAAATCTTGACTTGAACAATAATAAACAAGATAGAATAAGGAACCTACTTTATGTAAAGAAACAAGGTTTAGGAACTTGCCTCGTGTGTAGGCTAAACGATTACTAGTTCCATTCACCACAAGTCCTACACACATACCATATGTATTCACGAAATTCATTAGTTACATTTTCACTTAATTATTTAATGTAAACTCCACTTTATTTAACAAATCATTACCCTTCTAATTAAATTAGAATATTTTCATTCTCTTACTATTATTACACTCGAAAAAATTATTTCATAATAATTTCCATCGAATATTTATTTTATTCCATAAATATTTCAACTAAAATATTTATTTTATTTTATAAATATTTTAATAATAATTTTCATCGAATATTTATTTTACTCCATCAATATCTCAATTAAAATATTTATTTTATTTTATAAATATTTTAATAATAATTTTCATCGAATATTTATTTTACTCCATCAATATCTCAATTAAAATATTTATTTTATTTTATAAATATTTTAATAATAATTTCCATCGAATATTTATTTTATTTCATAAATATTTCAACTAAAATATTTATTTTATTTTATAAATATTTTAATAATAATTTTCATCGAATATTTATTTTATTTCATAAATATCTCAATTAAAATATTTATTTTATTTGATAAATATTTTAATTAATTATTATTATTTAATTTTTTTATTTATTATTATTATTTTATTTTATTTTATTTTTTGTCCGTTGGTAAGTGGTATTTAGTTTGGTAACACTTGCACGAGAACGGGGTTACCTGAACTTCGTTTACTAGCTTTTTATCACGACACTACCAAATTGGGCTAAAAAAATCTCTCCCAATCTCAACTATAACGCTCATGAAGAACACGTAACGAAGCCATAACTTCCAATTTCCTTGTCCATACATTAATTTAAGCATACCCATATACTATAATTCATATATGATCATTACCCAACCTTTCTAACATGATTTTAACAAGTTAAAACACATAATTTATAGAATCAAAACATGTAATTTTACCGTCTTGATGTTCTTGAAAGTTTTGAAACACAAAACATGAAAATTAACACTAAGGGTTCGTTATGACGCCAAATATGTCCTTTCAAAGTTTGTTTTCTTCGTTTTAACATGCATGATTATATACAAGCATAAAATTTATGAGATAATATATGATTGACGTATTAATTTTGTGAGTAAGGGCCATATGGCCTATTTCTTTACTCTGTAATTTTGTAGCAATAATATACATCATATTTTTATGGAACTGATGATATGGAATCTATAATATATAGTAAAAACATGTTGTGCTAACATATTATCACATATATATCACATAATCACTACCAATTCTAAATACAGAGATTTTAACAAAACTTGAAAGCAATTTTCATGAAACTTTAAATGACGTAAAATAAAAAAACTGGGTTGAAGAGATTACCCAAAGCGTAGTGTAGATTTAGTAGGAGATGAATTCCTTCTCAAATTCTTCTTCAATCACAAACTCACAATTCCCCTCAACAATTATCAATTTCTCTCTGACTAGTTTTATTAGACTTGAGAAAATGAAATAAAAGAATACGCATATAATTTATAAACTGACGCAGTTGTGGTCAGTTAACCAATCATGGGTTAACTGCCCTCAACCTCCACTAAGGCCTTGTTTGGCTATTCAATATAATTCATTCCCATTTAATTTAATTAATCCTTTATAGTATAATTTAATAATGTCACACCCAATTACACAATAAATCAAATATCTTATTTAATTTAATTTAAATAAAATATAATAATTTCTCATTAATTCACATAGTTACATAATTAATTTTCTCATTTGTTAATTATGTCAAATTATTAATTCTCTAATTAATTATTACATTAATAACATTATGCTTATTAAATATTTTATTTAATTCAATAAGCTCACATAAATACATAATTTGAGTAATAAAAATTTATCCACATTAATTTAATAAATATAACACATATAATTAAATTAATGTACCACAATTTTATCAATTAATTATTTAATCTAATAATTAAATTATCAAAAAATATTTATTTAATCCAATAAATATTAAAATTAAATTGCAAAATCTCATTTGTCACATCTTTCCCCCTTAAAAAGGATTATGTCCTCAGAATCACGACTCAATTAATTCGACTCGTTACATTCTCCCCCCTTACAAAGATTATGTCCCCAGAATCGCTTACACATAATTGAAGTAAATAAATGAGGATAATTCTTCATCATATTCTCTTCGAGTTCCCACGTAGCTTCTTCAGCGTTGTGGTTCCTCCAAATTACCTTAACAGAAGGTATTACTTTATTTCTTAAAACTTATTATTTCCTGTCGACAATCTGAACTGGAATTTCTTCGTAAGATAAATCTTTTTCGAAATGTAGGGGTTCATATTCAATCACGTGCTTGTAATCGGGTTTGTAGGGTCGTAGAACTGAAACATGGAAGACATTGTGGATATTCTCGAGTGCTGGAGGTAAAGCTACCTCATACACAACTTCTCTGATCCTTCGCAGTACCTCAAAGGGTCCAATAAATCTTGGGCTTAATTTCCCTTTCTTTCTGAACCTGATCTTTCCCTTCTAGGGAGAGACCTTTAAGAACACATAACTACCCGATTCAAACTCAACATTTTTACGGTGTGGATCGATGTATTTCTTTTGCCTATCTTGAGCTGCTATCAGTCTTGTTCGGATCACTTTGACTATTTCTGATGTCTGTTGAACCAATTCTGGGCCTAGTAATTGTCTTTCACTAACTTCATCCCAAAGTAAGATGAGTTTCGCACTTCGTCAGATAACACTTCATAAGGCGGTATGCCAATACTAGCGTGGTAACTGTTATTGTAGCCGAACTCTACGAGCGGTAGATGATCATCCCAATTTCCTTTAAAGTCCATTATGCAAGTTCTTAACATGTCTTCTAATGTCTGAATTTCTCTTTCACTCTGTCCATCTGTCTGAGGGTGATATGCCGTACTCATTCACAACTGTGTACCCATGCATTCCTGTAGAAGTTTTCAGAAGTTCGATGTAAAGCGCGGATCCCTATCGAAAATAATTGACACTGGAACTCCGTGCCTCGAAACAATCTCTTTCACATATAACCTTGCCAACTGATCTAAGTTGAATCTAATTTTGATCGAAAGGAAGTGTGCGGATTTCGTCAATCAATCAACAATAACCCATACTGCGTCGTAGCCTTTCTAAGTTGTCGGTAGGCCATCCACGAATCCATCGTAATATGTTCTCATTTTTATTCTAGAATTTCTAAAGGTTGTAGTAACCCACTCAGTCTCTAATGTTCTGCTTTCGCTTTCTGACATGTCAGACACTTGGCAACACACTCTGCAACCTCTCGTTTCAAATTCAGCCACCAGAAGTGTTGTCGAAGATCTTGGTACATCTTAGTACTACCAGAGTGAATCGAATATCGTGAGCTATGAGCCTCATTCAAAATATCTTCCTTAATCTTTGGCACTGGCGGTACCCAAATTCTGCTCTCAAATCTTA
Source organism: Panax ginseng (assembly GCA_020205605.1). Taxonomy (NCBI): domain Eukaryota; kingdom Viridiplantae; phylum Streptophyta; class Magnoliopsida; order Apiales; family Araliaceae; genus Panax; species Panax ginseng. The sequence continues at coordinate 163,477,858 of CM035128.1, forward strand.
GTAGTCCCTCACTGTCTATTTTGAATCTCGATTCAGTCCCTTCAGATATTTTCTTTTTCACTTTCTCATATTCTTTGTCCTGAAGTTGAGCTTCCTTAATTTTATCAAGTAAAGTTCTACCAGCTTGTATTTGGAGCAGCTTCTCGTCTATCTCCATAGGATACCTCACTTCCAATTCCAGCTTTTCCATTGCTGAAATTAGCTCCTCCTGAGCAGTCAACATCATCAATTTCTCCCGACCCTTCCTACTTAAGGCATCGGCAACCACATTTGCTTTACCCGAATGGTATAAAATCTCGCAATCATAGTCCTTAATTAACTCCAACCACCTTCTCTGGCGCATATTCAGATCCTTTTGTGTAAAAATATATTTCAGACTCTTGTGGTCTGTATATATTTCACACTTCTCCCCATAAAGATAGTGTCTCCAGATCTTCAAAGCGAATACCACCGCGGCTAATTCTAAGTCATGGGTCGAATACCCTTTAATAAAAAATTTTCCACATTAATTTAATAAATATAACACATATAATTAAATTAATCTACCACAATTTCATCAATTAATTATTTAATCTAATAATTAAATCATCAAAAAATATTTATTTAATCCAATAAATATTAAAATTAAATTACAAAATCTCGTTTGTCACAGCACCACGCTTTGGCATGTATTGCAGATATTTACTAGGATGGCAATTGCGCCACTTCGAACAGATTGAAAAAAAAATGACTCTGTAGAAGCAGAGCCTTAACACAAGAGATGCTACACCTGCAACTAGACCAGCTACCATGTTCCAAAATATATATATCAACTCAAATAATACAATGGCATGCTATTCTACATCAATTAGCAGATAATCCAACAAATTCTAGAATTTGACAAACTTCAAACTAAGAACATAATTTTTATACCTTCGCTTTGAATTAACTCAAAATCAGATTACTCCCTCCCATTCTTTATAGCAACTAAGCAAGTAATTCTCAGCAACATAGCACATGAAGTAGAGTGTTCAATTTATAGAATACTTACTAACCATGCCAAGACATTATCCAAGAAATTAAACCAAAAGATTTTAGGATTGCATGAAGGTTATGGAGGAGTTGGTAATTGGTTGTTAGATCTCATCATAGCCACCACTCCCCCAATGATCATTAGCTAGAAAGCTTTGGAGAAGAAAAAGATTATAGGCCTTAGCCTTTATGAAATCTACATGATTGAGAAATGAGATAAATGGGACACTCAATTTGGGACAAACAAGTTAACTCAGCATTCTTGATATACTCCTACACATCCTTACTCTTATGTTATATTTTTAATACACATCTCAACCATATAATATAATTAAATGTCATACTTAATAATTAAGGTTTCAATGTAGTAGATGAAATATGGAAATGTAATATACATATAATCCATGTACATTTTATCACACTGGTATACTTTAATAGTTCATGGTATATTATCTCCATACATGTCCACATACATATTGCTACATAGATAATGTATTTATAACATATAGTCCCAATATATTTAGTCACAATGCTCATACAATATAGTTTTATAAGACTTAATATATATAGCCACATAAATGTCACACTGCACCATATAGTATGGTTGTATATACTCATATGCACATAACTGTCAATATAATATTATTATCTTACTGACTTACTCATTTATATGAAGTAATTAAATCATGCACTTCCTTAATTAATTATCACCAATATCAATTAATCATTGATCAATATATTTATGGATTTCCATAATCATTACTTATCTATATAATAATCACCTATTATTAATTAATTACCAAGAAATCAATATTTCACCATAACCATTATCAATTAAATAATATAACAATTAATAATCATTAATTAATCCTCATTATCAAATAATTAATATACCACACATCAATTAACAACTAATAGTATACTACAACAATAATTGATAATTAATCTTACCTAATTGCTCATTTTATAATCTCTTCGCCGATTAACATTACTATTAGTATTTCCCATCACTATGCCACACAAGGCTTTCAACGAGTTTACCACAAACTCCACATATTCTCAATTATTCATTTATTTAATATAATTGAGTTATCTCATTTCAAAACACGAAATCGTTCATATTCAAATAAATATTTATTTCCATCAATATATTTATTTAATAATGTGAAAATTTCGGGTTTAATAAATTTGCGATGTTCTTTTCCTCAACATTTCCCTGCTTACCATTTTTCTGCTTGTCTAACCAGATTCTGCAATTTATTTTGTAATGACCTTCTTTATTGCAATGAAAGCATCTATACGTTTCACCTTGTCTGGTCTTTGACTTACTCCTGTGATTTTTGCTTTTGTTGCGACTTGTATCTCCTTTGTGAGATCCCCTAAAATTGCTTCCGCCTTGCTCTTTCTGTGGACAAGAGCATGTGTCTCAAAATTTACGCCTTGCTCCTTTCGCCTTGTCTCCTCATTATGAAGACTGTCCTTGACCATCTGCATAGTCATTCTTCCTTCTGGAGCTGAATTGTTTAGAGACACCACTAATGTCTCCCAGCTGTTTGGCAACGAACTGAGAAGCAAAAGAGCCTGAATCTCATCATCAAGATTCAACTTCATGGTGGACAACTAGTTCACCAAACCTTGGAACTCACCCATATGCTCCGACACACTGCTCTCGTCCTTGTACTTTAGATTCATAATTTTTCGAATGACAAAAGTTTTATTTTGTGCATTCTTCTTCTCGTACATAGACTCTAGTGTTGTCCATAAAGTGTGAGCATCCGTCTCCTGCGAAACATGGTGGAACACACTTTGATCAATCCACTACCGGATGTGACCAATAGTCTTCCTATTCATTTTATTCCAATCAGCCTCAGATTTATCCGTTGGCTTCTTTCCCTCGAGCTCCAACGGATCATATAAATCCTTGCAATAAAGGATATCCTCCATTCTGGGCTTCCAGATCGAAAAATTTAAAGAGGTCAATTTAATCAAGGCTCCGACTGATTCCTCCATAAAATTTATCAAAAACAACCAAGCAAATAACCTTAGCTCTGATACCAGTTGTTGGGAAAAATCACCACCCAAATACTGTTGTCTTTGATAAATTAGACGGATAAAAATATCAGCACATACCAAACAGATTAAATTTGCAGTTCCACCAAAATGATAACCACTGCAGGAAATAATAAGTAGGAAAAATCAAACAACGAAACACCAAGATTTTACGTGAAAAACCCTCTAAATTAAGAGGTAAAAACCACGGGACAAACTCCGAAGAATTCACTATAATAAACTGAGAGAATACAAATATATCTTAATTTGAGTACAAACTCAAATTACTTCACCACAATAACTATGTGATGGAACCCAAATAAAATACCCTTTTATTTGAACTATCTTTCTCTCTCTCTTTCTAAAGCTTCACAAAAGCTTCTTTCACTCACTCTCTATTTCTTCCAACTCTTGGATTGCTCTAGGATGAAACTTGAGAGAATTTTTGGTGTGTGTTTCCCTTATGTTTGGCTGCCATTTTATAGCAGCATGGAGAGGAGGGGAAGTCAATAAAAGAGGGCTGAACTTTCAAAGAAGGAGGGCTGAACTTGTGTATAAGGATGAAAACATGAAACATGTTGATGGAAAATGGGTGAGTGCTTTGACCAATCAATTGGGTGGGTGAGGACACATGTTTACTAACAATATTTAGCAAAGCTATAACCATAATAAGCAAAGCTATCAATATAGACCTATGTTATTTATCAAACCTATATATGCATTGAGCAATGAATGTTTCCTTTATAAATACTAAGCTAAACTCCAGTCATTTCATTTCTTTCTCTGTTTACTACAAGTCTATATAAACCATAGCCAACAAAGAAATCACATAAGACTAACAAGAAGAAAGGGAAATTGAAGATCATGAATTGAAAAAAAAAAACAAAGGAAAACTCAAATCAAAGGTAATTTTTATATGGTGATTATATTTTTTTGTAATTGGAGTGGCATGTAGAAGAATTAGTGTAATTGATTATGTTTTATTTATATTTGATTAATCTGGACAGAGCAGAGGCTATGAAATCTGGGTGAAGTATGTTCTCAAAGTTTTGAGTTTGAATTCTATAATTGTGTTTATAAAATTATTTATTAAAATGTCCAAGTCAAAATACTTTTTAAACTTATTGGGGGAAAGAAAGATTAGTTGATGCGTGTGGTATCTGATCTTGTAATACGGAAATGAATCATGTTTTTACCTATCTGGTATAAGAAAATAGTAACCCATAAATATATTGTTGGATGTTGAATTGAATTCCTAAAACTCTACCGAAGCAGAGCACTGTCTGGGTTCGAATTCGAAATGGCGCGGTTGCGCTGGTCCCCAGAAAAGGAAAATTTGATTTTTGTGTTCTGAGCATATGTATTCAAGTCTTATATGCTTTTATATGTGTCTAAAAGGATGACCAAGATAGATATGCATGACTTGAGATATCTAAGCTTAGTTAAAAAGGATTTAAATGGAAAGTTAAATAATTTTGAAAGTAATAAGAGTCCTAAACCTGATTTCAATTAACACCAATTAAACATGTTATATTTGTGATTGAAATATTCTGTATGGTGTCTGAGCTAGTGAAACATATATTAAACTAGTTAATCTAAGTTTAAAAATGAAAATCAAGTATTATACTAAATTATTATTAAAGAGAGAAGCTAACTTGATTAAAATCCTTTAAAGTTCTGGATTCATATAATCATACTGATTGTTGAATAAATTTTGGATAGTAAGAAAAGATCAGAGTTGAAGTAATTCAGTCCTAGGCTAAATAGGAAGTAGCGCAGTCGCACCACTCCCATGCCTAATATGCAGTGCGGTCGTGCCACCCTTCAGAACCTCCAAGACATTTTATTTGTTATTTGAGGTTTAATACATACTAGTTTAACTTTTCTAAGCTTCAATATATGTTAAACATGGTATATGGCATGACCATACATAATTTAGTTGAACTAAGAAAAATTAAATATAGAAATTCTAATTGAAAGTAAATTGTATTGAAAACAAAAACAAGATTTTGAAAAATAAAACCAAGAATTATTTATGTAGTATATATGTATTACACATATGAATGAATATGTATATAGTATGGCTGAATGTGTGCATAAAGTACTTGATTGTAGTATGTTATACGTGAACATAACTAATGTGTACTTGATATATACTTGGAAGATATGAGTTTGTTATACATGACTAATGGATACTATATGTAAATATATATGTGTAGGATATTAAAAGTAGAATTAAGCGGTAATCGTAAATTACGCTCAAGGAAAGTATTTTAACTTTACTTCTTTATTGAGCAAGTATCTCTAACCTATGCACTTTCTTTATGCAAGAGGTTTATTATTTCACAAGAATCTCAAACTTATTTACATTTGAGCAAGTAAATTATATTTGTATACTTGTGCAAGTTTCCTAACTTGTACAATTTAACATTGGTATGCAAATTTCTTTATTACTTCAAGTTCTAAAATTTCTGAATTGTTTACGAATGAGTCTAAGCTAATTATTTCAACTAGATTCACGTTACAATATTTTATCACAAGTCTTTATCATCTTATTGAAATAGGTAGAGTTGTCCGACTAAATTACTTTGGTTTGGAACTTAAGTCTGAGGATGAACATCCCTTATTTGTAAAATTTTTACTGTGCCAATAAGGCAATGAAAACAAGCATGTAGTGTTGATCAACGAAGGGCATAAAGGGCGGATCACCCATCGTGCCTGGGAGTTAGTCGATTATACAGTTGAATTACTGTTATACCTATTTTTAGCATAAAAAATAGTGTTCATGGTCAACTGACCGCTCGGCATCTATAGTTAATACGTCATTTGAAAAATATAAGCTACTTGATATGTCATTCGAGAAATTGTTTCAATAACTTCACAACAGTTGATCCGTTGTAGAAGTATACTCAAAGAAAATATTTAACTCTTTTATACATCGTTTATTGCATGATATTACTTGCTGATCAATTGAATGCTCATTCTTACTTTGGAATTAAATGTTTTCAGTGAAACATGAACGCATAGAAGGATTTGGCAAAGACAAGGGAAAAGGGAAGCTGGATGAGAAGTTGAAGAAGGTTGTTTATATTAACAAAGTGTTTTGTAATAATAATACAATACCTATTATGTAAGAATGTAATTAAAGGTTATCGTACCTGGGATTGCGAGACTCTAATGTATTTTTACTTATTAATATATTAAGCAAGTTGTGTAAATGTTATCGTGTAAAACCAAGTACGGGTTCTAAGTACCCGAATTTGGGGGTGTCACAAGGTGGTATCAGATCTATAGGTTAGAAACCTTAGGTCGAAATACCTTAGACTATAACCTAAGCTAGATAGAAGCATTGGAAAATAAATAACTCAAATAGAGTTTAAAGGAGATGAGTTTAAGGAAATTTTGTTAGGTTTGTAAGATTCATGAACGCAATCAAATTGCACAAAGTAAGCGTAAACATGATAAAATAGAGTTTAAAATTTTACAAACCATATACCCGAATCATCCTTTATGCATAATTATTAATTAAACAAAAAGATGAAGAACAAGAATTATACCCTTGAAGATTTGAGCTTCCTCAGGTACAAGTTCACCTCCAAATCTTTTTCGCATTCAACTTGAATCCATCGGGTTTGATTTCTTCCTTTAATCAACGTCAGCCACCTAAGTGTTTAGCCTCTAGATGTGATCCACCAAGGAAGAAAAAGTATTCAAGAAGATGGGTGTTTGGCAAAACCCTAATTTTTCTATCTCTGTAGAAAAAGAGCATACTCTCCAACCATTGGAATCACGTCTACTTGATATCTGATATAAGACTCCTATTATAAAGATATCAGTTAATCCTTCTAATCTAATTAGAAAATAGGGTATACAACACCCATCTTGGGTCGCCAGATACATGGTACAGAATACAACTACAACTTAATTATACAACTGTCGTGTAAAATACGACAAAACATAGCTGAGAGTTTTAACACGTCTTCTAGACAATATCCACACTCAAATTCAATCTCATTACAATTATTATCACACTATTTCACAGAATAGTGAGAACTATTAAAACCACCATCTGGACCGTCAATCCATTCCCCGACTAGTCTCAGCTATATTCTCATTTCCTAAAGAGAATAGTGAAAGAAAAGGGTCAGCTCAACTAGCCCAGTAAAAATATTATGACTAAGATAATGTAGAATAAATTATCCTTAGCCTTCAACAGTATAACAACTAATAGAATACAATAGACAACAAGTTTTAGATCAACAACTACAGCGGAATATGCAATCCATTAGAAAAGTCAAGTAGAGCATGATATCTACTATCTTCCATGATTTAAAAGTTTATCATCAATTTTATCTCTGAGACTCAGCTTAATAAATAATCCACATCACTGAATTATTCATGCACTACGGGTCAAGGATATTCATTAGTATCACGACCACGAATTATTCATGCACTACGGGCCAAGGATATTCGTGTTTTCATCAACGGTCATGATCACGCCATAAAATAATTTATCTTTGCACCCTTGGCCGAAGAGAACTCATGGTCATGATCATACCAATAACTGTCGCTGAGACTCAGCTTAATAAATAATCCACATCACTTGTAACATTACGGTCATGATTATACCGAATAATCCCTGGTCATAATCATACCAATCAACAGTTCATCTTTGCATCCTTGGCCGAAGATGACTTTCATCACAATATAAGCATAAGGATGATGACAATGATATAAGAATTCAAACAAACGAGATCAAGGATAAATATTAAAGACTTTACCAATTTAATTTATCCAGAATTCAATAATGTCAAATTTGTCAACATGATACTGCTTTGTGGAGTAAAATTCAAGAATAATATTGTATCAAAAATGATTTGGACCGAAAAGAAATTAATTTTTGTCATGAATAGTACCCCGGGTGAATAGTACCCGAGTGAATAGTACCCCATAAATAGTAATTCGAGAATAGTACCCCGTAAATAGTAACCCCGGCATGAAAAGATTAAAAACTTATCAAAAACGTTTAGAATAATATTTTTCTGAAAATACGGGATGAAACGCAAATTTTAAGGATATTCTACTAATTTTATGGAGTATAGAAGCCAAAATTTTAACAAAATGAGTGTAGAATTCGGAATCTGAAATAAAATAATATTACTTACATACTACAGTGTATGGAAGAAAATATTATTTCTTACAAAAACTGAACAAAAATAATATCCCTTACAACTGTTGAACGAAAAATAATATTCTTACGAATATTGAACGAAGATAATATTCCTTACGAATATTAAACGAAAATAATATTTCTTGCGAATATGGAACGAAATAAAATTTCTTACGAATACGAAAAATAATGTCGTAAGCGAATAGGAAATAAATAATACCCCTTACCTCAAAAAGAGAGCAATTCCGACTGGTATAGCGGATATATTCTTGAAGAAAACTTTCACTGTTTTCTACACTCAAAGCTTCCTAAAACTCGAAAAAAATACGCTCAATATTATAGAAGAAGAATTCTCTGATTCTGGTGTGATTTTCAATTCTAACTGAGCATCCTATTTATAAGAGAATAAAAAAGATACTATTTGAATGCACAGTAGGGAAAAGTTCACGGGTGCCGAATCGTCTGAAATTTTAATTTTCTGATTTACTATGCAAACACTATGCATAATAAAATATAATATATTCTATATTTCATAAAAAATAAAACTTACTATATATATATATATATATATATATATATATATATATATATATATATATATGTCACATGCATAACCACCCGTGACATTGCATTTCCTTTCTTTCAACATACGTGGGCCCCACATGTGGCCCCTACCTATATTAAATTGAATAACTTTCTACCGATTTTTTTGAAAAATGGATAAATGGGAGTCCAAATAATACGCAAAAATGTACAACAAATACTTCATAAAAATCTCCTCAATATTTTTAATAACATTTATTCATTATTATTATAACTCGCAATATTAACAACCAGATCGTTCCTAGGAAAGAGGGGGCTTTCCGATAAGGATTTCTCCCTATTGGCACGCAATTAGATTACCTAACTCCTTTCCTCGACAGAACTTTCTAGACATTGTTAATAATACAAATAATAATATGAATAACTTGTCATCTCAATTATTGATTTAATAATATAAAATATTGTAACAATAATTGAATCAAATAACGTGAGATACTATGCAACAATTAGTGTAGCAATAATTGAATAAAACTGAGTGACTTCTCACATAAGCATCAATAATCAATACTTTGTGCTACTATGCAACCACACGTATTACTGTATTTTTACCATCGAGTATTTCAACAATTAACGGTCAAACTTCTGCCGTTATTTTCATAAAAAGTTACTTCTGTCGTTTTCTAACTGACAGTAATTCCGTTGTGGGGTCCACAAATAATTGTGTCGTTGTACGAATATTCCCTGTTAAAACGAATATTTCCCGACCAATCGAATATTTTATAACAACTTGCATACTTTGCAAAATTTATAAATACTACCCACAACTATAACATTATATCAAATCCACACTTTAATACTCAAAAAAATATTTTGAGAAAATTAATCTTTATTCATAAAATTTGGGGTCTTACAATCTCCCCTTCTTATAAAATTTCGTCCTCGAAATTGACGTACGTACCTGGTATGTCGACGAGGTGAGGATACCTCGTCAGATTCTAACTCTTGAGGTATAACCTTTATCCAAGATTTTAACAGATATCTCCTCATATATTAAATCTTCTGCTATCTAGTCTAGTTCTAATTCAATAATGTAGTTCGGGTCGTCCACATATTTACGTAACATCGATACGCGAAAAATGTTATGAACACGCGACATACTTAGCGGTAAGGCGAGTCTATAGGCCGCAGTTCCTACTCGATCAAGGATTTCAAATAGGCCAATTAAATCGAGGGTTGAGATTTTCTCTCTTCATCGACTCTTGCTTCTAGAATAACGCCTTCTTGAACCTTCTTCTTCGTATTCATCAGCTTCGGGTCTGTAGCTTGAACAGCTTTAATTTTATCGATTAATGTCGATTCTACTCGTATATTTGATATCATTATGTGGGTCCCTAGTAAGACCCCAACTTATTATAAATAAAATTGAATTTTTTCTATTCATTATCTTGAAATAATAACGAGTTAATTTGATATAATGCTTTGGTTATGGGTGAAATGTGCAAATTTTGCAAAATAAGCAAGTGGTTATAAAATATTCATTTTATCGGGGAATATTTGTTTGGTCGTGGAATATTCTTCATCGGAAAATATTATTTAATGCAAGCATAAACCATTGTGGGCCCCATAACTTAAAAAAGCGATCGGATAAAAAACAACAAGTTAAAGTTTTTATAAATAATAGCGTAATTGTTACCAATTAACACTTTGTTGGATTACCCGGTGGTTAAAATCTGATAATACACGTGGTTTAAAGTTAGCACGATATTGCATTGATATATTTGAATTATTGATTCTTACGTAAAAATGCACTACTCAATAATTTTTATAGTAATTACTATTCAATATTTTATTGTATTAATTCAATAATTGCTGCATTGATATTTTATATTATTGTTGTTTCAATAATTGTCACTGCACAGTATTTTCCATTATCAGATTAATAAATCATATTATTTGAATAATATTATTTGATAGCATTATTAGCAATGTCTAAGGAAGTTTTGTCTAGGAAGGGGGTTTGGTCACCTAATTGCGCGCCAGTAAGGAGAAATCCTTATCGGAAAGCCCCCTCTTTCCTGGGAACGACCTGATTGTCATAATTATGATTCTGTAATATTATTTGTGAATAATTAATTATTGATTTATATGATAAAAAAATATTTATTTTATGTGGATGGATTGGGAAATATTTATTTTGTGTGGATATAAATGAAGAATTAATACTGAGGTGTTTTATCAGTATTTTATCGGAATTGAGGTATTAAAAATCGTCCGTTTATGGATTTCGACCATTTTTTTTGGAATTTGGAAAAACGTAAATCTACAAAGTTGTAGAGAATTCAATTTTCTATGGAATGGACATAAAATTTATATTTTTCTGATAAAATGGCTATTTATTATGAATTATTGAAGTTTCGGAAATTAAATATTTTTATTAAAATTATGGGTGTGACCCACTTGTTTTTTTTGAAAACATGTGCTGAAAATTTTTGAATTATTGATTCTTACGTAAGAAGGCACTACTCAATAATTGTTATAGTAATTACTGTTCAATATTTTATTTTATTGATTCAATAATTGTTGTGTTGATATTTTATATTATTGTTGTTTTAATAATTATCACTGCACAGTATTTATCATTATCAGATCAATAATTCATATTATTTAAATAATATTATTAGATAGCATTATTGACAATGTCTAAGAAAGTTCTGTCTAGAAAAGTAGTTTGGTCACCTAATTGTGCGCCAGTAAGGAGAACTCCTTATCGAAAAGTTCCCTCTTTCCTAGGAACGACCTGATTGTCATAATTATGATTCTGCAATATTATTTGTGAATAATTAATTATTGATTTATATGATAAAGAAATATTTATTTTGTGGATGGATAGAAAAATATTTATTTTGTATGGATATTTATTTTGGATAGGGATGTTATTTTCTTCGTAAATGATATTATTTTCTTCAATATCATTATACTGAAATATTGATATGAATTTTATTATAAAATTTCTACCTTTTGTATCGGGATTACTATTCACGTATATGGCACTATTCACAAATACGGCACTATTCACCAAAAAATGAAATTTTCTATTCTGTCCCAGATGTCTATTATGGTTACTATCTTTGATTGTATCCATGTTTTGATATTCTTGAATTTTACTCCATTATGGTTTATTATGGAGTTTTTTAAAACTTGAATTATCTAAAGTACGAATCTCTAATCTTTGTCGTTCTCTAAAATATTTTTCATCATCCTTGGTTTTTAATTGTGATACTTGATGAATATCTTTGGCCTGTAGTGCAAAGATGAATGATTACCTGATAAATATCTTTGGCCCGTAGTGTAAAGATGATCAGGTGTTGAGATGAACATGACCAACTGGTGATACAAATGAATATCTTTGGCCCGTAGTGCAAAGATGAATATTTGATGCAAGATGTATATTGATTCATGTTACAGGGATAAAAGATTGATGATGGACTTTTAAATTCATAGATGATAGTAGATTTCATTCTCTACTTAACTCTTCAAATGAATTGTTATTTCCGCTGCGAATATTGATCTAAAACTAGTTGTCCATAATATTTTATCTGATTTCTTGAAGGCTAACGATAAATTGTTGTTCTTTATCTTAGTCATAATATTCTTTACTGGGCTAGTTGAGCTCACCCTTTTCTTTTTTGTTCTATTTTTCTTCTCAGGAGGTGAGAATATAATAGGATCTAACCGGAGTATAGAGTGATGGTTCTAGAAAGTTATTTTAGCAGTCCTCACTATTTTTGTAAAATAGTGTATCAATAATTGTAATGAGAACTCTTTTTGAGTTTGAATACTGTCTGTTAAAAAATATTTGTATTTAAACTCACAGTATATATTTTATCGTATTTTGCACGACAATTGTATTAATGAAGTTGTATTTGTTTCTGTACCATGTATTTGGCGACTCATAATGGGTGATGTATACCTGTTTTGGGGTCGTCACAGTTGGTATCGAGCTTAGGGATATGGCCTCTGACGAAGATCGGGGATTAGAACTAGGAGGGGAGAGACATTAATATAATATATGTATGTATACATACATATGTATATTACGCATATAAACCAATCAATAAATATATGTATGTATACATACATATGTATAATTACGCATATAATATAATATATAATATACTACATATATAAATATACTTGTATAAATACATATGTATATATTATTAATATAATAATATAATATTATAATAAGATAATATAATATAAAATATATTTCCTAAATATCTAGGACCTATAAAATTCGTCTCCTACGACTATACCTACTTACCTCTCTCTTTCCCTCCTCAAATCTATAAACCAATCATTAAATATATGTATGTATACATACATATGTATATTACGTATATAATATAATATATAATATACTACATATATAGATATATTTGTATAAATACATATTTATACATAATATAATATAATATAATATAATATAATATAATATAATATAATATAATATAATATAATATATATCTTCTAAATATTTAGGACCTATAAAATTAGTCTCCTACGCCTATACCTACTTACCCCTCTCTGTTCCTCTTCAAATCTATCAAAAAATCTAAATCCCACAACATTCGTACTACTTCCCACCTTTCTCCAATCTGCTACTCTTGTCAAACCCGTGTTCTAAAACAGAAATTTATGTTAAAAAAAAAAAGAATAAAAATGAAAATATAAGAATAAATAGTACCTCTTGTTCAACTAGAAGTAAAGACTTCTAAATTGAGCAAGTCTGCTAAGAATCAGAATAACCTGTAAAATATTTTGAAAATCTCATTAGTTATAAAAATAATATTAGTAAAATATCATTTAAACATATCAAACAACAATTTCTAATTTTAATAATTACCTTTGATGTCGAAATTTGTTCATAGTTACAAATGTCACTATTGATCTAATTTCAAGATGCTGAATCTCCAATATTACACTCATCTTCTACTTACATAGTTGTGAGTTGTATACATTACAAAAATTCACTAAACCTTTCCAAACAACACTTTATGCCTTACAATTATAGTACTACATTACAAAATTTTCACTTGGCACAAACATATAAAAACGTACAAAAAGATATCAATACATATTAAAAATGGTGCCAACAAAAATATAGAATAAAATAGAATATTAAATACAGTATAACTAACATACAAAATAAATACGCGAAAGAAATCATTCAAGATCAAGACATGATTTTTAGTAGTTTAATCAATAGCAACCAAGTATCACATTCAAGCAGATATAATCAAACAAATTACTATATTCTAAACAAAGTTTAAAATTATATATTAGTCGTATATTCGTCAACCCATTAAACCAATCATTAAATATATATATATATATATATATATATATATATATATATATATATATATGTATATTACGTATATAATATAATCTATAATATATTACATATATAGATATACTTGTATCAATAATTACCTTTGATGTCAATTTCATAGTTACAAATGTCACTATTGATCTAATTTCAAGATGCTGAATCTCCAATATATCACCCATCTTCTGCTTACATAGTTGTGAGTTGTATACATTACAAAAATTCACTCAATCTTTCCAAACCACACTTTATGTCTTACATTTATAGTACTACATTACAAAATTCACTTGGCACAAACATTTAAAAACGTACAAAAAGCAAAAAGATATCAATAAATATTCAAAATGGTGCCAACAAAAATATAAAATAAAATAGAATATTAAATACTGTATAACCAACATACAAAATAAATACACGAAAGAAATCATTCAAGATCAAGACATGATTTTTAGTAGTTTAATCAATAGCAACCAACGAAGTATCACATTCAAGCAGATCTAATCAAACAAATTACTATATTCCAAACAAAGTTTACATTGGTCAACCCATTAAACCAATCATTAAATTTATGTATGTATACATACATATGTATATTACGTATATACGGTCCGGATCTTAAGCTCACCTCTTATCCAACTCACCCGAGCTCACCCCTCTTTAACGACGGTTCGGTCATACAACTGTCGTCTATACTTTTAGCGAAGGACAACATATAGCGTTGCTATAAGTATAAATGACAGTTGTATAACCGAATCGTCGTCGGGAACGTCGCTAAAGGGGGGTGAGCTCGGGTGAGTTGGATAAAGCGTGAGCTTAAGATCCGGACTCTACATATATAATATATAATATAATATATAATATACTACATATATAGATATACTTGTATAAATACATATGTACATATAATATATAATATACTACATATATAGATATACTTGTATAAATACATATGTACATATAATATAATATAATATAATATAATATAATATAATATAATATAATATAATATAATATATATTTTCTAAATATTACCTATAAAATTAGTCTCATATGCCTATACCTGATTACCCCTCTCTTTCCCTCCTCAAATCTATCAAAAAATCTAAATCTCACAACATTCGTACTACTTCCCATCTTTCTTCAATCTGTTACTCTTGTCAAACCTTTGTTCTAAAACAGAAACTTATGTTAAAAAAGAAGAACAAAAAAGAAAATATAAAAATAAATAGTACCTCTTGTTCTACTAGAAGTAAAGACTTCTAAATTGAGAAAGTCTACTAAGAATCAGAATAACCTACAAAATATTTTGAAAATCTCATTAGTTATAAAAATAACATTAGTAAAATATCATTTAAACATATCAAACAACAATTTCTAATTTCAATAATTACCTTTGATGTCGAAATTTGTTCATAGTTACAAATGTCACTATTGATCTAATTTCAAGATGTCGAATCTCCAATATTGCACCCATCTTCTGCTTACAAAGTTGTGAGTTGTATACATTACAAAAATTCACTCAACCTTTCTAAACCACACTTTATGCCTTACATTTATAGTACTACATTACAAAATTTTTACTTGGCACAAACATATAAAAACATACAAAAAGATATCAATACATATTCAAAATTGTGCCAACAAAAATAAAGAATAAAATAGAATCTTAAATACAGTAGTTTAATCAATAACAACCAACGAAGTATCACATTCAAGCAGATCTAATCAAACAAATTACTATATTCCAAACAAAATTTAGAATTATATATTAGTCGTATATTGGTCAACCCATTAAATCAATCATTATATATATATATATATATATACGGTCCGGATCCTGTAAGGGATCCCTTACTTTCTTAAAATGAGGGACTTTTTTTTTTGCTTTTTTTTTAAAACAACTAAAAAAAAAGTTCAATATTTTATGGAACTAAAATTTTTATATAATACAGTATTTTGGATGTGATTTGGATACGTATAACAAAATAAGTATGTACAATCTGTGCAGACTGTACATACATTTTTTTGGTATAGGTATCCAAATTACGCCCAAAACATTATATTATGAAAAAATTTCAGTTCCATAAAATATTAAACTTTTTTTTTAGTTGTTTTAAAAAAAAAACAAAAAAAAAGTCTCTCATTTTAAAAAAGTAAGGATCCCTTACTTGATCATTTCTATATATATATACATATGTATATTACGTATACAATATACTAAATATATAGATATACTTGTATAAATACATATTTATACATAATATAATATATATTTGCTAAATATCTAAGACCTATAAAATTAGTCTCTAACGACTGTATTTACAGGGCTCTTTCCCTCCACAAATCTATATAAACCAATCATTAAATATATGCATGTATACATACATATGTATATTACGTATATAATATAATATATAATATACTACATATATAAATATACTTGTATAAATACATATGTATATATTATTAATATAATATAAATATAATATAAAATAATATAATAATATAATATATTATATATTTCCTAAATATCTAGGACCTATAAAATTAGTATCCTACGACTATACCTACTTACCCCTCTCTTTCCCTCCTCAAATCTATAAAGCAATCATTAAATATATGTATGTATACATATATATGTATATTACGTATATAATATAATATAATATATAATATACTACATATATAAATATACTTGTATAAATACACATATATTATTAATATAATATAAATATAATAATATAATATAATATATATTTCCAAAATATCTAGGACCTATAAAATTAGTCTGCTACTACTATATCTACTTAACCCTCTCTTTCCCACCTCAAATCTATAAACCAATAATCTATGTACATATAATATAATATAATATCTATTTTCTAAATATCTAGGACCTATAAAATTAGTCTCCTACGCCTATACCTACTTACCCCCCTCTTTCCCTCCTCAAATCTATCACAAAATCTAAATCCTACAACATTCGTACTACTTCCCACCTTTCTCCAATCTGTTGCTCTTGTCAAACCTGTGTTCTAAAACAGAAATTTATGTTAAAAAAAAAGAATAAAAATGAAAATATAAAAATAAATAGTACCTCTTGTTCTACTAGAAGTAAAAGACTTCTAAATTGAGCAAATCAACTAAGAATCAGAATAACCTGCAAAATACTTTGAAAATCTCATTAGTTATAAAAATAACATTAGTAAAATATTATTTAAACATATCAAACAACAATTTTTAATTTCAATAATTACCTTTGATGTCGAAATTTGTTCATAGTTACAAATGTCACTATTGATCTAATTTCAAGATGTTGAATCTCCAATATTGCACCCATCTTCTGCTTACATAGTTGTGAGTTGTATACATTACAAAAATTCACTCAACCTTTCCAAACCACACTTTATGCCTTACATTTATAGTACTACATTACAAAATTTTCACATGACATAAATATATAAAAACGTATAAAAAGATATCAATACATATTCAAAATGGTGCCAACAAAAATATAGAATAAAATAGAATATTTATACAAGACAACCAACATACAAAATAAAAATACGAAAAGAAAACATTCAAGATCAAGACATGAATTTTAGTAGTTTAATCAATAAAGAAACCAACGAAAGTATCACATTCAACCAGATCTAATCAAACAAATTACTATATTCCAAACAAAGTTTAGAATTGTATATTAGTCGTATATTGGTCAACCCATTAAACCAACCAATCATTAAATATATGTAATTATACATACATATGTATATTACGTATATAATATAATATATAATATACTACATATATAGTTATATATACTTGTATTAATACATATTTATATATATTATATTATATAAAATCAGTCTTCTACGACTATAACTACTTACCCCTCTTTCCCTCCTCAAATCTTTATCAATCATTAAATATATGTATGTATACATGCTTATGCTTATGTATATTACGTATATAATATAATATATAATATACTACATTTATAAATATACTTGTATAAATACATATGTATATATTATTAATATAATATAATAATATAATATAATATATATTTCCTATATATATAGGACCTATAAAATTAGTCTCCTTCGACTATACCTACTTACCCCTCTCTTTCCCTCAAATCTATAAACCAATCATTAAATATATGTATGTATACATACATATGTATATTATATATATAATATACTACATATTATATAAATATACTTGTATTACATATGTATATATTATTAATATAATATAAATATAATATAATATATATTTCCTAAATATCTAGGACCTATAAAATTAGTCTCCTATGACTATACCTACGTACCCTTCTCTTTCCCTCCTCTAATCTATAAAGCAATCATTAAATATATGTATGTATACATATATATGTATATTACGTATATAATATAATATAATATATAATATACTACATATATAAATATACTTGTATTAATATAATATAAATATAATAATATAATATAATATATAATTCCTAAATATCTTAGACCTATAAAATTAGTCTGCTACTACTATACCTACTTAACCCTCTCTTTCCTTCCTCAAATCTATAAACCAATAATCTATGTACATATAATATAATATAATATATATTTTCTAAATATCTAGGACCTATAAAATTTGTCCCCTTTCTTTCCCTCCTCAAATCTATCAAAAAATCTAAATCCCACAACATTCGTACTATTTCCCACCTTTCTCCAATCTGCTACTCTTGTCAAACCTGTGTTCTAAAACAAAAATTTATGTTAAAAAAGAAGAATAAAAATGAAAATATAAAAATAAATAGTACCTCTTGTTCTACTAGAAGTAAAGACTTCTAAATTGAGCAAGTCTGCTAAAAATCAGAATAACCTGCAAAATATTTTGAAAATCTCATTACTTATAAAAATAACATTAGTAAAATCATTTAAACATATCAAACAACAATTTCTAATTTCAATAATTACCTTTGATGTCAATTTCATAGTTACAAATGTCACTATTGATCTAATTTCAAGATGCTGAATCTCCAATATATCACCCATCTTCTGCTTACATAGTTATGAGTTGAATACATTACAAAAATTCACTCAATCTTTCCAAACCACACTTTGTCTTACATTTATAGTACTACATTACAAAATTCACTTGGCACAAACATTTAAAAACGTACAAAAAGCAAAAAGATATCAATAAATATTCAAAATGGTGCCAACAAAAATATAAAATAAAATAGAATATTAAATACAGTATAACCAACATACAAAATAAACGCGAAAGAAATCATTCAAGCTCAAGACATGATTTTTAGTAGTTTAATCAATAGCAACCAACGAAGTATCACATTCAAGCAGATCTAATCAAACAAATTACTATATTTCAAACAAAGTTTAGAATTATATATTAGTCGTATATTGGTCAACCCATTAAACCAATCATTAAATATATGTATGTATACATACATGTGTATATTACGTATATAATATAATATATATAATATACTACATATATAGATATACTTGTATAAATACATATTTATATATAATATAATATAATATAATATAATATAATATAATATATATTTCATAAATATCTAGGACCTATAAAATTAATCTCCTACGACTATACCTACTTACCCCTCTCTTTTCCCTCCCTCAAATCTATAAACCAATCATTAAATATATGTATGTATACATACATATGTATATTACGTATATAATATATAATATAATATATAATATACTACATATATAAATATACTTGTATAAATACATATGTATATATAATTAATATAATATAAATATAATAATATAATAATATAATATAATATATATTTCTTAAATATCTAAGACCTATAAAATTAGTCTCCTACGACTATACTTACTTACCCCTCTCTTTCCCTCCTCAAATCTATAAACCAATCATTAAATATATGTATGTATACATACATATGTATATTAAATATATAATATAATATATAATAATACTACATATATAGATATACTTATATAAATACATATGTATATATAATATAATATAATATAATATAATATCTATTTTCTAAATATCTAAGACCTATAAAATTAGTCTCCTTACGCCTATACCTACTTACCCCTCTTTCCCTCCTCAAATCTATCACAAAATCTAAATCCTACAACATTCGTACTACTTCCCACCTTTCTCCAATCTGTTGCTCTTGTCAAACCTGTGTTCTAAAACAGAAATTTATATTAAAAAAGAAGAATAAAAATGAAAATATAAAAATAAATAGTACCTCTTGTTCTACTAGAAGTAAAAGACTTCTAAATTGAGCAAATCAGCTAAGAATCAGAATAACCTGCAAAATACTTTGAAAATCTCATTAGTTATAAAAATAACATTAGTAAAATATTATTTAAACATATCAAACAACAATTTCTAATTTCAATACCTTTGATGTCGAAATTTGTTCATAGTTACAAATGTCACTATTAATCTAATTTCAAGATGTTGAATCTCCAATATTGCACCCATCTTCTGCTTACATAGTTGTGAGTTGTATACATTACAAAAATTCACTCAACCTTTCCAAACCACACTTTATGCCTTACATTTATAGTACTACATTACAAAATTTTCACATGACATAAATATATAAAAACGTATAAAAAGATATCAATACATATTCAAAATGGTGCCAACAAAAATATAGAATAAAATAGAATATTATATACAGTATAACCAACATACAAAATAAATACGCGAAAGAAAACATTCAAGATCAAGACATAATTTTTAGTAGTTTAATCAATAGCAACCAACGAAAGTATCACATTCAACCAGATCTAATCAAACAAATTACTATATTCCAAACAAAGTTTAGAATTGTATATTAGTCGTATATTGGTCAACCCATTAAACCAACCAATCATTAAATATATGTAATTATACATACATATGTATATTACGTATATAATATAATATATAATATACTACATATATAGTTATATATACTTGTATTAATACATATTTATATATATTATATTATATAAAATCAGTCTTCTACGACTATAACAACTTACCCCTCTCTTTCCCTCCTCAAATCTATAAATCAATCATTAAATATATGTATGTATACATGCTTATGCTTATGTATATTACGTATATAATATAATATATAATATACTACATTTATAAATATACTTGTATAAATACATATGTATATATTATTAATATAATATAATAATATAATAATATAATATAATATATATTTCCTATATATATAGGACCTATAAAATTAGTCTCCTTCGACTATACCTACTTACCCCTCTCTTTCCCTCCTCAAATCTATAAACCAATTATTAAATATATGTATGTATACATACATATGTATATTACATATATAATATACTACATATTATATAAATATACTTGTATTACATATGTATATATTATTAATATAATATAAATATAATATAATATATATTTCCTAAATATCTAGGACCTATAAAATTAGTCTCCTATGACTATACCTACGTACCCTCTCTTTTCCTCCTCTAATCTATAAAGCAATCATTAAATATATGTATGTATACATATATATGTATATTACGTATATAATATAATATAATATATAATATACTACATATATAAATATACTTGTATAAATACATATGTATATATTATTAATATAATAATATAACATAATATATAATTCCTAAATATCTTAGACCTATAAAATTAGTCTGCTACTACTATACCTACTTAACCCTCTCTTTCCTTCCTCAAATCTATAAACCAATAATCTATGTACATATAATATAATATAATATATATTTTCTAAATATCTAGGACCTATAAAATTTGTCCCCTTTCTTTCCCTTCTCAAATCTATCAAAAAATCTAAATCCCACAACATTCGTACTATTTCCCACCTTTCTCCAATCTGCTACTCTTGTCAAACCTGTGTTCTAAAACAAAAATTTATGTTAAAAAAGAAGAATAAAAATGAAAATATAAAAATAAATAGTACCTCTTGTTCTACTAGAAGTAAAGACTTCTAAATTGAGCAAGTCTGCTAAAAATCAGAATAACCTGCAAAATATTTTGAAAATCTCACTACTTATAAAAATAACATTAGTAAAATCATTTAAACATATCAAACAACAATTTCTAATTTCAATAATTACCTTTGATGTCAATTTCATAGTTACAAATGTCACTATTGATCTAATTTTAAGATGCTGAATCTCCGATATATCACCCATCTTCTGCTTACATAGTTGTGAGTTGTATACATTACAAAAATTCACTCAATCTTTCCAAACCACACTTTATGTCTTACATTTATAGTACTACATTACAAAATTCACTTGGCACAAACATTTAAAAACGTACAAAAAGCAAAAAGATATCAATAAATATTCAAAATGGTGCCAACAAAAATATAAAATAAAATAGAATATTAAATATAGTATAACCAACATACAAAATAAACGCGAAAGAAATCATTCAAGCTCAAGACATGATTTTTAGTAGTTTAATCAATAGCAACCAACGAAGTATCACATTCAAGCAGATCTAATCAAACAAATTACTATATTTCAAACAAAGTTTAGAATTATATATTAGTCGTATATTGGTCAACCCATTAAACCAATCATTAAATATATGTATGTATACATACATGTGTATATTACGTATATAATATAATATATATAATATACTACATATATAGATATACTTGTATAAATACATATTTATATATAATATATATAATATAATATAATATAATATAATATATATTTCCTAAATATCTAGGACCTATAAAATTAATCTCCTATTTACTATACCTACTTACCCCTCTCTTTTCCCTCCCTCAAATCTATAAACCAATCATTAAATATATGTATGTATACATACATATGTATATTACGTATATATAATATATAATATAATATATAATATATAATATACTACATATATAAATATACTTGTATAAATACATATGTATATATAATTAATATAATATAAATATAATAATATAATAATATAATATAATATATATTTCTTAAATATCTAAGACCTATAAAATTAGTCTCCTACGACTATACTTACTTACCCTCTCTTTCCCTCCTCAAATCTATAAACCAATCATTAAATATATGTATGTATACATACATATGTATATTAAGTATATAATATAATATATAATAATACTACATATATAGATATACTTATATAAATACATATGTATATATAATATAATATAATATAATATCTATTTTCTAAATATCTAGGACCTATAAAATTAGTCTCCTACGCCTATACCTACTTACCCCTCTTTCCCTCCTCAAATCTATCACAAAATCTAAATCCTACAACATTCGTACTACTTCCCACCTTTCTCCAATCTGTTGCTCTTGTCAAACCTGTGTTCTAAAACAAAAATTTAAGTTAAAAAATAAGAATAAAAATATAACAATAAATAGTACCTCTTGTTCTACTAGAAGTAAAGACTTTTAAAGTGAGCAAGTCTGCTTCTATCAGAATAACCTACAAAATATTTTGAAAATCTCATTAGTTATAAAAATAACATTAGTAAAATATCATTTAAACATATCAAACAACAATTTCTAATTTCAAGAATTACTTTTGATGTCGAAATTTGTTCATGGTTACAAATATCACTATTGATCTAATTGATCTAATTTCAAGATGCTGAATCTCCAATATTGCACCCATCTTCTACTTACATATAGTTGTGAGTTGTATACATTACAAAAATTCACTCAACCTTTTCCAAGCCACACTTTATGCCTTACATTTATAGTACTACATTACAAAATTTTCACTTGGCACAAATATATAAAAACGTACAAAAAGATATCAATACATATTCAAAATGGCGCCAACAAAAATATAGAATAAAATAGAATATTAAATACATTACAACAAACATACAAAATAAATACACAAAAGAAATCATTCAAGATCAATATCACTAAGACATGATTTTTGATAATTTAATCAATAGCAACCAACGAAGTACCACATTAAGCAAATCTAATCAAACAATTTACTATATTCCAAAAAAAATTAGAATTATATATTACTCGTATATTGGTCAACCCATTAAACAAATCATTAAATATATGTATGTATACATACATATGTATATTACGTATATAATATAATATATAATATATACTATATATATATATATACTTGTATAAATACACATGTATATATAATATAATATAATATACTTTTCCTATAATATAAAAATAGGATGTGTTTAAAGTAACCATGTTATATTCTATAGTTCAATATAAACCCTGTAGCAAAAAGGAAATTATAAAAAAACAACCATTTTTAGAATTAATTCTAAGACATTTTAGTTTTCCATTACAAAAAACTAGCAAATAATTACATGATTGTGCATAATCGTAATAGTAAAAACGGCCCACTTTGAAGAAATAAAAAGGTCTTCCATCACCAAGCTTGCATTAGAAATAACACATGTAAGAATGAGTAATTGAGAAACGAACTTTGCACAGAAGAAAGTGGATGGAATTAAATCTGGAGGAATAGATACAGAATGAATATCAAAGATATATGTAAGCACCTGGACAATATGTGACTCACCACAATTGCTGTCATTAATTCTACAGGCTTCTCCCAGCTAGATAACCTCATCTCTTTGTTGTAATAGAATCTGAATAGTCATGTCAAAAGTTTTAATATACTAGAGCATAATATAGGATTGGAACTAAAAGGAAATTTCGAATTTAAGTTCAACCATCATTCAACTTCCCCATATTTAGATTATGTTATGACCAAAAAAAGGGGGAAATGTGGAGCCTCAAAACTGTCAACTTGAGGCCCCCACAGTACATGTGCACAAAATTCATGTACATTTTTCCTGCATTATAAATCAGCTATTTCATATGAGCACTTGGACATATGCACCAATCAACATAGAAACATGAACCTTTGATACCAAGCTATGGTAAGTACTAGCTGAAACTATACAAAAGAAGAAACACGTTATTCAATCGACGAAGAAAAAAAAAATATCATCCGTATCGGGAGATTTATGGAGGAAATTCTCTTTTAGTTTCGGATCGATTGTTTTCAAAGGCTTCAGATTTCATAAGCATATGGCGCAGATCCTCATTGTCAATAATTGTGAAAACATAATTAAACAAGAGTTCCATAAGGGCAAACCACATCATTTGTGTAAATCTAGAGTAAGCTCCTAAAGAAGCAGAGTAATACATCTTTAATTTAAGCAATAACAGAAGTGCCAATTTTCAAGGCTTAATTGGGAAAATCCTTGCAATGGCCACCTCAAAGTGTCAAAATGAAAAACTTCTGTAAGGGATGAAATTAGTTAAAATGAACGAACATGGGCAACACACCACAAATGGACATCAGAAGGCTCATAAAAGCAGTTCGTGATTATTGATTATACATCTACAGGTTAAGGCAGGGTAGCAAGACAAAATATCCCATACTGTAACTAAATACACTCAAAAGAATAAATAAGCATACCTCGGTATGATGCAAGAATTAAGTACAATAAATATGCAGTCAACCTCGACAAGCCACAACCCTTGCCATCTTAATGTGACATTATCAAACTAATATGTTAACTTCCATAGCTTGCTCTTTCTATTGAACTCCAAGTTCAGCATTGATTATAATTTATATTATATATTATTGATGATTAATTTCATGAACACTAAGATAATCCATACAAAGTATGATTCTATATTATACATGATTCTATATGATCTCTTTGTTATAACATCAATAAGAAAACATTTCAAAATATCGCCTGATGGCCAGATCATCGTCATGCTATTCCTCATTTTTATCATCTATTCAACACCATCCAAGAACTTTCACCATAGGTAACACCTAGAGATTTAAGCATGATATCACCCTAGACTCAAGCAATCAACCTTGGACACGATAAAATGTGTACAACACCATTTATCGGCACGTGTATATTTGTTTGTGTGCTCAAGTGTACGTAATTTTAGACATTACCACCTCAGGTGATAGTAGCCTAAGCTAATTATGTGCATAAACAAGAAATATGTTCTGTCTTCTTGTTACACATTAAAGACATACTTTACATATAGTTCTAATAAGAATGCATTGTTACCTGTATGAACAACCAAAGGTTCAGTAGTCTGCCTCACAGTTCCGTTGCTATTGAAGTCCACTCACCTCACTCTTTACTATATTATCAACAATGTGCACCCCATCTTATGTAGCAATCACTACTGTGCATCTGCAATTACCAAGTCATCAAAAGGAAAAGACTTCACTTTGAACCTTGAATTAGCATAATAAGATATCAAGTATCTACGGTAAAGCAGAGATCCTAGTCATAAGGCAATTCTCAAAATTAAATTGCAAAATAACAAGTTGCTTTTATGCTAACATTGAAATCAGTGATATAATAATATGAATCAAAAAGAAAACCAACATCCCAAGCGGACAAGATTAATTCATTCCAGAAATCTTTTAGTAAAGTTTAGACAAAAAGTAAATTTTTGCAAAAGACATGAGCTAAAATTGGCATAATTATGCCTATAAGTGAGCACTATGAAGACATTACTGATATTTTCCACTTAAGATATGGCTACGATAGGCTCCTGTGGGAAGCAATGAACCTGAGTGGAATTGTCAAACAGGTCGGCTGCACATACATGCCATGATGTATGGCATCCCTGTGACAAGAGCCAAGAGTTGGCAAGCAAACCCAAGATTGGCTCATTCATGCAAGGCAACAGCATTGGCGCCCAGCAGGGCAGTCCCGTATGCCAGTAAGCCAGCAGATGCTGCATCTAGCACACAGCATCATGCAAGTCCACAGCAGGCACTTGGCAAGCAAGGAGTGTGTACCAGATCGCACAAACTCAGCTTCAGCATTATACTGCCCACAAGAATATATAAATCTATGACTAGATTTTAATACCATGGTAAGAAGCTTTTGGAAGTCAACTCTTGCTGCTGATCCTCCACTGACAACATAGAAGCAGTTGCTTCTCTCTGAAGTATTGCCATAGAAGTTCTATGCTCGGTCAGTCTTGCTTCTGCATTTTTAAGTTTTATGCACTGTCTACAGAAGGATCTTTGCATCTTGCTTGACGCCTAATTACTTCAGTTGTCTATTGAAAGAATAATTAGAAATAAGAAGAGAGAAACAAATCAATAAACTTAACGCAACACAAAATACACCCGAATTGACTTCAATAATACCTGAGCAAACCTCTTGCCGTAGTCTCTCATAACGATGAGTCAAGTGACGAGCATCCTCCAATATGGAGCTCCTGTTATTGATAACCGTGGTGGCTCAGAAACCTACAAGGATGCACACATAATTTCAAGTTAGGAGGCATGATACTCTAAGACTGGACACTAAAAGTTCTTAAACAAATTAATAAACGCTCTGCCCCCGTTGAAAGTGCGCAGACCAAATCCTTATATCGAGATACTCTCCATAAGGTATCCAACCTATCCCAATTTTCTGTATTTTTTTGGATCAGATCTTAGGCAATCTAATCCACCTTATCGTTGAACATTTGACTCACACTGATGTGGATTTTTTCAGGATCAACCAACTCGCACACAAATGGAGAAGCCAAGTACCCATCCAAGAAACAGATAATCACATTGAAGATTTTTTTATTTTTAAACATTTACTTCACTGAATCTAGTGCAGTTCTACTCATTGAAATAGCTCTCAGGGTTTTGACTATTTCTCTCGGTTAATTCTCCAGTCTTTATCTCGATAGAACAATGGGCATTTATTTTACTTTTATCTCACAATGGAAAGAGTTTTCCTGGCATCCTTTGTGTTCTTGACAATGCTTGTGACAAGGTGCAACCTAAAAGAGAAAGGGGAAACACACCCTGGGTGCTAGGTACCAGGGGTGGGACACAAATAGATGTTGACATGCAGTTTTGGAACTTGTCACTAGCATAAGTATTAAGCAACGTCCACAGAACATATGATACTTCAAGAAATTTTAGCAACATAACACTAGACATGTTAATTTCTAAGTTGGCTCCTTAAATTATATCAAAGTAAATGGCAAACATTTTTAGTTTCAAGCAATGGCTGACATGTTTATTTCTAGGTTGGCTCATAAAATTACATCAAAGAAAATGACAAATATTTTTAGTTTCAAGCAATGGCTCCTCCTAAGCTATATTATGACAGTGCAAGATCAACATTGTTTCTCACATACATGAAACAAGAAGGAATATAACCTGATCAACAAAAATCCGAAGCATAGTTTTCTTTTTCATTTTCTATTGAACCATGTGCAGTACCAAATTGAAGAGCAGCTCTTGCAAGTGGAGAACCACCACTTTGTGTCTCCGTCCCATATTTTGCAACAGTTTTCGGCCAACTTTCTAGCTAAAAAATTATTTCTAGCAATGGCAACATTTTTAGTTTCAAGCAATGGCTGACATGTTTATTTCTAGGTTGGCTCATAAAATTACATCAAAGAAAATGACAAATATTTTTAGTTTCAAGCAATGGCTCCTCCTAAGCTATATTATGACAGTGCAAGATCAACATTGTTTCTCACATACATGAAACAAGAAGGAATATAACCTGATCAACAAAAATCCAAGCATAGTTTTCTTTTTTCATTTTCTATTGAACCATGTGCAGTACCAAATTGAAGAGCAGCTCTTGCAAGTGGAGAACCACCACTTTGTGTCTCCGTCCCATATTTTGCAACAGTTTTCGGCCAACTTTCTAGCTAAAAAATTATTTCTAGCAATGGCAAACATTTTTAGTTTCAAGCAATGGCTGACATGTTTATTTCTAGGTTGGCTCATAAAATTACATCAAAGAAAATGACAAATATTTTTAGTTTCAAGCAATGGCTCCTCCTAAGCTATATTATGACAGTGCAAGATCAACATTGTTTCTCACATACATGAAACAAGAAGGAATATAACCTGATCATCAAAAATCCGAAGCATAGTTTTCTTTTCATTTTCTATTGAACCATGTGCAGTACCAAATTGAAGAGCAGCTCTTGCAAGTGGAGAACCACCACTTTGTGTCTCCGTCCCATATTTTGCAACAGTTTTCGGCCAACTTTCTAGCTAAAAAATTCAGGGTAAAAAGTTTCATCAATGACTTATAAGAAACATATCTGAAAAAGCAGAATCACACACCTATTTCCAGTTGCTTTTTGCTTGCCGAAACAAAACCTTCAACCCCGCGAATAATATCCCTTTGAAAATGCTGCAAAATCATGAATTTAAGAACTTTTCACATAATAAAATCTCTTCTAAGATGTTAAAGGAAATTGCATCACAACATTCGTATATGATATATCGAATAGTTAACGAATCAAAAAAAATTATATTTGAACAACACATTTATAGATTACAAACATATGTGTGCACATAAGCCATCAGTACCGAACTGGAACAGCCAAACAAAATTTAGGAAAATCTATGAAACTATAAAGTAGAAATGAAGATTTTCAGAACGATATTCTATAGAGAAACATATACATACAACGCCCATAAATTTCTTAAGATTCTGAGTGTTGTTTGCAAAGAAATACATAAGACCAATGGGAACTGTTACATATACAACAAACTTTGCCATCTCCAATAGATAGCATACGAGGCAAAGGGCGTAAACCCTAGAATTAGCAGAATAAGATATCAAGTATCTACAGTAAAGCAGAGATCCTATTCATAAGGCAATTCTCGAAATTAAATTGCAAAATAACAAGCTGCTTTTAAGCCAACATTGAAAGCAGTGATATAATATGAATCAAACATTCAATCAAACAAAGTTTATATGAACAACACATTTTTAGATTACTTGCATGTACACGCAGATAAGCCATCAGTACCGAACTGGAACAGCCAAACAAAATTTAGGAAAAACTATAAAGTAGAAATGAAGATTTTCAGAACGATATTCTATAGAGAAACATATACATACAGCGCAGCGCCCATGAATTTCTGAAGATTCTGAGTGTTGTTGGCGAAGAAAAACATAAGACCAATGGGAACTGTTACATACAGCGAACTTTTCCATCTCCAATACACCCTTCCAAGTTCCCAGCGATGACATTTTCTACTTCTGTAAATAGAAGTAAAATAAAAGAGACAACGATGCCGAGATTGTAAGATAGCATACGAGGCAAAGATTTTTTGGGCGTAAACCCTAGATTTTCAAATCCATGTAAGACTCCCGAACTATTTCAAAATCATAGATTCCTAATTAGCTACAAAAAAAAAGGTTAAAACGAAGGTGAAAGGTCGTGATTTTGTTCTGGGATGTAAAGCCAAGAGATGAAGAAAGGGAAGAAGAAGAAATTGAAAGCCCAAGATCTGAGATTCGGAGGCGAGAAAAATGGGAGATGAAAGAGAATGTAGAATATCTGAGATTTGGGTGAAAAATAGATTTTGCACCAGAACAAATTATTCAAAAGCTAATAGGATCTCTCTCACACACACATGAAATTCAAATAATGTGAATCGAAAGCCTCTGCACATGAAATTCAAATTCAAATTCAAATTCAAGAGCTAGTAGGATATCTCTCTCACACACCCGTGAAATTCAAATAAATTGAAAGCCCTCATATCTAACGGTAACTCTCTCCAATATTTAGCAGTAGGATCTTTGCCCCCAGTTTCTCCAATTTAATGTGCAACACTCAGGCCATGTTATGCAAGTTTATAATATCAGGTCTAATATCAGATCTCAAGCCTACTACTACTCTACGATTTAATAAGTTTAGTTACGTATTTATTTAGAGTGAAATTATTTATAGATAATTTAATAGTTTAGTCATGTTATGTTTATTTTATATAAAACTATTTAAATTGTTGAATAAAAATTAAGGGAACTGTTAAATTCACAACAAAAAATATCATTTCCACAACAAAAATATCGCTATATATCTTATAGCTACAATTTTCACCGTCGCTATACATTTACAGCGACACTTTTGTTGTGGAAATAACAAAAAGTATTGTGAATTTAACAATTCCCAAAATTAATTTGTAGGACTGGTATAACTAGTAATAACAACGTAATCTTATTGTGAATATAGATTGATAGCCATTTAAAAAAATAAAGGTTAATTTTGTTCACAAATTTTAAATTACAAATGATAGGAATTATGATATTTGGTCGGACATGATATAAATAGTACCCTATTTCAAGTTATTTTTCTCGAGTCAAATTTTTTAACACAGACAATAACTTAAAATCAAGTAACATAATCAAATTGTATTTTTTTAACCAAAATAATTCAGGCATTCAGTTATTCAGTCATTTTGTAAAATTGGAATAATATTCCAATATTCGAGGACAATAACAATTTATAAATTGACTTACTCCGTTAACTTGAATAACGATTTATAAAATAATTTTTTTTGTTTAAAATTTTCATTTAGTTTCGTTATTTATTGAAATAGCTGGATAGTAAATCAAGTATTTCGGTATTTGGTATTTTTGATATTTTAGTATTTTTGTGATGATTCGAGTTTTTAGAAAATATTAAAATAAGAATTTAAATGTATAAAATTCGTATTATGCTATATGTTATAAGTATTGGATTGCATAAGTAATTATGTGTTGTGCAATGTGATGATTTGTAAAATAATCAATATATTATTATTATTATTATTATATTTATTATATGCAAATAAGTTGTTGAAAACAATTTCTAAAAAGGAAAAAAAAAAGAGCAAATATGTTATTATATATTTGTTTTGGTAAAAAATAAATTATGGAAAACAATTTATTAAAGGAAAGAGATTATTAAAGGATACATAATTATTGTATCCATTAATAAGTAAATTAAAATAATTTCTAATAATTTATTTTATTTAATAAGATGGATTTATTGTATTAAATATTTTATTATATTATACTGCCTATATGAATATATGAGTAGTATATATGTATATACGTGATGTGGTGAATATATTAATTTACTACCTGCGGAGTAATTAAAAGTATACAAAATTAATGTACGCATTAAATGAAGTGTAGTAAAATAATTTATGATATTAGATTATTTTAATAGAATAAATGTATAATATTAAATATATTATTTTATTATTTAATATATAACTTCTATTTTTTATGGAAAAGAATATGGAATATAATACATTATAATATTTAATGTATGTAAGATAATATATTATGTGTAATAGGAGTGAGCATGGTGCGGTTTAAAGTCGAAATCGCACCCGAAACCGTTTAGATGAGGTTTAACAAATCCAAAACCGCACACGAAATCGCTTATGATTGGTGCGGTGCGGTTTTAAACTGTGCGGTGCGGTTTCAATTGGTGCGGTTTCGGTTCCAAAACCAATTGAAACAACAAAAAGGTCTAAGCCTTTAATAGAATTTAACATAGAACTCACATCGAGCAATTAAATTAGTATGCACTATATAAAACAACAAAGACCATATATTCAATAACAAGCAAGAAAAATTTATCTAGTTCCCAAAAAGTAAAAGTATATAGTGGAGATATAATAAAATTCTATCTTATATATTGCAGGGAGGACTTATAGAATAAAATCCTAACTGTACCTAATTTAAAAAATAATCTATTAGACTATTACTACTATATCATAAACCTTAACCAATGCATCAAGTGCTTGAACTAACGAATTTGGCCCCTCAGCTATAAGCCCCTCTAGTAACGCATCAAACAAATTCAAAATTTCAAAACTCAAATGCTTAATTTTTGACTCTATAACATCTAACCATCTTCTTTCAATTGGTGAAAAAATGACAATGCAAGACTGAAGTTTTCTCTGAGCGTGTTCAAGTGAAAAGTAAGTTTAGAATTTACTAGAGATAATACACACACACACACATGGTACGGTTTCGATTTTATGTGTGCGGTTTTGGCTAGTAACCAAACTGGAACCATAAATTTGGTTATTCAACCCACCTAAAATCGCCACATACGCCGGAACCATTGGTGCGGTTATAATTGGTGCGGTTCGTGCGGTTTTTGGTGCGGTTTCGGTTCCAATTTGGTTACTTGTTCAGCCCTAATATGTAATATGTTATATGTAATATGTTATCATAAATGTACTATGTAATATATGGGTTATGTGTATGGATTATACATTCGGAGTGATAGCCAAGGAAAAGAAGCATGAGTTATGGGAGTGATGAGCAAGAATAATAAGGAGCAAGGAAGGATGGTAGGGGTGTTCAACCGATTTTTATCGGACCGGTACCGAACCGAACCGAAATCGAAATCGTCCAAATTTTGATATCGAAATCAGCATGCTCTAGTTGGACTAAGATATCGAATCCCAAAAGATCTTGGGTTTGATGACTGGTTTTTATCAAAAATTATTTTTATTATTATTTTTTATTTTTATTATTATAATCATTATTTTATTATTATTATTATTAATAATAAAAAATTAGAAAATTAAGATATAATAATTAGGTTCGATTTTTACCGAACCTTAAAATCATCGAATCGAATCCCAGTATCGAAAAATGGGGTATATATTGGTTTTTTATCTTAGAAACTGGACCGGCTTTTTTATCTTTCGAATCGAAGGTTCGGTCCAGGATTCGAAAAAATTGAAAAACTGAGAAAATCGAAAAAAATGAACAGCCCTAAAAGACGGTGTGACAATGTGACAATTTGAAAAAAAAACTATAAGAATTTAAATAAATAAATTAAAATAATATTTTTATTGTGTGAAATATTGATGTAGATTGCATATGTGAATATATGTAATTTTGTATGTGTATGATTGCAAAATGACAAATATATTGTTACACATTTTTGTCATAACTAATTAAATTAGTAAAAATAATTTATTAAAAAGAAAGGAAATAAATAAAGAGTATTAAAATAATTTGCAAAATTAAGTTATTTTAAAAATATTATATTAAATATTTTATTATCTATAAAGTTTCCATTTCTATGAAAATTATGGTGGCTAATAAGGTAATTTATGGGAAATAAAGTATCTTAATATAAATAAATTAATTTATTAAATAAAATATTTTTATTTAATAAATAGTTTCCGTTTTGATGAAAATGATTTATGAATATTTTATCTGAATTTTTAAAATGCATTATGTATATTTAAATTGCATTATATATAATGTGAATTGTATGAAGGGTATTTAAAAACCTGATAAATTAAAGGAAGCATGTGCTGTGTTTTATGGATGAGTCATTAACTTATGAAGCAGGAGATGTGATAATTAGGTTCAAGGCTAGGAAATATTTAGCTAGGCTATAACCATAATAAGCAAAGCTATCAATATAGACCTATGTTATTTATCAAACCTATATACGCATTGAGCGATGAATGTTTCCTTTATAAATACTAAGCTAAACTCCAGTCATTTCATTTTTTTCTCTGTTTACTACAAGTCTATATAAACCATAGCCAACAAAGAAATCACATAAGACTAACAAGAAGAAAGAGAAATTGAAGATCATGAATTGAAAAAAAAAACAAAAAAAAACTCAAATCAAAGGTAATTTTTATATGGTGATTATATTTATTTTATAATTAGAGTGGCATGTAGAAGAATTAGTGTAATTGATTATATTTTGTTTATATTTGATTAATCGGGACAGAGCAGAGGCTATGAAATCTGGGCGAAGTATGTTCTCAAAGTTTTGAGTTTGAATTCTATAATTGTGTTTATAATTTTTTTTTATTAAAATGTCCAAGTCAAAATACTTTTTAAACTTATTGGGGGAAAGAAAGATTAGTTGATGTGTGTGGTATCTGATCTTGTAATACGGAAAGGAATCATGTTTCTACCTATCTGGTATAAGAAAATAGCAACCCATAAATATATTGTTGGATGTTGAATTGAATTCCCAAAACTCTCACCAAGCGAAGCCTTCGCTTTGGTTCGAAAATGATATTGCTATCGTATTTGGTCCAAAAAAAAAAGGAAAACTTGATTTTTGTGTTTTGAGCATGTGTATTCAAGTCTTATATGCTTTCATATGTGTCTAAAAGGATGACCAATGAATGTTTCCTTTATAAATACTAAGCTAAACTCCAGTCATTTCATTTCTTTCTCTGTTTACTACAAGTCTATATAAACCATAGCCAACAAAGAAATCACATAAGACTAACAAGAAGAAAGGGAAATTGAAGATCATTAATTGAAAAAAAAACAAAGGAAAACTCAAATCAAAGGTAATTTTTATATGGTGATTATATTTTTTTTTTTATAATTGGAGTGGCATGTAGAAGAATTAGTGTAATTGATTATGTATTGTTTATATTTGATTAATCTGGACAGAGCAGAGGCTATGAAATCTGGGTGAAGTATGTTCTCAAAGTTTTGAGTTTGACTTCTATAATTGTGTTTATAAAATTATTTATTAAATGCCCAAGTCAAAATACTTTCTAAACTTGTTGGGGGAAATAAAGATTAGTTGTGACGCCCCCAAAATAGGTATACATCACCCATCTTGAGTCGCCAAATACATGGTACAAAAATACAAAATACAACTTAATAATACAACTGTTGTGTAACATACGACAAAACATAAGCTGAGAGTTTAAACAAGAATATTGCCTTCTAGACAATATCTTCTCTCAATGGAGTCCTCATTATATTTATTGTCACACTATTTAACATAATAGTGAGGACTACTAATGCTATCATCTGGACCGTCACTCTGTTTCCCGACTCGTCCTAGCTATATTCTCATTTCCTGAAGAGAATAGTGAAAGAAAGGGTGAGCTCAACTAGCCCAGTAAGAAATATTATGACTAAGATAATGCGGGATAAATTATCATTAGCCTTCAACAATGTTAAACTGATAAAACACAATAGACATCAAGTTTAACTGCAGCGGAACAAGCAATCCATTAAAAGAGTCAAGTAGAGAATAAATCTACTATCTTTTATGATTTAAAAAGTTTTTCATCACTTTTATCGCTGAGACTCAACTTAAGAAATAATCCACATCATTAAATCATCCTTGCACTACAGGTCAAGGATATTATTTAGTATCACGACCACGAATTATCCATGCACTACGGGCCAAAGATAATCGTGTTTTCATCAACGGTCCTGATCATGCCATAAAATAATTCATCTTTGCTCCCTTGACCGAAGAGAATCCATAGCCATAATCATACCAAAAACTGTCCATCAATGCACTATGGGCACTACGGGCCAATGCACCAAGAGTCCTAAACCTGATTTCTATTAACACCAATTAAACATGTTATATTTGTGATTCAAATGTCCTATATGGTGTCTGAGCTAGTGAAACATAAATTAAACTAGTTAATCTAAGTTTAAAAATGAAAATCAAGTATTATACTAAATTATTATTAAAGAGAGAAGCTAGCTTGATTAGAATCATTTAAAGTTTAATTTGGATTCATATAATCATACTGATTGTTGAATAAATTTTGGATAGTAAGGAAAGATCAGAGTTGAAGTAATTGGATTCTGGGCTAAATAGGAGAGTAAGCGGCCGCGCGCCACTCCCACGCCTAATACGCTTGATCTTGATCGGCGCGCCACCCTTCAGAACCACCAAGATATTTTATTTGTTATTTGAGGTTTAATACATACTAGTTTAACTTTTCTAAGCTTCAATACATGTTAAACATGGTGTATGGCATGACCAAACATAATTTAGTTGAACTAAGAAAATTTAAATATAGAAATTCTAATTGAAAGTAAATTGTATTGAAAACAAAAACAAGATTTTGAAAAATAAAATCAAGAACTATTTATGTAGTATATATGTATTACACATATGAATGAATATGTATATAGTATGGCTGAATGTGTGCATAAAGTACTTGATTGTAGTATGTTATACGTGAACATAACTAATGTGTACTTGATATATACTTGGAAGATATGAGTTTGTTATACATGACTAATGGATACCTATATATAAATATATATATATATATATATATATATAGGATATTAAAAGTAGAATGAAGCGGTAATCGTAAACTACACTCAAGGAAAGTATTTGAACTTTACTTCTTTATTGAGCAAGTATCTCTAACTTATGCACTTTCTTTATGCAAGAGGTTTATTATTTCACGAAAATCTCAAACTTATTTACATTTGAGCAAGTAAATTATATTTGTATGCTTGTGCAAGTTTTCTAACTTGTACAATTTGACATTGGTATGCAAATTTCTTTATTACTTTAAGTTCTAAAATTTCTAAATTGTTTACGAATGAGTCTAAGCTAATTATTTCAGCTAGATTCACGTTACAATATTTTATCACAAGTCTTTATCATCTTGTTGAAATAGGTAGAGTTGTCCGACCAAATTGCTTTGGTTTGGAACTTAAGTCTGAGTATGAACATCCCTTATTTGTGAAATTTTTACTGTGCCAATAAGGCAATGAAAACAAGCATGTAGTGTTGATCAACGAAGGGCATAAAGGGCGGATCACCCATCGTGCCCAGGAGTTAGTCGATTATACAGTTGAATTACTGTTATACCTATTTTTAGAATAAATAAAATAATGTTCATGGTCAACTGACCGCTCGGCATCTATAGTTAATACGTCATTTGAAAAATATAAGCTACTTGATATGTCATTCGAGAAATTGTTTCAATAACTTCACAACAGTTGATCCGTTGTAAAAGTATACTCAAAGAAAATATTTAACTCTTTTATACATCGTTTATTGCATGATATTACTTGCTGATCAATTGAATGCTCATTCTTATTTTGGAATTAAATGTTTTCAGTGAAACGTGAACGCATAGAAGGATTTGGCAAAGACAAGGGAAAAGGGAAGCTGGATGAGTAGTTAAAGAAGGTTGTTTATATTAACAAAGTATTTTGTAATAATAATACAATACCTATTATGTAAGAATGTAATTAAAGGTCATCGTACCTGGGATTGCGAGACTCTGATGTAATATTTTTAATTATTAATATATTAAGCAGGTTGTGTGAATGTTATCGTGTAAAACCAAGTACGGGTTCTAAGTACCCGAATTTGGGGTTGTCACAAGGTGGTATCAGAGCTATAGGTTAGAAACCTTAGGTCGTAATACCTTAGCCTATAACCTAAGCTAGATAGAAGCATTGGAAAATAAATAACTCAAATAGAGTTTAAAGGAGATGAGTTTAAGGAAATTTTGTTAGGTTTGTAAGATTCATGGACGCAATCAAATTGCACAAAGTAAGAGGAAGCATGATAAAATAGAGTTTAAAATTTTATAAATCATATACCCGGATCATCCTTTATGCACAATTATTAATTAAACTGAAGAACAAGAATTATACCCTTGAAGATTCGAGCTTCCTCATGTACAAGTTCACCTCCAAATCCTTTTCGCGTTCAACTTGAATCCACCGGGTTTGATTTCTTCATTTGATCAACGTCAGCCACCCAAGTGTTTAGCCTCTAGATGTGATCCACCAAGGAAGAAGAAGTATTCAAGAAGATGGGTGTTTGGCACAACCCTAGTTTTTCTATCTCTGTAGAAAAAGAGCGTACTCTCCAACCATTAGAATCACGTCTACTTAATATCTGATATAAGACTCCTCTTATAAAGATATCAGTTAACCCTTCTAATCTAATTAGAAAATAGGGTATACAACACCCATCTTGGGTCGCCAGATACATAGTACAGAATACAACTACAACTTAATTATACAACTGTCGTGTAAAATACGACAAAACATAGCTGAGAGTTTTAACACGGATATTATCTTCTAGACAATATGCACACTCAAATTCAATCTCATTACAATTATTATCACATTATTTCACAGAATAGTGAGAACTAATAAAATCACCATCTGGACCGTCAATCCATTCCCCAACTAGTCTCAGCTATATTCTCATTTCCTGAATAGAACAGTGAAAGAAAAGGGTGAGCTCAACTAGTCCAGTAAGAAATATTATGACTAAGATAATGCAGAATAAATTATCATTAGCCTTCAATAGTATAACAACTGATAGAATACAATAGACAACAAATTTTAGATCAACAACTGCAACGGAATAAGAAATCCATTAGAAGAGTCAAGTAGAGCATTATATCTACTATCTTCTATGATTTAAAAGTTTATCATCAATTTTATCGCTGAGACTCAGCTTATTAAATAATCCACATCACTAAATTATTCATGCACTACGGGCCAAGGATATTCATTAGTATCACGACCACGAATTATGCATGCACTACATGCCAAGGATATTCGTGTTTTCATCAACGGTTATGATCACGCCATAAAATAATTCATCTTTGCACCCTTGGCCGAAGAGAACCCATGTTCATGATCATACCAATAACTGTCATTGAGACTCAGCTTAATAAATAATCCACATCACTTGTAACATTACGGACATGATTATACCGAATAATCCCTGGTCATAATCATACCAATCAACAGTTCTTCTTTGCACCCTTGGTCGAAAAATGACGTTCATCACAATATAAGCATGAGGATGATTACAATGATATAAGAATTCAAACAAACGAGATCAAAGATAAATATTAAAGACTTTAACAATTTAATTTATCCAGAATTCAATAATGTCCAATTTGTCAACATGATATTGCTTTGTGGAGTAAAATTCAAGAATAATATTGTATCAAAAATGATTTGAACCGAAAAGAAATCAATTTTTATCATGAATAGTATCATAGGTGAATAGTACCCGAGTAAATAGTAATTCGAGAATAGTACCTCGTGAATAGTAACCCCGGCATGAAAAGCTTAAAAACTTATCAAGAATGTTTAGAATAATATTTTCCTGAAAAGATACTGGATGAAACACAAATTTTAAGGATATTCTACTAATTTCATAGAGTATAGAAGCCAAAACTTTAACAAAATGAGTGTAGAATTCGGAATCTGAAACGAAATAATATTACTTACATACTATCGAGTATGAAAGAAAATATTATTTCTTACGAATACTGAACAAAAATAATATCCCTTACAACTGTTGAACGAAAAATAATATTCTTACGAATATTGAACGAAGATAATATTCCTTACGAATATTAAACGAAAATAATATTTCTTACGAATATGGAACAAAGTAAAATTTCTTACAAATACGAAAAATAATGTCGTAAGCGAATATGAAATAAATAATACCCCTTACCTCAAAAGAGAGCAATTTCGACTGGTATAGCGGATATATTCTTGAAGAAAACTTTCACTATTTTCTACACTCAAAGCTTCCTAAAACTCGAAAGAAATACGCTCAATATTATAGAAGAAGAATTCTCTGATTCTGGTGTGATTTTCAATTCTAACTGAGCATCCTATTTATAGGAGAATAGAAAAGATACTATTTGAATGCACAGTAGGAAAAAGTTCACGGGCACCGAATCGTCTGAAATTTTAATTTTTTGATTTACTATGTAAACACTATGCAGAAACTATGCAAATATATGCATAATAAAATATAATATATTATATATTTCATAAAAAATAAAACTTATTATATATATATATATATATATATATATATATAAATATATATATAAATATGTCACATGCATAACCACCCGTGACATTGCATTTCCTTTCTTTTAACATTCGTGGGCCCCATATGTGGCCCCTACCTTTATTAAATTGAATAACTTTCTACTGATTCTTTTGAAAAATGGGTAAATGGGAGTCCAAATAATACGCCAAAATGTACAATAAATACTTCATAAAAATCTCCTCAATATTTTTAGCAACATTTATTCATTATTATTATAACTCGCAATATTAACAACCAGATCGTTCCCAAGAAAGAGGGGACTTTCTAATAAGGATTTCTCCCTATTGGCGCGCAATTAGATTACCTAACCCCTTTTCTCGACAAAACTTTCTAGACATTGTTAATAATGCAAATAATAATATGAATAACTTGTCATCTTAATTATTGATTTAATAATATAAAATATTATAACAATAATTGAATCAAATAACATGAGATACTATCAAAGAATTATCTTGTAATAATAATTGAATAAAACCGAGTGACTTCTCACATAAGTATCAATAATCAAATCGTAGTGTCTTCTTATGCAACCGCGTAGACATCGTACTTTTACCACCGGGTATTTCAACAGTTAACGGTAAAAC
Source organism: Panax ginseng (assembly GCA_020205605.1). Classification (NCBI taxonomy): domain Eukaryota; kingdom Viridiplantae; phylum Streptophyta; class Magnoliopsida; order Apiales; family Araliaceae; genus Panax; species Panax ginseng. Next base: position 163,519,153 of record CM035128.1, read on the forward strand.
TTCCGCCGTTATTTTCATAAAGTTACTTCTGTCGTTTTCTAACTAACTGTAATTCCGTTGTGGGGTCCATCAATAATTGTGCCATTGTACGAATATTTCCTGTTAAAACGAATATTACCGACCAATTGAATATTTTATAACAACTTGCATACTTTGTAAAATTTATAAATACTACCCACAACTATAACATTATATCAAATCCACACTTTAATACTCAAAAAAATATTTTGAGAAATTAATCTTTATTCATAAAATTTGGGATCTTACAATCTCCCCTTCTTATGAAATTTTGTCCTCGAAATTGACTTACGTACCTGGTATGTCGAAGAGGCGAGGATACCTCGTCAGATTCTAACTCTTGAGGTATAACCTTTGAGCGTAGAATATGATCCTTCTTATCCAAAATTTTAACAGATATCTCCTCATATGTTAAATCTTCTGCTATCTCGTCTAGTTCTATTTCAATAATGTAGTTCGGGTCGTCCACATATTTACGTAACATCGATATGTGAAAAACGTTATGAACACGCAACATACTTAGCGGTAAGGCGAGTCTATAAGCCACAGTTCCTACTCGATTAAGGATTTCAAATGGGCCAATTAAATCGAGGGTTAAGATTTTCTCTCTTCATCGACTCTTGCTTCTATAATAAATCCTTCGTGAACCTTCTTCTTCGTATTCATTAGCTTCGGGTTTGTAGCTTGAGCTGTTTTAACTTTATCGATTAAAGTCGATTCTACTCGTATATTTGATATCATTACGTGAGTCCCTAGTGTAACACCCCAACTTATTATAAATAAAATTGAATTTCCTCTATTCATTATCTTGAAATAATAAGGAGTTAATTTGATATAATGCTCTGGTTATGGGTGAAATGTGCAAATTTTGTAAAATAAGCAAGTGGTTATAAAATATTCATTTTGTCAGGGAATATTCATTTGGTCGTGGAATATTCTTGCTGTCGGAGAATATTAGTACGATGGCGCAACTATTTGTGGGCCCCATAATGGAAAACGGTCGGATAAAGAAAACGACAAGTTTAAGTTTTTATAAATAACGGCGTAATTGTTACCGTTAACACTGTTGGATTACCTGGTGGTTAAAATACAGTAATACGCGTGGTTGTATAGTAGCACACGATATTGCACAGTATATTTGAATTATTGATTCTTACGTAAAAATGCACTACTCAATAATTATTATAGTAATTACTATTCAATATTTTATTGTATTGATTCAATAATTGTTGCGTTGATATTTTATATTATTGTTGTTTCAATAATTGTCACTGCACAGTATTTTCCATTATCAGATCAATAATTCATATTATTTGAATAATATTATTAGATAGCATTATTGACAATGTCTAAGGAAGTTCTATCTAAGAAAGGGGTTTGGTCACCTAATTGCGCGCCAGTAAGGAGAAATCCTTATCGGAAAGCTCCTTCTTTCCTGGGAACGACCTGGTTGTCATAATTGTGATTCTGTAATATTATTTGTGAATAATTAATTATTGATTTATATAATAAGGAAATATTTATTTTATGTGGATATAAATGAAGGATAGGAAAATATTTATTTTATGTGATTATAAATGAAGGAATTAATGCTGGGGTGTTTTATCAGTATTTTGTCAGAATAGAGGTATTAAAAATTGTCCGTATGTGGATTTCGGGCACTTTTCGTTTAGAATTTGGAAAAACTTAAATCTACAAAGTTGTAGAGAATTTGAATTCCTATGAAATGGACATAAAATTCGTATTTTTCTGATAAAAGGGCTATTTATTATTAATTATTAAAGTTTCAGAAATAAATATTTTTATTTAAAAATATGGTGGGCCCCACTTTTGGTTGGTGTAGAAAATCGATCTTGGTGGGCCCCATTAGAGGTGTCTTTGAGTTTTGGGCAAAGATGGTGGTGCGTAGAGAAATTTTTAATAAATTAATATTTTATTAATTTAGTCTCCTTTCATGCGTTCTAGTATTTTCCTATAAATAGGGTGCTTAGTTAGAATTGAAAATCATACCAGAAACAAGTTTTCTCTCTATATATATATATATATTATATGAAGCGTATTTTGTGAGTATTTAGATACTTTGAGAGTTGCTTTATATTCAAAGTGCAAGTTTCCTTGACATCATATCCAGATATTCCATTCGAAATCATTGTTCTTTTGAGGTAAGGGATGTTGTTTTCTTAAGTAAATGATATTATTTTCTTCAATATCATTATCTTTGAAATATTGATATGAATTTTATTGTGAAATTTCTACCTTTTTTTGTGTCGGGATTACTATTCACGATATCGACCTTATTCACAAATCTCTGACTATTCTTTGAAAAATAAATTTTTTCTTCTTTATCCTAAATGTCTATTATGGTTAATATCTTTGATTGTATCCATGTTTTGATCTTCATTCTTGAATTTTACTCCATTATGGTTTATTATGGAGTATTTTTAAACTTCAATTATCTAAAGTACGAATCTCTAATCTTTATTCTTTTATCTCACTGGATTCGTTCTCTAAGATATTTTTCATCATCCTCAGTCTTTAATGGTGATACTTGATGAATATCTTAGGCTTGTAGTGCAAAGATGAATGATTACCTGATGAATATCTTTGGCCCGTAGTGCAAAGATGAATAGGTGTTGAGATGAACATGACCAATTGGTGATACAAATGAATATCTTTGGCCCGTAGTGCAAAGATGAATATTTGATGCAAGATGTATATTGATTGATGTTATAGGGATAAAATATTGATGATGGACTTTTAAATTCATAGATAATAGTAGATTTCATTCTTTACTTAACTCTTCTAAGGAATTGTTATTTCCGCTGTGAATATTGATCTAAAACTGGTTGTCAATTATATTTTATCTAATTTGTTGAAGGCTAACGATAAATTGTTGTTCTTTATCTTAGTCATAATATTTTTTACTAGGCTAGTTGAGCTCACCCTTTTCTTTTTTGTTCCATTTTTCTTCTCAGGAGGTGAGAATATAGCAGGATCTAACCAGGGTATGGAGTGATGGTTCTAGAAAGTTATTTTAGCAGTCCTCACTATTTTTGTAAAATAGTGTATCTATACTGTCTATTAGACAATATTTGTATTTAAACTCACAGTATATGTTTTGTCGTATTTTGCACGATAATTGTATTAATGAAGCTGTATTTATTTTTTGTACCATGTATTTGTTAACTCAGAATGGGTGATGTATACCTGTTTTGGGGGCGTCACAGTTGGTATCAGATCTTAGGGATATGGTCTATAGCGGAGATCGGGAATAAAACTAGGAGGGGAGAGACAAGTAAATCTTTCACTAGTGTGTCCTACCTAAGCTTATTTGTTAGTCGGTCATAATATAGGGATATTATATGATATGTTAATGTGTTTAATTAACCCTTATTTTATGTCAGTTTTTAAGAATGGCAGCTGAGAACGTTAACAATGGAGTGTGTGAGACTGTGGAACAACCTTCAATCACTAACCAGGAGAACGTGCAACATGAAGGAAATATTCATCCTATAAACAACACTACCGAGCAAACGATGAATGATGGGATGTTTAGAAGCTTTTTGCAGTTCATGAAAAATCAGATGAGGGAGACTCGTGTACAAAATACGGGTGGAAATGATAGCAACGCGCGATTTGTCACAGCCAAGCAGTTCAAGAAATTGGGACCACCAGAATTCTGGGGAAAGCCGGATCCGATTAAGGCGAAAAAGTGGGTCAAGAAAATTACCAAGATATTCGATGTCTTGGGATGCACAGAAGAACAGAAGGTTCCATTCGCCACCTTTATGTTCCGTGGTGAGAGGTGACATTGGTGGGAATCTTTGAATCGTACCAACCAAATGCGCACTTAACATGTCTTGGGAAAGATTTGAATCTGTTCAATGACAAGTACTTTCACGAAAGTATTAAATCTATATGAAGGAGAATACGATTCATTAGACTGGAACAAAACAACATGACGGTGTCCCTAGCTCTCTATGTAAATGAGTTTGAAACCAGGGAACTACGACATCACGATGAGGTTAAAGAGCTTCAGGACCTTAGAGATTTAGGTCCACCATTAACCGAAGATCTCAGAAAAGACATCCAGATGAACAACCGAAAGTCTATTGAGCTGAACGAGGAAGTCTGTGACGCCCCCAAAATAAGTATACATCACCCATTCTGAGTCGCCAAATACATGGTACAGAAGCAACTACAACTTTATTAATACAATTGTCGTGCAAAATACGACAACACATAAACTATGAGTTTAAATACAAATATTGTCTTCTAGACAATATCCACATTCAAATAAGTCCTCATTATAATTATTGATACACTATTTTACAAAAATAGTGTAGACTACTAAAATAACTTTCTAGAACCATCATTCCATACCCCGACTAGTACTCGCTACATTCTCGCCTCTTGAGAAAAAAATGGAACAAAAAGGAAAACGGTGAGCTCAAATAGCCCAGTAAAGAACATTATGACTAAGATAATATAGAACAAATTATCGTTAGTCCTCAAAATGAAAAATCTAATATAATATAATAGACAACAAGTTTTAAATCAATATTCGCAGCAGAAATAACAATTCATTTAGAAGAGTTAAGTAGAGAATGAAATCTACTATCATCTATGAATTTAAAAGTCCATCATCAATATTTTATCCCTGTAACATCAATCAATATTCATTTTGAATCAAATATTCATCTTTACACTAAATGCCAAAAAAATTCATCAGAAAATCATTCATCTTTGCACTACAAGCCAAAGATATTCAGTTATATCATCATTTAGGACTGAGGATGATGAAAAATATTTTAAAGAAAACGAATTCTGTGAGACAAAAGAACAAATATTAGGGATTCGTACTTCGGTTTATTCATGTTCAAAAATACCCCATAATATACTATGGTGGAGTAAAATTCAAGAATAATGATCAAAACATGGATACAATCAAAAATAGTACCCATAATAGACATCTTGGACAAAGAATGAATATTTAATTTTTTTGTGAATAGTTGTCGTATTCGTGAATAGTGCTGTATATGTGAATAGTAACCCCGACACAAAAAGGTAGAAATTTTACAAGAAAAATTATACTAATATTTCGGCATATCATTTACGAAGAAAATAACATTCCTTACCTCAAAAGAATAATACTTCTAGTTGGAATATTAGATATAACGATGAAGGGAACTTGCACCGTATAGCAACACTCAAAGTATCAAAATACTCATAAGAATACACTCGATAATATAGAGAGAAAACTTCAGTTTCTGGTGTGATTTTCAATTCTAACCTAAGCACCCTATTTATAGGAAAATACTTAGAACACCAAAGAAGAAAATTTAATAAAATATTAATATATATATATTTTTTAATTCCTATGCACACCACCTTTGATCAAAACATCAGCCACCAAGTGGGGCCCACCTCACCAAAATAAAAAAAACGTTTTTCTTATTAAAAATATTTATAACTCCAAAAATCAATTATTTTGGAACTTCAATAATTCATAATAAATAGCCCTTTTATCAGAAAAATTCAAATCTTATGTCCATTCCATAAAAAATTCAATTCTCTATAACTTTGTAAGTTTAAATTTTTCCAAATTCCAAGCAGAAATTGACCGAAATCCACATACGGACGATTTTGCAGCCTATAATCAAATTTCAGTCAAAAAATGGGGCCTACTAACATGTTTAACATGTTTTTAGCATTTATTGTAACAAAAATACTCTTTCTCCTCATTTATTCATATATCACACATTCATTGTAAAAATATCATCATTATTATATTATTATAATATAATAATATATTTAAATGAAATATTTTATCAGAAAAGATAAAATATCAATTTTCAACAATTGTCATTTTTCTAAAATTTCCTCCATTTCTATCTACATAAATAAATATTTTCCTTATCATATAAATCAATAATTAATTATTCACAAATAATATTACAGAATCATAATAATGACAACCAGGTCATTCCCAGGAAAGAGGGGGCTTTCCAATAAGGATTTCTTCTTACTGGCGCGCAATTAGGTGACCAAACCTCTCCTTAGAAAGAACTTCCTTAGACATTGCCAATAATGCTATCTAATAATATTATTCAAATAATATGAATTATTGATCTGATAATGGGAAATACTGTGCAATGATAATTATTGAAACAATAATAATATAAAATATCAACGTAGCAATTATTGAATCAATAAAATATTGAACAGTAATTACTGTAACAATTATTGAGTAGTGTTTTCTTACGTAAGAATCAATAATTGGTACAATATCGTGTGCTACTGTGCAACACCGCGTATTACTGTGTTTTAACCACCGGGTATTTCAACAGTGTTAACGATAACAACTACGCCATTATTTATAAAAAAAACTTATACTTGTCGTTTTTTTCATCCAATCACTTGCTGTTATAAGGCCCACATAAGGCTGTGTCGTCGTACGAATATTCCCCGACAGTAAGAATATTCCACGACCAAACGAATATTCTCCGGCAACAATGAATATTTTATAACCACTTGCTTATTTAAGATATTTGCGCATTTTACCCATAACTAACCACATTAATCAAATCAACCCTTACTATTTCAAAATAATAAATAGAGGAAATTCAATTTCATTTATAATAAGTTGGGGTCTTACAACCTCCCCTCCTTATGAAATTTTGTCCTCAAAATTGACGTACGTACCTGGTGTTTCGAAAAGGTGAGGATACCTCGCTTTCATTTCCGTTTCCAACTCCTAGGTCATTTCCTCAATAGCATGGTTCCTCCACAAAATATTGACTTGTGGTTTGACCTTTGTGCGTAGGACATGTTCCTTCCTATCCAAGATCTTGATAGGTACCTCCTCGTACGTTAAATCTTCAGCTATTTTGTCTGGTTCTAACTCAATAACGTGGTTCGGGTCTTTCACATATTTACGAAGTGCAGATATGTGAAAAACATTATGAACACGAGACATACTTGGAGGTAACGCGAGTCTATAAGCCACATTTATAAGACCCCGAATTTTATGAAATGAAATTATTCAATTTTCTTATAATTATTATGTTATTTAATAAATGGTTAAATTGATAAAGGTTAAAGTTAAGGGTGATATTTGAAAATTTTGCAAAGTATGCAAGTTGTTATAAAATATTCGTTGTGTCGGGAAATATTCGATTGGTCGGAGAATATTCATTTTAATAGGGAATATTCGTACGACGGCACAATCATTAGTGGACCCCACAACAGAAGTATTGTCGTAGTTAGAAAATGACAAAAATATCTTTTTATAAAAATAACGATTTAAAGTTTTACCGTTAAACCGTTGAACTACCCAAATAGTATAAGTACGAAGAATGGCATATGGGTTGCATAGTAACATTACGATCTTGATTATTGATGGTTACGTAAAGAAGTCACTCAGTTATACTCAATTATTAATACAGTAATTGTTGCATCATATCTCTCATATTATTGATTCAATTATTGTCATAGTATCATCTGCATAATATTTATTATTATTAAATCAATAATTGAGACGACAAAGTTATTCATATTATTATTTACAATATTGACAATGTCTAGAAGTTCTGTCAAGGAGAGGTTTGGTCACTTAATTGTCCGCCAATAAGAAGAAATTCTTATCGGAAAGCCCCCTCTTTCCTGGGAACGACATGGTTGTTAAATATTGTGAGTTATAATATTAATGATGAATAAGTTCTTGTTGATTAAAGATAAAATTGATAGTTCCATTGTGTTGAAATTATTAGTGTTAGTGGAAATTGACATTTATTTCGATAATAATTGATGTCTGGAAGTTATATTGACCAATCGGGTAATTAATCGGATAAATGAGCAATTAATTGCTATTAATTCACATGCTTATAACTATTTATTCACATGTGTGTACTATTGATTCACATACATGTACTATTAGGGGAGGTGGTGCAAGATTGATAATACTTGCATGACTAAATTAAAAATGGAGGTATAGATGAAGATACTATACTATAATTATTTTTTCACAAGATTGAACTATTGATTCAAATGATTGTACTATTGATTCACATGATGTACTATTAGGGGAGGTGGTGCAAGTTTGATAATACTTGCAGGTCTAAATTAAAAATGAAGGAAAAGATGAAGGTATTATATTGTAATATTTCGAGTCCCAAAATGTGCACTTATCGAAACTATATTTTTTTATAAATAGAAGCTCATTCTTCCTTCATTCTCACCAATTCACTAAGACTCACAAGAGCAATTATAAAGAGATAAGCTATATAGAGAGAAGCTATAGAGATATAAAAGAAGAGCAGTCTGCTACTTCACTATTCCAGTATCCAGTTTTCTTCTGAGGTAAGGGGTATTATTTATTTCATATTCTATAGAGATATTATTTTTCATATTTGTATGAATATTATTTTAGTTCCATATTCATAAAGAATATTATCTTCGTTCAATATTTATAGGAATATTATCTTCGTTAAATATTCGTTGGAATATTATTTTCGTTCAACAGTTGTAAGAGATGTTATTTTTGTTCAATATTCACTTGAAATAATATTTTCTTCCATACTCTGTTGTGAGATTCCGAATTTTATGAAATAAAAGTATTCAATTTTTCTATTTGGTAAATAGTTAGATTGATAAAAAGTTTAAAGTTAAGGGTGATATATATAAAATTTTTAAAATACGCAAGTGGTTATAAAATACTCATTTCTGTTGGGGAATATTCGTTTGATCATGGAATATTCTTTTTATCGGGGAATATTCGTACGACAGCGCATCCATTTGTGGGCCCCATAACAAAATAACTATCGGATGAAGAAAACGACAAGTTTTTGAGTTTTATAAATAATGGCATAAATGTTACCGTTAACACTGTTGAAATACCTGGTGGTTAAAATACAGTAATACGTGTGGTTGCGCGATGATATTACACGATATTACCTTTCGTATTTTTGAATTATTGATTCTACGTGAAGACACTACTCAATAATTATTACGAGTAATTCTTTATTCAATATTTTTATTTTATTGATTCAATAATTGCTGCGTTGATATTTAATATTATTGTTGTTTCAATAATTATCACTGCACAATATTTCCCATTATCAGATCAATAATTCATATTATTTGAATAATATTATTAGATAGCATTATTGGCAATGTCTAGAAAGTTACATCGAGGAGAGGTTTGGTCACCTAATTGCAAAGAAGAGGAGAAATCCTTATCGAAAAGCGCCTTCTTTCCTGGGAACGACCTGGTTGTCATAATTGTGATTCTGTAATATTATTTGTGAATAATTAATTATTGATTTATATAATAAGGAAATATTTATTTTATGTGGATATAAATGATGGATTTATTTATTTTATGTGGTTATAAATGAAGGAATTAATGTTGAGGTATTTTATCTGTATTTTGTCGGAATGGAGGTATTAAAAATCGTCCGTATGTGAATTTCGGGCATTTTTATTTGGAATTGGGAAAAAATCAAAGCTACAAAGTTGTAGAGAATTTAATTTCCTATGAAATGGATATAAAATTTGTATTTTTATGATAAAAGGGCTATTTATTATGAATTGTTGAAGTTTCTGATTATTGTTTAAATAATAAAATATTTTGAAAATTTCTAGAATTGGTGGGCCCCACTTTTGTTGGTGAGAAATGTGCTGAAATTTTATTTCAAAAGTGGTGGGTGAGAATAGTAGCAGGTAAAGCCATCGTGTAACAGTCAAAATGCCTTGCTGTTCTAACATTTTCCTATAAATAGGGTGCTTAGTAAGAATTGAAAATCACACCAGAAACATAAGTTTTCTCTCCCTATATTATCGAGCATATTTTGTGAGTATTTTGATACTTTGAGAGTTGCTAATCAGTGCAAGTTTCCTTCAGCGTCATATCCGATATTCCAGTCAGAAGTACTGCTCTTTTGAGGTAAGGGATTGTAATAGATTTTAAGGGATTGTAAGGGATGTTATTTTCTTCAATATCATTATGCCAAATTATTGATATGAGTTTTATTATGGAATTTCTACCTTTTGCATGTCAGGGTTACTATTCACGTATACGACACTATATTCATGTATATGTCACTATTTACGTATATGATATTATTTACGTATACGGTACTATGTACGAATACGAATTATTATTCATGAGTTACTATTCACGAGTTACTATTCACGGATACTATTCGCGACAAAATTGGTTTCTTTTTCTGACCAAATTATCGTTGATTTATGAATCTTACTCTTGAAATTAAATGCAGTTGTTGATCATATTATTTTTATTATCATACATAACATTTTTATAACCCTAATGATGATATTTCTCTTTGACTTGAGTGTAAAGATGGGTAGATTATTGGTATGATCGTGACTATTGAATTATTGACTGGTATGATCATAACCATTGAATTTATAATTGAATATCTTTAGCTTAAGTGCAAAGGTAAATTGATCAACATGGTTATAATTATTGTTTATATAAATTCTGAAATGATTAAATATTTCTTTGAGATATTAATATCTTTGGCCCGTAGAAGTAAAGATGACATGTTGTTGAATATCTTTGGCCCTTTGTAGTCAAAAAGATGAATTGTTGATGAATATCTTTAGCCAGTAGTGCAAAGATGACACATTGTTGAATATCTTTGGCCCGTAGTGAAAAAGATGACCTGTTTGAATATCTTTGGCATGTAGTGCAAAGATGAACCGTTAATGAATATCTTTGGCCCGTAGTGTAAGACCCCGAATTTTATAAAATAAAAGTATTCAATTTTCCTATTTAGTAAATGATTAAATTGATAAAAAGTTAAAGTTAAGAGTGATATATATAAAATTTTCAAAATACACAAGTGGTTATAAAATACTCATTTTTGTTGGGGAATATTCGTTTGGTCGTGGAATATTCTTGTTGTCGGAGAATATTTGTACGACGGTGCAACAATTTATGGGCCCCATAACAGAATAACGGTCAGATGAAGAAAACGACAAATTTGAGTTTTTATAAATAACGGCGTAATCGTTACCGTTAACACTATTAGAATACCCGGTGGTTAAAATACAGTAATACGCGTGGTTGCACAGTAGCACACGGTATTGCACAGTATTTTTAAATTATTGATTTTTATGTATGAAGGCACTACTCAATAATTGTTACAGTAATTACTGTTCAATATTTTATTTATTGGTTCAATAATTGCTGCGTTGATATTTTATATTATTGTTGTTTCAATAATTGTCATTGCACAATATTTTCCGTTATCAGATCAATAATTCATATTATTTGAATAATCTTATTAGATAGCATTATTGGCAATGTCTAGAAAGTTCTGCCAAGGCGAGGTTTGGTCACCTAATTGCTGCCAGTAAGGAGAAATCCTTATCAGAAAGCCCCCTCTTTCCTGGGAATGGCTTGGTTGTCATAATTGTGATTCTGTAATATTATTTATGAATAATTAATTATTAATAAGGAAATATATATTTTTATATGGATATAAATGAAGGAATTAATGCTGAGGTATTTTATTAGTATTTTGTTGAAATGAAGAATGAAATTTAAAAATTTTTAGAAAATTAGTTTATTACTTGATTTTGTAAAATCTATAACTCTCTGTGTATAACGAGTTAGGAGATGAGCCATATATCAAAAGAAATCCCTGGAAGTAAGCTAACCGTAAAAATTGGAATCACCCAAAAATTCTTTGTGGATATTTCGTGGTGACTGTTTGAATGAAACTGGTCCAACGGACTCATAGTCCGAAAAATCAGTGTTCTTAAGCTATATTGCGTGAGTTATAATTTTTAATCCGACCGTTGGATCATTGTGATTTTTGGATATGTTATACATATATAAGTTGAGTATATGTCCACAAATTTTTAACTGTTAAAAATGAACGTTTGATTTGTTATGAATTTTAAAAGGTGACTGATTCAGAAATTATGTTTATAAATAATTTTTGGGGGAAAATTCTAGAATGAGTGGGCCCCACCTTTGGTTGGTGAAAAGATGTGCTGAAATTTATTTTAAAAGTGGTAGGTGGGAATAGTAGCAGGTAAAGCCATCAGGTAGCAGGTCAAGTCTGCTTTGGCGTTCTAGCATTTTCCTATAAATAGGGTGCTGAGTTAGAATTGAAAATTACACCAGAAACAAAAGTTCTCTCTCTCTCTATTATCGAGCGTATTTTGTGAATATTTTGATACTTTGAGAGTTGCTAATCAGTGAAAGTTTCCTTCAGCGTCAAATTCGATATTCTAGTCAGAAATACTGCTCTTTTGAGGTAAGGGATTATAAAGGTTATTATGTTTTTCAGTTTCGTAATTTTTCTGACCTTCAAAAATTCTGGAAAAATTTGAAATGATAATTTGATGAGCTTTCTAGATTGTGTCCAAAAATGGCGATTTTTGGATATATAGATTAGGAGTTATGAATTTTATGGGAAATGACTATTTTAAAATTAAACCCTTATAACTCCTTGTGGTTAACTCCAAAATTGGTACAATTTTTATTGGGAGTACATATATATAATAGCAGTATACTCTATAAATTTCAAAATTTTTGGACAAAAGTACAATTTATGATAAATGTCTAAATATTCGACAGTTTTGGCAATATGAAAAATAGTAAATGAATTTTAAAAATTCCGAGAAAAATATATGTTCAATATGGGACTATATTCTGCTAAATCCCAAAAAAGAAAATTTGTTTATACTGCTTTGGTATTTTTCATGAAAATGGACTAGTTATGAGTAAATGAATTAAATATGTTATGTGAAGTAACAAAATTGGAAAAATAGAATTTTATGGCTTTGGAATCCTATATAAGGTATATGCAAATTTTTTTTTAGAGTTTTGGTTATTAGTGATGAAATTTTATGAGTTTGGCATTTTAGGATGATTAAATGCATTAATTAGTAAAGTGTAAATAATTTAAATAAATTATTTATAAGTTTAAGAAATGATTAAAATATTGTGTTAATATTAATAATATTAGATTATGAGATTATTAAGTGATTTATAACATTTGGATTAAGGTGTTATGAAATCATGGATTTATGAATCTTACTCTTGAAATTAAATCCATATTTTGATCATATTGTTTTTATTATCATATATAACATTTTTATAACCCTGGTGATGGAATTTCTCTTTCACTTGAGTGTAAAGATGGGTAGATTATTGGTATGATCGTGATTTTGGGTTCTCTTTGGCCAGTAGTGCAAAGATAAATTGTTAACTGGTATGATCATGACCATTGAATTTATAAACGATTATCTTTAGCTTAATTGCACAAGTGAATTGATCAACATGGTTATAATTATTGTTTATATAAATTCTGAAATGATTATATATTTCTTTGACATATTAATATCTTTGGCCCGTAGTGCAAAGATAACCTGTTGTTGAATATATTTGGCCCGTAGTGCAAAGATGACCTATTATTGAATATCTTTGGCATGTAGTGCAAAGATGAACTGTTGATGAATATCTTTGGCCCGTAGTGCAAAGATGTCTTGTTGTTGAATATCTTTTGTCTGTAGTGCAAAGATGAACTGTTGATGACTATCTTTGGCCCGTAGTGCAAAGATGAATTTATTAGGATGATTATGAACAGGAACTGTGATTTAGTATAACCATGATCTTTGATGTTCGGGTAAAGACGGTGATGAAAATTATCTTAAATCACAGGTGTGAAGAGGAAATTAGAATCACAATTATGATTATGAGTTATTCATATGATTGTGGAAAGGAACTGTTGATTGATGTTACAAGGATAAAACATTGTGGGTGGACTTTTAATGTGGAGAAGATAATAGACTCTATAGTCTATTTGACTCTTCTAATGGATTCCTCGTTCCACTGCAACTATGGTTGAAAAGTTTTATCATCTACCATATGTTCTAAATCTCTGATTTATTACTGATGAAGGCTATTGATAATTTAATTATCTTTAGTCATGATATTATTTACTGAGCTAGTTGTGCTCAACCTTTTGTTTCACAATTCCTTTCAGGTAATAAGAGTGTTGCCGGGTCGAGCGGGGAAAACAGAGGAATTGAACAGTGGTCTATAGCTGTTGAGGTTTTTCCTAAATAGTATGGAAATAATTTTATTGAGAACTTTAGATAAGTGTGTCGTATTGTATACTTCATTTGATATTTAATTTTGGTGAACCGAATAGGGTGAGGTGAACCCAACGTTGGAAGGGTGTTTTGCCACTATCATACAAGATGTCTAATGACATACAACCTCATGTTATCATAAGACAGGGTTGTGCACATCCACTTGCTGAGTATATCTACGAGCACTACCTATATAATCTTCGAGTTTGGTTGAAATATAATTTTTAATTGCAGAAAGTGGAGATAGTTATATGTCAAGAGAAGACTCACCATTGGAAAGAACATGATAGTAATCTTTTCGTTTTTCTTTGGGGTTTATTGGATCAACTAAGGATAATTCTGTGGACATATAATATCTATCATAACCTAGACGCATGGCCTCCCATGTACGAAGGTTTCCTTGAGCACTTCCCAAAGATTTTAATTTCTAAAACAGTTATTGACTGTACCTTTATGTAAGGTGAAATTGTGAGGTGCTGACACAAGTTGGTGTCCAGAGTCACAGTTGGTATTTAAACTCACAGTATATGTGTTGTCGTATTTTGCACAACAATTGTAATAATAAAGTTGTAGTTATTTTTTGTACCATGTATTTGGCGACTCAGAATAGTTTGGATGGATTAGACCTATTTTGGGGGCGTCACAGTTTGTATCAGAGCTATAAGTAAAGAGCCCCAAGCCTCTCGCTGGTGACTTCCTTGTGTGGGATGCACCGAAGCCAGACTCTTCGTAGGGGACGCCATTCTGCGGTGGCAAACTGATAGGTACCACTGTGAGGTGCTGTCCATGGTTGGGACATGAGTCACAGTTGGTATCAGAGAGCTTAGGGATATGATCTCTGACGGAGATCCATGATTAGAACTAGGAAGGGAGAGACGAGTAATATCCTTCGCTAGTGTGTGTCCTACTTAAGCTAAATTTTCTTACTTAAGTTGACAAATTATGATATGTTAATTAACCTTTGTTTTGAAGTTGTATTCTAGAATTATATCTGAAATACAGGAGATGAGTAATGGAGAAATTATGATAACAGGGAAGATGGAATCTGAAATGAAAGCAAAGTGTTCTCAACACCAGGTACGTAAATTTCGGGGAAGAAATTTCATAAAGAGGGGAGATTGTAAGACCCCGAATTTTATGAAATAAAAGTATTCAATTTTTCTATTTAGTAAATGGTTAAATTGATAAAAAGTTAAAGTTAAGAGTGATATATATAAAATTTTCAAAATACGCAAATGGTTATAAAATACTCATTTCTGTTGGGGAATATTCGTTTGGTTGGGGAATATTCTTGTTGTCGAGGAATATTCGTACGACGGCGCAACCATTTGTGGGCCCCATAACAGAATAACGGTCGGATGAAGAAAACGACAAATTTGAGTTTTTATAAATAACGACGTAATCGTTACCGTTAACACTGTTAGAATACCCAGTGGTTAAAATACAGTAATACGTGTGGTTGCACAGTAGCACATAGTATTGCACAGTATTTTTGAATTATTGATTCTTACGTATGAATGTACTACTCAATAATTGTTACAGTAATTACTATTTAATATTTTATTTTATTGGTTCAATAATTGTTGCGTTGATATTTTATATTATTGTTGTTTCAATAATTATCATTGCACAGTATTTTCCATTATCAGATCAATAATTCATATTATTTGAATAATATTATTAGATAGCATTATTGGCAATGTCTAGAAAGTTCTGCCAAGGAGAGGTTTTGTGATGCCCCCAAAACAGGTATACATCACCCATCTTGGGTCGCCACTTACATGGTACAGAATACAAATACAAACTTAATTATACAACCGTCGTGTAATATACGACAAAACATAATCTAAGAGTTTTAATAAGAATATTGTCATTTAGACAATATCCACACTCAATGGAGTCCTCATTACATTTATTGTCACACTATTTAACAGAATAGTGAGGACTACTAATGCTATCATCTGGATCGTTACTCCGTTCCCCGACTAGTCCCGGCTACATTCTCATTTCTTGAAGAGAACAGTGAAAGAAAGGGTGAGCTCAACTAGCCCAGTAAAAAATATTATGACTAAGATAATGCTGAATAAATTATCATTAGTCTTCAACAATGTTAAACTGATAAAATACAATAGACATCAAGTTTAACTGCAGCGGAATAAGTAATCCATTAGAAGAGTCAAGTAGAGCATGATATCTATTATCTTCTATGATTTAAAATATTTTCATCAAATTTTATCGTTGAGACTCAGCTTAATAAATAAACTGTAAAATCCCAAATTTTACGAATAAAGATTTATTTTTCTCAAAATATTTTTTTCAAAATTATGGTGTGGATTTGAGATAATGTTATAGTTGTGGGTTATATTTATAAATTTTAAAAAGTAATCATGTTGTTGTATAATACTCTTTTTGTCCGGGAATATCCGTACGATGGTACAATCATTTGTGGACCCCACAACGGAATTATTGTCGAATTGAGAAAACGACAAAAATATTTTTATAAAAATAACGACGGAAGTTTTACCGTTAAAACTGTTGAACTACTCGGTAGTAAAAGTACAGTAATACGCGTGATTGCATAGTAGCACACGATATTGATTATTGATGATTACGTGAGAAGTCACTCAGTTTTGTTCAATTATTGCTATAGTAATTGTTGCATAGTATCTCACGTTATTTGATTCAATTATTGTCAATATTTTATGTGACGCCCCCAAAATAGATATACATCACCCATTCTGAGTTGTCAATACATGGTACAGAAACAACTACAACTTTATTAATGCAACATAAAAACTGTGAGTTTAAATACAAATATTGTCATCTAGGCAATATCTATACGCAACTAAGTCCTCATTATAATTATTGGTACATTATTTTACAAAAATGGTGAGGACTACTAAAACAACTTCTAGAACCATCATTCCACACTCCGACTAGTACTCGCTACATTCTCGCCTCCTGAGAAGAAAAATGGAACAAAAAGGAAAAGGGTGAGCTCAACTAGCCCAGTAAAGAATATTATGACTAAGATAATATAAAACAAATTATCGTTAGTCTTCAACAGGGAAAAATCTGAGAGAATATAATAAACAACAAGTTTTAGATCAATATTCGCAGCGAAAAATAATAATTCATAGAAGAGTTACGTAGAGAATGAAATCTACTATTATCTATGAATTTAACAATCCATCAACAGTATTTTTATCCCTGTAACATCAATCAATGCACATCTTGAATTATATATTCATCTTTGCACTACAGGCCAAAGATATTCAGTAATATCATCATTTAGGACTGAGGATGATGAAAAATATTTTAAAGAAAATGAATCCAATGAAACAAAAGAATAAGTATTAAGGATTCGTCTTTCGGTTTATCCATGTCCAAAAATACCTCATAAATAATTATAGTGGAGTAAAATTCAAGAATGATCAAAACATGGATACAATGAAAGCTATTATCTATAATAGATATTTTGGACGAAAAGGAAAAAATTCATTTTTCGATGAATAGTGCCGTATTCGTGAATAGTGCAGTATACGTGAATAGTGCCGTAGACGTGAATAGTAACCCCGACACAAAAAGTTCCAAATTTGATTAAAAGTTCAAACTAATATTTCGGCATAATGATATTGAAGAAGATAATATCATTTAAGAAGAAAATAACATCCCTTACCTCGAAAGAATAGTACTTCTAGTTGAAACACCGGATATAGGTTATGACTTGAACTTGCACCGTATAGCAACAATCAAAGTATTAAAATACTCACAAGAATACGCACAATATATCAAGAGAGAAAGACAGAGAACTTCAGTTTCTGGTGTGATTTTCAATTCGAATAGCGTAGGAAGTAACCAAGTGTGAATGGTGGAAAGCCAGCAAGGGAAAAAGTACCTAAGCACCCTATTTATAGGAAATTGCTTAGAACACCAAAGCAGAAAATTTAATATAATAATAATATATTATTAAAAAATTTGGAGCCCACCGAAGAAAATCTGAAATCAGCCCATTCAACACACATATGCAACACACCATAATGTAAAAAACGTTTTTATTAAAAAATAATAATTAAAACTTCCAAAAATCAATTATTTCGAAACATCAAAACTTCAATAATTCATAATAAATAATTCTTTTATCAGAAAAATTCAAACTCATGTCCTTTCCATAGAAAATTTCATTCTCTACAACTTTGCAGAAGAAAATTTTTCCAAATTCCAAACAGAAACTGACCAAAATCCACAAACGGGTGATTTTACAGGCTATAATCAAATTTCAGTCAAAAAATGGGGTCCACCGACACACAAAACATGTGTTAATCATTTAATGTAACAAAAATACTCCTCCTCCTCATATACTCATATATCCCACATTCATTGTAAAAATATTACCATTATTATATTATTAAAATATAATAATATATTTAAATGAATTATTTTATCAGAAAAAGATAAAATATTTATTTTCAACAATTGTCACATTAAAAATTTTCTCCATCTATATCCACATAAAATCAATATTTTTCTCATCATATAAATCAATAATTAATTATTCACAAATAATATTACAAAATCACAATACTGACAACCAGGCAGTTCCCAAGAAAGAGGGGGCTTTCCAATAAGGATTTCTCCTTACTGGTGCGCAATTAGATGACCTAACCTCTCCTTAGACAGAACTTTCTAGACATTGCCAATATTGCTATCTAATAATATTATTCAAATAATATGAATTATTGATCCGATAATGGAAAATATTGTGTAATGACAATTATTGAAACAACAATAATATAAAATATCAAAGCATCAATTATTGAATCAATAAAATAAAATACTAAACAATAACTACTATAAAAATTATTGAGTAATGCCTTCTTACGTAAGAATCAATAATTGGTGCAATACCGTGTGCTACTGTGTTTTAACCACCGAGTATTTCAACAAGATTATCTGTGAATAACACGCTGTTATTTATAAACAACTTATATTTGTCGTTTTCTTCCTCCAATCGCTTTCCGTTATGGGGCCCACACAAGGATGCGCCGTCGTAAGAATATTCCCCGACAGTAAAATGAATATTTTATAACCACTTGCATATTTGAAATATTTGCGCATTTTACCCATAACTAACCATATTAATCAAATCAACCCTTACTATTTCAAAATTTAATTTTATTTATAATAAGTTGGGGTCTTACAACCTCCCCTCCTTATGAAATTTCATCCTCGAAATTGACGTACGTACCTGATGTTTCGAAAAGGTGAGGATGCCTCGCTTTCATTTCCGTTTCCAACTCCCAGGTCATTTCCTCAATAACATGATTCCTCCACAAAACTTTGACTTGTGGTATGACCTTTGTACGTAAGACATGATCCTTCCTATCCAAGATCTTGACAGGTACCTCCTCATACGTTAAGTCTTCGGCTATCTCATCCGGTTCTAACTCAATAACGTAGTTCGGGTCTTTCACATATTTACGAAGCACAGATATATAAAAAACATTATGAACATGAGACATACTTGGAGGTAACGCGAGTCTATAGGCTACATTTCCTACTCGGTCAAGAATATGAAATGGACCAATAAATCATGGATTGAGCTTTCCTCTTTTCTCGAATCTTGTAACTCCCTTTCATGAGGCAACACGCAACAATACATAATCCCCAATACTAAATTCCACGTTCTTTCGATGAAGATCCGCATAACTCTTTTGTCGATCTTGTGTCGTTTGTATACGTTGTTGAATCATTTGGATCTTTTCTGTAGTAATGTGTACCAACTCTGGTCCCAACAATGTTGCTTCACCCACCTCATCCCAACATACTGGAGAGCGACACTTTCTTCCATACAATGCTTCGAATGGAGCTACCCCTATACTTGCCTGATAACTGTTGTTGTAGGAGAATTCCACCAATGGTAAATACTTATCCCAACTCCCTTTGAAGTCTAGGACACAGAGTCTTAATAGATCTTCAAGAGTTTGAATAGTCCTCTCTGATTTTCCGACCGTTTAAGGATGGTATGCCGAACTGAATCATAAATCTGTGCCCATAGCTTTTTGCAAGCTAACCCAAAATCTTGAAGTGAATCTTGGGTCACGATCTGAAACTATGGATACTGGCATGCCATGCAACCTAATAATCTCATTCACGTACATACTAGCAAGACGTTCAAGGGAATAAGTCTCCCGTATCGTCAAGAAATGAGCAGACTTGGTTAATCTATCAACAATAACCCAAATAGCATTTATGCCTTGAGAAAACATGGGAAGACCCGTAACAAAATCCATGGTAATATGTTCCCGCTTCCATTTCAGAATCTCAAGTGGTTGCAATGGACCTTTAGGCACTTGATGCTCCGCCTTTACACGTTGACAAGTTAAACACATCGAGATAAACTTTGCAATCTCTCTCTTCATATTGTTCCACCAAAATGTATGTCAAGATCACGATACATTTTGGTACTTCCTGATGGATTGCAAATGGTGTATTGTGTGCTCCATCATGATCTTGTACTTCAAATCGTAATCTTTAGGAACACAAAGTCCGGAGTGGACTCAAGTATTCCTTCTTCATCGATTCTCGCTTCGAATAGCACCTTCTTGCACTTTCTTCTTCATATGCATCACTCCGGATTCGTGGGCTTCGAGCAACTTTAACTTTTTCGATTAAAGTTGGTTCTATACGTATACTTGACATCATTGCATGGGTCCCCGGAGTCTTGAATTCTATTTTCATCTTTTGTAAATCACACAAAATGGGCCTTTGTGTTCACAACATCGCACTTGTTCCAGCATATGATCTTCTACTCAATGCGTCGGCTACCACGTTCGCTTTTCCAGGATGGTATTGAATGGTATGGTCGTAGTCTTTCAACAGCTCAAGCCAACGTCGTTGCCGCATGTTGAGTTCTTTTTGGGTGAAGAAATATTTGAGGCTTTTATGGTCTAAATATATCTCCACTTTCTCCCTATATAGATAGTGCCTCCAGATCTTTAGCGCGAAAACGACTGCTGCCAACTCTAGATCATGAGTAGGATAATTCCTCTCATACTCTTTAAGTTGTCTCGAGGCATAGGCTATGACTTTCCTATGTTGCATGAGAACACATCCTAACCCTTTGCCTGAAGCATCGATGTAGATAACAAATCCATCTGAACCAGATGGTATTGTCAAAACAGGTGCCAAAATGAGTCTCCTCTTAAGCTCTTGGAAACTTTTCTAGCATTCCTTGCTCCATACGAATTTTATATCCTTCCAAGATAGCTGAGTTAATGGAGTAGCAATTCGAGAGAACCCTTCCACGAATCTCCGATAATAACCCGCCTAAAGAACAGTAAAGTCGTGACTTGGCCACCGCCTTCTTGGTTGCTTCTAACTTTGTATTGCTTCAATCTTTGCGGGTCAAAAGATACTCCATGTTTTGACACCACGTGCCCAAGGAATGCTACTTCCTCAAGCCAGAACTCGCATTTCTTCAACTTGGCATATAGCTTATTTTCACGAAGCCTTTGGAGTACCATCTTCAAATGGTTCTCATGATCTTCACGGCTTTTGGAATATATGAGAATGTCATCAATAAAGACAATAACGAACTGATCCAAATAATCCTTGAATACTCGGTTCATCATATCCATGAAAGCCGCAGAAGCATTAGTCAATCCAAAAGACATGACTAAGAATTCATAATGCCGTGCATCGAAGTTTCGCAGTAGTCTTTGGAATATCCTCGATTCTAATCTTCAATTGATGATATCCGTAAGCTAAGATCGATCTTTGAAAAGAATTGTGCTCCTTGCAACCGGGTCAAACAGTCATCAATACGAGGTAGCGAGATACTTATTCTTGATGGTGACATGGTTCAATTCTCGATAGTCAATCTTAAAGTCGCATACTCCGTCTTTCTTCTTTACTTAATAAAACAGAGCACCCCAAGGAGATGTACTTAGACTAATGAAACCGATTTCCAACAACTCCTGTAGTTGGACCTTTAACTCCTGAAGTTCAATAGGAGCCATTCGATATGGGGTTTTAGAAATGGGCTTTGTACCAGGTTCAAGATAAATAAAGAATTCAACTTTACGTTCTGGGGGTAGATCGGGAAGTTCTTCAGGAAATAAGTCAGGAAAGTCAATAACAACATGAATATTATTCAAATTTGACGTGTCTTTATTCAAATTCATAACATGGGCTAAGAAATCTTAACATCCGTTTTTTAATAAACGAATAGCTTTATGACTTGATATGACAGTGATTGATTTTAATGGCTTAATTGCTTGAATTCGAACAACAGGTTGATTAGGAATATGAAAACTAACAACCTTACGAAAACAATCAATTTTGGCATGATGAATAGTTAACCAATCAATCCCTAAAATCACATCAAAAGCAAGTATCTTTAAAGAGATAAGGTCAACAGGTAATGTGATGGTGCCAACTTGGATCAAACAAGATTTATAAATAGTAGATGTGATGAAAGTTTCTCCTAACGGAGTTTCCACAGATAAATCAAAGTCTAATTTCTCCAGAGTTAAGTTTAAACGTTGAGCACAAGCAGGAGAGATAAATGAATGGGTAGCACCAATATCTAGTAATAAACTTCGCAAGAATTTATGATTAGCTTACCCGTGATCACCTCGTTTGGGTTCCTCGCATTTTGACCAGCACAACAAATGGTCTTCCAGGAACCGTTGACTTTGACTTTTCTGGGATAGCCTTTTGAGTCACCGTCCCCCCTGGACTTGGTTTCGCTACCGTACAATCTCAAGCGATATGTCCTTCCTTTCCACAATTATAACATACCTTGAACTGTTGTGGACAATTTGGACTGATATGTCCCTCTTTCCCGCATTTATAGCATATGACCGGTGGTTGTTCTCCTCCTTAGAACCAGTTGCTGCTGTTGCTGACGTCTTCACATGGTCATTGTTGAATCTCCTCTTTTTAAAATCCCCTCCCGACTAGCTTCTTCTATTCTCATGGCCATGACTACCACTAGAGTGGTTACCATTTTTGTCCGTCTTTTTCTTTCTCCGCTGGTTATCGTTATTCTGTTGACTGCTATCTCCGGAATTGTAAGACCCCAACTTATTATAAATAAAATTGAATTTTCTCTATTTATTATCTTGAAATAGTAAGGAGTTAATTTGATATAATGCTTTAGTTATGGGTGAAATGTGCAAATTTTACAAAATAAGCAAGTGCTTATAAAATATTCCTTTTGTCGGGGAATATTCGTTTGGTCGTGGAATATTCTTTTTATCGGGAATATCCGTACGACGACGCAGTCATTCGTGGGCCCCATAACAGGATAATTGTCGGATGAAGAAAACGAAAAAGTATGAGTTTTTCTAATTAACGGCGTAATGGTTACCAATTAACATCGTTGGAATACTCAGCGGTTAAAATACTGAGAATCTGGCGTAGTTGCACAAAGAAGGCACACCGGTATTGCACAGTATAGTTGAAATATTGATTCGTATATAAGAAGGCACTACTCAATAATTGTTACAGTAGTTACTGTTCAATATTTTATTTTATTGATTCAATAATTGCTGCGTTGATATTTTATTATTGTTTCAATAATTATCACTGAACAGTATTTTCCATTATCAGATCAATAATTCATATTATTTGAATAATATTATTAGATAACATTATTGGCAATGTTTAGAAAGTTCTGTCGAAGAGAGGTTAGATAATCTAATTGCGCGCCAGTAAGGAGAAATCCTTATCGGAAAGCCCCCTCTTTCCTGGGAACGGCTTGGTTGTCATAATTGTGATTCTGTAATATTATTTGATATTAATTAATTATTGATTTATATGATAACGAAATATTTATTTGATGTGGATATAAATGATGGATTTATTTATGTGGTTATTAATGAAGGAATCAATGCTGAGATGTTTTATCAGTATTTTGTCGGTGTGGAGGTATTAAAAATCATCCGTTTGTGGATTTTGGATATTTTCTGTTTGGAATTTAGAAAAACTTTCTTCTGCAAAGTTGTAGAGAATTCGATTTCGTGTGGAATGGACATAAAATTCATATTTTTCTGATAAAAGGGCTATTTTCTATGAATTATTAAAGTTTCTGATTATTGTTTAAATGATAAAACATTTTGGAAAATTCTAGAATTGGTTGGTGAGAAATGTGCTCAAATTGAATTTCAAATATGGTGGGTGGCAATAGTAGCAGATAAAGCCATCAGGTAGCAGGTCAAGTCTGCTTCGGCGTGCTAACATTTTTCTATAAATAGAGGGCTAAGTTAAAATTGAAAATCACACTAGAAACAAGTTTTCTCTCTTTCTCTCTCTATATTATTGAGCGTATTCTTGTGAGTATTTTGATACTTGGAGTGTTGCTATATGGTGCAAGTTCCTTCAGCACTATATCCAGTATTCCAGTCAGAAGTACTGTCTTTTTGAGGTAAGGGATGTTATTTTCTTCATATATGATATTATTTCTTTCAATATCATTATGCCGAAGTATTGATCTGAACTGTTAATCAAATTTGGAACTTGTTGTGTCGGGGTTACTATTCACATATACAGCACTATTCATGTATACGACACTATTCACAAATACGGCACTATTCACCGAAAAATGAAATTTTCTCTTTTTCTTCCAGATGTCTTTTATGGTTACTATCTTTGATTGTATCCATGTTTTGATCTTTATTTTTGAATTCTGCTTCACAATTGGTTATTATGAAGTATTATTGATCTTAGATAAACTGTTATACGAATCCCTAATATGTGTCCTTTTATCTCACTGGATTCGTTTTCTTTAAAATATTTTTCATCATCCTCAGTCCTAAATGATGATATTACTGAATATCTTTGGCCTGTAGTGCAAAGATGAATGATTAATTGATGAATATCTTTGGCCCGTAGTACAAAGATGAACAGGTGTTGAGATGAATATGACCAACTGGTGATATAAATGAATATCTTTGGCCCGTAGTGCAAAGATGAACAGGTGTTGAGATGAACAT
The DNA here is from genome assembly GCA_020205605.1 of Panax ginseng. Lineage (NCBI taxonomy): Eukaryota > Viridiplantae > Streptophyta > Magnoliopsida > Apiales > Araliaceae > Panax > Panax ginseng. Next base: position 163,544,307 of record CM035128.1, read on the forward strand.
GACCAACTGGTGATACAAATGAATATCTTTGGCCTGTAGTGCAAAGATGAATATTTGATTAAAGATGTATATTGATTGTTGTTACAGGGATAAAATATTGATGATGGACATTTAAATCTTAAAAGATAGTAGAACTCATTCTCTATTTGACTCTTCTAATGGATTGTTGTTTCCGCTGCAGTTGTTGATCTAAAACTTGTTGTCTATTATATTCTATCAGATTTTTCCCTGTTGAAGACTAATGATAATTTGTTGTATATTATCTTAGTCATAATATTCTTTACTGGGCTAGTTGAGCTCACCCTTTTCCTTTTTGTTCCATTTTTCTTCTCAGGAGGTGAGAACATAGCAGGATCGAGTCGGGGTATGGAGTGAAGGTTCTATAAAGATGTTTTTAGCAGTCCTCACTATTTCTATAAAATAGTGTATGAATAATTGTAATGAGGACTTATTTGAGTGTGGATATTGTCTAGAAGACAATATTTGTATTTAAACTCACAGTATGTGTTGTTGTATTTTGCACGAAAATTGTATTATTGAAGTTATAGTTTGCTTTCTGTACCATGTATTTGGCGACCAGGAGAACGTGCAATAGGAAGGCAATATTCTTCCTGTAAACAACACTACCGAGCAAACGATGAATGATGGAATGTTTAGGAGCTTTTTGCAGTTCATGCAAAATCAGACGAGGGAGACTCGTGTACAAAATACGGTGGAAATAATGGCAACGATGCATCATCACAGCCCAAGCGATTCAAGGAGTTAGACCACCATTTACGGAGAAAGCCCGATCCGATTAAGGCAAAAACATGGGTCAAGCAAATTACCAAGATATTCGATGTCTTGGGATGCACGGATGAACTGAAGGTTCCATTCGCCACCTTTTATGTTACGTGGAGGCGATTCTTTGGTGGGAATCTGTAGAAGCGTACTGACCGACCACACTCAACATGTCTTGGGAAAGATTTCAGAAACTATTCAATGACAAGTACTTTCCTGAAAGTATTCGTCATATGAAGGAGGTAGAGTTTATTAGAATAGAACAGAACAAAATGACGGTGTCTCAGTATGAGGCGAAGTTTGCGGAGTTATCCAGGTTTTCACCTCATTTGGTAGAGAAGGGGGAACGAATGACGCGAATGTTTCTTAGAGGTCTAAAACCTGTGATTCGTCAATAACTTATCTTTCATAAATTTTCTCTGTATTCAGATGTTGTCAACAGGGCTCAATTATTAGAGCGAGATAATGAGTATGTTCAACCGAGGGACCACAACCAGGGTCATACCGGTGGCGGATGAAATAGAGCGATGATAACCAGCGAGGAGGGAAAAATACTGATAAAAGTGGAAACCACTCTGGTGGTAATCGTGGCTATGATAATAGGAGAGGGAGTCAAGTGGAAATTTCAAGAAGAGAAGATTTAACGATGACGGGAAGACGTCGACAGCAGCACCAGCACTAGCATCAACAACAAATTTTAGGGGAGGAGAACGACCGCCAGTTAGATGCTACAGATGCGGAGAGGAAGGACATATAAGTCCAAATTGTTCAAAGCCTTCCAAGGTATGTTTTAGTTGTGGAAAAGACGGTCACATATCTTAATTTTGTCCTGTAGCGAAATCAAGTCCAGCTGGGACGGTGGCACCAAAGGAGGATACGGACAAAACGAAGTCGACAGTTTCTGAAAGAGCGTTTGTCGTGACTGGCCAAAACGCGAGGAACCCGAACGAAGGTATCACGCATTAGTTAATTATAAATTCTTGCGAAATCTATACTTTATTAGATATCGGTTCTACCCATTCTTTTATCTCTCCTGCTTGCGCTCAACGTTTAAACTTGACTCCGGAGAAATTAGACTTTGATTTATCAGTGGAGACTCCGTTAGGAGAAACTTTCGTTACATCCATGGTTTATAAATCTTGCTTAATCCAAGTTGGCAATATCACATTACCTATTGATCTTATCTCTTTAAAGATACTTGCTTTTGATGTGATTTTAAGGATTGATTGGTTAACCACTCATTATGCCAAAATTGATTGTTTTCATAAGGTTTTTAGTTTCCATATTCCTAACCAACCTGTTATGCGGATTCAAGAAACCAAACCATTGAAGTCAAACACTTTCATATCAAGCCATAAAGCCATTCATTTATTGAAAAATGGATGTCAAGCTTTCTTAGCCATTTCATGGATTTAAACAAAAATACGTCAAATTTGAATGATATTTCTGTTGTTAGTAAATCTCTTGACGTATTTCCTGAAGAACTTGTTGGCCTATTCCCAGAGTGTGATATTGAATTTTGTATCGACTTTGAACCCGGTACAAAACCCATTTCTAAAATCTCATATCGAATGGCTCCTATTTGAACTTCAGGAGTTAAAAACCAAAGTACAAGAGTTGGTACTCGAGCCTCTATCAGGTGACTTCCTTTTTGGAATGCACCAAAGCCAGACTCTCTGTAGGGGACTCTATATTTGTGTGGTGGTAAAACGATAGGTGCCATTGTGACGTGCTATCCAAGATTGGGATATGAGTCACAGTTGAGAGCAACCTAAGTCAGTAATCGAAATATCTAGCTTTCTAGGCTTAGCTGGTTACTATCGGAGATTCGTGGAAGGATTTTCTTGAATCGCTACTTCGTTAACTTAGCTGACTCGACAAGATACAAAATTCGTATGGAGCGAGGAATGCGAGAAGATTTTCCAAGAGCTCAAGAGGCAACTCATTTCGGCACATGTTCCGACCATACCATCCTGGAAAAGCGAACGTGGTAGCTGACACATTGAGTAGAAGATCGTACGCGAGTATAAGTGCGATATTGTTGAACACAAAGACCTATTTTGTATAATTTACAAACGATAAAGATAGAGTTAACGACTCTAGGGACCCACGTGATGATATACGAGTAGAATCGACTTTAATCGATAACGTTAAAGCCAATCAAGCTACAGACCTGGAGCTGATGAATATGAAGAAGAAGGTGCAAGAAGGAGTTATCCTAGAAGTAAGAGTCGATGAAGAGAAGAAAGCCCAAACCTTCGATTTATTTGAAATCCTCGATCGAGTAGGAACTGTGGCCTATAGACTCGCCTTAACGCTAAGTATGTCGCGTGTTCATAACGTTTTTCACGTATTGATGTTAAGTAAATATGTGGATAACCCAAACCACATTATTGAGTTAGAACTAGACGAGATAGCCGAAGATTTAACGTACGAGGAGGTACCTGTCAAGAACTTGGATAGGAAAGAACATGTCCTACGAACAAAGGTTATACCACAAGTTAAGGTTTTGTGGAGGAACCATGCTATTGAAGAAATGACCTGGGAGTTGGAATCAGAAATGAAAGCGAGGTATCCTCATCTGTTCGAAACACCAGGTACGTACGTCAATTTCGAGGACGAAATTTCATAAGGAGGGGAGGTTGTAAGACCCTAACTTATTATAAATAAAATTGAATTTTCTCTATTTATTATCTTGAAATAGTAAGGAGTTAATTTGATATAATGCTTTAGTTATGGGTGAAATGTGCAAATTTTACAAAATAAGCAAGTGGTTATAAAATATTCCTTTTGTCGGGGAATATTCGTTTGGTCGTGGAATATTCTTTTTATCGGGAATATCCGTACGACGACGCAGTCATTCGTGGTCCCCATAACAGGATAATTGTCAGATGAAGAAAATGAAAAAGTATGAGTTTTTATAATTAATGGCGTAATGGTTACCGTTAACACTGTTGGAATACCTGGCGGTTAAAATACGATGAATACGTGTAGTTTACAAGAAGACACGGTATTGCACAGTATAGTTAAATTATTGATTCTTATGTAAGAAGACACTACTCAATAATTGTTACAGATGAATTCTTTATTCAATATTTTATTTTATTGATTCAATAATTGTTGCGTTGATATTTTATATTATTGTTGTTTCAATAATTGTCACGACAAATATTTTCCATTATCGGATCAATAATTCATATTATTTGAATAATATTATTAGATAACATTATTGGCAATGTCTAGAAAGTTACATCGAGGAGAGGTTAGATAATCTAATTGCCGCCAAATGAGGAGAAATCCTTATCGGAAAGCCCTCTTTCTGAGGGAACTACTTTGGTGTCATAATTGTGATTCTGTAATATTATTTGAGAATAATTAATTATTGATTTATATGATAAGGAAATATTTATTTGATGTGGATATAAATGATGGATTTATTTATGTGGTTATTAATGAAGGAATTAATGTTGAGATGTTTTATCAGTATTTTATCGGTGTGGAGGTATTAAAAATCATCCATTTGTGGATTTCGGATATTTTTTGTTTGGAATTTAGAAAAACTTTCTTTTGCAAAGTTGTAGAGAATTCGATTTCGTGTGGAATGGACATAAAATTCGTATTTTTCTGATAAAAGGGCTATTTTCTATGAATTATTAAAGTTTCTGATTATTGTTTACATGATAAAATATTTTGGAAAATTCTAGAATTGGTTGGTGAGAAATGTGCTCAAATTGAATTTCAAATGTGGTGGGTGGCAATAGTAGCAGGTAAAGCCATCAGGTAGCAGGTCAAGTCTGCTTCGGCGTGCTAACATTTTTCTATAAATAGAGGGCTAAGTTAGAATTGAAAATCACACCAGAAACAAGTTTTCTCTCTTTCTCTCTCTATATTATCGAGCGTATTCTTGTGAGTATTTTGATACTTGGAGTGTTGCTATACGGTGCAAGTTCCTTCATCACTATATCCAGTATTCCAGTCAGAAGTACTGTCTTTTTGAGGTAAGTGGTGTTATTTTCTTCATATATGATATTATTTCTTTCAATATCATTATGCCGAAGTATTGATCTGAACTTTTAATCAAATTTGGAACTTGTTGTGTCGGGGTTACTATTCACATATACAAAGACTATTCACGATATTTACACTATTCACAAATACTAAGACTATTCAATAGAAAAATGAAATTTTCTCTTTTTCTTCCAGATGTCTTTTATGGTTACTATCTTTGATTGTATCCATGTTTTGATCTTTATTTTTGAATTCTGCTTCACAATTGGTTATTATTAAGTATTATTGATCTTGGATAAACTGTTATACGAATCCCTAATATGTGTCCTTTTGTCTCACTGGATTTGTTTTATTTAAAATATTTTTCATCATTCTCAGTCCTAAATGATGATATTACTGAATATCTTTGGCCTGTAGTGCAAAGATGAATGATTAATTGATGAATATCTTTGGCCCGTAGTGCAAAGATGAACAGGTGTTGAGATGAATATGACCAACTGGTGATATAAATGAATATCTTTGGCCCGTAGTGCAAAGATGAACATGACCAACTGGTGATACAAATGAATATCTTTGGCCTGTAGTGCAAAGATGAATATTTGATTAAAGATGTATATTGATTGTTGTTACAGTGAAAAAATATTGATGATGGACATTTAAATCTTAGAAGATAGTAGAACTCATTCTCTACTTGACTTTTCTAATGGATTGATGTTTCCGCTGCAGTTGTTGATCTAAAACTTGTTGTCTATTATATTCTATCAGATTTTTCCCTGTTGAAGACTAATGATAATTTGTTGTATATTATCTTAGTCGTAATATTCTTTACTGGGCTAGTTGAGCTCGCCATTTTCCTTTTTGTTCCATTTTTCTTCTCAGGAGGTGAGAACATAGCAGGATCGAGTCGGGGTATGGAGTGAAGGTTCTATAAAGATGTTTTTAGCAGTCCTCACTATTTCTGTAAAATAGTGTATGAATAATTGTAATGAGGACTTATTTGAGTGTGGATATTGTTTAGAAGACAATATTTGTATTTAAACTCACAGTATGTGTTGTTGTATTTTGCACGATAATTATATTATTGAAGTTGTAATTTGCTTTTGCATACCATGTATTTGGCTATTTCGTAATATACCTATTTTGGGGGCGCTCATGTATGATCTGGTTGTGGTCCTCGGTTGAACGTATTTCGTTATCTCGATCTAATAATTGAGCCTGTTAACAACATCCGAATAGAGAGAAAATTTATGAGAAATGAGATATTGACGTATGCCGGGTTTAAAACCTCTCGTAAACATTCTAAATCATATGTTCCTCATTCTCCACCAAATGAGGTGCAAACTCGACAACTCCATGAACTTCGCCGCATCTTTGGGACAAATCATGTTATTTTGTTCAAATCTAATAAACTCCACTTCCTTCATATGATTTAATACTTTCAGGAAAGTACTTGTCATTGAACAGATTCTGAAATGTCTCCCATGACATCTTTGAAAGGTTTGGATGGGTACGCTTCACAGATTGCCACCAAGAATCATCGCCTCATTCTGGAACATAAAGGTGTCGAATGGAACCTTCGCTTTCCTCCGCATCCCAAGACGTCGAATATCTTGGTAACTGCTTGACCCACGCCTCTACCTTAATCGGATCCGCTTTTCCTGCACTCGTGGTCCCAACTCTTTGAATCGCTTGCCGTGACAAACCGCAATGCGTTGTTATCATTTCCACCGATATTTTGTGCACGAGTCTCCCTCGTCGATTTTGCATGAATCGCAAAAAGCTTCTAAACATTCCGCCGTAGTTCGTAAATTCGATCGGTGGTGTTGTTTACAGGAGGAACATTGCTTACCACTGTTGCACGTTCTCCTCGTTGGTGGGTAAAGGTGTCTCCACGGCCTCAATTGCTCCACTTGTTAATATTCTCACGACATTCTCAACATCGCCATAAAACAAAGGTTAATTAAAGAAATCAACATATCACATAATATCCCTATATAATCGACCAACCAACAAATAAGCTTAGGTAAGACACACTAGCTAAGGAAGGTTTTACTCGCTCTCCCTCCTAGTTCTATTCCCCGATCTCCGCTAAAGATCATATCCCTAAGCTCTGATACCAACTGTGACGCCCCCAAAATAGGTATACATCACCCATTCTGAGTTGTCAATACATGGTATAGAAACAACTACAACTTTATTAATACAACATAAAAACTGTGAGTTTAAATACAAATATTGTCATCTAGACAATATCCATACCCAACTAAGTCCTCATTACAATTATTGGTACATTATTTTACAAAAATGGTGAGGACTACTAAAACAACTTCTAGAACCATCATTCCACACTCCGACTAGTACTCGCTACATTCTCGCTTCCTAAAAAGAAAAATGGAACAAAAAGGAAAAGGATGAGCTCAACTAGCCCAGTAAAGAATATTATGACTAAGATAATATAAAACAAATTATTGTTAGTCTTCAATAGGGAAAAATCTGAGAGAATATAATAAACAACAAGTTTTAGATCAATATTCGCAGCGGAAAATAATAATTCATTGAAGAGTTACGTAGAGAATGAAATCTACTATTATCTATGAATTTAACAGTCCATCAACAATATTTTTATCCCTGTAACATCAATCAATGCACATCTTGAATTATATATTCATCTTTGCACTACAGGCCAAAGATATTCAGTAATATCATCATTTAGGACTGAGGATAATGAAAAATATTTTAAAGAAAACGAATCCAATGAAACAAAAGAATAAGTATTAAGGATTCGTCTTTCGGTTTATCCATGTCCAAAAATACCTCATAAATAATCATAGTGGAGTAAAATTCAAGAATGATCAAAACATGGATACAATAAAAGCTATTATCCATAATAGATATTTTGAATGAAAAGAAAAATTTCATTTTTAGATGAATAAAGGTCGTGATTCGTGAATAAAGTGCAAAGATACGTGAATAAGGTCAGATATCGTGAATAGTAACCCCGACACAAAAAGTTCCAATTTTGATTAAAAGTTCAAACTAATATGCGGAATAATGATATTGAAGAAGATAATATCATTTAAGAAGAAAATAACATCCCTTACCTCGAAAGAATAGTAAGATTTAGTTGAAACACCGGATATAGGTTATGACTTGAAACTTGCACCAGTATAAGCAACACTCAAAGTATTAAAATACTCACAAGAATACGCCAATATATCGAGAGAGAAAGAGAGAACTTCGGGTTTACGGTGTGATTTTCAATTCTAACCTAAGACCCTATTTATAGAAATTGCTTAGAACACCAAAATAGAAAATTTAATATAATAATAATATATTATTAAAAAATTTGGAGCCCACCGAAGAAAATCTGAAATCAGCCCATTCAACACACATATGCAAAACACCATAATGTAAAAAACGTTTTGATTAAAAAATAATAATTAAAACTTCCAAAAATCAATTATTTCGGAACTTCGGAACTTCAATAATTCATAATAAATAATTATTTTATCAGAAAAATTCAAACTCATGTCCTTTCCATAGGAAATTTCATTCTCTACAACTTTGCAGAAGAAAATTTTTCCAAATTCCAAACAGAAACTGACCAAAATCCACAAACGGGTGATTTTACAGGCTATAATCAAATTTCAGTCAAAAAATGGGGTCCACCGACACACAAAACATGTGTTAATCATTTAATGTAACAAAAATACTCCTCCTCCTCATATACTCATATATCCCACATTCATTGTAAAAATATTACCATTATTATATTATTAAAATATAATAATATATTTAAATGAATTATTTTATCGAAAAAGATAAAATATTTATTTTCAATAATTGTCACATTAAAATTTTCTCCATCTATATCCACATAAAATCAATATTTTTCTCATCATATAAATTAATAATTAATTATTCACAAATAATATTACAAAATCACAATCATCGACAACCGTGCAGGTTCCCAAGAAAGAGGGGGCTTTCCAATAAGGATTTCTCCTTATCAAAAGCGCAATTAGATGACCTAACCTCTCCTTAGACAGAACTTTCTAGACATTGCCAATATTGCTATCTAATAATATTATTCAAATAATATGAATTATTGATCCGATAATGGAAAATACTGTGTAATGACAATTATTGAAACAACAATAATATAAAATATCAAAGCATCAATTATTGAATCAATAAAATAAAATACTAAACAATAACTACTATAAAAATTATTGAGTAATGCCTTTCACGTAAGAATCAATAATTGGTGCAATACTGCAGTGTCTTCTTGTGTTTTAACCACCCAAAGTATTTCAACAAAGATAATCTGCAGAATAACTACTTCAAGTTATTTATAAACAACTTATATTTGTCGTTTTCTTCCTCCAATCGCTTTCCGTTATGGGGCCCACACAAGGTTGCACCATCGTACGAATATTCCCTGACAGTAAAAATATTCCACGACCAAACGAATATTCTCCGATAAAATGAATATTTTATAACCACTTGCATATTTGAAATATTTGCGCATTTTACTCAGAACTAACCACATTAATCAAATCAACCCTTACTATTTCAAAATAATAAATAGAGGAAATTTAATTTTATTTATAATAAGTTGGGGTCTTACAACCTCCCCTCCTTATGAAATTTTGTCCTCGAAATTGACGTACGTACCTGATGTTTCGAAAAGGTGAGGATACCTCGCTTTCATTTCCGTTTTCAACTCCCAGGTCATTTCCTCAATAGCATGGTTCCTCCACAAAACTTTGACTTGTGGTATGACCTTTGTACGTAAGACATGATCCTTCCTATCCAAGATCTTGACAGGTACCTCCTCGTACGTTAAGTCTTTGGCTATCTCATCCGGTTCTAACTCAATAACGTGGTTCGGGTCTTTCATATATTTACGAAGCACACATATATGAAAAACATTATGAACACGAGACATACTTAGAGGTAACGCGAGTCTATAGGCTACATTTCCTACTCGGTCAAGAATCTGAAATGGACCAATAAATCGTGGATTGAGCTTTCCTCTCTTCCCGAATCTTGTAACTCCCTTTCATGGGGCAACACGCAACAATACATGATCCCCAATACTAAATTCCATGTCCTTTCGATGAAGTTCCGCATAACTCTTTTGTCGATCTTGTGTCGTTTGTATACGTTGTTGAATCATTTGGATCTTTTCTATAGTAATGCGTACCAACTCTGGTCCCAACAATGTTGCTTCACCCACCTCATCCCAACATACTGGAGAGCGACACTTTCTTCCATACAATGCTTCGAATGGAGCTACCCCTATACTTGTCTGATAACTGTTGTTGTAGGAGAATTCCGCCAATGGTAAATACTTATCCCAACTCCCTTTGAAGTCTAGGACACAAAGTCTTAATAGATCTTCAAGAGTTTGAATAATCCTCTCTGATTGTCCGTCCGTTTGAGGATGGTATGCCGCGGCCAATCGTAAATCCGTGCCCATAGCTTTTTGCAAGCTAACCCAAAATCTTGAAGTGAATCTTGGGTCATGATCCAAACTATGGATCTTGGCATGCCATGCAACCTCACAATCTCATTCACGCACATACTAAAGCAAGACGTTCAAGGAATAAGTCTCCGTGTCGTTAAAGAGATGAACAGACTTGGTTAATCTATCAACAATAACCCAAATAGCATTTATGCCTTGAGAAATCGTGGGAAGACCCAGCTTGAAATCCATGGTAATGTGTTCCCACTTCCATTTTGGAATCTCAAGTGGTTGCAATGGACCCTTAGGCACTTGATGCTCCGCCTTTACACGTTGACAAGTTAAACACATCGAGATAAACTTTTCAATCTCTCTCTTCATATTGTTCCACCAAAATGTATGTCGAAGATCACGATACATTTTGGTACTTCCAGGATGGATTGCAAATGGTGTATTGTGTGCCTCCATCATGATCTTGTACTTTAAATCAGAATCGTTAGGAACACAAAGTCTGGAGTGGACTCGAAGTATTCCTTCTTCATCGATTCTTACTTCTGGAATAGAACCTTCTTGCACTTTCTTCTTCATATGCATCAGCTCCGGGTCTGTGGCTTGAGCAACTTTAACTCTTTCGATTAAAGTTGGTTCTATACGTATACTTGACATCATTGCATGGGTCCCCGGAGTCTTGAATTCTATTTTCATCTTTTGTAAATCACACAAAATGGGCCTTTGTGTTGACAACATCGCACTCGTTCCCGCATACGATCTTCTACTCAATGCGTCGGCTACCACGTTCGCTTTTCCAGGATGGTATTGAATGGTATCCCTAAGCTTTGATACCAACTGTGATGCCCCCAAAATAGGTATACATCACCTATCTTGAATAGCCAAATACATGATACAAAATTCAAATACAAACTAACACTACAAGAAAATGCTCTAACAGCGACCAACACTATCAGCGACCGCACCTCCGGTCGTCGATACTAGTATTAGCGACCGCCAGTGGCGACCACCCTTGAATATGGTCGCTATATTATGTTAGCGACCGAACCCGATCGCTAATAGGTCGCTGATTCAAAATTACCTCCAAAAAAATTGGCAAGAAATGTTGGCGCGTTAGTTGTTTGCGACCACTCATTGATTATCGTGACGCGTGACGCGATGCCGATACTTCCATATCATTAAAATTAGCTTACGCGTCGCGGTCGGCTGAAGCAATCAACGATCAAAGTTCATTTTACCAGTTTCAGTCATTCGCTCATCTCAGCAGACGAAGAAAAAAAAAGAGGGGGAGCAGAATAGAGAGAAAATGGAGAAGGGGGAGAAGAGAAGAAGGGGAAGAAGGACGCCTGCTGCCATCGCCGCCCCACCGCTGCCCAAACCACCACCGCCGCACAGGTAAAATGATACTATTCTTCAGAAAAATGATATGGCTTATGTCAATTAACCTGGTTTTTTCTTCTTTTGGAAAAAATCTGTAATTCTTTTGTTGATTTTTGCTCTTTAAATGATTATTGTGATTCTTATTTTGTCTGATTTGAGATTTTTGCGGTCCAACTCTTATGTGATGGGAGAATTTGTTTATATATATGTTGCTTTTAACAATGAGAGATGTTAGGGTTCCTAAATTGATATTGTTAATATTTTTCAGCACTTTAGTCTTGGTTTAATATCAAATGTGTGGTAAGGAAACTGTATAAATTTGGAAAGTAATTTCTTGTTCATTAAGATATAATGAACTTTTCATTGAATTTGGAAAGTCTGTTATGTTCATCATTGGCTTCCGTTGGGCGTTCAGTTTACATACTTAAATTGCCTATGATACACGGTAATAAAAGGGAAGGTAGAAATTCACGCCCATTTTACACTGAACGAATGACTTTTAAAGATTGCTAGAGCGGTTGATGTGAATAATTTTGATTTCATAATGTGGTTTGAAAATCTAATCATAAGTTTGGTTTAAAATTTTCTAAATAAGAAAGTATATAGGATCTACATCACATTCATGATTCAAGGTAAACGAATGAATATGTAGGAACTATAATGAATTAACAAATTATAAAATTAAGCTATCAAATGAAATGTGGAAAGGATAAAGGAATTTTGTTAAGGCTATGTTTGGGGTCATGAGGCCAATTATGGCCACGCCAAGGTTAGTAAACCTCATGGGGCCAAGCTTAAGCTTGACCGTAATGTAAATAGACGCATTTAAAGGACTGTTTTGGCATTATGAAAGAAAAATAAGAATATTTAATACTTTAGTATACAAAATAAAACTACAAAGTATTATGAGAACTACAAAGTATTTAATAAGTATTATGAGAACTACAAATGTAGACACTAGTAATTTCTCTAGTACACTGGAATTATATATATAAAGAACATAGAACGTCAGGTGTTAAGCCAAATTTAAGTTGTTAGTACCTTAAAGAGTTACTAATACTACAAGAGGACTAATTTGGCATAACTTAGAAATGAACTAAGTTTGAGCAAACCACTTGTTGATATAACTTACCAAGCAAATTGGAAACTAAAATTTTACCCTTATGATAAACAATCATACTTAATACATGAAATACCATACGTATTATCATGTCACCACTTTTGTGGACTCTTCAATTCTTGGCGTGCAGCCTTAGATGGTACGTGGTAGTTTTCTTAAGAAGAAGCAATTCAATGCATCTAAATACCTCTGTACGAGTAGAATAGAACCAATAAAATTATGGATTAGAAAGGTGAAAAAGATGTGGATAAATCTATTTGAAGAAATAACATTCTTCCATCTATTTATCCTATGACTTGCATTCATTCGTTAACATCAAGTTTGCTTAAATATTAATCATATGCTTACAAGTCTCAAGTCATATGATTACTAGTATGCTCTCAAGTCATATGCTTATAATTATGCTTAAATGTTAATCATATGCATGCTTACAAGTATGCTCAAGTCATATGGTTACAAGTATGCTCAAGTCATATGTTAACATTTATAATGTTGTCTGTAGTAGGTACCGTGGAATCATAGACCTCTATTCGCATCAGTAGTTGGATGGCACGACGAAAGTCAAGTGCCCAAATAAATCTTCAAATTGAATTTAGAGTTGGTTTCAAGTGTTTTTGGAGTATCGCGATAGTCACCGGAATGTATGAATGGTAAGTCATGAATCGATGTCCATGTTTGAAGTGTAAGAATATAAATTATATGGACAGAGACATGGTAAACTATCATTTACTTACTTCTGGGTTCATGAGAAATTACGAAGAATGCTGGTGGGCACATGGGCAGAGAAGAGATGGTGGCATCACACAAGTACACAATTCGGGCAGTAGTACTCATCGTATGAATGAAATGATTCATGATATTGCAAGGATAGATTTTGATTGGGAGCACGGCAGAGAGCAACCTATGAATTCTGATGCCAAAGACTTCTTTAAGTTGTTAGACGAGGGTAGCGAGCCATTGTGGCATGGTTGCACCAAACACACTACATTGTCTGTAGTGGCGACATTACTTAACATCAAGGCTGATCACAACATGAGCCATGAGTGTTTTGAGTCGCTCTTGAAGGCCATTAAGAGTATGTTGCTGACGGTGAGAAATTACCCGTAACTATTACTTTTGTAAGAAAATGGTGAAGAAGTTGGGTCTTGGATACCAAAAGATCGATGCATGTCCCAATGATTGCATGTTGTTTTATAAGGAAAATGAACAGATGACAAGGTGCACGTTTTGCAGTCATGATCGGTTTAGGCCTAATAAAGAGGGTGTCACTACAAAAAAATCAAGTATACCGTTTAAGATTCTAAGGTATTATCCAATAACACATCGGCTAAAAAGATTGTACATGTCTTCAAGAACAGCTGAACATATGAGTTGGCATACGAAATCTCCAGCTAAAGATGGAGAACTAACTCATCCCGCAGATGGGCAGGCTTGGAAAGATTTCAACTTAGCACATCCTGGATTTGCATTGGAACCTAGAAATGTGAGGCAAAATTATCCCGCTAAATCATCCAATCTGTTAGAACTAAATCATCCTGCTAGACCAGTCATGTTAGATTTGTAAAGCCTTGTTAGACTTGTTTTTTAGATTTTTAAAGCCTTGTAATCTTTTAAACTACTTATCTTTGGACTGTATTGGTTTACGATTCTATTATATGGATGTTTACGATTGTATTGTATTGTGTTGGTTTAGATTCATTCTTTGGACTGTATGGATGGATGTTTATCATATAGTAGTTATCATGGATGGATGGATGGTTATATATACTACTGTGTGTTGGGATTAAAAGCAGGTACAGAGCAGGTTATTTTTGGGAAATCAATAAAACAGGAAAAATATTTAAAAAAAAAACAAAGTTAGCAACCGCACGCAGTCGCTGATACAGTATTAGCGATCGAGTAAGGTGCTTAGAAGTCAGCGACCACACGCGGTCGCTATTACCGGTCGCTGACACGTGTGCCACATCACATCTGACACATGACTCAGCATGAGTCAGAATAGCGACAGCTGAGGTCGCTGATTGCGGTCGCTAACAATGCGATCGCTATTGTTGGTCGCTGATGTCATTTCAGCGACTAGATTTTCTGCGACTAATATTAGCGACCGCAGGCAGTCGCTAATATCCATCTGCGACGATATGCGATCGCAGATGTGCGGTCGCTGATAAGCCTTTTTGTTGTAGTGTAATAATACAGCAGTTGTAAAATACGACAAAACATATGTTGTGAGTTTAAATACAAATATTGTCTTCTAGATAATATCCATTCTCAGAATAAGTCCTCATTACATTTATTGTCACACTATTTAACAGAATAGTGAGGACTACTAGCTAATACTATCATCCGGACCATCACTCCATTCCCCGACTCGTCTCATCTACGTTCTCATTTCCTGAAGAGAACAGTGAAAGAAAGGGTGAGCTCAACTAGCCTAGTAAGAAATATTATGACTAAGATAATGCAGAATAAATTATCGTTAGTCTTCAACAATGTTAAACTGATAAAATACAATAGACATCAAGTTTAACTACAGCGGAACAAGCAATCCATTAAAAGAGTCAAGTAGAGAATAAAATCTACTATCTTTTATGATTTAAAAGGTTTTTCATCACTTTTATCGCTGAGACTCATCTTAATAAATAATTCACATCATCGAATCACCCCTGCACTACGGCCAAGGATATTCTTTAGTATCACGACCACAAATTATCCATGCACTACGGGCCAAGGACATTCGTGTATTCATCAATGGTCATGATTATGCCAACAACTGTCCATCAATGCACTACGGGCCAATGAGGACTTTTACCACATCATTTGTAACATTACGGTCATGATTATACCGAATAATCCCTGGTCATAATCATACCAAGTCCATCTATGCACTACAGGCCACACATGACTTTCAACATAATATAAACATGAGGATGATGACAATGATATAAGAATTCAATAAAAAAAAGTTCAAGAATTAATTTGTCCAGGAACCAATAACGTCCAAATTGTCAACATTGATACTTCTTTGTAGAGTAAAATTCAAGAATGATCAGAAGAATATTTCCATGAAAAGATACTGGATGAAGCGCAAATATCAAGGATATTCTACTAATTTCATGGAGTATAGAAGTCAAAACTTTAATCAACTGAGTATAATAAAGAATAGAATAACAAAAGAAATCACCATGCATGCGGTACTTCGCATAGACAGGTTATTCCAACAGAATAATAATAACGGAACTGTGTCAAAGTAAATTACGACCAAGCGAGGATGTTCCAACAGAATAATAAAGAGCGGAACCGGTCCGGCGTAAAATGCACAAACAGGATATTCCAGCGAATAATAAAGATGGAACCAGTGCGGTGTAAAAAACACATGCATGGATATTCCAAATGTAATAATAAAGATGGAACCAGTTAGGTGTAAAACACATGATGCAGGATATTCCAATGTAATAATAAAGACAGAATAATAGAAGAATGTCACCAAGTATAGAGTAGCCCGCGTATACAGGTTATTCCAACAGAATAATAAGAAATGAAATAACAAAAGTTCTCTTCATGAATACAAAAGAATAATATCCCTTACCGTAAAAGAAACTGAATATAAGAGTAGTTAAGTAGCAGAATACTTTTCTTCTTTCTATCTATAATTTCTCTCTCTAGAGTTTCAATGAATTCGTAAGAAATAATGAAGGAATGAGCTTCTATTTATAGGAGAATGGAAGTGCACTGTTCATGAACAAAATTATTTCTGCAGAATCATTTTTTTCAATCAATTAACCACTAAATTCAATCCAATAACAATATAATATAATATATATATATACACATGCTAAATAAATAAATATATATATATATATAATATATCTACCACTTAATTTTTCTCTCCCATAACCAGCATCAATCCCCCAACCCCCCTCCCCCAAAATTAATTTCACTACACTCTTACACATCACTGTCACACTACCACTTTTTCACCATTTTTCATTCACACACACATCACACACCTATCACTTTCACATATCATTTTCTCCCACCATATACTCAATACATACATATACTTCCATACGTATACTCTTCCATTTCCAAAATTATTTTTCCAACACATATAGGCCCTACATGTGGCCCCCACATGTGGGCCCCACCTTAAATAATTTTCTACCGATTATTTTGAAAATGGGTAAATAGGAATCCATAAAATAAGCAAACTTCATAAAAAAATCACCTTAATAATTTTAACAACATTTATCATCTTTATTATAATTCACAATATTAATCGACCAGGTCATTCCCAGGAAAGAGGGGGCTTTCTAATAAGTATTTCTCCCTATTGGCGCGTAATTAGATTATCTAACCTCTCCTTGACATAACTTCTAGACATCATTAATATTGCAAATAATAATATTAATAACTTTGTCGTCTTAATTATTGATTTAATAATATAAAGAATATCAACAATAATTGAGTCAAATAACGTGAGATACTATGCAACAATTACTATAGCAACAATTGAACAAAACCGAATGACTTCTCACGTAAGCATCAATAATCAATACCTGGTGCTACTATGCAACCACGCCAGACATATTCTTTTACTTTACTACCGAGTAGTTCATAAAGATAACGGTAAAACTTCCGCTGTTATTTTCATAAAATATTTTTGTCGTTTTCTCAATTCGACAATAATTCTGTTGTGGGGTCCACCAATGATTGAGCCATTGTACAAATATTCCCTGCTAAACCGAATATTCCCCGACCAATCAAATATAATATAACCACTTGCATACTTTGCAGAATTTATAAACATTACCCACAACTATAATATTATTTCAAATTCATATCTTAATATTTAAAAATGATATTTATAGAAAATTCATCTTTATTCATAAAAGTTGGGGTCTTACATATTATGCATGGTGTTTTGCATAGTAAAATTTTTTTATATAAAATAGAATACTTTTATAAAGTTATTTGTTTTATTAGATTATAAATAGAATATATTATATTTTATTTTGCATAGTGTTGCATAGTGTCTGCATAGTATTTTGTATAGTAAAATCTTTTTATATAAAATAGAATACTTTTATAAAGTTATTCGTTTTATTAGATTATAAATAGAATATATTATATTTTATTTAAAAGATTTTTTTTTATTAGAATATTTTATTAAATCATTATGGACCGTCCGATTAAAAGTAAATCAATCTGGACCGTTCATGAATTAGTTACTATTCAGTCCATTCTCCTATAAATAGAAGCTCATTCCTTCATAATTTCTTACAAATTCACTAAAACTCTAGAGAGAGAAACTATAGAGAGAATTCTTTTTTTATAATCTTGAGCGTATTTCTTTAGAGTTTAAGAAAGCTTTGAGCGTAGTGCAAGTTTTCTTCGAGTATATCATCGCCCTACCAGTCGGATACTCTTCTTTCAAAGGTAAGGGATATTATTATAGTAAGGGGTATTATTTCTTTCTTTTATATTCATGAAGAAAACTTCTGTTATTCCATTCTTTATTATTCTGTTGGAATAACCTGTATACGCAGACTACCCTATATTTGGTGAAATTTTTCTGTTATTCCATTCCTTACTATTCTGTTGGAATAACCTGTCTATGCGAAGTAACGCATACATGGTGAAATTCTTCTATTTTTCTATTATTTATTATTATGTTGGAATAACCTGTCTATGCGAAGTACTGCATACATGGTGAAATTCTTGTATTTTTCCATTCTTTATTATTCTGTTGGAATATCCTTTCTGTGCGTTTACGCATGACCTGGTTCCGTTATTTATTATCCTGTTGGAATATCATGTCTGTGCGTTTACGCATGACTTGGTTTCATTATTTATTATTCTGTTGGAATATCTTGTCTGTGCGTTTACGCATGACCTGGTTCCATTATTTATTATTCTATTGGAATAACTTGTCTTTGCAGTCTATCGCATGCATGGTGAATTCCTCTGTTATTCCATTCTTTATTATTCTGTTGGAATAACTTGTCTATGTGGATTACCACATGCATGGTGAATGACCCTTTGTATTCATTTCTTATTAAATTGTGGAAATGATCTGTCTACGTGGATTACCGCATGGCGGGTGAAAATCCATTGCAGTTTCATATATTCTATGATACTCATTTGGTTAAAATTTGGCTTCTATACTCCATGAAATTAGTGGAATATCCTTGATATTTGCTCTTCATCCAGTATCTTTTCATGGAAATATTCTTCTGAGCATTCTTGAATTTTACTCTACAAAGCAGTATCATGTTGACAATTTGGACGTTATTGGTTCCTGGATAAATTAATTTATAAATCTTTAAAATTAATTCTTGAACTTGTTTTATTGAATTATTATGTCATTGTCATCATCCTCATGTTTATATTATGTTGAAAGTCATCTGTGGCCTGTAGTGCATAGATGGACAAATGATGATCGTAATGTTACAAATGATGTGAAAAAAGTCCTCATTGGCCCGTAGTGCATTGATGGACAGTTTTTGGTATGATTATGGCTATGGATTCTCTTCGGCCAAGGGTGCAAAGATGAATTGTTTTATGGCATAATCAGAATCGTTGATGAAAACACGATTATCTTTGGCCCGTAGTGCATGAATAATTCATGGTCGTGATACTAAAAAATATCATTGGCCTGTAGTGCAGGGATGATTTGATGATGTGGATTATTTGTTAAGCTAAGTCTCAGCAATAAAAGTGATGAAAAACTTTTTAAATCATAGAAGATGGTAGATTTTAATCTCTACTTGACTCTTCTAATGGATTGCTTGTTCCGCTGCAGTTAAACTTGATGTTTGTTATATTGTATCAGTTTAACACTGTTGAAGGCTAACGATAATTTATTCTGCATTATCTTAGACATAATATTTCTTATTGGGCTAGTTGAGCTCAGCCTTTCTTTCACTGTTCTCTTCAGGAAATGAGAATATAGCTGGGACTAGTCGGGGAATGGATTGACGGTCCAAATGGTTGCATTAGTAGTTCTCACTATTCTATGAAATAGTGTGATAATAATTGTAATAAGATTGAATTTGAGTGTGGATATTGTCTAGAAGACAATATTTGTATTAAAATTCCCAGTTTATGTTTTGTCGTATTTTACACGACAGTTGTATAATTAAGTTGTATTTGAATTCTGTACCATGTATTTGGTGACTCAGAATAGGTGATGTATACCTATTTTGGGGGCGTCACAGTTGGTATCAAAGCTTAGGGATATGATCCCTGGTTGAGATGTGAGACAAGAACTAGGAGGGGAGAGACGGGGAATTTCTTCGCTAGTATGACCTACCTAAGTTTATTTGGTATTTAATTGGTCGGTCATAGTATAGAGATAATATGTGATATGTTAATTAACCCTTATTTTTTGGCAGTATTTGAAAATAACATCCGAGAATGTTGAGAATAGCAATGGAGCACAGGAGACCGTTGAGTCTCCACAGACCAATAATTAGGAAAATGTGCAACAGGAAGACAATAATCCTCAGGTAAACAATAACACCGATCATATGATGAACGATGGGATGTGCAGAGGCTAAATTGCGTAGTTATCCCGGTTTGCATCCCATTTGGTCGATAATGAGGAGGGAATGACGCGAATGTTTCTAAGAGGTTTGAAACCCGATATACGTCAATACCTCATTTCTCACAAACTTTGTTTATATTCAGATGTTGTGAATAGGGCTCAGTTATTAGAGCGCGATAATAAGTCAGCACAACCAAAAGGTAACGACCAACAACACGATAATAATCGTACCGGTGGCAACGGCCATCGGAATAATGATAACCATCGTGAGGGAAATTATCATGCCAAGAATGGTAACCACTTCTGTAGTAATCATGGCAAAGATAATAGAAGTGGAAATTTCAAGAAGAGAAGGTTCAATAATGATGAAAAGACAGCAGCACCAGCACCCGTTTCAAAGGAAGAAGAACGACCACCGGTCGTATGTTTCAAATGCGGACAGGAGTGACACATCCATCCAAATTGTACGCAGCAATCCAAAGCGTATTTCAATTGCGGAAGAGAAAGTCACCTAGCTCGATTTTGTCGTGTAGTGAAGTCAAGTCCAGCTGGGATAGTGATGCCAAAGGATGTCTCAGACAAGTCAAAGCCGATAGTTTAAGTGAGAGCGTTTGTCGAGGAACTCGAACGAAGTTATCACGGGTAAGTTAATCATAAACGCTTACGAAGTCTATACCTTATTCGATACTGGTTCTACCCATTATTTTATCTCTCTTGCTTGCGCTCAACGTTTAAATTTGACTTCAGAGATATTAGACTTTGACTTATCGATTGAAACTCGGTTAGGAGAAACCTTCGTTACATCCACTGTTTATAAATCTTGTTTATTCAAATTGACACTTTCACGTTACCTGTCGATCTTATCTCTTAGAAAATATTTGCCCTTGATGTGATTTTAGAAATCGATTGGTTAACTACACATCATGCCAAAATTAATTATTTTCGTAAGGTTGTTAGCTTTCATATTCCTAACCAACCTGTTATGCGAATTCAAGCAACCAAACCACTAAAGTCAATCATTGTCATATCAAGCCATAAGTAAAGAGCCCCGATCCTTTCGTTGTTGACTTCCTTGTGTGGAATGCACCGAAGCCAGACTTTCTGTAGGCGACGTCGTGAATGACGATGGCAAGTTGATAGGTATCAATGTGACGTACTATCCAAGTCTTGGATGAGAGTCACAGTTTTAAATGATATTTCTATCGTTAATAAATTCCTGACGTTTTCACTGAAGACTTCTTAACCTACCCCTAGAGCGTGAAATCGAATTTTGTATTGACCCCAGTACAAAACCCATTTCTTCAACCCTTAAATATTTCTTCAACTAAAACGAACGTATAATGCGCCAAAGAAGTTGGCTCGAGCTGTTGAATATTATGATCATACCATTCAATATCATCGTGGAAGAGCGAACGTGGTAGCTGACACGTTGAGTAGAAGATCATATGCGTTTACGAGTGCGAATATACGAACCCACATGAAGATAACGAATATACGAGTAGAATCGACTTTAATCGATAAAGTTAAAGTCGTGCAAGCTACATACTCAGAGCTGATGAATGTGAAGAAGAAGGTTCAAGAGGGCTTTATTCTAGAAGTAAGAATCAATAAAGAGAGGAAATCTCAACCCTCAATTTTATTGGCCCATTTGAAATCCTCGATAAGTAGGAACTGTGGCTTATAGACTCATTTTACCACCAAGTATGTCGCGTGTTCATAACGTTTTTAACGTATCGATGTTACATAAATATGTGGACGACCCGAACCACATTATTAATTTAGAACCGAACGAGATAGCAGAAGATTTAACGTATGAGGAGATACGTGTTAAAATCTTGGATAAGAATAATTATATTTGACACTCAAAGGATATACCTCAAGAGTTAGAATCTGAAATGAAGTCAAGGTATCCTCATTTGTTCGGTATACCAGGTACGTACGTAAATTTCGAGGGCAAAATTTCATAAGGAGGGGAGATTGCAAAATCCCAAATTTTACGAATAAAGATTTAATTTTCTCGAAATATTTTTTTCAAAATTATGCTGTGGATTTGAGATAATGTTATAGTTGTGGGTAATATTTATAAATTTTGAAAAGTATGCAAGTTGTTGTATAATATTCTTTTTGTCGGGGGATATCCGTACGACGGTACAATCATTAGTGGACCCCACAACGGAATTATTGTCTGATTGAGAAAATGACAAAAATATTTTTATAAAAATAACGGCGGAAGTTTTACCGTTAAAGTTGTTGAACTACTCGGTAGTAAAAGTAAAGTAATACGCGTGGTTGCATAGTAGCACACAATATTGATTATTGATGATTACGTGAGAAGTCACTCAGTTTTGTTCAATTATTGCTATAGTAATTGTTGCATAGTATCTCACGTTATTTGATTCAATTATTGTCAATATTTTATATATTATTAAATCAATAATTGAGACGATAAAATTATTAATATTATTATTTGCAATATTAACGATGTCTAGAAGTTCTGTCAAGGAGAGGTTTAGGCACCTAATTGCGCACCAATAGGGAGAAATCCTTATTGAAAAGCCCCCTCTTTCCTGGGAACGACCTGGTCGATTAATAGTGTGAATTATAATAATGATGATGAGTTTTGTTTTATTAGTATTATTAATGTAATAAAAGCAAAAAAATTTATATATAAAATGTAATACTTTTATAAAATTATTTGTTTTATTAGACTATAAATAGAATATATTATATTCTATTATGCATAGTATTTTGCATAATAAATCTTTTTATATAAATGAATACTTTTATAAAGTTATTTGTTTTATTTGATGATAAATAGAATATCTTATATTTTATTATGCATAGTGTTGCATAAGTGTCCGTGATAGTATTTTACATAGTAAAATCTTTTTATATAAAATAGAATACTTTTATAAAGTTATTTGTTTTATTAGATTATAAATAGAATATATTATATTTTATTTAAAAGATTTTGTTTTATTAGAATATTTTATTAAATCAATATGGACCGTAGATTAAAAGTAAATCAACTGGACCGTTTCATGAATTAATTCTTATTCGGTCCATTCTCCTATAAATAGAACTCATTCCTTCATAATTTCTTATGAATTCATTTGAAACTTTAGAGAGAGAAACTATAGAGAGAATTCTTCTTCTATAATCTTGGCGTATTTCTTTAGTGTTTAAGAAAGCTTTTGCGTAGTAGTGCAAGTTTTTTCGAGTATATCCTCGCCCTACCAAATAAATACTCTTCTTTCAAAGGTAAGGGATATTATTATTATAGTAAGGGTATTATTTCTTTCTTTTGTATTCATGAAGAGAACTTACATTATTCCATTCTTTATTATTACATTGGAATAACTTTTGTATCTGTGAACTACCCTATACTTGGTGAAATTCATCTGTTATTCCATTCCTTACTATTCTGTTGGAATAACCTGTCTATGCGAAGTACCGCATACATGGTGAAATTCTTCTATTATTCCATTCTTTATTATAATGTTGGAATAACATGTACATGCTAAATATCGCATACATGGTGAAATTCTTCTATTATTCCATTCTTTATTATTACATTTGGAATATCACGTCATGCGTGCTTACGCATGACTGGTTACATTATTTATTATTACATTTGGAATATCATATCCATACGTTTACGACATGACTGGTTCCATTATTTATTATTCTATTGGAATAACCTGTATGTGTGGTCTATCGCATGCATGATGAATTCCTCTGTTATTCCATTCTTTATTATTTTGTTAGAATAACCTGTCTATGTGGATTACCACATGCATGGTGAATGACCCTTCGTATTCATTTCTTATTAAATTGTGGAAATGATCTGTCTACGTGGATTACCGCATGGCGGGTGAAAATCCATTGTAATTTCATATATTCTATGATACTCATTTGGTTAAAATTTGGCTTCTATACTCCATGAAATTAGTGGAATATCCTTGATATTTGTTCTTCATCCAGTATCTTTTCATGGAAATATTCTTCTGAGCATTCTTGAATTTTACTCTACAAAGCAGTATCATGTTGATAATTTAGACTTTATTAGTTCCTAAATAAACTAATTTAATAAGAATATTGTCATTTAGAAAATATCCACACTCAATGGAGTCCTCATTATATTTATCGTCACACTATTTAACAGAATAGTGAGGACTACTAATGCTATCATCTGGACCGTCACTCCGTTCCCCGACTAGTCCCGACTACGTTCTCATTTCCTGAAGAGAACAGTGAAAGAAAGGATGAGCTCAACTAGCCCAGTAAGAAATATTATGACTAAGATAATGCAGAATAAATTATCATTAGTCTTCAATAATGTTAAACTGATAAAATACAATAGACATCAAGTTTAACTGCAGCGGAATAAGCAATCCATTAGAACAGTCAAGTAGAGCATGATATCTACTATCTTCTATGATTTAAAATATTTTCCTCAATTTTTATTGCTGAGACTTAGCTTAATAAATAAACCACATCATCGAGTCATCCTCAAGACTACGGGCCAAGGATATTCTTTAAATCATCAATGGTCATGACTATACTAGAATAATCCTCGGTCATAATTATACAAAAAGCGCCCATCAATACACTACAAGCTACCGAGGACTTTTACCACATCATTTATAACATTACAGGTCATGATTATACCGAATAATCCCTGGTCATAATCATACCAAGTCCATCTATGCACGTAAGCCAAAGATGACTTTCATCACAATATAAGCATGAGGATGATGTAAATGACATAATAATTCAATAAAACAAGTTCAAGAATAAATTTTAAAGATTTATAAGTTAATTTATCTTGAAATCAATTAAATCTAATTGTCAACATGATACCGCTTTATGGAGTAAAATTCAAGAATGCTCGTAAGAATATTTCCATGAAAAGATCTGGGATGAAGCGCAAATATTCGGGATATTCTACTAATTTCATGGAGTATAGAAGCCAAAACTTTAACCAAATGAGTATCATAGAATATATGAAATCGTAAATGGATTTTCACCCTCCATGCGGTAATCCACGTGAGATGCATCATTTCCACAATTTAATAAGGAATGAATACGAAGGATCATTCACCATGCATGTGATAATCCACATAGAGGCCCAAAGTTATTCCAATGAGAATAATAAAGAATGGAACCAGGTCATGCATAATCTGCACAGACAAGATATTCCAATAGAATAATAAAGAATTGAATAACAAAGAATTCACCATGCATGTGGTACTTCGCATAGACAAGTTATTCCAACAGAATAATAAAGAATGGAACCAGGTCTAGCGTAATCCGCACAGACAGGATATTCCAACAGAATAATAAAGAATTGAATAACAAAGAATTCACCATGCATGCGGTACTTCGCATAGATAGGTTATTCTAACAGAATAATAAAGAATGGAATAACAAAGAATTCACCATGCATGGGGTACTTCGCATAGACAGGTTATTCCAACTGAATAATAAAGAATGGAATAACAAAAGAATTTCACCATGTATACGGTACTTCGCATAGACAGATTATTCCAACATAATAATAAAGAATGGAATAACAGAAGAATTTCACCATGTATGTGGTACTTCGCATAAACAGGCTATTCCAACATAATAATAAAGAATGGAATAACAGAAGCTCTCTTCATGAATACGAAAGAAATAATACCCCTTACCTTAGAAAGAAACTGGATACTGGAGTAGAGAGATAGCAGACTTCTCTTCTTCTTTCTCTCTATAATTTCTCTCTATAATAATTACTATATAGCTTTAGTGAATTGGTGAGAAATGAAGGAAGAATGAGCTTCTATTTATAAGAAAATATAGTTTCGATAATTGCACGTTTTGGGGCTCGAAATATTACAGTGCAATACCTCCAACTTTTCTTTCATTTTTAATTTAGTCCTGCAAGGATTATCAAAATTGCACCACCTCCCCTAATGGTAAATAATGTGAATCAATAGTTCAATCATGTGAATCAATAGTTATAATCATGTGAAAATACGAATTACAGTATAGTACCTCCATCTATACCTCCATTTTTAACTTAGTCACGTAAGTATTATCAATCTTGCACCAACTCCCCTAATAGTACAAGAATGTGATTCAATAGTACACACATGTGAACAAATAGTTATATAAGTATGTGAATTAGTAGCAATTAATTGCTCATTTATCTGATTAATTACCCGATTTATCAATATAACCCCCAGACATCAATTATCATCGGAATAGATGTCGATTTCCAGTAACACTAATAATCCCAACACAATGGAACTATCAATTCCGTCTTTAATCAACACAAAATTATTCATCATTAATATTATAACTCACAATATTAATCAACCAGGTCGTTCCCAGTAAAGAGGGGGCTTTTTGATAAGGATTTTTCCTTATTGGCGCGCAATTAGATGACCAAACCTCTCCTTGACAGAACTTCTTGACATTGTAAATATTGTAATTTAATAATATAAATAATTTTGTTGTCTCAATTATTGATTTAATAATATAACATATTATACAGATGATACTGTGACAATAATTGAATCAATAATATAAGAGATATGATGCAGCAATTACGGTAGCAATAATTGAGTATAACTGAGTGACTTCTTACGTAAGCATCAATAATCAATACCGTGTGCTATTATGCAACCATGCGTATTACTGTACTTTTACTACCGAGTAGTTCAACAGTTTTAACGGTAATACTTTCGCCGTTATTTTTAAAAAATGATAACTCTGTCGTTTTCTTACTACGACAATACTTCCGTTGTGGGATCCACTAATGATTGTGCCATCGTACGAATATTCCCTGTTAAAATGAATATTCTCTGACCAATCGAATATTATATAACCACTTGCTTACTTTACATTGTAAATATTACTCACAACTATAACATTATATCAAATCCACACCATAATATTCAAAAAAATATTTTGAGAAATTTAAATATTTATTCATAAAATTTGGGGTCTCACAGGTTTGGTCACCTAATTGCGCGCCAGTAAGGAGAAATCCTTATCGAAAAGTCCCCTCTTTCCTGGGAACGGCCTGGTTGTCATAATTATGATTCTGTAATATTATTTGTGAATAATTAATTATTGAAAAGGAAATATATATTTTTATATGGATATAAATGAAGGAATTAATGCTGAGGTGTTTTATTAGTATTTTGTCGAAATAAAGAACGAAATTTGGAAATTTTTAGACAATTAGTTTATTACTTGATTTTGTAAAATCTATAACTCTTTGTGTATAACGAGTTAGGAGATGAGCCATATATCAAAAGAAATCCCTGGAAGTAAGCTAACCGTATAAATTGGAATCACCCAAAAATTCTTTGTGGATATTTCGTGGTGACTGTTTCAATGAAACTGGTCCAAAGGACTCAAAGTCCGAAAAATCAGTGTTCTTAAGCTATATTGCGTGAGTTATAATTTTTAATCCGACTGTTGGATCGTTGTGATTTTTGGATATGTTATACACATATAAGTTGAGTATATGTCCACAAATTTTGAACCGTTAAAAATGAACGTATGATTTGTTATGAATTTTAAGAGGTGACTGATTTGGAAATTATGTTTATAAATGATTTTTGGTGGAAAATTCTAGAATGAGTGGGCCCCACCTTTTGTTGGTGAAAAAAATGTGCTGAAATTTATTTCAAAAGTGGTGGGTGGGAATAGTAGCAGGTAAAGCCATCAGATAGCATGTCAAGTCTGCTTTGGCGTTCTAGCATTTTCCTATAAATAGGGTGCTGAGTTAGAATTGAAAATCACACCAAAAACACAAGTTTTCTCTCTCTCTATATATATATATATATATTATTGAGCGTATTTTGTGAGTATTTTGATACTTTGAGAGTTGCTAATCAGTGCAAGTTTCCTTCAGCATCATATCCAATATTCCAGTCAGAAATACTGCTCTTTTGAGGTAAGGGATTGTAAAGGTTATTATGTTTTTCGGGCCAGTAATTTTTCGACCTTCAAAAAATTCGGAAAAATTTGAAATGATAATATGATGAGTTTTCTAGATTATGTCAAAAAATGGCGATTTTTGGATGTATAGATTAGGAGTTATGAATTTTATGGAAAAAGACTATTTTAAATGTAAACCATTATAACTCCTTGTGATTAACTCCAAAATTGGTGAAATTTTTATTGGGAGTACATGTATATAATAGCAGTATACTCTATAAATTTTGAAATTTTTGGACAAAAGTACAATTTATGATAAATGTTTAAATATTCGGCAGTTTTGGCCATATGAAAAATAGTAAATGAATTTTAAAAATTCCGAGAAAAATATATGTTCAATATGGGACTATATTCTGCTAAATCTCAGAAAAGAAAATTTATTTGTACTGCTTTGGTATTTTTCATGAAAATGAACTAGTTATGAGTAAATGAATTAAATATGTTATGTGAAGTAACAAAATTGGAAAATAGGATTTTATGGCTTTGGAATCCTATATAAGGTATATGCAGATTTTTGATGAGGGTTTTGGTTATTGATGATAAAATTTAATGAGTTAGGCATTTTAGGATGATTAAATGCATTAATTAGTAAAGTGTAAACAATTAAAATAAATTGTTTATAAGTTTAAGAAATGATTAAAATATTGTGTTAATATTAATAATATTAGATTATGAGATTATTAAGTGATTTATAACATTTGGATTAAGGTGTTATGAAATCATGGATTTATGAATCTTACTCTTGAAATTAAATCCATATTTTGATCATATTATTTTTATTATCATATATAATATTTTTATAACCCGGGTGATGGAATTTCTCTTTCACTTGAGTGTAAAGATGGGTAGATTATTGGTATGATCATGACTATGGGTTCTCTTTGGCCAGTAGTGCAAAGATGAATTGTTGACTGGTATGATCATGACCATTGAATTTATAAACGATTATCTTTAGCTTAAGTGCAAAGGTGAATTGATCAACATGGTTATAATTATTGTTTATATAAATTCTGAAATGATTATATATTTCTTTGATATATTAATATCTTTGGCCCGTAGTGCAAAGATGACATGTTGTATATCTTTGGCCCGTAGTGCAAAGATGACCTATTATTGAATATCTTTGGCCTGTAGTGCAAAGATGAACTATTGATGAATATCTTTTGCCCGTAGTGCAAAGATGTCATGTTGTTGAATATCTTTGGTCTGTAGTACAAAGATGAACTATTGATGAATATCTTTGGCCCGTAGTGCAAAGATGAACTTATTAGTATGATTATGAACAGGAACTGTGATTTGGTATAACCATGATCTTTGATATTTCAGGTAAAGACAGGTGATGTAAATAATCTTCGTCCTGGATGAGAAGAGGAATTTAGAACCACAATTATGGTTATGAGTTATTCATATGATTGTGGACAGGAACTGTTGATTGATGTTACAGGAATAAAACATTGTTGGTGGACTTTTAACATGGAGAAGATAATAGACTTTATGGTCTATTTGACTCTTCTAATGGATTGCTCGTTCCGCTGCAACTACGGTTGAAAAGTTTATCATCTACCATATGTTCTAAATCTCTGATTTATTACTGATGAAGGCTATTGATAATTCAATTATCTTTAGTCATGATATTCTTTACTAAGCTAGTTGTGCTCACCCTTTTGCTTCACAATTCCTTTCAGGTAATAAGAGTGTTTCCGGGTCGAGCGGGGATAACAAGGGAATAGAACGGTGGTTTATAGCTGTTGAGGTTCTCCCTAAATAGTATGAAAATAATTTTATTGAGAACTTTAGATAAGTGTGTTGTATTGTATACGTCATTTGATATTTAATTTTGGTGAACCGAATAAGGTGAGGTGAACTCAACTTTGGAATGATGTTTTGCCACTATCATATAAGATGTCTAATGACATACAACCTCGTGTTATCATAAGACAGGGTTGTGCACATCCACTTGCTGAGTATATCTACGAGCACTACCTATATAATCTTCGAGTTTGGTTGAAATATAATTTTCAATTGCAAACAGTGGAGATAGTTATATGTCAATAGAAGACTCGCCATTGGAAAGAACATGATAGTAATCTTCTCGTTTTACTTTGGGGTCTATTGGATCAACCAAGGATAATTCTGTGGACATATGATATCTATCATAACCTAGACGCATGGCCTCCCATGTACGAAGGTTTCCTTGAGCACTTCCCAAAGATTTTAATTTCTAAAACAGTTATTGATTGTACCTTTATGTAAGGTGAAATTGTGAGGTGCTGACACAAGTTGGTGTCCAGAGTCACAGTTGGTATTTAAACTCACAGTATATGTGTTGTCGTATTTTGCACGACAATTGTAATAATAAAGTTGTAGTTGTTTTCTGTACCTTGTATTTAGCGACTCATAATAGGTTGGATGAATTGGACCTATTTTGGGGGCGTCACACGTAGTGCAAAGATGAACTTATTAGTATGATTATGAACAGGAACTGTGATTTGGTATAACCATGATCTTTGATGTTTCAGGTAAAGACAGGTGATGTAAATAATCTTCGTCCTGGATGAGAAGAGGAATTTAGAACCACAATTATGGTTATGAGTTATTCATATGATTGTGGACAGGAACTGTTGATTGATGTTACAGGAATAAAACATTGTTGGTGGACTTTTAACATGGAGAAGATAATAGACTTTATGGTCTATTTGACTCTTCTAATGGATTTCTCGTTCCGCTGCAACTACGGTTGAAAAGTTTATCATCTACCATATGTTCTAAATCTCTGATTTATTACTGATGAAGGCTATTGATAATTCAATTATCTTTAGTCATGATATTCTTTACTAAGCTAGTTATGCTCACCCTTTTGCTTCACAATTCCTTTCAGGTAATAAGAGTGTTTCCGGGTCGAGCGGGGATAACAAGGGAATAGAATGGTGGTTTATAGCTGTTGAGGTTCTCCCTAAATAGTATGAAAATAATTTTATTGAGAACTTTAGATAAGTGTGTTGTATTGTATACGTCATTTGATATTTAATTTTGGTGAACCGAATAGGGTGAGGTGAACTCAACTTTGGAAGGATGTTTTGCCACTATCATATAAGATGTCTAATGACATACAACCTCGTGTTATCATAAGACAGGGTTGTGCACATCCACTTGCTGAGTATATCTACGAGCACTACCTATATAATCTTCGAGTTTGGTTGAAATATAATTTTCAATTGCAAACAGTGGAGATAGTTATATGTCAATAGAAGACTCGCCATTGGAAAGAACATGATAGTAATCTTCTCATTTTTCTTTGGGGTCTACTGGGTCAACCAAGGACAATTCTACGGGCATATGATATCTATCATAACCTAGA
This sequence comes from Panax ginseng, assembly GCA_020205605.1. NCBI lineage: Eukaryota > Viridiplantae > Streptophyta > Magnoliopsida > Apiales > Araliaceae > Panax > Panax ginseng. The sequence continues at coordinate 163,575,976 of CM035128.1, forward strand.
CGCATGGCCTCCCATGTATGAAGGTTTTCTTGAGCATTTCCCAAAAATTTTAATTTCTAAAACAGTTATTGACTGTACCTTTATGTAAGGTGCCATTGTGACGTGTTATCCAAGTTGGTGTCCAGAGTCACAGTTGGTATATATTTGTATTAAAACTCACAACATATGTGTTGTTATATTTTGCACGATAATTGTAGTAATAAAGTTGTAGTTGTTTTCGGTACCATGTATTTAGCGACTCATAATAGGTTGGATGGATTGGACCTATTTTGGGGGCGTCACATCTGTAGTATGTAAGTAATATTATTTCGTTTCAGATTTTGAATTCTATACTCATTTTATTGAAGTTTTGGCTTCTATACTCCATGAAATTAGTAGAATATCCTTGATATTTGCGCTTCATCCAGTATCTTTTCATGAAAATATTATTCTGAGCTTTCTTGATAATTATTGATCTTTTCATGACAGAGTACTATTTACGAGTTACTATTCACAGGTTACTATTCACCCAATTACTATTCACTCAAATATTATTCACTCAGTTATTCGGGGCACTTTTCATGTTGGAGTTGTTAGGTTTGTAAAATTCATGAACGCAATCAAATTGCACAAAATTAGCGAAAACTTGTAAAAATCAGAGTTTAAAATTTTACAAACCATATACCCGGATCACCCTTTATGCATAATTATTAATTAAACGAAAAGAGAAAGAACAAGAATCATACCCTTAAAGATCCGAGCTTCCTCAGGTACAAGTTCACCTCCAATCCTTTTCGCGTTCATCTTGAATCCACCGGGTTTGGTTCCTTCCTTTGATCAACATTAGCCACCCAAGTGTTTGGCCTCTAGAGGTGATCCACTAAGGAAGAAGAAGAATTCAAGAAGATGGGTATTTGACAAAATCCTAGTTTTTCTATCTCTCATAGAAAAGGGTGTACTCTCTCAACTATTGAAATTACGTATTCTAGGAATACGTCAACAACCACCACACCCATAATAAGACTCCTCTTATTTATAGATGTAGATAACCCTCCTTAACAATTAAGGAATTGAGTTTTATTTTAATTAATTAAATTCTTTTAATTATTTAAGCTCCCTAATCTTATTAGGGATAATTAATTAAACTCTTTTAATTAATTTTTCTCCTAATCCTATTAGGATAATTGAGAGTACTTTTATTAATTAATTCCCAAACTCCTTTAGGAATTAAATAATAATAATAGTAATAATAATAATAAGACTCCTCTTATTAATTTATATTTAATATTTCCAAAATATTAATAATAAATATTAAGTTATTTAATTTATTCTATCACCATAGATTAAATTAAATATACTTAACTTATTATTACGATTATGCCATTAACTTCTTAAATAATTATTCTTCCTTTTATGGTGTGACCATTTAGGTTCTCCATATTAAATAGGTTGTGAATAAATCAATTAGAACAATTCTAATCTTATTTAAATAAATAAATTAAACTAATAATTTATTTAAATAAATAATATTTATTCTACAATAGGGATAAGCCTCCTAGCGATCAACGACTTTTCGGATAATATAGATTTCAACATTAATCATAAAAGAACCTTTGAGTAAATAGTTACTGCACAATTCAATCCTTCCACCATACAATGTCCCAATTAAGTATAAGACATGGAATTTACGTCAAGTCTTATTTTATTTAATTATATGTATTTCGACTCTTAAATGCACAACTCAAATAATGCAAATTAGAAACTCCTTTCTAATTTCATTCTCGCCGCCAAGGACTACCGAGTTGTCATTTATCGAATCACATAGGACATTTCTCTTCTTTTACTAGAAGTGGTAGATTCTTTATTGATCATACATTATCTCCATGTACAACTTATTATACCCAAGCATACCCTTTGTTATACCCTAAGAGTCTTAAGGAATAAGTCAAAGTATAACTCATCATACACAAGATACTATGATGATCTCAAGTCCAAGGATCACTTGTACTACTATCACTACAGGAATTCCTATTGACAGGCAAGTAAAACTCCATTAGGTATTCCTTAGCGAGCCACGTTCAGTGAACTTATTCTCTAATAAGCACCTACATACTTGTTTTAGTGTCTCCACATAAATGATCATGAGATCAATCATCCTCATCCAATGAGCAAGCAACGTATGTACCAATCTATCCGGATTCACTAATCCCCAATTTAGTAATCCAACGATTGGGAACAATTTTAGTTTTAAGCTTTCTAAGAATTTAGATCTCATTAGAATGATCATCATCATTATTCTAAAAATATTGCTTAAAACTATGGGTTTATCACATATTATAAAACAACATCATGTAGATAATTAAAAGCCTTTGATACTTATTATTAATAAATGAATAAGATTTTTATAAAGTATATGCTTTATCATCAAACATGATTGGCTTGTGTGCATACTACTTTCAATCTCCCACTTGCACTAAAGTCAATCGTCATGGTTTCTCATACTCTTCTTCTCTAAGTGACGATTATCCTGCTGTTGGATAAGCTTCAATTAATGGATATGTAATGTTGTTCTTAAGAGTCCACTATCTCTATAGTGATTTCTCATCTTTCAATGATTCCTATAATCAAATAAAAGTGCCACAACACATGTTTAGATCCAAGATGAGACTTAGGAACTATTCCTAGTTCTATAATGAATTTTTCATCCAAACAATCAACTTGCAGCTTCATTCATAGCTATATACTTTGTCTTTATTACTAAATTAGCAACTCTTTGCTGTTTAGAACCTTTCCAATTCACTGCACCACCGTTCAAGGTAACGCTTTACCTTAAAGTGGATTTTCTGTCGTCTTGGTCTGTCTGAAAAACTTAAGTCTGTTAAGCCCTATAGTTTTGATTCAGACCCACCATGTAGGATAACATCCTTAGTGCCGGTTAAGTACTTTAAGATGTTTTCACTGTCTCACAGTGAACTTCTCCAGAATATGACTGATCAACATCAGGTCTCGTACATTTCATTGCATACATGATAGTTACTCATGCGATCTCTCTTTTGGAGTCTTTGGGGACTATTAAGAGAGATACACTCCATGGCTCATCAACATGAGACATCTCTTGGAGTTTGTCATGCTAAACAACTTTAGCATCAAATGAATATACATTCCTTGGGTTAAGCCGAGCATCCTCTTAAATCTATCTATATATATTTGTATCCCCAATTAAGATACTCTACCCAAATCATTCATGGAGGAATGTTTAGACAACTTTATCTTTACTGATTATAGCATTAGTATGTCATCCCTTATCTATAGTATATCAACATATAATACTAGGAATGTCACAATGCTCCCACTGACCCTTTTGTACACACTAGGTTCATTCTTATTTTTGATAAAATCAAACTCTTTTGATTGTTTCATCAAAACGAATGTTCCATTTTTGAGAAGATTGCTTCAATCAATTTCTCTGAGTGTCTACAACTCTTACCTCATCATATGTAACTGGATCATCATCTTCTATGATGCGTACCTCATCATAATCATCCATGATGAATCCATACCTCCCAGGTATCTTTGATACTATTCCAGATTTACGATTCAGTTATGGTACAATAGGTCTATCTACATGTTCCTCTTATTTGACTTATAGTGATTTATGATTCTTGAACTCTTCAAGATCTATTATCCTCCCACTAGCCCCTTCAATGATAAACAACTTTATCTTAGAAGGCACCATGTTTCTCAACAAACACCTTTTGCTAAGTAGGATTATAGAACATATGCCCTAAACTTACTTTAGGATATCCCACAAATCTGTACTTGTCAAATTTTGTCCCAAGCTTATCCTTTGAAACTTTTTCATATAAGTTGGACAACCCTTTATCTTAACATACTTAAGATTAGGAATCCTCCCTCTCCATAACTTTTATAACTTTTATGGAGTCTTGGGGCTGGATTTTGAGGTTACCTTTTCAGTAGATATGCAGCCATTTCTAGGACATGGCCCCAGAGGGATACTGGAATGTCAGTAAAATCATTATGGATCGTACAATGTCCAACAAGGTACGATTTTTCCTTTCAGATACATCAACCAATTATTGTATATCAGGAGGCGTCCATTATGAGAAAACCATTTAAGATGATCTAGAAACTTATTGCACAAGTATTTATTCCTTGATCCAATCAAAGAATCTTAATACTTTGTCAATTTGTTTCACTTCTGAATTCTTTGAACCTTTCAAATAATTCACACTTGTATTTCAGCAAATACATACATTCAACCCTTTGAATGATCATCTCCTTTTCTTATACTAGTTTGTTCAATTTGCAAAATTATTTTTACATAAGTCAAGTACACAAAATCCATTAAGTAATATTTCGATTCTATACAAAACATTATTATTATAAATAGAACAACAATTGTTTTTAATTATAATACCAAAGATTTCATTGTCCAACAATAAAATAGAAATAATATTTCTAACAAGAACTGGAATACAATAACAACTTATTGACTTAATAGATTTGCCCGTAGGCATTGCTAAACTATAAGTTTCTATGGCTAATGTGGTAACCTTTGCTACGTTTTTCCGCATTAGGATTACTTATATTTGTTTAGCTTTCTATACGCTTGGTCCTTCATAAATCTATATTTATGATAACCAAATTTGGTATCCAATACCCAAGTAGAACCTTGACTTAAAGAAAAATTTATTTTAAATCATGAACAAAATTGTATTTGTAACCGAAACTTCACTAAGCTTCTTTAGTTAACCTCTGCAAGATGCTTCTCGCAGTTTCTTTCCAGTGTCCAGGCTTATTGCAGTGGAAGCAAACTCCTTTGTTATCCGTATCAGTTTTGTTCTTATTATCCTTTATTTTTGCCTTTCTATTTACCTTCTTTGAATCGTTCTTCTTTTCAGAAGATCCTTTGGCCCCTACCAGTAAGACATGGTCTTTCTTGGTTGGAAAGTGACTCTCATCATTTTTCAATATGTCAAAGAAATCGTCGGTGAAGGCGATATCTAGCTTGTTCATATAAAAAATTCACAACAATTGTGAAAGGAGTCCGGGAGTGAGTGCAAGATCAAATCTTGGCTCAACTCTCCATCCATGACAAAATCCGTTGTCCTAATTGATCAATCAAATTGATTATGTTAAGGACTTTTATCTGTACTGTAGTGTCATCGGTCATTCTAGATCGGAAGAGCTCCTTAGATATCTGATATCTATTAGTCCTACTTTCCTCACCATCAACTACTTGATGTGCAGGAATATAGTAAAAACATCCATAGTTTCATCTTGCCGTTGAAGCTCGTTACTCATGGATGCGAGCATGATGCATTGAGCCAACTGTGCATCATCTTGCCACTTTCTAAAAGTAGCAATCTTTTCCTCAGAGGCATTATCTGCAACCATTGCAGGGATAGGCATATTAAGGATATAAGATAGCTTTTCAGTCGTGAGAACTTTTCTCAATTTCCTTAACCAATCCGTTTAATTCGGTCCGATTAAATAGCATCTATTATGCTACGCAGTGATAGTAATTTAGACATTGTAAAAATCTGTAAATAAATTTGTAATTAACAATATTTTAACATATATTCTTTTATTAATTACCAAAATAAATTAGGTCTTGTTTTAAATTGGTATCTCTCACTATTTTCTTCAAACTATATTACCCTCAATATATATAGTTCGGCAATATCTAATTAAAGATATGCTAGTGAGAATAAGGATCCCATTTCAAATGTATATAGCCTTGTGTGTGCACAACAAACTATATATAAATAAATAGGTAGACAACTCTTGTCAATTACATCAACTATGTAACTCCTTTATTTTGCCTCTTAAATCATAATGGTCAGTGTGTGCACATCCAGAACTAAAATGATTTAAGTTAAGTCGAACCAACATTTCCATATAAGTGAAGAGAAAACTACTGACCCTTGTGTGTGCACAACAAAGCAAAGAATGTTCAATTCCTTATAAATATCATATGTAATAAAAACAACATCTTAAATATTTAATACTCGCCTTTTGTGTGCACAATAAACTCATATTAAATATTCAATACTCTATTATTTCTATCATGCTAGAAGGCGACGTTCGATATTCCAAATATCTTTGAGCGTTACAACTTAATATAAAATATTTGAGGGTTTATTATTAATTTGTCTCATCTTGTTTAGCATGGCATATACATATATATATAAAATACGCCAATATATTAATAAACATGCGAAGCATGTTTGCATAATATATAATATATAATATATATAGTATAAGCATGCACATATAGAATACTATATTTTACCTGGATTGATTATGAACTTTTATTCTAGTTTGGTTCACTAGAGCCACCAAGTGAACCAAAAGGTCAAACCCTAGGGGTGCAAGAATTAATATTTAAATATAACTATTACATTTAAACCCGGGCTCCATTACAAACGGTCTTCAAGCGTTCCTTGCTCCTTGATCTCCAATTCTTTAAAATTAATTCTAACTATTCCTATTACAAAACTATTTAAAATAAATAGAAACCTTGATCGTGATCGAGGGGAAGTACATAGGAGGAGATAGAATTTACATTAAAAAAAATTAGAAAAGGCAGTACGAAACCCCATTTAATAAAACCCATACATTCATGCATCCAACTAAAATAAAATTCAATCACATTGGTCGATAGTCCATAATCAATCCCATTTATTATCATACACATCACCATATGCATCAATAAATAATATTCATCTCATGAATAATAAACATTCAATATATATATTGATATCATTTAATGGGCAAATTTAGTTAGTATAAAATTTAATTTTGAATCAAAATAAACTCCTTTATTTTAATCCAAATTTAAATCAAAATAAAACTATTTTATTTTAATTTATCCAATTTTGAATAAAATAAACTATTTTATTTTAATCAAAATCTTTAATAAAAATAAACTCCTTTATTTTAATTAATTATGAAATTCAATTCCATGTAAAAAAAACCTCATTTATTAAAAGGAAACACGGATTCTCTTTCCTATTCATAAATAAACTCCTTTATTTTGAATAATATGAAATCTTATTTCATATCTAAATAAACTCCTTTATTTAAGGAAAGACTGATTCTTTTTTCTATTCACAAATAAATTTTTTTATTTTGAATAATATGAAATCTTATTTCATATCTAAATAAACTCTTTTATTTAAGGAAACATAGAATCCAATTTCAACTCCAATTAGTTATCATAGAATTCAATTCCAACTCTAATTAGTTAGTATGAAATTTAATTTTAAAATTAAAATAAACTCTTTATTTTAATTATAAAATTATTAAGAATATATATTATATATATATAACGGTAATATAAAATATATATAAATTTATAAGTAATCATATATAAGAATATTTTTGAAAAGTAATCTGGTAAGTACTATTACCGTTATATATAAATATTATATATATATATAATATATTATATATATATATAATACCGTAAGTAACTTTTGGAAGACTCCTGAAATACATCTCCCACTTGTTAACTTATCATACATATATATTAACCATTCCATGAAGCCTTTGAATCCTTGAACCAATTCACCCATCCTACCTCCAGGCTTGTTAAAAAAAAAACAAAGTGATTCACGTGTTAAGCCAGCGAATCACAGGACCGTTTCAAAAGTGGGTTTCACGGAAATTGATTACATTTTTTTATTAAATTTTATACAATAAAATTATGCCCAATTAAATTATTCTAAACACATATCAATATACATATCAAATTAAAACAATTAATAATTCGCATAAAAGTTTAGCTCTGATACCACTGTTAGATTTGTAATATTCATAAACGCAATCAAATTGCACAAAATTAGCAGAAACGTGTAAAAATCAGAGTTTAAAATTTTACAAACCATATACCCGGATCACCCTTTATGCATAATTATTAATTAAACGAAAAGAGAAAGAACAAGAATCATACCCTTGAAGATCTGAGCTTCCTCAGGTACAAGTTCACCTCCAATCCTTTTCGCGTTCATCTTGAATCCACCGGGTTTGGTTCCTTTCTTTGATCAACGTTAGCCACCCAAGTGTTTGGCCTCTAGAGGTGATCCACTAAGGAAGAAGAAGAATTCAAGAAGATGGGTATTTGACAAAATCTTAGTTTTTCTATCTCTCATAGAAAAGGGTGTACTCTCTCAACTATTGAAATTACGTATTCTAGGAATACGTCAACAACCACCACACCCATAATAAGACTCCTCTTATTTATAGATGTAGATAACCCTCCTTAACAATTAAGGAATTGGGTTTTATTTTAATTAATTAAATTCTTTTAATTATTTAAGCTCCCTAATCTTATTAGGGATAATTAATTAAACTCTTTTAATTAATTTTTCTCCTAATCCTATTAGGATAATTGAGAGTACTTTTATTAATTAATTCCCAAACTCCTTTAGGAATTAAATAATAATAATAGTAATAATAATAATAAGACTCCTCTTATTAATTTATATTTAATATTTCCAAAATATTAATAATAAATATTAAGTTATTTAATTTATTCTATCACCATAGATTAAATTAAATATACTTAACTTATTATTACGATTATACAATTAACTTCTTAAATAATTATTCTTCCTTTTATGGTGTGACCATTTAGGTTCTCCATATTAACCTAGGTTGTGAATAAATCAATTAGAACAATTCTAATCTTATTTAAATAAATAAATTAAACTAATAATTTATTTAAATAAATAATATTTATTCTCTGATAGGGATAAGCCTCCCTAGCGATCGGCGACTTTTCGGATAATATAGATTTCAACATTAATCATAAAAGAACCTTTGAGTAAATAGTTCCGTCAATTCAATCCTTCCACCATCTGATGTCCCAATTAAATATAAGACATGAAATTTTCACAAGTCTTATTTTATTTAATTATATGTATTTTCGACTCTTAAATGCACAACTCAAATAATGCAAATTAGAAACTCCTTTCTAATTTCATTACATCTTAACGCCAAGGACTCTTGAGTTGTCATTTATCGAATCACATAGGACATTTCTCTTCTTTTACTAGAAGTGGTAGATTCTTTATTGATCATACATTATCTCCATGTACAACTTATTATACCCAAGCATACCCTTTGTTATACCCTAAGAGTCTTAAGGAATAAGTCAAAGTATAACTCATCATACACAAGATACTATGATGATCTCAAGTCCAAGGATCACTTGACTACTATCACTACTGAGAATTCCTATTGACAGCAAGTAAAACTCCATTAGGTATTCCTTAGCGAGCCACGTTCAGTGAACTTATTCTCTAATAAGCATCTACATACTTGCTTTAGTGTCTCCACACAAATGATCATGAGATCAATCATCCTCATCCAATGAGCAAGCAACGTATGTACCAATCTATCCGGATTCACTAATCCCCAATTTAGTAATCCAACGATTGGGAACAATTTTAGTTTTAAGCTTTCTAAGAATTTAGATCTCATTAGAATGATCATCATCATTATTCTAAAAACATTGCTTAAAACTATGGGTTTATCACATATTATAAAATAGCATCATGTAGATAATTAAAAGCCTTTGATACTTATTATTAATAAATGAATAAGATTGTTATAAAGTATATGCTTTATCATCAAACATGATTGGCTTGTGTGCATACTACTTTCAGGAGTACTATTCATGGATTACTATTCACCCAATTACTATTTACCCGAATATTATTCACTCTACTATTTGGGGTACTTTTTATGCTGGGGTACTATTCACGAGGTACTATTTCCGAAGTACTATTCACATGGTACAATTCACGGGGTACTATTTACCCGGAAAATATATTTCTTTTTTGTCCAAATTATTTTTGGTACATGAATATTATTCTTGAATTTTACTCCACAAAGTAGTATCATGTTGACAAATTGGATATTTTTAAACTCTAGATAAATTTAAAGTCTTTAATATTTATCCTTGATTTCTTTTGATTTGATTTCGTTTGATTAATGCTTATATCATTGTCATCATCCTCATACTTATATTGTGATGAAAGTCATCTTTGGCTTTACTTGCGTAGATGAATTTGTTGATTGGTATGATTATGAATTGGGATCATTCGGTATAATCATGACCCGTAATGTTACAAATGCTGTGGTAAAAGTCCACATTGGCCCGTAGTGCATTGATGGACAGTTGTTGGTATGATTATAACCATGGATTATTCGGTATAATCATGACCATTGGTGATTACATGAATATCCTTGGCCCGTAGTGCAAGGATGATTCGATGATGTGGTTTATTTATTAAGCTGAGTCTCAGAGATAAATTTGATAAAAACCTTTTTAAATCATAGAAGGTAGTAGATATCATGCTCTACTTGACTCTTCTAATGGATTGCTTGTTCACGCAGATTGTTGATCTAAAACTTGTTGTCTATTATATTCTATCGGTTGTTATCTTTGTTGAAGGCTAAGGATAATTTATTCTGCATTATCTTAGTCATAATATTTTTTACTGGGCTAGTTGAGCTCACCCTTTTCTTTCATTGTTCTCTTCAAGAAATGAGAATATAGTTGGGACGAGTTGGGGAATGGAGTGATGGTCCAGGATAAGTGGCTTTAGTAGTCCTCACTATTCTATGAAATAGTGTGATAATAATTATAATGAGGACTTCATTGAGTGTGGATATTGTCTAGAAGACAATATTCGTTTTAAAAACTCAGCTATGTTTTGTCGTATTTTTACACGACAGTTGTATTAAAGAAGTTTGTATTTGATTTATGTACCATGTATTTGGTGACTCAAGATGGGTGATGTATACCTATTTTGGGGGCGTCACAACATTTTCTACTCAGTTAAGAATCTGAAATGAACCAATAAATCGTGGATTGAGCTTTCCACTTTTCCCAAATCTTGTAACTCCCTTTCATGGAGTAACACGCAACAATACATGATCCCCAATACTAAATTTCACGTTCTTTCGATGAAGATTCGCATAACTCTTTTGTCGATCATGTGATGTTTGTATACGTTGTCGAATCATTTGGATCTTTTCTGTAGTAATACGTACCAACTCTGGTCCCAACAATGTTGCTTCACCCACCTCCTCCCAACATACTGGAGAGCGACACTTTCGTCTATACAATGCTTCGAATGGAGCCACGCCTATACTTGTTTGATAACTTTTGTTGTAGGAGAATTCCACCAATGGTAAATACTTATCCCAACTCCCTTTGAAGTCTAGGACACAGAGTCTTAATAGATCTTCAAGAGTTTGAATAGTCCTCTCTGATTGTCCGTCTGTTTGAGGATGATATGCCAAACTGAATCGTAAATCCGTGCCCATAGCTTTCTGCAAGCTAACCCAAAATCGTGAAGTAAATCTTGGTTCACGATCCGAAACTATGGATACTGGTATGCCATGCAATCTCACAATCTCATTTACATACATATGAGCAAGACGTTCAAGGGAATAAGTCTCCCGTATCGGCAAGAAATGAGCAGACTTAATTAATCTATCAACAATAACCCAAATCGCATCTATGTCTTGAGAAACCGTGGGAAGATCCGTAACGAAATCCATGGAAATGTGTTCCCACTTCCATTTCGGAATCTCAAGTGGTTGCAATGGACCCTTAGGCACTTGATGCTCCGCCTTTACACGTTGACAAGTTAAACACCTCGAGATAAACTTCGCGATCTCTCTTTCTTCATATTGTTCCACCAAAATGTATGTCGAAGATCATGATACATTTTGTTACTTCCAGGATGGATTACAAACGGTGTATTGTGTCTCCATCATGATCTTGTTCTTCAAATCAGAGTCGTTAGGAACACAAAGTCTGGAGTTGACTCGAAGTATTCCTTCTTCATCGATTCCTGCTTCTAGGATAACACCTTCTTGTATTTTCTTCTTCATACGCATCAGCTCCGGGTCTGTGGCTTGAGCAACTTTAACTTTATCGATTAAAGTTGGTTCTATACATATACTTGACATCATCGCATGGGTCCCCGGAGTCTGAAGTTCTATCTTCATCTTTTGTAAATCACACAAAATGGTCCTTTGTGTTGACAACATCGCACTCGTTCCTGCATATGATCTTCTACTCAACGCGTCAGAGCTTAGGGATATGATCTCTGGCGAAGATCGGGGAATAGAACTAGGAGGGGAGAGACGAGTAAATCCTTCGCTAGTGTGTCCTACCTAAGCTTATTTGTTAGTCGGTCATAATATAGGGATATTATGTGATATGTTAATTTGTTCAATTAACCCTTGTTTTGAAGCTGTATTCTAAAATAATATCTGAAATACACGAGATGAGCAATGGAGAAATAATGATGACATGGAAGATGGAATTTGAAATGAAAGCAAGGTATTCTCAACTCTTTGAAATACTAGGTACGTAAATTTCGGGGACGAAATTTCATAAGGAGGAGAGATTGTAAGACCCCGAATTTTATGAAATAAAAGTATTCAATTTTTCTTATAATTATTACTCAGTAAATAGTTAAATTGATAAAAATTTAAAGTTAAGGGTGATATATATAATTTTTTTCAAAATACGCAAGTGGTTATAAAATACTCGTTGTTGTCGGAGAATATTCGTTTGGTCGTGGAATATTTTTGTTGTCGGGGAATATTCATAATGACGGTACGTTAATCATTTGTGGGCCCCATAATGTAGAATAAGCATCGGATGAAGAAAACAACAAGTTTGAGTTTTTATAAATAATCGGTGTAATTATTACCGATTAACAACTACTTTGGATTACGGTGGTTAAAATACAAATAATGCGTTGGTTTGCGATGGCACTCGGTATTGCACGATATTTTGAATTATTGATTCTTACGTATGAAGGCACTACTCAATAATTGTTACAAGTAATTCTTATTCAATATTTTATTTTATTGGTTCAATAATTGCTGCGTTGATATTTTATATTATTGTTGTTTCAATAATTGTCACTGCATTGTATTTCCCATTATCATATCAATAATTCATATTATTTGAATAATATTATTAGATAACATTATTGGCAATGTCTAGAAAGTTCTGTCAATGAGAGGTTTGGTCACCTAATTGCGTGCCAATAAGAAGAAATCCTTATCGGAAAGCCCCCTCTTTCCTTGGAATAGCCTGGTTGTCATTATTGTGATTTTGTAATATTATTTGTTAATAATTATTTATTGATTTATATGATAAGGAAATATTTATTTTTATGTGGATATAATTGAAGGAATTAATGTTGAGGTGTTTTATCAATATTTTTGCCGAAATGGAGGTATTAAAAATCAAATAGTATTCTTAAAGCTCTATTGCGTGAGTTATAATTTTAATCCGACCGTTGGATCGTTGTGATTTTTGGATATGTTATACATATATAAGTTGAGTATATGTCCACAAACTGTGAACCGTTAAAAATTAGCGTATGATTTGTTATGAATTTTAAGAGGTGTTAAAAATCATCCGTTTGTGGATTTTGGATATTTTCTGTCTGGAATTTGGAAAAATTTAAAGCTACAAAGTTGTAGAGAATTCGATTTTGTGTGGAATGGACATAAAATTCGTATTTTTCTAATAAAAGGGCTATTTATTATGAATTACTGAAGTTTCAAAAAATAAAATAATTTTTATTAAAATTAGGTGGGACCCACTTTTGGTTGGTATAGAAAATATGTACTGATTTTGGGTGGGCCCCACTGTGGTGGCTGATATTTTTTAAAGGTGGCTTGCATAGAAGAAGGAAAATGGAATAATATTATTTTATTAGTTTAGTCTCCTTTGGCGTTCTAGCATTTTCCTATAAATAGACGCTTAAGTTAGAATTGAAAATCACACCAGAAACAAGTTTTCTCTCTCTATATATTGTCGAGCGTATTTTGTGAGTATTTAGATACTTTGAGAATTGCTATTCAGTGCAAGTTTTCTTCGACTTTACATCCGATATTCTAGTCAGAAATACTGCTCTTTTGAGGTAAGGGATATTGTCATTATATTGGTAGGGGATTGTAAGGGATGGTAAGGGATGTTATTTTCTTCTTAAATGATATTATTTTCTTCAATATCATTATGCCGAAATATTGATATGAGTTTGATTGTGGAATTTTTACTTTTCATGCAGGAGTTCTTATTCACGATCACAAGATTATTCACGTATATCGTCCTTTATTCATATATATGGCACTATTTATGTATACGATATTATTTACGTATACGGTACCATTTACGAATATGAGTTACTATTCACGACAAAATTGGTTTCTTTTTCTGACCAAATTATCGTTGATTTATGAATCTTACTCTTGAAATTAAATGCAGTTGTTGATCATATTATTTTTATTATCATATATAACATTTTTATAATCCTGGTGAAATTTTTTTTTCTTTCATTTGAGTGTAAAGATGGGTAGATTATTGGTATGATCGTGACTATGGGTTCTCTTTGGCCAGTAGTGCAAAGATGAATTGTTGACTGGTATGATCATGACCATTGAATTTATAATTGAATATCTTTAGCTTAAATGCAAAGGTGAATTGATTAACATGGTTATAATTATGGTTTATATAAATTCTGAAATGATTATATATTTCTTTGAGATATTAATATCTTTAGCCCGTAGTGCAAAGATGTCCTGTTGTTGAATATCTTTGGCCTGTAGTGCAAAGATGAACTGTTGATGAATATCTTTGGCTGTAGTGCAAAGATGAGCTCATAATGAATATCTTTGGCCCGTAGAGTAAAAGATGAACTTATTAGTATGATTATGAGCAGGGCTGTGATTTGGTTTAACCATGATCTTTGATGTTTCAGTTAAAGACATGTGATGAAAATAATCTTCGTCCTGGATGAGAAGAGGAATTTAGAACCACAAATATGATTATGAGTTATTCACATGATTGTGGACAGGAACTATTGATTGATGTTACAGGGATAAAACATTGTTGGTGGATTTTTAACATGGAGATGATAATAGACTTTATGGAGTATTTGACTCTTTAATGGATTGCTTTCGTTTATTTGTAACTACGGTTGAAAAGTTTTATCATCTACCATATGTTCTAAATCTACGATTCTTGTGAAGGCTATTGATAATTTAATTATCTTTAGTCATGATATTCTTTCTTTGGGCTATTTGTGCTCACCCTTTTTGCTTCACAATTCCTTTCGTGTAATAAGAGTGTAATTTGGTTGAGCGGAGATAATGAGGAATAGTGTGATGGTCGAGGATATCAAAGTTTCTCAACACATTATAAAAGCGGCATGACATACAATACATAATTGTATTGAAGACCTAAGATGTGTGTGTCATATATTATACGTCACTTAATAATTGATTTTGGTGAACAACAATAGGTTGAGGTGAACCCAACTTTGGAAGGGTGTTTTGCCACTATCATACAAGATGTCTAATGATATACAACCTCGTGTTATCATAAGACAAGGTTGTGCACATCCAGTTGCTGAGTATATCTACGAGCACTATTTCGGGGTACTATTTCCCCGAAAAACATATTTATTTTCTGTCCAAATTATTTTTGGTACATGAATATTATTATTGAATTTTACTCCACAAAAGCAGTATCATGTTGACAATTTGGATATTTTTAAACACTGGATAAATTTAAAGTCTTTAATATTTATCCTTGATTTCGTTTGATTAATGCTTATATCATTGTCATCATCCTCATGCTTATATTATGATGAAAGTCATCTTTGGCTTACGTGCAAAGATGGGACGATTGATTATTGGTTTTCTGGTTGTATATCTTTGGCTTACGTGCAAAGATGGACTATTGATTATTGGTTTCTGATTTGTATATCTTTGGCTTACGTATAAAGATCAACTATTGATTAGTGAGTATCTTTGGCTTATGTGCATAGATGAAGGCTGTTTATTGGTATGATTATGACCCGGGGATCATTCGGTATAATCATGACTCGTTATGTTATAGATTATGTGGTAAAAGTCCTCATTGGTTTTGTAGTGCATTGATGGGCCGAGTTATTGGTATGCTTATAACGAGGATTATTCGGTATAATCATGACCATTGATGATTACATGAATATCCTTTCTTAGTAGTGGAGGATGATTAGATGATGTGGATTATTTATTAAAATTTGAGTCTCAATGAATAAAATATTGATTATACACTTTTAATTTGTAAAAGATAGTAGATATCATGCTCTACTTGACTCTTCTAAAATACTGGTTGTATGTTTTTGGCTAAAGGTAAAAGATGAATTGTTAATGAATATCTTTGGCCGTAGTGCAAAGATGAATTTATTAGTATGATTATGAGCAGGAATTGTTATTTTGTATAACCATGATTTTGATGTTCAGGTGAAGATAGGTGATGAAAATTATCTTCGTCCTGAGTGCGAAGAGGAATTTAGAATCACAATTATGATTATGAGTTGTTCATATAATTGTGGACAGGAGTTGTTGATTGATGTTACAAGGATAAAACATTATTAGTGTACTTTTAACATAGTGAAGATAATAGACCTGATGGTCTATTTGACTCTTCTAATGGATTGCTCGTTCCGCTGCAACTATGGTTGAAAAGTTTTATCATCTACCATATGTTCTAAATCTCTGATTTATTACTGATGAAGGCTATGATGATGTAAATTATCTTTAGTCATGATATTCTTTACTGGGCTAGTTGTGCTCACCTTTTTGCTTCACAATTCCTTTCGTGTAATAAAGAGTGTTCTTACGGGTCGGCGGGGATAACGAGGGGAATAGAGCGGTGGTCTCTATAGTTGTTGAGGTTCTCCCTAAATAGTATGGAAATAATTTTATTAAGAACTTTAGATAAGTGTGTCGTATTGTATACGTCATTTGATATTTAATTTTGGTGAACCGAATAGGGTGAGGTGAACCCAACTTTGGAAGGGTGTTTTGCCACTATCATACAAGATGTCTAATGACATACAACCTCGTGTTATCATAAGACAGGGTTGTGCACATCCACTTGCTGAGTATATCTACGAGCACTACCTATATAATCTTGAAGTTTATTGGAAATATAATTCTCACTTGGAGACAACGAAGATAATTATATGTCAAGAGAAGACTCACCATTGGAAAGAACATGATAGTAATCTTCTCGTTTTTCTTTGGGATCTATTGGGTCAACCAAGGATAATTCTGTGGACATATGATATCTATCATAACCTGTACGCATGGCCTCCCATATACGAAGGTTTTCTTGAGCACTTCCCAAAGATTTTAATTTCTAAAAGTTTTTTGATTGTACCTTTATGTAAGGTGCCATTGTGACGTGCTATCCAAGGTTGGGATGAGAGTCACAGTTGGTATATATTTGTATCAAAACTCACCACATATGTGTTGTTGTATTTTGCACGACAATTGTAGTAATAAAGATGTAGTTGTTTTCTGTACCATGTATTTGGCGACTCAGAATAGGTTGGATGGATTGGACCTATTTTGGGGGCATCACAGCTACGCAATTCGATCACCGACTTCGGTTGCTCCCTACTTTGTATTGCTTCAATCTTCGCCGGGTCAACAGATACTCCATGTTTTGACACCACGTGCCCAAGGAATGCTACTTCCTTAAGCTAGAACTCACATTTCTTCAACTTGGCATATAGCTTGTGTGGCGCCCCCAAAATAGGTATACATCACCTATCCTGAGTCGCCAAATATATGGTACAAGATACAAATACAATCTTTAATAAATAACAAAAGAGCTATGAGTTTTAATACAAATATTGTCTTCTAGACAATATCCACTCTCAGAATAAGTCCTCATTATATTTATTGTCACACTATTTAATAGAATAGTGAGGACTACTAATGCTATCCTCTGGACCGTCACTCCGTTCCCCAACTAGTCCCCGCTACGTTCTCATTTCCTGAAGAGAACAATGAAAGCAAAATGGTGAGCTCAACTAGCCCAGTAAGAAATATTATGACTAAGATAATGCAGAATAAATTATCATTAGTCTTCAATAATGTTAAACTGATAAAATACAATAGACATCAAGTTTAACTGCAGTGGAACAAGTAATCCATTAAAAGAGTCAAGTAGAGAATAAAATCTACTATCTTTTATGATTTAAAAGGTTTTCATCACTTTTATCTTTGGGACTCGACTTAATAAATAATCCACATCATCGAATCACCCCCACACTACTGCCGAGGATATTCTTTAGTATCACGACCACAATTATCCATGCACTACGGGCCAAGGACATTCGTGTATTCATTAATGGTCAAGATCATGCCAACAACTGTCCATCAATGCACTACGGGCCAATGAGGACTTTTATCACATCATTTGTAACATTACGGTCATGATTATGCCGAATAATCCCTAGTCATAATCATACCAAGTCCATCTATGCACTACAGGCCACAGATGACTTTCAAAAAAAATATAAACATGAGGATGATGACAATGATATAAGAATTCAATAAAACAAGTTCATGAATTAATTTATCCAGGAACTAATAACGTCCAAATTGTCAACATGATACTTTTTTGTAGATAAAATTCAAGAATGCTCAGAAGAATATTTCCATGAAAAGATATTGGATGAAGCGCAAATATCAAGGATATTCCACTAATTTCATGGAGTATAGAAGTCAAAACTTTAACCAACTAAGTATAATAAGGAATGGAATAACAAAAGAAATGACCACGCATGCGATAGTATCGCCGCATGACGAGGATATTCCAATGAGAATAATAAAAAGCGGAACCAAGTCCGGCGTAAAACGCATGCACGGTGATATTCCAACATAATAATAAAGATTTTAATCCGGCGTAAAAGCGCATTGTGAGCGAGGATATTCCAATGTAATAATAAAAGCGGAACCCGGTCCCGGCGTAAAGCCATGAGCAGGATGTTCAATGAATAATAAAGATGGAACCAGGTCCGGCGTAAAGCAAAGACAGGATGTTCCAACATAATAATAAAGACGGAACCAGGTCCGGCGTAAAGCACAGACAGGATGTTCTAACAGAATAATAAAGAATGGAATAACAGAAGAATTTCACCATGTATGTGGTACTTCAGCGCAACCAAAGTTATTCCAACATAATAATAAAGAATGGAATAAATGAAGTTCTCTTCATGAAGGCGAAAGAAAGAAATAATACCCTTACCTTTGAAAGAAAGCTGGATATAGGAGTAGTGAGGTAGCAGACTTCTCTTAACCTACTGATTTTCTCTCTATAATTTTTCTCTATAATAATTGCTCTATAGCTTTAGTGAATTGGTGAGAAATGAAGGAAGAATGAGCTTCTATTTATAGAAAATATAGTTTCAATAATTACGCGTTTTGGGGCTCGAAAATTAAAGTACAATACCTCAAACTTTTTCTTTATTTTTAATTTAGTCATGCAAGTATTATCAAACTTGCACCCCCCCTAATAGTAAATAATGTGATTTAATAGAAAATCATGTGAATCAATAGTTTAGACATGTGAAAATCTGAATTACGGTATAATACATCCATCTATACCTCCATTTTTAACTTAGTCATGCAAGTATTATCAATCTTGCACCAACTCCCCTAATAGTAACAAGAATGTGAAACAATAGTATACACATGTGAATAAATAGTTATAATCATGTGAAATAATAGCAATTAATTGCTCATTTATCAGGTTAAATAATTGGAATTGGTCGATATAACCTCGAGACATCAATTATTATCGAAATAAATGTCGATTTTCACTAACACAAATAATTCCAACTCAGTGAAACCATTTTTATCAAAAATATAAATTTTAAAATTTTGAAGTTTGACTTTTTTCGAAAAAGTCAATTGTTGACTTTTTGACCAAATAGTAAAACCCAGAAAATTTTGTGTTTATAGTCTATTTTTACTAATTTCATCGTTCCGGACTCAAATATCACGTCCGCGTCTCCAAATTCAACTCGAGCACAACTTCAATTTTAATAACATTCATCATTAATATTATAACTCACAATATTTATCAACCGGTAGTTCCCCAAGAAGAGGGGCTTTCAATAAGGATTTCTCCTATTGGCGCCTTGATTAGGTGACCAAACCTCTCTTGATGTAACTTCTAGACATTGTAAATATTGCAATTTAATAATATGAATAACTTTGTCGTCTCAATTATTGATTTAATAAAATAACATATTATGCAGATGATACTGTGACAATAATTGAATCAATAATATGAGAGATATGATGCAGCAATTACTGTAGCAATAATTGAGTATAACTGAGTGAATTCTCACTTAAGAATCAATAATTAATACCGTGTGCTACTATGCAATCACGCGTGTTTCTGTACTTTTACTACTGAGTAGTTTAACAGTATTAACGGTAAAACTTTCGCCGTTATTTTTATAAATATATTTTTGTCGTTTTCTCAATCTGACAATAATTCTGTTGTGGGTCCACCAATGATTGCGCCGTTGTACGAATATTCCCTGCTAAAATGATATTCTCCGACTAATCGAATATAATATAACAACTTGCATACTTTGCAGAATTTATAAATACTACCCACAACTATAATATTATAACAAATTCATTCCATAATATTCAAAAATGATAATTATAGAAAAATCATCTTTATTCATAAAAGTTGGGGTCTTACAGCTTGTTTTCACGAAGCCTTTGGAGTACCAGCTTCAAATGGTGCTCATGATCTTCACGACTTTTGGAATATACGAGGATGTCATCAATAAAGACAACAACGAACTGATCCAAATATTTCTTGAATACTCAGTTCATCATATCCATGAAAGTCGTAGGAGCATTATTCAATCCAAAAGAAATTACTAAGAATTCATAATGCCCGTACTGAGTTCAAAAGGCAGTCTTCGGAATAACCTCAATTCTAATCTTCAATTGATGATATCCAGAACGAAGATCAATCTTTGAAAATAATTGTGCTCCTTGCAACTGGTCAAACAAGTCATCAATGCGAGGTAGCAGATACCTATTCTTGATGGTAACATGGTTCAATTCCCGGTAGTCAATACAAAGTCTCATACTCCCGTCTTTCTTTTTTACAAATAAAACAGGAGCACCCCAAAGAGATGTACTAGGACGAATGAAAATAATTTCCAATAACTCCTGTAGTTGGACCTTTAACTCCTGAAGTTCAATAGGAGCCATTCGATATGGGGTTTTAAAAATGGGAATTGTACCAGGTTCAAGGTCAATAAAGAATTCAACTTCACATTCTGGGTGTAGACTGGAAAGTTCTTCAGGAAATTCACTAACAACAGAAATATTATTCAAATCTGACGTGTTTTTATTCAAATCCATAACATGGGCTAAGAAATCTTGACATCCATTTTTTAATAAACGAATGGCTTTATGGCTTGATATGACAGTGATTGATTTTAGTGGTTTAGTTGCTTGAATTCGCATAACAGGTTGGTTAGGAATATGAAAACTAACAACCTTACGAAAACAATCAATTTTGGCATGATGAGTAGTTAACCAATCAATCCCTAAAATCACGTCAAATGCATGTATCTTTAAAGAGATAAGATCAACAGGTAATGTGATGGTGCCAACTTGGATCAAACAAGATTTATAAGCGATGGATGTAATGAAAGTTTCTCCTAACGGAGTCTCCACAGATAAGTCAAAGTTTAATTTCTCCGGAGTCAAGTTTAAACGTTGAGCACAAGCAGGAGAGATAAATGAATGGATAGAACCAGTATCTATTAAGGTATAAACTTCGCAAGAGATTATGATTAGCTTACCCGTGATCACCTCATTCGGGTTCCTCATATTTTGGCCAGTCACGATAAACGCTCTTCTAGGAAACGTGACTTTGACTTTTTCCGGGATGACCTTTTGAGTCACCATCCCCGCTGGACTTGGTTTCGCTACAGTACAATCTCGAGCGATATGTCCTTCCTTTCCACAATTATAATATACCTTGAACTGTTGTGGACAGTTTGGGCTGATGTGTCCCTCTTTTCCACATTTATAGCATACGACCGGTGGTCGTTCTCCTCCCTTAGAAACAGTTGATGTTGGTGCTGACGCTTCACATTGTCATTGTTGAATCTCCTCTTTTTGAGATTTCCACTTGACTCGCCTCTCCTATTATCATGGCCACGATTACCACCAGAGTAGTTACCGCTTTTGTCTGAATTTTTTCATCCCCATTTGGTTATCATTGCTCGATGATATTCACATCCTTTGGTATGACCACAGGTTGTGGTCCCTCGGTTGAACGTACTCATTATCTCACCCTAATAATTGAGCCCTATTGACAACATCTGAATATAGAGAAAATTTGTGAGAAATGAGATATTGACGTATGTCGGGTTTTAAACCTCTTAGAAACATCTGTGGCATACGTTCCTCATTCTCCACCAAATGAGGTTCAAACCTGGATAACTCCGCGAACTTCGCCTCGTGATGGGACACCGTCATGTTGTTCTGTTCCAGTCTAATAAACTCCACCTCCTTCATATGACGAATACTTTTAGGAAAGTACTTGTCATTGAACAGTTTCTGAAATGTCTCCCAAGACATACTGAGTGCGGCTGGCTGGGTATACTTCACAGATTCCCACCAGTAATCTGCCTCACCATGGAACATAAAGGTGGCGAATGGAACCTTCTGTTCCTCCGTGCATCCCAAGACATCAAATATCTTGGTAATTTTCTTAACCCACGTTTCTGCTTTGATCGGATCCGGCTTTTCCCAAAACTCTGACGGTCCCAACTCCTTGAATTGCTTAGCAGTGACCTGCTGTGAGTTTCCATTGTTTCTGCCCACATTTTGAACAGGAGTCTCCCTCGTCTAGTTTGGCATGAACCGCAAAAAGCTTCTAAACATCTCATCGTTCATCGTCTGCTCAGTGGTGTTGTTTACAGGAGGAACATTGTCATCATGTTGCACGTTCTCCTGGTTTGTGAGTAAAGGTGTTTCCATGGTCTCATTCACTCCATCATTAATATTTTCAGCTGCCATTCTTAAATACTGCCACAAAACAAGGGTTAATTAAAGAAATTGACATGCAACATAATAACCCTATACTCTGACCAACCAACAAATAAGCTTATGTAAGACCCCAACTTATTATAAATAAAATTAAATTTCTCTATTTATTATCTTGAAATAGTAAGGAGTTAATTTGATATAATGCTTTGGTTATGGGTGAAATGTGCAAATTTTACAAAATAAGCAAGTGGTTATAAAATATTCCTTTTGTCAGGGAATATTCGTTTGGTCGTGGAATATTCTTTTTGTCGGAAATATCCGTACGATGATGCAGTCATTCGTGGGCCCCATAATAGAATAACTGTCGGATGAAGAAAATGACAAGTTGTTACAAATAACGGCGTAATCGTTACCGTTAACACTGTTAGAATACCCGGTGGTTAAAATACAGTAATACGCGTAATGACACAGTAACAAATGGTATTGCACAGTATTATTGAATTATTGATCCTTACGTAAGAAGGCACTACTCAATAATTATTACAGTAGTTACTGTTTAATATTTTATTTTATTGATTCAATAATTGTTGCGTTGATAGTTTATATTATTGTTGTTTCAATAATTGTCACTGCACTGTATTTCCCATTATTAGATCAATAATTTATATTATTTGAATAATATTATTAGATAACATTATTGACAATGTCTAGAAAGTTCTGTCAAGGAGAGGTTAGGTCATCTAATTGCGCGCCAGTAAGGAGAAATCCTTATTGGAAAGCCCCTCTTTCCCAAGAACTACTGGTTGTCATAATTGTGATTACAGTAATATTATTTATGAATAATTAATTATTGATTCATATGATAAGGAAATATTTATTTTATATAAATGATGGATTTATTTATTTTATGTGATTATAATTGAAGGAGTTAAGGTTGAGATGTTTTATCTGTATTTTTGTCGGAATGGAGGTATTAAAAATCAAATCAGTATTTTTACGATATATTGCGTGAGTTATAATTTTTAATCTGACCGTTGGATCGTTGTGATTTTTGGATATGTTATACATATATAAGTTGGGTATATGTTCACAAATTTTGAACCGTTAAAAATGAACGAATGATTTGTTATGAATTTTAAGACGTGACTGCTTCAGAAATTAGGGTTATAAATAATTTTGGTGAAAAATTCTAGAATTAAGTGGGCCCCACTTGTGGTTGGTGAGAAATGTACTCAAATTGAATTTCAAATGTGGTGGGTGGCAATAGTAGCAGGTAAAGCCATCAGTGTGTGAGTCAAATGCTGCTTGCCAAGCGAGAACTAAGAGAAGAGATTCTGCAAGAAGCACATAATACGAGGTACTCGATACACCCAGGAAGCACAAAAATGTATCAAGACTTACGTCAACACTTTTGGTGGCCAAACATGAAGAGAGAGGTTGCAGAATGTGTCAGCAGATGTCTAACTTGTCAGAGAGTCAAGGCAGAGCATCAACGACCGAGTGGATTATTACAGCCTTTAGAGATTCCAGAGTGGAAATGGGAGCACATCACGATGGATTTTGTGGTGGGACTTCCAGCAACGCAAAAGGGACACGATGCCATATGGGTGATCGTAGATCGTCTTACGAAGTCGGCTCACTTTTTGCCGATCAAGATCGGTATAGTCCGGACCAATTTAGCCAAATTATATATCAAGGAAATTATCTCGAGACATGGCGTACCAATATCTATTGTGTCGGATAGGGATCCGCGATTCACGCCAAACTTCTGGAAGAGTCTTCAGGAAAGAATGGGGACCTTGACTACGAATGAGCACCGCGTATCATCCATGAGCATCGATGGGCAAAGCGAGAGAACGATTCAAACACTTGAAGACATGCTCGAGCTTGTGTGATGGACTTCAAGGGTAGTTGGGAGGATCATCTTCCATTGGTAGAGTTCAGCTCTGATACAACAATAGCTACTGCACACGCCAAGATCGAATGCTTGCGTACAAAAGCAATCGTATGGGAGGAAATGTAGAACGCCCAGTATCTTTGGGATGAAGTGGGTGAACGTCAATTGTTGGGACCGTAAGCGGTGCAAGCAGATCGTAGAGACCATTAAGGTGATTAGAGCCGTGGTAGCGACTCAAGATCGTGGAAGAAGTATATGCAGACTTACATCGCTGTAAGCGAGATTTTGAGGTGGGAAGCCATGCATTTTGAAAGTATCTCCTTGGAAAGGAAAGATAAGGTTTGGAAAGAAAGGTAAAAGTCGAGTCAGAGATTTATTGGACTTTTGAGATCTTGAAGAAGATAGGCGAAGTGGCGTCTGAGGTAGCTCTACCTCTGAACTGGAACATATTCATAATGTGTTTCGTGTGTCGATTACTTCACGACCATATAAGCGATTACAAGCATGTGATATCGCATTGAGCCAATTCAGTCGAAAAAGATTTATCGTACGAGGAAATTCCAATCGAAGTTTTAGATGAAAGGAAGCGTAAATTGCGAAATAAGGTTATACATTACGTAAAAGTTCTTTGGAGGAACCACAATGTGAAGAAGCTACGTGGGAACTTGAAGAAAGGATAAGAGAAAATTACCCACACCTTTTTTGAGTAACCTTATATGTAATTAGGGGACGGAATTCTTATAAGGGGGAGGATGTAATAAAGTGAATCTTAAGTCACCATGTATGTATGTACATTTTTTTAAACTTTGTATTATATATGGATACATACATTTATGGATTTCATTAAAAAATGAAAGCCTTGTGACCTAATTATACATTAGGTAAGGATATTAAATAACCTAAGGGTTATGGTAAACTAAAAAGTTAGTATTTTATACGTATACTAACTTAAGTGGGTAAACTTAGTATTTCAAGTGACTAATAATTTTAAACCTAATTCTTGTAAATCTAATTAGGTTATGAGATAAAATCATATGTATAAGTAATTAAACTTCATATGATTGGAGATGAAAGCCCTAAATTATCAAATTGGGTAACATTATTAAAATTGTTGGACTATGTTTTATCTAGCCCAAATCAATTAAAAAGAAGCCCAAGGAAAATAAATTGTAATCCAATACTTAGCCCACTTGATTGGGGGTATTCTAGACATTTGATTAATCAAAATTGGGCATTTAAAATAAAAGCTAAATGGTGGATATTATGAGGATCCTAAGTGGAATAATTAATCTAGCTTGTCCATTAGTAGACATGAATAAACATAAGGACAATGTGGTAAGGCTCCCATTGGTTGCCACTCCATTATGCACATTTAATCATGTTTAACCTAAGGTAAGTAATAATACAAAGTTTTTACCTAATGGGCAACAAAATAATTGTGGGAGAATTATTAATGAATTGGCCATTTCATTTTGTAAACACAACTCATTCTTCCAACATCTCATTCTTCCAACATTTCATTTTCTCTCCATCTTCTTCATCTTCTTCTTCTACCTCTTGCTCCCAAGCTAGACAACTTCAAAGAGAGAAAAGAAAGAGAGAATTTCAGCCATAGGAAGAAGAATTATAGGAGTTCTAGTGGTTTATGCCCCCTAAGTTTATTAGTTACTTTGGAAAATCAAGGAAGGTAGCCACTAAGTCAAGGTATAATGTACCTTCATCTTCTTCTCTTACCTTGTTTTGATAGCTTGAGTTTTGATGGGGTTATGTACAACTACTCAAGATACACTAGTTATACATACCATCATGCATGGAACTAAGTATCTTGAGTGTTAGATCAAAGACTTAGAGGAAGAAAATGAGCATATGTTCTCCAAGGGTGAAAACTCTTGTTTTTCTTCCACTAAATCTTGTGTAACTCAAGTTCTACAACTTGGAATTATGATCCGTCGAAGGGGGTGCTAGATACATGAGTTATCTAGTAAACCCAAGTGGTAGATCACAAATCTAGCATGTTTTGAAACCTTTGAGATTTTTTTTACAAAAAACAGTCCACTTTATATGCTAAAGCCTTGAAATCCAAAATCAGCTACTTGACTTGTTTTTTCATGAGGCTGTTTCGGCTAGTTCCTTGTCTTGTAAAAATCTGGAAAACTATTACAGAGGTACCTTATGAAGTTATCTCACAGTAGGAAAAAGAACGGACACGTTTCGAGTTATATATTGTGCGTAATGACTATTTCCGTAAAGGACTCCATAAATATTATCCTACGAATATCTCACTGTGTATACACTGGAAAATTCCAAAATATTTACAGTAGCTTCATATATGTTAAGAGAGCATACCCTGAAAATTTCAGATTTTTCTGAGTAAAACTTAATTTATGAAAAAATAGAGCAAGATCCGAGTGTTTTGGACACTCTAAAAATAGTAAATCATTTTCTAAAATTCTAGAAAAATTAGAGGATCATTGTTGGTTCATATTCTGTTAAAATCCAGAAGCTGAAAATTTTTGGAATCAGTTTGCTATTTTTCCTAAAAATGATTAGGTTATGAATAAAAGGAAATAAATAGTTAAATGATGCCTTTAATGAGAAAAATATGATTTTTATGCTTGAATGCTCATAATATATTATATCATGACTATCTTAGGGCATTTTGGTAATTTATAATAATAAATATTACTTATGACCTTTTATGGATATTAAATAAGAGGTTATTAAAGGATGAACAATTAGAATAAATTGTTTATTAATTTAATAAATCATTGGAATATTATTATAATACTAATAATATTATAATATGATGTTGTTATGTAAATAAAAATATTAGATTAGAGTATTATTATTAAATAATAATATTCGAGATTAAATAAAATATTGTTAAATGATTAATAATATTAGTAAGTGAATAAAATATTATTAAATGATTAATAATATTAGTAAAGGGATAAAATATTATTAAATGATTAATAATATTAGTAAGTGAATAAAATATTGGTAATGATTTAAAGTATTATTAGTGAACCAATAATACTAGAAGGTGAATTAATATTATCTAAGTTAATAATATTATGTGAATTAAAGGTAGTCGTTAATTAATAATAACACTATCTAGGCATGATAATGTTTATAAGAACTTATTGTAATGTATGATATCTATGTGATTACATAATCGATGTTATGCATTGACTAATTGAAAGACTAATTATAGGTCTCTCAAAGGAAGATAATTTAACTACATAGTGGATAGAAATTTATTTCATATTCAGAACTCTACGATCGAGGCAAGTTTCCTAACTCAACTTGAGTTATTATTTTCAAAGCATATTAGTGAATAATTATTGATGATTATTCACGCCTTTATTGATTATTGAAATTCTCACTTTTTGCAATTGAATTCGTTTCTACCGCCATCGAAGCTGTGAATTAAATTAAAGTTCTTCATTTATGAACTGTTTATGGGATAGATCTCGTGCTAATTGTATCATTTAGATCAAGCATGTCTAAATTTGTTAAATCAAATGGATTTTAAATAACTGTTTTATTAATTGATATGGTAAGAACTCTTGATCGAGAAATGAACAAATTTGATTAAGGCATGATATCAATGTCGGATTATTAAGTGTTTATGCATAAATCACGAGGGTATGAAAGGTCGATCCCTTGAATACCAAAACTTATTAAAAGGTCCATTTAAATCATCGAGCACCTTGGCAAATGTTCATGGTTATTCAAAACCACTCGATTCATGTTATTCAATTATCGAATATTCAATTGTTGATTATTAATTCATGTTCCTTCACAATCTTATATTATTGTTGAACATTCAAGGCAATATTTCTTTCTAAGTCATGATATATCTCCTTTGTCTTTATAAACTTGTGAAGTTAAATTAGTTGCTTACTCTTGCTATATCATGACCTCTATTTTCAGTTAAGCCCGAATGATCTAATGCGAAGGACAAGGGCAAGGGCAAGATCCAAGAGTAATTTTAGAATGAATGTTAAATTAGTTATTATCTAATGGAATTTCTTGAGTAAACTATTTGTATTATAAATGGTGTATTTAAAGTTAAGGGTTAGAGACCTTGGGACCATGTTTTGAGACTTTTGTATAATGAACAATGTATGTTTATTATTTCGAAATAGTTATAGAATGCTTATGATGATGATAGGATCGTGAGCACTGAATCTGAGGTTAGAGAACCTGGATTTAGGGGCGTCACATTACCTGATGAATATCTTTGGCCCGTAGTGCAAAGATGAACAGGTGTTGAGATGAACATGACCAACTGGTGATACAAATGAATATCTTTGACTCGTAGTGCAAAGATGTATATTGATTGATGTTACGGGGATAAAATATTGATGATGGACTTTTAAATTCATAGATGATAATAGATTTCATTCTCTACTTAACTCTTCTAATGAATTGTTGTTTCCACTGCAGTTGTTGATCTAAAACTTGTTGTCTATTGTATTCTATCAGATTTTTCCCTGTTGAAGACTAAGGATAATTTGTTGTATATTATCTTAGTCATAATGTTCTTTATTGGGCTAATTGAGCTCACCCTTTTCCTTTTTGTTCCATTTTCTTCTCGTGGAGGTGAGAATTTAAAGAGGACTAGCCGAGGTATGGAGTGATGATTCAAGATAAATTTGTTTTAGTAGTCCTCACTATTTTGTAAAATAGTGCATCAATAATTATAATGAGGACTTTATTTGGGTGTGGATATTTGTCTAGAAGACAATATTGTATTTAAACTCATGAAGTATGTGTTGTCGTATTTTGCACGACAATTGTATTAATAAAGTTGTAGTTGTTTTTCTGTACCATGTATTTTGGCAACTCAGAATGGGTGATGTATACCTGTTTTGGGGGCGTCACAGTTGGTATCAGAGCTTAGGGATATGGTCTCTGGCGGAGATCGGGGAATAGAACTAGGAGGGGAGAGTGTAGTAAATCCTTCGCTAGTTTGTCCTACCTAAGCTTATTTGTTGGTCGGTCATAATATAGGGATATTATGTGATATGTTAATTTGTTTAATTAACCCCTATTTTATGGCAGTTTTAAGAATGGCAGCTGAGAACGTTAACAATGGAGTCTATGAGACTGTGGAACAACCTTTGATTACCAACCAAGAGAACGTCCAACAGGAAGGCAATATTCCTCCTGTAAACAACACTACCGAGCAAACGATGAATGATGCGATGTTTAGAAGCTTTTTGCAATTCATGTAAAATCAGACGAGGGAGACTCGTGTACAAAATACGGGTGGAAATGATAGCAACGCACGGTCTGTCACAGCCAAGTAGTTCAAGGAGTTGGGACCACCAGATTTCTAAGGAAAGCCAGATCCGATTAAGGCAGAGACGTGGGTCAAGCAGATGACCAAAATATTTGATGTCTTGGGATGCACATAGGAACAGAAGGTTCCATTCGCCACCTTTATGTTCCGTGGTGAGGCAGATTACTGGTGGGAGTCTGTGAAGCGTACCTAGCCAGCCGCACTCAACATGTCTTGGAAAAAATTTCAAAAACTGTTCAATGACAAGTGCTTTCCTAAAAGTATTCGTCATATGAAGGAGGTAGAGTTTATTAGAATGGAACAGAACAACATGACGGTGTCCCAGTACGAAGCGAAGTTCGCGGAGTTATCCAGGTTTGTACCTCATTTGGTAGAAAATGAGGAACGTATGACGCGAATATTTCTGAGAGGTCTAAAACCCGAGATTCGACAATATCTTATCTCTCATAAATTTTCTTTATATTCAGATGTTGTAAATAGGGCTCAATTATTAGAGCGTGATAATGAGTATGTTCAACCGAGGGACCACAACTAGGGTAATACCGGTGACAGCAGTCATCGGAGCGATGATAACCAGTGAGGAGGGAAGAATACGGACAAAAGTGGTAACCACTCGGGTGGAAATCATGGCCATGACAATAGGAGAGGTGAGTCAAGTGGAAATTTCAAAAAGAGGAGATTCAACAATCACGGGAAGACATCAGCAGGAGCACCAGCACCAACAACAAATTCTAGGAGAGCAGAACGATCACCAGTTAGATGCTACAGATGCGGAGAGGAGGGACACATAAGTCCAAACTGTTCACAGCCTTCCAAGGTGTGTTTCAATTGTGGAAAAGACGATCACATAGCCCAATTTTGTCCGGTAGTGAAGTCAAGTCCAACTGAGACGGCGGCACCAAAGGTGACTATGGACAAAACAAAGTCGATGGTTCAAGGAAGGGCGTTTGTCGTGACTGGCCAAAACGCGAGAAACCCGAACGAGGTGATCATGGGTAAGATAATCTTGAACTCTTGCGAAGTTTATACCTTACTAGATAACGGTTCTACCCATTCTTTTATCTCTCCTGCTTGTGCTCAACGTTTAAACTTGACTCCGGAGAAATTGGACTTTAACTTATCTGTTGAAACTCTGTTGGGTGAAACCTTTGTTACATTTACAGTTTATAATCTTGTTTGATCCAAGTTGGCACAATCACATTACCTATTGATCTTATCTCTTTAAAGATACTTGCATTTGATGTGATTTTAGGGATTGATTGGTTAACCACTCATCATGCCAAAATTGATTATTTTCGTAAGGTTGTTAGTTTTCATATTCCTAACCAACCTGTTATACGAATTCAAGCAACTAAACCACTAAAATCAGTCACTGTCATATCAAGCCATAAAGCTATTCGTTTATTGAAAAACGGATGTCAAGCTTTCTTAGCCCATATTATGGACTTGAACAAAAACACGTCAGATTTGAATAATATTCATGTTGTTAATGAATTTCCTGACGTATTTCCTGAAGAACTTCCTGGTCTACCCCCGGAACGTGAAGTTGAATTCTTTATTGATCTTAAACCGGGTACAAAGCCCATTTCCAAAACTCATATCGAATGGCTCCTATTGAACTTCAGGAGTTAAAAGTCCAACTACAGGAATTGTTAGACATCGATTTCATTCGTCCTAGTACATCTCCTTGGGGTGCTCCTGTTTTATTTGTAAAGAAGAAAAGGCGGAGTATGTGACTTTGTATTGACTATCGAGAATTAAACCATGTCACCATCAAGAATAGGTATCCCCACCTCGTATTGATGACCTGTTTGACCAATTGCAAGGAGCACAATTCTTTTCAAAGATCGATCTTCGCTCGGATATCATCAACCAAGATTAAAATCGAGGATATTCCAAAGATCGCCTTCAAAACTCTGATGACGGCATTATGAATTCTTAGTCATGTCTTTTGGATTGACTAATTCTCCTGCTGCTTTCATGGATATGATGAACCGTGTATTCAAGGAATATTTGGATCAGTTCGTTGTTGTCTTTATTGATGACATCCTCATCTATTCCAAAAGCTGTGAAGATCATGAACACCATTTGAAGCTGGTACTTCAAAGACTTAGTGACAACAAGTTATATGCCAAGCTGAAGAAATGCGAGTTCTGGCTAAAGGAAGTATCATTCCTTGGGCACGTGGTGTCAAAACATGGAGTATCTGTTGACCCGGCGAAGATTGAAGCAATACAAAGTTGGGAGCAACCGAAGTCGGTGACCGAAGTGCGTAGCTTTTTGGGCTTAGCTGGTTATTATCGGAGATTCATGGAAGGATTTTCTCAAATCGCTACTCCGTTAACTCAGCTGACTCGGAAAGATACAAAATTCGTATGGAGCGAGGAATGCGAGAAGAGTTTCCAAGAACTCAAGATGAGACTCATTTCGGCTCCTTTTCTAATAATACCATCTGGTTCGGATGGATTTGTTATCTACAGCGATGCTTCTAGCAAAGGGTTAGGATGTGTTCTCATGCAACATGGGAAAGTCATAGCCTATGCCTCGCAACAACTCAAAGAATATGAGAGGAATTATCCTACTCATGATCTGGAGTTATAAAGCAATGCTTTTACGTTGAAAATCTGGAGACACTACCTGTGTGGGGAGAAAGTGGAGATTTATACAGATCATAAAAGCCTCAAATATTTCTTCACCCAAAAGGAACTCAACATGCGGCAACGATGTTGGCTCGAGCTGTTGAAGGATTATGACCATAGCATTCAATATCATCCCGGAAAAGCAAACGCCAGGTCGACGATTGAGTAGAAGATCATACGCGGCACGAGTGCAATGTTGTTAACACAAAGGCCCATTTTTAACGACTTACAAAGGATGGAGATAGAGTTAAAGGCTCCAAGTACCCACGTGATGATATCAAACATACGAGTAGAACCGACTTTAATCGATAAAGTTAAAAACTGCTCAAGCTAAGGACCTGGGGCTGATGTGTATGAAGAAGAAAGTGCAAGAAGGTGCTATTCCAGAAGCAGGAATCGATAAAGAAGGAATACTTTGAGTCAACTCCAGACTTTGCGTTCCGAACGATCCTGACTTGAAGCATAGAATCATGATGGAGGCACATAACACACCATTTGCAATCCATCCTGGGAGTACCAAAATGTATCATGATCTTCGACATACATTTTGGTGGAACAATATGAAGAGAGAGATCGCGGAGTTTATCTCGAGGTGTTTAACCTGTCAACGTGTAAAGGTGGAGCATCAAGTGCCAAAAGGTCCATTGCAACCACTTGAGATTCCAGAATAGAAGTGGGAACATATTACCATAGATTTCGTTACGGGTCTTCCCAAAGTTTCTCAAGGCATAAATGCGATTTGGGTTATTGTTGATAGATTAACCAAGTCTGCTCATTTCTTACCTATACGAGAAACTTATTCCCTTGAACGTCTTCCTCGTATGTACGTGAATGAGATTGTGCGATTGCATGGCATGCCAGTATCCATAGTTTCGGATCGTGACCCAAGATTCACTTCAAGATTTTGGGTTAGCTTGCAGAAAGCTATAGGCACGGATTTACGATTCAGTTCAGCATACCATCCTCAAATGGGCGGACAATCAAAGAGGACTATTCAAACCCTTGAACATCTATTAAGACTCTGTGTTCTAGATTTCAAAGGAAGTTGGGATAAGTACTTGCCACTGGAGGAATTCTTCTACAACAACAGTTATCAAGCAAGTATAGGCATGGCTCCATTTGAGACGTTGTATGGACGAAAGTGTCGTTCTCCAGTATGCTGGGACGAGGTGGGAGAAGCAATGTTGTTGGGACTAGAATTAGTACGCATGACTACAGAAAAGATTCAAATGATCTGGCAACGTATAAAGACCTCACAAGATCGACAAAAGAGTTATGTTGATCTTCATCGAAAGGACGTGGAGTTTAATATTGGAGATCATGTATTGTTACGTATTGCTCCATGGAAGGAAGTTACAAGATTTGGGAAGAGAGGAAAGCTCAATCCACGATTTGTTGGACCATTTGAGATTCTTGACCGAATAGGAAATGTGGCCTATAAACTCGCATTACCTCCAAGTATGTCTCGTGTTCATAATGTTTTTCACATATCTATGCTTCGTAAATATGTGAAAAACCCAAACCACATTATTGCGTTAGAACGAGACAAGATAGCTAAAGATTTAACGTACGAGGAGGTACCTGTTAAGATCTTGGATAGAAAAGAGCATGTCCTACGCACCAAGGTTATACCACAAGTTAAGGTTTTGTGGAGAAACCATGCTATAGAAGAAATGACACAGGAGTTGGAATCGGAAATGAAAGCGAGGTACCCTCATCATGCTTGAAACACCAGTAACGCACGTCAATTTCGGGATGAAATTTTATAAGGAGGGAGGTTGTAAGACCCAACTTATTATAAATAAAATTAAATTTTCTCTATTTATTATCTTGAAATAGTAAGGAGTTAATTTGATATAATGCTTTGGTTATGGGTGAAATGTGCAAATTTTACAAAATAAGCAAGTGGTTATAAAATATTCCTTTTGTCGGGGAATATTCATTTGGTCGTGGAATATTCTTTTTATCGGGAATATCCTTACGACGGCGCAGTCATTCGAGGGCCCCATAATAGAATAACTGTCGGATGAAAAAAATGACAAATTTGAGTTGTTACAAATAACGGCGTAATCGTTACCGTTAACACTGTTAGAATACCCGGTGGTTAAAATACGATGTCTGGCGTAATGGCACAAAGAATGGCACCAGATTACAAAGATTGTTGAATTATTGATCCTTACGTAAGAAAGCACTACTCAATAATTATTACGTGAGTTCTTGTTTAATATTTTATTTTATTGATTCAATAATTCTTTGCGTTGATAGTTTATATTATTGTGTTTCTATAATTGTCACTGCACTGTATTTCCCATTATTAGATCAATAATTCATATTATTTGAATAATATTATTAGATAGCATTATTGAAAATGTCTGGAAAGTTCTGTCAAGGAGAGGTTAGGTCATTTAATTGCGCGCCAGTAAGGAGAAATCCTTATTGGAAAGCCCCTTCTTTCCTAGGAACGGCCTGGTTGTCATAATTGTGATTCTGTAATATTATTTATGAATAATTAATTATTGATTCATATGATAAGGAAATATTTATTTTATATAAATGATGGATTTATTTATTTTATGTGATTATAATTGAAGGAGTTAAGGTTGAGATGTATTATCTGTATTTTTGTCGGAATGGAGGTATTAAAAATCAAATCAGTATTTTTACGATATATCGCGTGAGTTATAATTTTTAATCTGACCGTTGGATCGTTGTGATTTTTGGATATGTTATACATATATAAGTTGGGTATATGTTCATAAATTTTGAACCGTTAATAATGAACGAATGATTTGTTATGAATTTTAAGAGGTGACTGCTACGGAAATTAAGGTTATAAATAATTTTGGTGGAAAATTCTAGAATTGAGTGGGCCCCACTTGTGGTTGGTGAGAAATATGCTCAAATTGAATTTCAAATGTGGTGGGTGGCAATAGTAGCAGGTAAAGCCATCAGGTAGCAGGTCAAGTCTGCTTCGGCAGGCTAACATTTTCATATAAATAGAGAGCTAAGTTAGAATTGAAAATCACACCAGAAACATAAGTTTTCTCTCTTTCTCTCTCTATATTATCGAGCGTATTTTGTTAGTATTTAGATACTTTGAGAGTTGTTGTTCAAGACAAGTTTCATTCAAAGATCACTTAGAGCCTTTCATTCACGGCATCTTTGTTTCTTTGAGGTAAGGGATGTTATTTTCTTAATATATGATATTATTTCTTTCAATATCATTATGCCGAAGTATTGATCTGAAATTTTAATCAAATTTGGAACTTGTGGTGTCGGGGTTACTATTCACATATACGGCACTATTCACAAATACGGCATTATTCACCGAAAAATGAAATTTTCTCTTTTTCTTCCAGATGTCTTTTATGGTTACTATCTTTGATTGTATCCATGTTTTGATCTTTATTTTTGAATTCTACTTCACACTTGGTTATTATGGAGTATTATTGAATTTGGATAAACCGAAATACGAATCCCTAATATTTGTCCTTCTGTTTCACTGGATTCGTTCTCTAAAATGTTTTTCATCATCCTCAGTCCTTAATGGTGGTAATTGATGAATATCTTTGGCCTGTAGTACAAAAATGAATGACTACCTAATGAATATCTTTGGCCCGTAGTGCAAAGATGAACAGGTATTGAGATGAACATGACCAACTGGTGATACAAATGAATATCTTTGGCCCGTAGTGCAAAGATGTATATTAATTGATGTTACAGGGATAAAATATTGATGTTGGACTTTTAAATTCATATATGATAGTAGATTTCATTCTCTACTTAACTCTTCTAATGAATTGTTGTTTCCACTGCAG
Organism: Panax ginseng; assembly: GCA_020205605.1. NCBI lineage: Eukaryota > Viridiplantae > Streptophyta > Magnoliopsida > Apiales > Araliaceae > Panax > Panax ginseng. The sequence continues at coordinate 163,612,573 of CM035128.1, forward strand.
TTGTTGATCTAAAACTTGTTGTCTATTGTATTCTATCAGATTTTTCCCTGTTGAAGACTAAGGATAATTTGTTGTATATTATCTTAGTCATAATGTTCTTTATTGGGCTAGCTGAGCTCACCCTTTTCCTTTTTGTTCCATTTTTCTTCTCAGGAGGTGAGAATTTAGCAAGGACTAGCTGAGGTATGGTGATGATTCAAGATAGTTATTTTAGAAGTCCTCCCTATTTTGTAAAATAGTGCATCAATAATTGTAATGAGGACTTTATTTGGATGTGGATATTGTCTAGAAGATAATATTGTATTTAAACTCACAGATATGTGTTGTCGATTTTGCACGACAATTGTATTAATAAAGTTGTAGTTGTTTTTCGCACCATGTATTTTGCGACTCGTGAATGGGTGATGTATACCTATTTTGGGGCGCCACGACTTAGGTAGGACATACTAGCGGGAAGGATTTACTCGTCTCTCCCTCCTAGTTTTATTCCCCGATCTCCGCCAGAGACTATATCCCTAAGCTCGATACTCAACTGTGACGCGCCCCAAAATAGGTATACATCACCCATTCTCGAAGTCGCCAAATACATGGTATGTAAGTACAACTACAACTTTATTAATACAATGGTCGCAAAATACGACAACACATAAATTATGAGTTTAAATACAAATATTATCTTCTGATAATATCCACACTTAAATAAGTCCTCTATAATTATTGATACACTATTTTACAAAAATAGTGAGGACTACTAAAACAACTTTCTAGAACCATCATTCCATACCCCGACTAAGTACTCGCTACATTCTCGCCTCCCCGAGAAGAAAAATGGAAACAAAAAGAAAAAGGTGAGCTCAACTAGCCTAAGAAGAATATTATGACTAAGATAATATATAACAAATTATCGTTAGTCCTCAACAGGAAAAATCATATAATATAATGTACAACAAGTTTTAAATCAATATTCGCAGCAGAAATAACAATTCAGCTATAAGAGTTAAGTAGAGAATGAAATCTACTATCATCTATGAATTTAAAAGTCCATCATCAATATTTTATCCCTGTAACATCAATCAATATTCATTTTGAATCAAATATTCATCTTTACACTACAGGCCAAAGATATTAATCAGTTGGTCATGTTCATCTCAACACTTGTTCATCTTTGCACTACGGGCCAAAGATATTCATCAGAAAATCATTCATCTTTGCACTACAGGCCAAAGATATTCAGTTATATCATCATTTAGGACTGAGTATGATGAAAAATATTTTAAAGAAAACGAATCCAGTGAGACAAAAGAACAAATATTAGGGATTCGTACTTCAGTTTATCCATGTTCAAAAACACCCCATAATATACTATGGTGGAGTAAAATTCAAGAATAATGATCAAAATATGGATACAATCCAAAATAGTATCCATAATAGACATCTTGGACAAAGAATGAATATTTAATTTTTCTATGAATAGTGATGTATACGTGAATAGTGTCGTATACGTGAATAGTAATCCCGACACAAAAAGGTAGAAATTTCACAAGAAAAATTATACTAATATTTCGGCATAATGATATTGAAATAAATAATATCATTTACAAAGAAAATAACATTCCTTACCTCAAAAGAATAATACTTCTAGCTGGAATATCAGATATAATGCTAAAGGGAACTTGCACCGTATAGCAACACTCAAAGTATCAAAATACTCACAAGAATACGCTCGATAATATAGAGAGAAAACTTCAGTTTCTTGTGTGATTTTAAATTCTAACCTAAACACCCTATTTATAGGAAAATACTTAAAACACCAAAGAAGAAAATTTAATAAAATATTAATATATATTTTTTAATTCCTACGCACACCTCCTTTGATCAAAACATCAGCCACCAAGTGGGGCCCACCTCACCAAAATAAAAAAAATGTTTTTCATATTAAAAATATTTATAACTCCAAAAATCAATTATTTTGGAACTTCAATAATTCATAATAAATAGCCCTTTTATCAGAAAAATTCGAATCTTATGTTCATTCCATAGAAAATTCAATTCTCTACAACTTTGTAAGTTTAAGTTTTTCTAAATTCCAAGCAGAAATTGACTGAAATCCACATACGAACGATTTTGTAGACTATAATCAAATTTTAGTCAAAAAATGGGGCCCACCAACATGTTTAACATGTTTTTAGCATTTATTGTAACAAAAATACTCTTCCTCCTCATTTATTCATATATCACACATTCATTGTAAAAATATCACCATTATTATATTATTATAATATAATAATATATTGAAATGAATTATTTTATCAGAAAAGATAAAATATCAAATTTCAATAATTGTCATTTTTCTAAAAATTCCTTCATTTATATCCACATAAATGAATATTTTTCTTATCATATAAATCAATAATTAATTATTCACAAATAATATTACAGAATCATAATAATGACAATTAGGTCATTCCCAGGAAAGAGGGGGCTTTCCAATAAGGATTTCTCCTTACTGGCGCGCAATTAGGTGACTAAACCTCTCCTTAGACAGAACTTCCTTAAACATTGCCAATAATGCTATCTAATAATATTATTCAAATAATATGAATTATTGATCCGATAATGAGAAATATCGCAAAGTGTGACAATTATTGAAACAACAATAATATAAAATATCAACGTAGCAATTATTGAATCAATAAAATATTGAGCGGTAATTATTGTAACAATTATTGAGTAAAGTGCCTTCTTACGTAAGAATCAATAATTGGTGCAATACCATGTCTGCCATTGTAACAACCGCCAGACATCGTGTGTTTTAACCATCGGGTATTCCAACAATTGTTAATTCAGAATAACTACGCCTGTTATTTATAAAAAAACTTATACTTGTCATTTTTTTTCATCCAAACGCTTTCCGTTATGGGGCCCACACAAGGTTACTACGCCATCGCATTTAATATTCCCGACAAAGAAGAATATTCCACGACCAAACTAATATTCTCCCACAACAATGAATATTTTATAACCACTTGCTTATTTAAGATATTTGCGCATTTTACCCATAACTAACCACATTAATCAAATCAACCCTTACTATTTAAAAATAATAAATAGAGAAAATTCAATTTCATTTATAATAAGTTGGGGTCTTACAAAGTCCACCCGAACCTCCTTACACCATGAAAACTCCTTAACAAATGGCTTACCATCGAATGGAAAACAAGTCCACCCGAACCTCTTTGACGCCAGTTATTGTTAACTTCTTTGAACTCCCTTCTGGACGATCAGTATTCCCCCTGTTCTTCTTTTGATCGCCTTCAGCTTTGTCTTTGTCTTTCAACTTGTTTGAAGAAGGACGCCTCAAGCTATTTATAGCTTTCTCCACCATAAATAGCCTTCTGCTTTATCAAAGGCTTCAGATAAACTCTTCGGGTGGTGAAACATCAGCTTCTTCACCAGTTTTTCGGACTTCACCAAATCTAAACCATTCTGAAACAGCCCGACGGCTTGAAGATCATTGAGATCAGTTATTTGGCCGACTGTTTTCCTGAACCACTTCACGTACTGACCCAAAGACTCATTCGAATATTGTTAAACTTTAGCCAATGAACCAGTAGGCTTTCCCCTTCTTCTGTTGCTCCCAAAACGAGCATAGAATTTACTATACAAATCTGTCCAAGATGAGACTAAGTTTGAAGGCAGAATTCCCATCCATTGTCTTGCATCCTTCCTGAGCGTCGTCACAAACATCTGAAACTTAGCTGCATCAGAGAAATCGTAATAATCCATCAACCTATCAAATGTCTGGCTATGGTCATAAGGATCACCAGAACCATTGTAACTTTCCATATATGAAAATTTTTGGTGGAGTCGGCTTTTTCCTTAAGAATTTTTGAAGAAAAAGGAGTAGCCTTTTTCCCCGAAATATCTTTCACTTGATGAACTTCGGCTAGCTATTTTCGAAGCTCTTTCAATTCTTTAACTAAAAATTCCACTCCTTCCGGTTGCGAGGAGACTTCTTTCTCTGGAGAAATCTTCTTCTTATGAATAGACTGTCCCTTACCATTAGAACCTACTGCTTTAGATGGACTTCCCCGGTGGCGAGTATCCACAAGGCGGTGTGCCTTCAACGGATTCTTGGGAGTATGACTTCTGGACCTACTTTGGCGTGGGGCTCTGTTGCTGTGTCGAGAATACTCAAGGCGGAGTGCCTTCTTTGTATTTTCCGGTGTGTACTCCCTAGATCTGCTCCTTCGCCAGCTTCTATCATGATCCCGAGAACCAATAGGGTGGGGTTCCCTCTTCGGTCCCTCAGGAGTATGGCTTCTTGACCTTCGTCGATCCCGAGGTCGGCCTCAAGATATTTGACCAGAGTGTATAGGCTCTTTTCCTCCTCTTGGTTGCCTTTGTGTAGATTTGTTATACCCTTTAGATTGAGCATAATTGGACGCCTCATCCTTTAGTTCTGCCATACGAAGCATCAGCTCAGCAATTTCTTCCCTCTATTTCAGAAGAACCTCTAAGACTTTGTCAGCTTCTTCTGCCATCTAAGCCAACTTGGAAGCTCTATCAACACGACCACTTCGGTGTAGGGTTCTAGGCGGTGTGCCTTCTACCCTTCTCCGACCATGGTCAAGTCCTTTCTTAGCTGCGAAAACCAATCTTCTCTTAGCATCACGTTTGACTCGTGCATGAGAACCTTCGGAAACGTCTTTAGAATCAGTACTATCATGAGCACTTTTTGAAGGACCCAACCGATCTTTAACAGAAATATGTTGTAAAGACGAACTCACAGCCATCGGTTGTCCTTCGATTGTAGTTGTCGTTCTCTTCACCATAACTTCCGACGTAAAATAGTTGTTTTTTGTGATTGAAATTCAAGAACACTAGACAATCATCCTTCCTTCTAGCGCCAATGTTAACGCCAAGATCTTTCAACGCGCCTCAATCACGTAAGAGCACGTCCAATCCTGCACAGTTTAACAGATCAATACCTGAAGCTTGACAGCTTGGACCGTCAGGGGATAGCTCTGGCGTGAGAGTCAGTATAGGCCGATACAAGGATTATAATAGAGGATTAGAATTCTACTGTTTTGATAAGATAAAATATCAATTACCTCTAATTGTGTTGTATCCGGTCCTCATATACTCTAACTCCAGTTTTGCGTGCAACCGACATGTCTGACACCATCCCTCAGATTGGTGGCTTACCCGTTGATCCCATCATCTTTGTCCACAGCCGGTCGAATTTGTCTAATCCTCATTAATGCAATTCAGGATATCAGTCAACAGTTATCTAAATCATCATCACCGGTCAAAGCCCAATTTAAACCATTATATTCCGAATGGTCAGACCCAATGATCCGGTATGGTAAGGCCCAATGATCCGGTCCAATAATTTCAAAACCCAATAGAAATAGCTCAACATCTTGGCCTAATAATTCAGCCCATTATACATAAAATATCATGGCCCAACAGCTATGATAGTGTTGGTTCAAAATATATTAGATTCGTAGGGCAGAACTTGGAATGGAACCGATAATATGAGGTTAGATTTTTTTTTATTTTGATTTTATACTAGATTATTTTGTTTTGATTTGACACTAGGGATTGATGTGTGTTTTGGAATGAAACGGAGAAGTGGACTGATTTTTGTTTTTAATAAATGCATTGATAATATTCTTAATGTTATTTTACGTAATAATAAAGAATGGAACCAGTCGTCGCAGAATTCACATGCATGTGATATTCCAATGAGAATAATAAAGAATGGAATAATGTAAGAATTTTATCATGTATATGTATCAAGACATATAAAAGTTATTCCAACATAATAATAAAAATGGGATAATGTAAGAATTTCACCATGTATGCGGTACTTCGCATAGACAGGTTATTTCAACATAATAATAAAGAATGGAATAATAGAAAAATTTCACCATGTATACGATAGTCTGCGTATACAGGTTATTTCAACAGAATAATAAGGAATGAAATAACAATAGCTCTCTTCATGAATACGAAAAAAATAATACCCCTTATTATAATAATAATATCCCTTACCTCAAAAGAAGACTGGATACTGGAATAATGAAGTAGCAGACTTCGCTTCTTCTTTCTCTCTATAGCTTCTCCCTCTATAATTTCTCTATAATAATTGTTGTATAGCTTTAGTGAATTGGTGAGAAATGAAGGAAGAATGAGCTTCTATTTATAGGAAAATATAGTTTCAATAATTGCACATTTTGGGGCTCAAAATATTACAGTATAATACCTTCCTCTTTTTTTTCATTTTTAATTTAGTCCTGCAAGTATTATCAAACTTGCACCACCTCCCCTAATAGTAAATAATATGAATCAATAGTTCAATAATGTGAATTAATAGTTATAATCATGTGAAAATACGAATTATAGTATAATACGTCCATCTATACCTCCATTTTTAACTTAATCATGCAATTATTATCAATCTTTCACCAACTCCCCTAATAGTAAATGAATGTGAATCAATAATACACACATGTGAATAAATAGTAATAATTATGTGAATCAATAGCAATTAATTGCTCATTTATCCGGTTAATTACCCGATTAGTCAATATAACCTCCAGACATCAATTATTATCCAAATAAATGTCGATTTTCACTAACACTAATAATTCCAACACAATGGAACTATCAAATTCATCTTTAATCAACATGAACTTATTCATCATTAATATCATAACTCACAATATTTAACAACCAGGTCGTTCCCAGGAAAGAGGGGGCTTTCCAATAAGGATTTTTCCTTATTGGCGCGCAATTAGGTGACCAAACCTCTCCTTGACAGAACTTCTAGACATTGTCAATATTGCAAATAATAATATGAATAACTTTGCCGTCTCAATTATTGATTTAATAATATAACATATTATGACAATAATTAAATAAAACTGAGTGACTTCTCACATAAGCATCAATAATCAAAGATACTGTACAATATCGTGTGCTACTATGCAACCACACGTATTACTATACTTTTATCACCAATTATTTTATAACAACTTGTTTACTTTGAAAATTTTTTTAAATATCACCCTTAAATTTAACCTTTTATCAATTTAACCATTTACTAAATAGAAGAATTATAAGAAAATTGAATACTTTCATTTAAAAAAAATTCGGACAATCTCCCCTTCTTATGAAATTTACCCTCGAAATTTATGTACCTGGTAGTTTGAAGAGATGAGAATACCTTACTTTCTTTTCGGATTGTACCTTTCCAGTTATTTCCTCTCTATCATGATTTTCCCATTTTTCATCTCCTGTATTCTGTATTTCTCAAAATAAGGGTTAATTGACATACCACATAATACCCCTATATTCTGACCAACCAATTAAATACCAAATAAACTTAGGTAGGTCATACTAGCGAAAGAATTCTCCGTCTCTCCCCTCCTAGTTCTTGTCTCACATCTCAGTCAGTGATCATATCCCTAAGCTTTGATACCAACTATGACGCCCCCAAAACAGGTATACATCACCCATCTTGAGTCGTCAGATACATGGTACAGAACTCAACTACAAACTTAATTATACAACTGTCGTGTAAAATATGACAAAACATAATATTGTCATCTAGACAATATCCACACTCAATGGAGTCCTCATTATATTTATTGTCACACTATTTAACAGAATAGTGAGAACTACTAATGATGTCATCTAGACCATCACTCCGTTCCCCGACTAGTCCCGGCTACGTTCTCATTTCCTGAAGAGAACAATGAAAGCAAAAAGGTGAGCTCAACTAGCCCAGTAAGAAATATTATGACTAAGATAATGCAGAATAAATGATCATTAGCCTACAACAGTGTTAAACTGATACAATATAACAAACATCAAGTTTAACTGCAGCGGAACAAGCAATCCATTAGAATAGTTAAGTAGAGAATAAAATCTACTATCTTCTATGATTTAAAAAGTTTTTCATCAACTTTATCACTGTAATACCCATTAACAGTTCTTTATTATACCCAAGATAAAGAGAACTTTCATCATCTGTCTTCACCTGAACCACCAAAGATTATAGTTAAATTCACAATTCATATTTATAATCATATAAATCAACAGTTTCTCCTTGCCACAAAGGCTTAAAAGAACGTTTACTCAATATCCTATCCCAAAGGCAAAAGATATTCAAATGTAGTAATAATGATCATACCAATCAGTTGTCTACCTTTGCACTACGGGCCAAAGATATTCAACTATAAAACCAATGGTCATGATCATACCAATCAATTGTCTGTCGATTGCACTACTACCAAAGACATTCAACTGTTAACTAATGGTCATGATCCTGCCAATCACATCATCGAATTATCCATGCACTACGGGCCAAGGATATTCATTATTATCACCAGTGGTCATGATCATGTCATACACTTGTCCATCTTTGCACGTAAGCCAAAGATATACAACTATAAAACCAATAATCAACAGTCCATCTTTGCACGTAAGCCAAAAATATACAACTGTAAAACTAATAATCAACAGTCCATCTATGCACGTAAGCTAAAGATATACAACTGTAAAACCAATAATCAACAGTCCATCTATGCATGTAAGCCAAAGATAACTTTCATCACAATATAAGCATGAGGATGATGACAATGATATAAACATTAATCAAACGAAAATAAGGATAAATATTAAAGACTTTAAATTTATCCAAATATTATCAATCACTTAATAATCTCATAATCTAATATCATTAATATTATAACAATATTTTAATCATTTCTAAAACTTATAAATAATTTATTTTAATTATTTACACTTTACCAAATAATAAATTTAATCATTCAAAATACCATACTCATAAGATTTCATCACCAATGATCAAATCCCTCATCAAAAATATGCATATACCTTATATAGAATTTTCAAGCCATAAAATCCTATTTACCAATTTTTTAACTTCACATTACATATTTAACTCATATGTTCATAACTAAACCATTTCATGAAAAATTACCAAATCAACTTATTATTTTTCTATCATTTGTCCAAACATATATACATATATTTCATACACAACAAGTATTTTTTTAATAATTTTTCAACTCCCTTAAGTATTTTTCGAAAATCAATTTCTAATTAATTCCTTACGAAATTAGCTACCTCAAGTTTAACTCCATAAATTCCCAAATCTTGGCAGGATCTTACACATGTTAACGTAAGCTTCCAGTTTAAATTTCATGGTCATCGGAGTTATAGAACTCCAGTTATAGCGTTTTTTGTCGAAAAAATCTAAATATTGAAACAGTCATAACTTGCTTATTTTAAGTCGGAATGAGCTCATTTTTGGACAGGATGTACTTTATACCATATATTTCCAAGTCCCAAAAGGCCGGAATTTTTCTCATAAATTAAGTGGTCAAAACAAATTTACAAAATTTTTGGGCAAGAGCTTTTTCTCCTTTTTCACTTTTTCGTGCTTTGTTAAAAATAGTCCATACAAAAATCTACAACTCCTTTTTCAGTAATTCCACTTGGAGATGTTAGAAAACTTATCATAATATCTTCTCAAATTTTTCCAAAATTTTTGAATGTCCGAAAAATTACAAAACTGCAAATGGATTTTCGCCCGCCATGCGGTAATCCACGTAGACAGATCATTTCTACAATTTAATAAGGAATGAATACGAAGGATCATTCACCATGCATGTGATAATCCACATAGACAAAGTTATTCTAACGTAATAATAAAGAATGGAATAATGTAAGAATTCACCATGCATGCGATAGATCGCAGACAGATAGAAAGTTATTCCAATGTATAATAAATAATGGAACTGTGTCTTGCGTGAAACCGCATGCATGTGATATTCCAAATGTAATAATAAAGAATGGAACCGGTCATGCGTAATTTGCATGATGCAGGATATTCCAAATGTAATAATAAAGAATGGAACCAGTCATGCGAATCCGCACAAACAGGATATATTCCAATGTAATAATAAAGAATGGAATAACATAATAATTTCACCATGTATGCAGTACTTGATATACAAAGTTATTCCAACATAATAATAAAGAATGGAATAATAGAAGAATTTCACCATGTATGCGGATTTCAGACAGGCAGGTTATTCCAACATAATAATAAAGAATGGAATAATGAAGAATTTCACCATGTATACGATGAGTCATGCATTATACAAAGTTATTCCAATGTAATAATAAGGAATGGAATAACAATAGCTCTCTTCATGAATACGAAAGAAATAATACCCCTTACTATAATAATAATATCTCTTACCTCAAAAGAAGACTGGATACTAGAATAGTGAAGTAGTAGACTTCACTTCTTCTTTCTCTCTATAGCTTCTCCCTCTATAATTTCTCTATAGCTTTAGTGAATTGGTGAGAAATGAAGGAAGAATGAGCTTCTATTTATAGGAAAATATAGTTTCAATAATTGCACATTTTGGGGCTCAAAATATTACAGTATAATACCTTCCTCTTTTTCTTCATTTTTAATTTAGTCCTGCAAGTATTATCAAACTTGCACCACCTCCCCTAATAGTAAATAATGTGAATCAATAATTCACTTATGTGAATCAATAGTTATAATCATGTGAAAATACGAATTACAGTATAGTACCTCCATCTATACCTCCATTTTTAACTTAGTCATGCAAGTATTATCAATCTTTCACCAACTCCCCTAATAGTAAATGAATGTGAATCAATAGTACACACATGTGAAAAAATAGTTATAATTATGTGAATCAATAGCAATTAATTTCTCATTTATCCGGTTAATTACCCGATCAGTCAAGATAACCTCCAGACATCAATTATTATCGAAATAAATGTCAATTTCCACTAGCACTAATAATTCCAACACAATGGAACTATCAAATTCATCTTTAATCAACACGAACTTATTCATCATTAATATCATAACTCACAATATTTAACAACCAGGTCGTTTCCAGGAAAGAGGGGGTTTTCCGATAAGGATTTCTCCTTATTGACGCGCAATTAGGTGACCAAACCTCTCCTTGACAGAACTTCTAGACATTGTCAATATTGCAAATAATAATATGAATAACTTTGTCGTCTCAATTATTGATTTAATAATATAACATATTGTGACAATAATTAAATAAAACTGAGTGACTTCTCACTTAAGCATCAATAATCAAAGATACTGTACAATACCGTGTGATACTATGCAACCACGCGTATTACTATACTTTTATCACCAATTATTTTATAACAACTTGTTTACTTTGAAAAAAATTTCAAATATCACCCTTAACTTTAACCTTTTATCAATTTAATCATTTACTAAATAGAATAATTATAAGAAAATTGAATACTTTCATTTAAAAAAATTTGGGGTCTCAAACATACCACTTGTGAATATTTAGCCTAAAAATGGTGCGGGGGTGCAAATTATTTTTTTCTCATAAAGTATAGGATGCATTTAATTTAAAATAAAGTATGGATTGCAAATCGATTTTGAGTCTAAACTATAGGGTACAATTGGAATTTAGCGTTGTGGGCAAAACCCAAATATTAGTTTAATGTTAATATTGAAAAAATATTTTAGACAATAAACAATTCAATTCAATAATAAAATTGCTTATTAAGGACCAAGCGCGCAATTGTGTGTACTTCAAACCGAAGGACTTCTTGGAACACAACACAACTAGTACAATTAGAACAATTGCACTAATACAATTTTCAATAACGCGAGACTAAAAATTGTTTCTGATACTTACAACACGGGACTGAGAAATGTTTACAGAGACTAAAACTAAGTTAACTAGATACAAATTCGCGCGTTGCGGCGGGATTATTTAAATTTTTAATAATAAATGTGTGCGTACAATTAATAAATTAAAATATAATAAGAAAATAGTATATTATTTTGTGATGATCAAATTTTATACAAAAAATAAATATACATTATAGAGAGTAGTGATGAGAGTTTACCGATTTGTACATTACACTCTAAGTATGTGACTATTGCTTTTAGTTCCTTAACCGCTTCAATTCATTTGTCACGTGCCATTCTGGCATTAATCATTTAAGTCTTTTTCCTCGTATTTATATTTTATCAATAAACTGATAAAATATGGTACTCAACGAGTACATAAAAAAATAAGGAGGGAAGCTAAAGGAAGATATAAATTAAATAAATAATAAATAATTTGCTTTATTGAACCATAATAATATTAAGGCTTAAATATGAATTATTATCCTAAACTATGAGTCATATTCCACTTCGGTGATCTACCTTTCAATTTTGTCAATTAGATGATTAAACTATTAATTTTTTCCACTTTCATTCAATTGGACCTGCCACGTCAAAAATTGCTGACGTGGCTAGCTCGGTGGGCCAGAGTTCAGTTGATGTGTCATTAAAAAGAATATTTTAATTTTAAATTATATATTTGTTATATTAAAGGACAAATTCGTTAAATCATTTTATATTAAACATTAAAACTAAACAAAACCAACAAATCATCATATTAAACCAAATCAAAATTAAAATCAAAAGAAATCAAAAGCCAGACCCTCGTGCCCCCGCTTCTCTCTTTTTCACCGCTCCCATTTCCTCCTCCCCCCATTGTTATTGTTGTGATCTATTCAACAATGGCAACAATAAATCTAAACCCTCCATTATCCTTAAAGAAACCAAATAGGTTCTGCCTCCACACTGGGCTTTCTTTCCCTCTTCTCTTTCTCTAACTTTTCATGCTCCTTCGATTCTTGGCAAGAATAAAATATTCAGATCCGGAAAGATTAGAAACCTTTTGGGTTGATGTCAACAAGATGGGACTCATTTATCATAATATTCGCTCATTAGAACCGAGATAGATTTTATTGAATTGATTTCAGCATACATTTCTTCCTTTTGCTCATCAATTTCATTATGAGTTGTTTTTAGTATGTTCTTCGGTTTGTTTGCATGAAAATTATTTGGGTTTTGTGTGGATGAATGAGAATTTGAGTTTGGTGTGATGAATTATATATATAATTTTTTTGGGGATCTGAGTAGGCTTTTTATTTTTGGGATACTTATTTAAGAACCATTGATTCTGATTCTCAGTTCTTCGCTGGAATGTTGATTTCGCATTTCTTGAGTTAGGGTTTTTTTCAATCGAGTTTGGGGATTGCTTTAGATAGACTTTAGGGCTTGGTTTTAGATCAATTGTTATTGTTCTGATGATTTTAATTTGTTTAATTTGTCTAAATCACTTTTGATGTACCATTTTACCCTCCATTATATCATATTTGTTTAATGTATAATTAAAAAACTATTTTTTATCCACATCAGTTTCCTATGGCCCCATCCAGATTGCCACGCCATCAATTTCTGACGTGGCATGTTCAATTTGTTCCAATTAGAAAAAATTAATAGTTTAATCATCTAATTGACAAAATTAAAAGGTAGATCACCGAAGTGGAATATGACATATAGTTTAGGGTAGTAAATTATATTTAAGCTTAATACTAATAAATTTAAAGTTTGGAAAATAGGTCGACCTATATTACAATTGTAACCCATTATCTGACGCCCCCAAAATAGGTAAACATCACCCATCTTGAGTCGCCAAATACATGGTACAAAATTCAAATACAACTTAATTATATAACAGTCGTGTAAAATACGACAAAACATAGCTGAGAGTTTAAACAAGAATAATGTCATCTAGACAATATCCACACTCAATGGTGTCCTCATTATAATTATTATCACATTATTCTGTAGAATAGTGAGGACTACTAAAGCCATTTATCCTGGACCATCACCCCATTCCCCGACTCGTCCCAGCTATATTCTCATTTCCTAAAGAGAACAATGAAAGAAAGGGTGAGTTCAACTAGCCCAGTAAGAAATATTATGACTAAGATAATGCATAATAAATTATCCTTAGCCTTCAACAGTATAACAACTGATAGAATACAATAGACAACAAGTTTTAGATCAACAACTGCAGTGAAAATAAGCAATCCATTAGAAGAGTCAAGTAGATCATAAAATCTACTATCTTCTATGATTTAAAAAGATTTTCATCAACTTTATCGCTGAGACTCAGCTTAATAAATAAAATTGAATCATCCATGCACCACGGCCAAGGATATTCATGTAATCATCAATGGTCATGATTATACCAAATAATCCCTGGTCATAATCATACCAACAACTGTTCATCAATGAACTACAAGCCAATGAGGACTTTTACCACATCATTCGTCACATTACGGTCATGATTATACCGAATAATCCCTGGTCATAATCATACAAAGTCCATCTATGCACGTAAGCCAAAGATGACTTTCATCACAATATAAGCATGAGGATGATGACAATGACATAATAATTCAATAAAACAAGTTCAAGGATAAATTTTAAAGATTTATAATTTAATTTATCCGTAAATCAATAACGCCCAAATTGTCAACATGATATCGCTTTGTAGAGTAAAATTCAAGAATAATATTCATGTACCAAAAATAATTTGGACAGAAAAGAAATATATTTTTGGGTGAATAGTACCGTGAATAGTACTTACGTGAATAGTACTTCGTGATTAGTACCCGACACCTAAAAGTGTCCCGAATACCCGAGTGAATGATATTAGAGTGAATAGTAATCGGGTGAATAAGTAATCGTGAATGAATAGTACTGCGCACGAAAAATGTCTCAAATATTTAGAAAGTGAATAATACTAGAGTGAATAAGAATCTGGATGAATAGTACTTTCGTGAATAGTAACTCATAAAAAAATACCAAAAAACCGATATTCCATGGCGAGTACAAAAGAAATGATATCTCGCACGAGTATAATAGAATACTTAAATCGCAAATGGATTTTTTCACCGCCATGCAGAATCCACGTGAGATGACTCATTTCCACAATTTAATAAAGAATGAATACAAAGGATCATTCACCATGCATGCGATAATCCACATGTATAAAAAGTTATTCCAATGTAATAATAAAAAATGGAATAATGTAAGAATTTGCCATGCATGCGATAGTCAGCGTAGACAAAAGTTATTCCAATGTAATAATAAAGAAACGGAACTGGTCACGCAGAATCCGCATGTATAGGATATTCCAATGTAATAATAAATAATGGAATAACAACAGAATTCACAGGTGCATGCGATGGCCGCAGACGTATATGTTATTCCAATGTAATAATAAAGAATTGAATAATGTAAGAATTTCACCATGTATGCGGCAGGTTGTGATGTATGCAGATTATTCCAACATAATAATAAAGAATAGAATAACACCCTTACAGTATTGAAAGAAAATAACTCTCTTCATGAATACGAAAAGAATAATACCCTTACCTCGTAAGAAAATCGGATAATGGAATAATGAGGTAGCAGACTTCTCTTCTTCTTTCTCTCTATAATAATTGCTCTATAGCTTTAGTGAATTGGTGAGAAATGAAGGAAGAATGAACTTCTATTTATAGGAAAATATAGTTTCGATAATTGCACGTTTTAGGGCTCGAAATATTACAGTATAATACCTTCCTCTTTTCCTTCATTTTTAATTTGGTCCTGCAAGTATTATCAAACTTGCTCCACCTCATAATAGTAAATCATGTGAATCAATAGTTCTAGACATGTGAAAATACGAATTACAGTATAGTACCTTCATCTATACCTCCAGATATCAATTATTATCGAAATAAATGTCGATTTCCACTAACACTAATAATTCCAACACAATGGACCTATCAATTTCATCTTTAATCAACACGAACTTATTCATCATTAATATTATAACTCACAATATTTAGCAACCACGCTGCTCCTGTGAAAGAGGGGCTTTCCGATAAGGATTTCTCCTTATTGGCGCGCAATTAGGTGACCAAACCTCTCCTTGACAGAACTTCTATACATTTTCAACATTGCAAATAATAATATGAATAACTTTGCCGTCTCAATTATTAATTTAATAATATAACATATTATGCAAATGATACTGTGACAATAATTGAATCAATAATATGAGAGATATGATGCAACAATTACTGTGCAATCATTAAGTATAACTGAGTGACTTCTTACGTAGGCATCAATAATCAATATCGTGTGCTACTACGCAACCACACATATTACTGTACTTTTACTACCGGGTAGTTCAACAGTTTTAACGGTAACACTTTCGCCGTTATTTTTATAAAAAGATAATTCTGTTGTTTTTTAACTACGATAATACTTCTGTTGTGGGGTCCACCAATGATTGTGCCGTCGTACGGATATTCCCCGACAAAAAGAATATTCCCCTACCAATCGAATATTATATAACAACTTGTTTACTTTGCAAAATTTAGAAATATTACCCACAACTATAACATTATATCAAATCCACACCATAATATTCAAAAAATATTTTGAGAAATTTAAATCATTATTCATAAAATTTGGGGTCTCACACATTATATTCAATCCACACAACCTATATATATTAAAACAGGCTATGTTTATGTAGTTTTAGTTCTCAATATAATCATAACCCCCAAAACCAAACCAAATCAATTTTTTGTTAGATCTACTATAACTTTATGATACTAATAGTAGTACACACTTGCCTATATGTTATTTTTTTAACATTAAAATTAAACCAATGAGATAAAAAATAAAGGCTTAAATACACATTTCTATATTGAACTTGTCACCTTTTTTTTTAACATCAAATGTCATTTTTCAAATTTTTTAATTAAAAAATAAATTTTTTAAATTTTGTCATATCATAAATTAATGACGTTACTTGGACACATTGTAAGACCCCAAATTATTATAAATAAAATTGAATTTTCTCTATTCATTATCTTGAAATAATAAGGAGTTAATTTGATATACTGCTTTGGTTATGAGTGAAATGTGTAAATTTAACAAAATAAGCAAGTGGTTATAAAATATTCATTTTTGTCGGGGAATATTCGTTTGGTCGTGGAATATTCTTGTTGTCGGGGAATATTCGTACGACGGCGCAACCATTCGTGGGCCCTATAATAGAATAACTGTCGTATGATGAAAACGACAAGTTTGAGTATTTATAAATAACGGCGTAGTTATTACAATTAACAATCGTTGGAATACGATGGTTAAACTCTGATGAATACGCGCGTGGTCGCATAAAGAAGACGCCAGTATTACATAGTATTTTTGAATTATTGATTCTTAGGTAAGAAGGCACTACTCAATAATTGTTACAATAATTACTGTTCAGTATTTTATTTTATTGATTCAATAATTGTTGCGTTGATATTTTATATTATTGTTGTTTCAATAATTGTCACTGTACAGTATTTTCCATTATCAAATAAATAATTCATATTATTTGAATAATATTATTAGACAACATTATTGGCAATGTCTATAAAGTTCTGTCAAGGAGAGGTTTGGTCACCTAATTGCGCGCTAGTAAGGAGAAATCCTTATCGGAAAGCCCTCTCTTTCCTGGGAACGGCCTGGTTGTCATTATTGTGATCCTGTAATATTATTTGTGAATAATTAATTATTAATTTATATGATAAGAAAATATTTATTTTATGTGAATATAAATGATAAAGAAATATTTATTTATTTTATGGGGTTATAAATGAAAGAACTAAAGGTGAGGTGTTTTATCAGTATTTTATCGGAATATAGGTATTAAAAATCGTCCGTATGTGGATTTTAGACATTTTCTGTTTGGAATTTGGAAAAACTTTCTTCTGCAAAGTTGTATAGAATTCAATTTCCTATGGAATGGACATAAAATTCATATTTTTTTGACAAAAGGGATATTTATTATGAATTATTGAAGTTTCTGATTATTGCTTAAATGGTAAAATATTTTGGAAATTTCTAGAATTGGTGAGCCCCACTTTTGGTTGGTGAGAAATGTGCTCAAATTTTATGTCAAATGTGGTGGGTGGCAATAGTAGTAGGTAAAGCCATCAGGTAGCAGGTCAAGTCTGCTTCCGCGTGCTAGCATTTTCCTATAAATAGGTGCTTAGGTTAGAATTGAAAATCACACCAGAAACATAAGTTTTCTCTCTCTATATTATCGAGCGTATTTTTGTGAGTATTTAGATACTTGATGGTGATACTTGATGAATATCTTTGGCCTGTAGTGCAAAGATGAATGATTACTGTGACGCCCCCAAAATAGGTATACATCACCTATTATGAGTCGCCAAATACATGGTACAGAATACAAATACAATCTTTAAATACAACAAGAAAAGTGTGAGCTTTAATACAAATATTGTCTTCTAGACAATATCCACTCTCAGAATAAGTCCTCATTACATTTATTATCACACTATTTAACAGAATAGTGAGGACTACTAATACTATCATCTGGACCGTCACTCCGTTCTCCGACTAGTCCCGGCTACGTTCTCATTTCCTGAAGAGAACAGTGAAAGAAAGGATGAGCTCAACTAGCCCAGTAAAAAATATTATGACTAAGATAATGCAGAATAAATTATCATTAGTCTTCAACAATGTTAAACTGATAAAATACAATAGACATCAAGTTTAACTGCAGCGGAACAAGTAATCCATTAAAAGAGTCAAGTAGAGAAAAAAATCTACTATCTTTTATGATTTAAAAAGTTTTTCATCACTTTTATTGCTGGAACTCAGCTTAATAAATAATCCACATCATCAATTCATCCCTGCACTACAGGCCAAGGATATTATTTAGTATCACGACCACGAATTATCCACGCACTACAGGCCAAAGATAATTGTGTTTTCATCAACGGTCCTGATCATGCCATAAAATAATTCATCTTTGCTCCCTTGGCCGAAGAGAATCCATAGCCATAATCATACCAAAACTCCGCCCATCAATGCATTACGCCAATGAGGACTTTTCCACATCATTTGTAACATTACGGGCCATGATTATAATAGAATAATCCTCGATCATAATCATACCAAGTCCATCTATGCACTACTGATCATGAGATGACTTTCAACATAATATAAACATGAGGATGATGACAATGATATAAGAATTCAATAAAACAAGTTCAAGAATTAAATTATCCAGGAACTAATAACGCCCAAATTGTCAACATGATACTTCATTGTAGAGTAAAATTCAAGAATGCTCAGAATGATATTTTCATGAAAAGATACTGGATGAAGCGCAAATATCAAGGATATTCCACTAATTTCATAGAGTATAGAAGTCAAAACTTTAACCAACAGAGTATAATAAAGAATGGAATAACAAAAGAAATCACCATGCATGCGGTACTTCGCATAGATAGGTTATTCTAACAGAATAATATATCACGGAACCAGGTCAGGTGTAATACGCACCAACAGAATATTCCAACAGAATAATAAAGAATGGAATAACAACAGAAATCACCATGCATGCGGTACTTGATGTAGACAAAGTTATTCCAAATGTAATAATAAATAACGAAATTAGGTCCAACAGAAACGATGTAGGCAATGTGGTATTAAAAACAAAATAATAAAGAGGCGAACCAGTCCCGACGTAAAAACGCCATGATGTGGATATTCCAATGAATAATAAAGAATGAAATAATAGAAGAATTTCACCATGTATGCGGTATTTCGCATAAATAGGTTATTCCAATATAATAATAAGGAATGGAATAACCGAAGAACTTCACCAAGTATAGGGTAATTTCGCGTAGACAAAAGTTATTCCAATGTAATAATGAAAAATGGAATAATGTAAGTTCTCTTCATGAATACAAAAGAAATAACACCTTACGAAGTACAACAAATAATATCCCTTACCTTAAGAAGAAGAAATCTTTGGATGTAGGAGTAGTGAAGTAGCAGAATACTTTACTTCTTTCTCTCTATAATTTCTCTCTCTAGAGTTTCAGTGAATTCGTAAGAAATAATGAAGGAATGAGCTTCTATTTATAGAAGAATGGATTGCATAGTAACTAATTCATGAACGGTCCAGATTGATTTAGTTTTAATCGGACAGTCCATATTTAAAGAAAAATCTTTTAAATAAAATATATTCTATTTATAATCTAATAAAATAAATAACTTTATAAAAGTATTACATTTTTTTATATAAAAGATTTTACTATGCAAAATACTACGCAGTACCTTGCAAACACTATGCATAATAAAATATAATATATTCTAATTATTATCTAATAAAACAAATAACTTTATAAAAGTATTCGCATTTTATATAAAAGATTTTACTATTAGCCTAATAAAGCGAATAACTTTATAAAAGTATTACATTTTTATATAAAAGCTTTTCCGCTTTTATTACATTAATAATACTAATAAAACAAAACTTATATATATATATATATAACAATCAACAATAATTGAATCAAATAACGTGAGATCTTACGCAAAGAACTACTATAGCAATAATTGAACAAAATTGAGTGACTTTTCACGTACATCAATAATCAATACTGTAGTGTCTTACTACGCAACTAATGCCAGACATCTTTGTACTTTTACTACTGAAAGTAGTTCAACAGTTTTAACGGTAAAACTTAATAATTATTTTCATAAAAATATTTTTGTCGTTTTTCTCAATCCGATAATAATTCCGTATTAGGGGTCCACTAATGATTGTGTCGTCGCATTTAATATTCCCCACCAATCGAATATTATATAACAACTTGCATACTTTTTAAAATTTATAAATACTACCCACAACTATAACATTATCTCAAATTCACACCATAATATTAAAAAAAATATTTCGAGAAAATTAAATCTTTATTCATAAAATTTGGGATTTTAAAATTACCTGATGAATATCTTTGGCCCGTAGTGCAAAGATGAACAGGTGTTGAGATGAACATGACCAACTCGTAATACAAATGAATATCTTTGGCCCGTAGTGCAAAGATGAATATTTGATGCAAGATGTATATTGATTGATATTACAAGGATAAAATATTGATGATGGACTTTTAAATTCATAGATGATAGTAGATTTCATTCTCTACTTAACTCTTCTAATGAATTGTTGTTTCCGCTGCAGTTATTGATCTAAAACTTGTTGTCTATTATATTCTATCAGATTTTTTCCTGTTGAAGACTATGGATAATTTGTTGTATATTATCTTAGTCATAATATTCTTTACTAGGCTAGTTGAGCTCACCCTTTTCCTTTTTGTTCCATTTTTCTTCCCAGGAAGTGAGAACATAGCAAGAACTAGTCGGGGTATAGAGTGATGGTCCTAGACAGTTGTTAGCAGTCCTCACTATTTTTGTAAAATAGTGCATCAATAATTGTAATGAGGACTTTATTTGGGTGTGCATCAATATTGTCTATGTATTTAAATTCACAGTATGTGTTGTCGTATTTTGCACGACAATTGTATTCATAAAGTTGTAGTTGTTTTCTGTACCATATTTTTGACGACTCAGAATGGGTGATGTATAATTATTTTGGGGGCGTCACACACATAGTATAAAATTTAGAGTTGAATTTTTCCCAAATCGCTCAACCCCGCCTTGCTCAACATTTCACATGGTCTAACCTCAACCCCAACCCACGAGCATTCCTAACCTTGTTATGTATTATGTCTTTGGATCAAAATTAACTTCGTGGTAAGTTGGTTAATTAACTAATATAGTGTTGACACGCAAAGAAAGAGATCATTTCATGCCTGCGTGTCGACACTGTATTAGTCAATTGACCAAAATTAACTTTATGCTAACCACTCCCATGTCTTTGTGTTTCCATTTCTCTCACAACTCAATAATTTGACATTTTATTTGCTTTTAAAATATTCAAAAAGATTGTAAATGTTTAAAAGAAAATTTCCCCCTCCATGTTTACATATTTAAAAGTTAAAAAAGTATTCTAAAAAAACATTTAATCATAATACTTTGCTTTAACTAAAATTTTTACTTTTTCATGTTATAGTTTCTTTTCATTTTATATTTCTTGGAGCTATGTAAAAGATAGTTCTTATAATGATTTTCAATTAATTTTTTTTCTTATTAGCTAAAAAATATTTTTTCAATTCTATAAAAGATTATCTATTTCTTTATTTAACTTAAATTTACTATTTTTTATTACTAAATTTTTTATAAAATTATTTTTATTTTATTTTAATTATCAGAATGTGCATACCCCAGGTTCGGACTAGTCAGGAAAAAACACCCACGATTCCCTTCTGATTCGATTACTCTCTTCTTCATCTCTTCCTCCTCTCTCTTCAGTCTATCGTCTCACCTCATCCATCCCTCGATCTCTCTCCATTAGCAAAACTACAGAGCTTCCTTCTTAAGGCTACGTGAGTGGATCTTTTTCAAATTCTGTAAGTGAGGAAAAACCCATTCAATTCCCATTCTAGGTTTTACTCTTTCGAATTTTTTTTCTTGATTATATGTTACATATATGAACAGGATGATGCTACTAGTGCTGTAATCGATTTTGGTTTATGTATAGATGGCTAGTTTGCTGGCCGGTGATCCTTCGCAAATGTATGAAGGAGCACCGTACAAACTGTCTCAGGATAAGCAGCCAGATGAAGGTGGAGGTGGTGGCGGCGGCCGGTGGTATTATTCTAGAAAGGAAATTGAAGAAAATTCCCCTTCTAGACTAGACGGAATCGATCTCAAGAAAGAGACTTATCTGCGCAAGTCTTACTGTACTTTCTTACAAGATTTGGGGATGAGGCTTAAAGTGTAGGTTTTTTGTTCTGATATCAATTAAAGGATTTATCTTTAATTTTTCTATGTTTGTTTTGAATTCTCTAGTTAATGATATTGTTTTATTTCTAACTGATGTCTTTGAAGCTCTTAGGTTTTCTATTTATACCCCCCCACACATAATTATTATACCACCTTACGATAATCTTAGTCTGCCCTTTGAAACTTGGGTAGAGGGGGAAAGGAAAACAAAAGA
This sequence comes from Panax ginseng, assembly GCA_020205605.1. NCBI lineage: Eukaryota > Viridiplantae > Streptophyta > Magnoliopsida > Apiales > Araliaceae > Panax > Panax ginseng. Next base: position 163,635,495 of record CM035128.1, read on the forward strand.
AAAAAAACTAAATAAATTAAAATAAGAACAACTCTCCTAATTGATGCAAGTACAGTTATATACTCACTCGGTTCCAAAATTAGGAATACATTTCTTTTAAGGTTAATTTATGTTCTCAAATGTAGCCTTGGCAGTAGCTAAGAATCTAGTAGTGATATGATAGTGACAAGATAATGGCAAATTAGGAATATCATGGATCTTTATAGTTCTAAAATAGATATGTATCTCTAATTTGGAACTTACGAGAAAGGAAAATGTATCTCCATTTTTAGAAAGGAGGGAGTATAATTCTAAGAAATCTTGTATCAAATCAGAAAATTTCTTATTTTAGTTTTTATTTTCTCTTCCACTTTCCCAGTTCAAAGAAAAGCATGAAGAAATTTGTTTGTTAATAAAGCCTTTTGAATTGTGTGTGTAGTACTCTGTTGCAGTAACCATTTACTATTTGGCATCTTTGACCTGATAATACCCTAGGCCTTTAGTACTAGGCTACTGCCATGAAGTTATTATTGTATGTGAAAGAATTGACTTGCTGTAGTGACTGTACAACCTTACTTCCCCTGTATCGAGGATAAGTCAATTTTCAACTTCGAATATAAAATTGATGTATGTGGTATATCAAATACATTGTAAGAGCTATGTGAAATTAGCTCCAACTATTTTGGGTCAGCATTCATGATTTGGTTAGAAGATAGCAATGAGCCAATGATTTCATCATCAGTTAATGGTGTTTTGAACTTAATGCTATATGATTCCCCTTTTGATGCTACATACTACTTCGTGCCTGAACAATAAAATTTTGGGTCAGCATTATTTGTGTTGAATGTTTGCATGCAGGCCCCAGGTAACCATTGCTACGGCAATAATTTTTTGTCATCGTTTCTTCCTTCGTCAATCTCATGCAAAGAATGACAGGAGGGTGAGTTCTCCCTTGTTTTACTTGAACATTGTTTTTTTTTTGTGAGTGGTGGGGGGGGGGGGGGGAGATGGAGGGTCTCAGTCGCTTGCATCAACTTTTATATTCTGGCCAGCGTACATGCATGCATAAAATTTTAAAAGTTCCCAGTTTTTCCCTTAATTAAAGAAAAGGTATATGAAATTTTTATTTGTTTGGAATTATCTTTTAGTCTCAATATCCTTGGTTGAAGTTTTATGATTATTTTTGTTGAAAACGTTCCCAGTTTATATATATTTCATGAAAAATCATGAAAATTATTAACTAAGCATAATCCATATGCAACAACCAACATAAGCTGTACTTCCTGTTTATAATTTTTAATCTTTCCTTTTCTCTTTCAGCAATGTGTTTCAAGTGTTCTCTATCAGTGTTCTCAAACTACTGGAAATTAGATAATTTAGTCACTCTTTAAGAATATTTTATGTAAAGAGAAATCAAATCCTATTTTCTGCTGATCAATATCTTGGCTTAAACTTAAATGAATGAACTGAATTTAGTTTAAACAAGGATCTAAGCTGATGGGATCATTAGAAAAAGAAAGGGAAAAAAGGGAAGATGTGCAAGTAAATGGAGAAAGTTGAAGTGGAGAGAGAAAATTTTTATTGGTTATTTAATAGGGGTCGGAGTTCATTTTTTCGAATCTCCTTTTTTATTTTTATTTTTTGTGTGTATTTGTATTTTTGTGTGGACAAGGGGGAGGAGATTGGTGTGAGGATGTGGTGTTATGCATACTATTAGGTATAACTTTGGAAAAATGGGTCTTATTCTGAACTTAGTGTGCTTTGGTTCTTTTCTCCTTCTGCATCTTCAAGACGTATCTCGTATAGTAATTATTAAGTGTAGAGAGGATGTGGACCACCAAGCCTTTTAAAAGTGGGGGTACTACTGTCCGGGCATGTGAGACAACATTGCTGAATATGTGAAGAGCGTAAATTGGGGACAGTAACCATAGAGTAGGTGACGCAGGAAGCCAAGACCTTCCCAGAACTTTCAACGTGGCTGCATAAGAGAATAATGATAATATGGTATATATGTCTATGAAGCTGCAAATAACCCTGGTTTTTATGGTTTACAAGGAGAGATTTGTTAGTGGTAAGATTTTGAGCCTTTGTAAGGACAAAAGAAACCTCTGGGTACTGGCTTTATAAAAGGCTTTTCGGTGTCTTTTGAATACCATTACACTAGCTTTTAATATTCAATTAAAAGTAGACTTGAGTTTGATTGTGAACTTGAGCTTGCGGAATTTCAAATTCTTACTGCTGTTCATGTAGGAGCGGAAGATGCTTTTCATCTGTAGATGCTTTTTGAGATTTTTGTTATATTGAAAGTTAATTCATTCAAAGTATCATAGGCACCCAAAATGTAGCATGCAAGTATAGGCAGTATTAAGCACCTAAAATGTAGCATGCAAGTATAGGCACTCTTCACATGTAAGCACGAGCTTGAGCATAGGAAGTTGCTAATGTATATATTTATGTAACAGACAGTGTTTCGACTTTAGAGATAGAGATCTATGCAAGTTCATTGATTGATGAGAGGGGAATGGCTTTGGAGATTTATGGTAGATAAGGGGAGTTTGTGGAGGATGGTGGTAGCAAGTCATTGTGAGGAGAATAAGTTTGGTTGAAAAATGAGGGATTGAGGTTGCCACATGGGTTGATTTAAGGAAATACATAGCTAGTTGTGGAGTGGACTTTGGTAGTAATATATGTTTGGTAATTGGGGATGCCATTAGGGGTTAGATTCTTGCAGGATTCTTTGTTTGGTGAGAAGCATTTGAGTGAGATATCTCTAACATAAATTTTGGTAGATAAGAGTGTGCAACGTGGCGGATGTTGTGACTGAAGTTATGGAATCCAAGGTTTGGGCTTTGGTTTCAAGATTGCTATTGGACGAAGTGGAATTCTTTTTAGACGTGATACATGGAGTGCAATTGTATTAGGGGATGTAATGAAATTAAAAGGGAATGATAGTTAGAAAGTTCTTAGTAAAAAGCTATTAAGGGATTTTAAATAGCTTCTTGTGGAAGGAAAATTGGAAAACTTTGGCCTTGGTTAATACTGCGTTTTTTATGAGCAGTGTCGCTCATGGTGCTATTCTTACAACTGATAATTTGCGAAAGAGGTGGCAAATTTTGATATAATGGTGTTGCTTTCACAAGAAGGGGAAATGACAGTAGAAGACGTGTAAACAATAGAATCAATCACAAAAATTGAATCTGAAACTTTGCGATCAAAGGAATCCACAAAGGAGAGAGAAAAGATTGTGGGACCAGTCGTCACAATAATCCCATAATTCAATAATAATGAGAGTTGTTCCATAATACACTATTTATACTATCTAAACCCTAAAAATAAAGAAAATCCAATTAACTTAAAAATTAAGCCCAAAACGTAAACGGGCCCAAAAATAACTAAACCTACCAGGCTAACCTAAATAATAAATAAAAATAGAATAATTGTTTAAAATTTCAAGACATTCCAAAATATAAATTAAACTCAATCTTCATCGATAACTTCCCCCATGTCATTCTCCCTAGGAGAAAATTCGACTACGAATTTTAAAATGTACAAGTGTCAAAACACAAAGACTTAGAAATTCCCAATCTCTTTGAACAAATTTTGTTGGATGTTGTTGGTCCAAGAATTTTTTTGGAAATAACTTTGAAATAATCAAAGCTTTCATATTAACTTGCAATTTCAACAGATGATCAGGAATGATGAAATAAAAAATTTCCATGTTTGCGAAGACAGGAATATGAACAGTCTCATTTTTCATAATATCTGAATCCGTATGTTGCGTCGACTTCAAATCATGATCCTCCTCAACCACTAAGCTTGCTTCGTCTTTAACTATAGCCTCTTCTTCAAGCTCCTCTTTCATGTCTTCCACATTCTCTACTAAAAGGAACAAATTACATGACTGAGAAGTAAGATTGAATGGCACTACAACTTTTTTGAAATTTTTTCGTACAAGTTAATAAATTCTTTCAACACCTATTAACTTCACCAATTAGAAAAGAAATTTCCGTTTGACGCAACAAGTTTTTACCATGACACACATTAATTTAATAATCCAACAATTCACACTGATCATTAAGATAACAAATTTTGTCCTTGACTTGAGATTTTTACTTTTATAGCTCGAGACATTTTAATAATAAGATACAAGGACTAAACTGTAAAAACTGAAAGCTCAAGGGAACGTTCAGCCAAACAGTTAAGTCTCTTCGTCCATAACTTTAGATCAAGTATATTTACTAGCCGCAGGGTCAAATTGAAAATGGTCAGGATTTGAGGTACCAAACATAATAAGTTACTTAACAGGAGGAATCAAATTGTAACCTGCCCAAAATAAATCACAAGACGAAATACCAAATACCTTTGTTGAGATTTGAAATTTTGGCTAGCCAAGTTTGAAAACAAAGGATGCAATGGCGGTTGTGGGTTACTCTTTTTTTTTTTTTATTTTAAAAAAACAATATGGATGGCTCTGGAAATTGAACCAGTGGTTAGGAGCGGTGAAACTCCTTTTCGGCGATGATGGGTTGTTTTTGTCTGTGAATAATGGAACACTCTCATTTTTATGATAAAAACAGAAAATTAAAGATAAATTCAACTAGCTTTAACTAGTCCCACGATGAATGAATGGTTGCTCGCAATCCCGGCTAAGAAGCTTTGATCGACATCATTCTCCTTCACATTGACATCGGATTGGGTTATCTCTAGCTTAATCAGTACAACAGTCCTTGTCATGGGCTAATTCCTTGGCTTTGATGCCAATTGACACAATGGAAGATTGATAAACAACATAAATAATCACAAGAATTGAATCTGGAACTTTGTGATCATAGAAATCCACAAAGGAGAGATAAAAGACTGTAAAGTAGTTGTCAAAATAATTTGATAATTTAATATTGATAGTTGTATCATAATAATAACTTAAGAACTATTTATACTACCTAAACATTAAAAATAAATAAAATCCAATAAACTTAAAAATTAAGCCAAAAACATAAGCAGGCCAAAAAATAAGTAAACCTACTAGGCTAACTTGGATAATAAATAAAAATACAATAATTGTTTAAAATTTCCATACATTCCGAAATATAAATTAAACTCGGTCTTCACAAATTACCCTATGTCAGGAAGGCATCAATATCTTTCATTTTCATTGCTCTTATGCTCGTCAGTTATGGAATGATTTGTTATCCCTTCTGGGCTTTCATGTGTTGTGTTATTCTGTTTCTAAAATGATAGTGGTTGGAGGGGTGTGCAGAGGCAGATGAGGAAGTGGGAAATGGTGCTTTATTTATTATTTGGTCGATATGGAGGGAGAAAAATTGGAGATGTTTGAGAGGAAAAAGGAAGAGTTTGTAAAGTTAGACCCCCTATGCTTTGTTTCATGTTCTTTTTCTCATATGGAGGAAAATTTGTCAAAGAGTCATTCCACTGACCGAAACACTTGGATGAACTTTTTTTGTCAAATGGAATGCTATTCCTTTTACTGAGTTTATATATAGAGGATTTGTGCTATGATAATTTTGGGATCTTAATTCTCCTTGACTCTGTAGTCTCTTCTGTCCCCTTTGGTGTTTTTTTGGGATAGTTGGGACTCTTTCTTTTGTTTTTGTGTATACTGCTCGTTAGTTGTATGCGATTTTGCCCTTTTGACTTTTTTTTATTTAGTGACATTCTACCTCTTTTTTACAGAGAGAATCCATTTTAACTGTTTGAAGTCATTAGGTAACTGTTTGTAAAATCAATATCCATTTGATTTTAGTTAATACAATTTCGAATATTATAAACTCTCTAAGAAGTATTACTAGTTACAAACTTTGGTGTTTTCAGAACTTATATAATTCACAAATTTACATCAATGTTAAATTTTAGGATTTCGCGAATTTTAGGAAATCCTGGTAGAGGGAGTAATAATTATCCATGTGAAAACAATTTAATAACTATTCACATGCATTTATGCTTATATGTAACAAATAATGTAAAACTGTCTATTACTAATGAATATCAATGTATGTGTGTGTGGATGCATGCATGTTTGTTATTATTTGTGTATCAACTTAAAAAATTCAGTAATTAAACGTGCATCTCCTTCTCTTTCTTTTCGGAGGGGCTTCAAGGCTTTAAGAATGTATTAACAATTCTTAAAGTGTTTGGTTGTTTTTGGACGATAGTTAATTTTCCAAGTGGCGGGGATTAATATGGATACTGGGGGCTTCTACCTTATTCTTCCTCTTTGGCTGGTTGTGTGATTGAGGTTTTTTTTGCTTATCTTCGTGTGTCACTTGGTGCGAAGCCTACGTTTGTTTGTTTTTTCCCATAGTTGAAAGAGTGACCTAATGATAGATTTTTAGAAAGGTGCATATATTTGCCTAGGTGGTAGGATTACTTTGATTTAGGCTTATTTGCCTAGTATACCCTTGTATTTAAGGCTGAAAAATGAGCAAACAGTTCGGGTTCGATTTGTATTCGCTCGACTAAAAGTTCGATTCGAGCTCTACTCGAAATATAAATGAGTCAAATATGAACAAATTTTAAAGTTCGATAATTTACTCGAACCTCCTCAAATTGTAATTTTCTATTGATACTCGGATTATATTCGTTCGAAAAGTTCAAACTGCTCTGAGTCGATTCGAGAGCGTGCTCGACTCAGTAGCTAAATGAGCTTCAATCAAATTTTATTTCATACTCAATAAATTTTGTGAACTACATATGAGCAACTCAATACTCGGTTCAACTCGATTCATTTTACAACCTTGTATTATGCATCTTTGTTTAGGATCTTGGTTAGAGTTCCTGGTTCTTCAGAGAAATTGATTTGCGAATTCTTTTGGTTGGGAGTTGGCGATGAGAAGAAGAATCACTTGGTCATGTGAGAAATGGTATGTTTGTTAGAGGAGGGAGGATTGGAATTGGGTAATTTAGTCCTTAAGAATATTAATTTTGTGGGTAAGTTGGCTTTGGAGATTTCTTTTGGAACTAAATTCCGTTTGGCATGGAGTTATAAAGAGAAAGTTCACTATGTAATTGAAGGTAAGATACGAGGCTCTGAATTTATGTTTCTTATGCAAGTTCTTGGTAAGTCATTTTTCGTATATTCTTTTGTTTCACTTGAGATACTAGTTGGTGATAGGTATCATATTTGGCTTTGGGAGGACATTGGTTGGAGTTAATTATTACTCTAGCATTTAATCGTTTGTACTATATCTCTTCGCATCACGATGCTCTCAATCTAGGTTCATAAATAAATGATGGAAAAACCATATCTTGGAATTTAACTTTGTAAGGAATCTCCCGTATTTAGAATCTTATAAGATGAAATCTTAGCTTATTATGCTCCCTTTGGTTAAGATATACTCCTCTGATTAATGTATATGGACTTTAGGTCTATTGAATACCTTCTCTTTGGATATATATATATATATATGGGTCATTCACCAAACAACTGATCTGTGGCCGCTCATTGAAATCATGAACAATTGAGATTATTAGTATCCGCAAGAAGTTCTTGCGGAGACTAATTAGTATTTGCAGGAACTTCTTGCGGATACTTTACGTTAAAAATTTCAAAAAATGTCAAAACACTTATTCTCTCCTAACCCAACCATAGTTGTTACGGCGCCACGATAAGTCATGGCGGTAGGCGACTGCCTGGACGCCTAGGCGACAAGGCGACTGCCATGGCGTCCGTAAGGCGACAAGTCGTTTACAATGTGCAATTTATATTTTATTTATTTTACTTAACAAGTATACTGGCAATAAAATTTCATATACATTAAAACTCAAAACATAACACTATGGAATAACATTAAGGGCATAATTATGTAAATACTTGACAATAACAATCCAAAAACAAAACACTTAATATTAAAAATTAGTAAAAGAAATGAAGAATTCAACAAACACCACATAGAAAATAAAGTTGCAACTAACCGTCACAAATATGTAGTTTAATAATTAATAAAACACCACCATAGCAGGCCAAAATAATGTGTAGACTCTCTTCACTAGTCTAGAAACATCGTTCAATCAAAATCATCATAGAAAAGGTCATCTCCATCTCTTCCACGAGAACTACTCTCATTCAAAGACGTAGGTGGTGGTCTCCAAAATCATTCTCCACATCTTCATCATCATTTGGAATTCTATCTTCTTCATCAACTTCATTATCGGAATCCATCAACCTTGATTCCCTTGAAGTTGAACCACCACCACTTCGAGAGTACGTCATGAGATTATTACTAGTATTAGCACAAGCACTCCTTGAAAGATTGCGACCCTCAAGCGTGTTGGATGCACCGGTTGCTTGATCAACATCATTCCATGTAAGATCCCCCCGGGATGAACAACATCGTCATCATTATCGATCCATTCATTACCCCATTCAAAGTCATCAATGACTAATAGATCAAAATTATTGCCAAGTTCATGCCTCTTTTGGAACCTTGAGTCGATCTTTCGATTGTATTGGACATACACCAAGTCACTCAATCGTTCAGGTTCCAATCTATTCCTCTTCTTCGTATTTAATCTAAAATAATTAGAACAAAAAATAATAATATTAATGATAAAATTTTAATAATAGTGAATGATTTATTACTTTTGAAATTTGAACTAACAATAGAAAGTACTTACAAACTCAAATGTACTCCAATTGCGCTCGCAACCGGAAGAACAACAGAGGCCTAGAATTCTTTTTGCAAACGAGGATAGCTCAATAGCCCGCACTCCAAAAGCATTCCACCAATCAACTAGCAAACATTTAAAAGAAATATAAATATTTTTAAAGGGAGGAAAGGAAGAATGAATATAAATTATAATCATAATTTAGCTTTTATATATTTATATATATTTGAATATACGTACGAGGATTCTTTATTTTCCGTTGTCTAATCACCATTTCTCTTGCAAAAGTATCTCGAGACGCATCATAGTTGTTGGCTAAATTGCTTATCTTGTCTAGCAAATCTAACTTGGGCACCATCTTTGCAAGAACGTCATTGAAGTCATCTCGTAAAGCATTAGCAAACAACCGACGTTCCTCTTTGATATCAAAATACTTGTCCGGATTGAGAAACGACGCAGTCCCATATAATTTTTGCTCTATTTGATTTTTCCATCGCCGCTCAACAATTTCAATCACCTTCTTATACAGTCTTTGTTTGTTATCAAATGTATCTTTGATTTTTTTCTTCGCGCATTCCATCGCAGCAATAAGTTTCGACATAGCAGGTTTTTCATCACTATCAACAATCCTCAAGACTATAAGAAGTGGCTGTGATGCCCTAATGCAATCCTCAACAGTATGCCAAAATGTTGTTGAAATAACAGTATCACATACTTTCTTCCCCGCTTCAGTAGCCGACAATTTTGATTTTGACCAATCCTCACTGATGAACAAATGCCTCAATGCATCTTTATTCTTGTACGAACTCTGCAAGGTGAGGAAAGCTGTTGCAAATCTAGTAACTGCAGGTCTCACAAGATCCATTCTCCCATTCGTTTTCTCCCTCATCGCACTAAGAAGACGACCATGTCTATAAATGAATGTTGTAATTCTCCTTGCATTTGTGATTGTGGGCTGGAATTGCTTCAACTTGCTTATGTCCTCTAACATAAGGTCAAGGCAGTGAGTGGCACAAGGTGTCCAAAACAGTGTAGGTCTCCTCTCCATTAGTATATGCCCCGCTGTCTTGTAATTAAAGGCATTGTCTGTGACCACCTGAACAACATACTTGGGGCCAATTTCCTCGATCTTGCTATCAAGTAGATTTGCCAACATTGTGGCATCTTGAGACTGACTGGAGGCATCAACAGAACCCATGAAATAAATCCCCTCCGGACTATTAACAAGAAAATTCAATAAGTGTCTTTCCCTTTTATTTGTCCAACCATCCGACATGAGTGAGCAGCCGTATTCCTTCCAAGCAACTTCATGTTTCTTCTTTAAGTCATCGGTTTTCTTCTTTGCCTTCTCAAGTAAAGGAACCCTTAACTGGTGATACGTTGGAGGCTTGAAACCCGGTCCATATTGCCCTATATACTCGACCATTACTTCAAATCTCCTTGAATTTGCAGCATTGAATGGTATGCCACATTCGTAGAAAAAGTCGACAACGTGCATTTGGACTCTCTCCTTTTCCTCCGGTGTCCTCAAACGACTTTCAATACTCGTTTGGCTCAAACGCTTGCTATGTCTCTCCTCTACAACTTCTTCGGGAGTCTTCCTTAGAAGTGCTTCTGGAATTGAAATACATCATTCTTCCTTTTAGAAGCTGTCCCAGAACTTGGGATAGTGTTAGAAGAAGTATTGGAAGCCATGCTTGGACGAGCAGATGATTGTGCTTCTTGCACTTCTACTACATCATCGTCATCATCTAGCTCAAGTGGCTTGTTCATCTTTTTACTATTCAAAGCCGCTTGCATCTCCCTCATAATTTCTGTTGTTGTTTTGGGGCACTTCGCTACATCTCCAAAATTTCCTGCTAAATGTTGCTTCAACCTTTTGATTCCTGAACAACATTGTTTCCCACAAAGGATACATTGCACTATATCTTTATTACTCATGTCCGGCCAATATCCATATTTCCAACCCGGGTCATTTGATTTGGCCTTTCTTTTCGGGTCCTTGGTTATATCATAACCATCAGTTCCCGAACTTTCTGTCATTTTATTTTCTAGTTTCTACAAAATACAATCAAACAAACAATATATTAGAGACAATTGAGTCATTGACATATTTTTATTTTTACTTATGAACAAAGAAAGAGTAAACAATAAGCACCTCTCATATAATTTTGTACATTTTAAACTTTAAAGTACAATCATTTAATCACAATATATTCCTAAAATCAGTTTGCATAAAATACATACATCACAGACATGATATTACAGTGGAAAATTGACATTTGGCATATACTATGATGCTTGACACTTGTAAAATTGCATGTATATATGACTACATATTAGTTATCTCCTAATATTAGTCCAGTAGTCCAGTACATACATCAGAGACATTATATACATTAGTTATCTCCTAATATTGCATATAGCCACACATACGTCAAGTGTAAAAAAATTAAATACGCTATACATATGAGTTATGACAGCCATACATAGAAAAACTAGGGAAAAAAAAGAAACAGAGGAGAAGAGAAGGTTCCATCAGTCGATAAAAAAGAAGAAGTCCAGAAACAGAGGAGAAGAGAAGAGAAGAAGAACCTCTCTTTGGCTCTGGACTTGAGTGGTCAGCCGGTCATTTGGTCATTTGGTCGCGAACTTGAGCCTGGTCAAGGCACGAAAAGTTGGTCGAAGCGTCGCCGCCGTCGCCGCCTCTTCTTTGTTGGGTAACGTGAAGTCGGGGTTTCGAAGGCGATGGATGGAGCTGGTCGGAGGTTCGCGATGGGTGTGCAGAGGATGGAGTGGGTCTTCTTCTTCGCGATCGACTTCTCTTATTTTTTCTGCAGATAAGGGTTTTGTTTTCTTTTTTATTTGATGGGTCATGGGTTAGCCCATGGCTAAAAATTAGTTGGGTCAGTGCTTCCAAGGCGGCCGCCTAGGCAGCTCGGTGTCTCACGGCGTCGCGCCTAGGCAGCTCGGCGTCTCACGGCGTCGCCGTACGCCTTGGACTCTTCTTTATCGCCGGGACGCCAAGGCGTCGCCTAGGCGACGCCATAACAACTATGAACCCAACCTTTTCTCTTTCTTCACTCGAACTATAAAATTCAAGAACTTTTTTGTTACAAATCTAAAATTGTTAATTTATATATCATTAAAAAGGTCTTGAAAAGATTTTTAAAACAAGATACCTTATTAATATCTTTTTATTTAGTTTAAAATGACCAAAATTAGAGTTAAAATTTTGTATTTGGAAATACACCGATATGAGCTTTTGTTGTAACTTCTGACAATGTTACCTACATCAAAACATTTCAATAATGCCTCTTGTTTTGAAGATATTTTAGAGCTTTTTAACGATATATTGATTAATAATCTTGGATTTGTAACAAAAAAATTATTAAAATTTGAAGTTTGAGTGAAGAAAGAGAAAAAATTTGGTTAGGAGAGGAGTGTTCTGATAGTTTTAGAAATTTAACGTAAAAAAGTATTCGCAAGTTCTTGCGGATACTAATAATCTCAGCTGTCCGTGATTGCAATGAGCGGCCACAGATCAGTTGGTCGGAGAATGACCCATAGCCAGCGGTGGCTATGGATCATTCCCATATATATATATATATACACACACATACACATATTCTATAAATAAAACTATATATCTTGTACATATAAATTTCCCATTGATTTTGGATATATGTAAACCAAAGGCTTTCCAAAGTCATTTTTTTTTGGTACTTTGTTTTACAAGGATTAGTACTAATGATTACTATCAGGATTGCAGACCTCATAAGGCCCTTGTCACCGAAAATCTGTTTTATGTTCATGCAAAGCAATGAAATTCCTGTTGTTTTCTTACATACACTTTGTTGTCTCATCTTCTCCTCCTCAAGTGGTGTCTTTCTTATATACTCGTTCTGACCAATCCAATCTCATATGGTCACACATCCATCTTAATATTCTCATTTAGCAACTCCTGGCTTGTGCACATGGTCTATGATGGCCTTAAAAGGTCATGTCTCCTGGCATTTATATAGGACATATATTTTAAATTTTGAATTTTAACTTGAGTTGGGTGGCTACTAGACCGGCATTATTGAATAGTACCTTTTGATTAGAGTATGAACAAGAAGCTTCTATGAAACTAATGTTTTCGAATTACATGAAGGTGGTCACAAACGGCAAATCCATGGGTATTTGAACTGTTTATCCATGAAAAAATGGAAGAGCGCGTATCAACTTTCTCTAATAGATTCTCTCTTTGCATTCTGCTTGCTTTTTTTCATTTTGGTTGGAGTAGGTGCTTGCTGTTCGCTCACTGTCTACCGAGTGAGCCTTCACTGCCCTGCTGGCCCCCTCTTTAATCTCATGTAAATGAACAACCAACTAAAGAAACTGTGTACGGCTTACCAATATAGGAAAATTATGAGTGTAGAATGATTTTTAAAGTCATTTGATCATTACCTTCCTAGAGGAACTCCTATTTTTCCATGCCATCAAAAACTGAAAATTAATTGTCAAAAGGGGTGACGCATTTGTAAGGTTTTGTTACTACATATTTTCGCGAGGAGGCCAGGGAATGTCAGATTGATATGCCTTTGGTCTAAAGTCTTCCAGCACAACTTGTATTCCTTATGACTCTTAAGTAATTTTAAATGCGGCCGACCTTCGGAAGCTAGAGGTGTCAGAAAAGTTTCACCAACCCAACATTATCTGCCAAACATCAAACATCCCTTCTGAATGCCATGAAAAGGGCTCTGAACCATACTGTGGAAAATTCACTTGAGTAATTCTGAATGTGGAAACTGAGAGCTTTTTGGAATTTATAATTGACATTTTAGGTTAAACTAAATTTATGGATGAGAAATCCAAAAGATCATCATCTTCTAATAGGCTTAGATGAAGTCTAATCCCTGGTATCAGATTTGTAGTACTGAATAATTTTTTTTTAAAGAATCATATTTGTGAATTCTGGAGTGTTCTATGGTATCCAGTGATATGGGAGGGAGATGAAATTGGAGTCAGATTAACAGTGTCTTGAAAGAAACGTAAGTGTGAACGTGGTCATCCCATGTAGGGTGCTTGAAGGTGCTGATTAAATATAACCATGGTTATCAAGTCGTTAGCGTCCAGGCGATGGCTACAGTCCAAGTCGAGGGCTCGCTTTGGGTTCAGTGGCTAAGTCGCACGATTTGGCAATTGGTCGTCGCCTGAAGCGGACGAATTGCTCGTTTTGTTGGTTAATCGACTGACTAACTCTCAACTCAAAATTTACCCAAAATCTATTTGACCCATAATCCACCCAGATTAAAGAATAAAGACCCAAATTATAGATAAAATAAAGATAAGGGTTTGAACAGTCGAACTTACTTCAGAAAACAAAAGCTTTGGAATCGCGACTCTTTCTTCTCCTTCCTCTTTCGTTGGCGATCAAAAAAGGTTTAATTGGCGTGAATCCTTTGTCTTCTTCCTTCATCTGCTTCGGCTGCATCTCTTTCCTCTTCTTCTGGCTGGACTTGGCTGCATCTCCTTCCCCTTTTTTCGGTTAGACTTCTTCAGTCGGCAATCAAAAGGGATTTGTTGGTCGGCGACTCGGCATGGTTGGTAAGCAGAGTATACATGTGTTCTTCTGTCGGCAATCAAAAGGGATTTGTTGGTTGGCGACTCGGTGGGGTTGGTAAGCAAAGTTTTCTTTCCTTTTGAAGTCTTTAACGTAATGGAGTGTTAATTTGTTTGGGCTTGTTCAATAGTTCCCGTTTTAAGGCTACTGACTAATAGTGAATTAGTGACCCATTAAATTATTCATCGGAAATAAATTAGACCTATTAAATTTAAGCTACTAACTATTAAACGTATTATTATAAGCTACTGACTATTAAACCTATTAAATTTCACTCACTCAAATGGTAAATTTTAAACTTCAAAATTGTTAGTATTTTAAACTATTAAACCAATTTCACTCACTCATTCACAAGTTGTTCATATTTTAAACTATTAAGTTATGCTAATTGATGATTGTTTACTTGTTTTATCATAAATTATTGAATTCTTAGTATTGAAATTTATGATATATATATATATATATATATATATATATAACATTAAAACTTAAGAAACTAAACATAAATTTAAGAATTATATTGGATTAAACTAAATATTACAAAGGTATCACCATTTAATATAATTTGAAGTTGGTACAAGATCAAAAAATTACAAGTTTACAACTATAATAAAATTATCCATTTTGACTTGATCTTGTTCACTTCTTGTTGCGATTTGATATGCTATAACCTGCATTATGAATATGGTAAATCATTATAAAAAAAAATATATCAATATTTATATAAATATTAAATATATATAATTTTATTCGTATAAAATTTACATTGTTAACGACTTGTTGACTTGTGGACGACTAGTCGGGCGCCTAAGCGCTTAAGCTCCTTGTTGTCGCCTCTCCTCGACTTGTCACCTCGACTCGACTCGTTACCTTGATAACTATGAATATAACCTTTTGATATAGGATGAGCCCGTGAAAGTTGGTTAGAACAATTTAAGAGGCTTTGGAAGCCCATGAATTAGAAGTTGTTTAGTTTCTTTAATTTGTATTCATCTTATATCTTATTTGATTTGTAATTATCTTATTAGAGTTCAATATAGGTTAGGAAAGTTGTCTAGGAGTATTATAAATAGTGATGTACTTCATTATTTTTATACATGGAATAATTAGAATTGATTGAATTTTGTGTGATATTATTGTGTGATATTTATTCTTCGTCCCAAAACCCCGTCCTCATCATTTTGGTATCAAAGCCCAACCCAAACCCCCCATCATTTTGGTATCAAATCCCAACCCAAAACCATAACCTTATGCGTCCCATATACCCGTCCCAAAATCATTGTCCCATCATCATCACAAAAACAAACTACCAACCAAACAAAGCCTTATTCAAACCCTAAATCATCTCCCAAACCCAAAACGTAACATCATCGCCTACAACGTACTATCATAGTTAACCTTCATAATCCCCAAATTTCAATCTCCATCCAAATCAAGGAACCCTAGATTACAACCCACCTTTATAGTTTCAAACAGACCAACAAAAAGAAAGATAGAAGAGAGAGGAAATGAAAACTGAAAGAGAAGAAGTGAAAACTCGCCGCCGTTGTACCTCACCATCTTTACCGCTGTTTCCCACCGCTATTGTCATCTTCGTTCTCTGCTCCTCCGTCGTACCGAAGGGAAAAAAAAGAGACTAGCCCAATCTGATTCATTGCTCCTAATCTGATTTTAAATATCTCATGGTAATTATATTAGATACCCCAAAGTTTTTGTAGTTTTCAAGTTTAGGCCCTTCAAGTTTTCTTAAATTTATAATTACCCCTGAAATTTTACATATGAGTCCATGTAGTTTCATTTTAGCCCCTGAAGTTTTAGCAGTTTTAGTTCAGCCCCTGTTAATTTATACTTCCTGCACTCAAGTCCCTAGAGCAAAAAAAAGAAGAGTATTTTTATTCTCAGGAACCATGGTTAATGCCGGAGAAATCAACGCCTAGCTTGATGATTATGTGTTACAACAAGATGAGCGTCTCAAAAGGATTGATGATTCAATCACAACACTTACTGCAAATGTTCAGGCTTCTATTACAACTCTTACAATAAAAGTTGATGAACTCACGAAACGCGTAGATAAGGGAAGGGACAAGAAGATGCTCATAAAAATTTAGAAGACCACATCCCGGATCTTAATCATCTGAGACTACAATAACAACCTGACCCTAATCCACGTCCTAGGATGAATGCAGTGGATAGAGGAGCAAAATTAGACGTTGGAGATTTCAATGGCGATAATGGTCCCGAAACATTCTTCGATTGAATTCATAGTTTGGAGAGCTTCTTTCGTTGGTATGAATTATCCGATGAAAGAAAACTCTTATTTGTTAAAGCGAAGTTGAAAGGAGCACCTCAGATTTGGTGGGATCAATATCAGCGAAATTTGTATACAACTACGGGAAGATGTGAAGATATGAAAGCTGCATTGGCACGACGTTTTGTTCCTTCAGATTACAAGGAGCGAGCATATTTGTAGTTAACTGAGTTAGTATAAGGAAGTAAATTTGTAGCCGAGTATATTTTAATGTTCTACAGTTTGGTTATACGGTCTAAAGGTTGAAGAAGTTTTAATTTCCATGTATCGTCGAGGATTGAGTTTGGAGATTGCACGTGGTTTAGCTACAAGTAAACTCTTGCTCTTAGATGATGCTGTTCAAGTTGCCACCTAAATAGAGGATAATTTGAAAAGGAATTCTGTTAGGCTTCCAATACAAGTCCAAACTCGGAGGGAGCGTACTTTTGTGGAGCATGTTTTAAATAGGCCAATGGAAAGATCGTCAACAAGCCTTTCAGCTACTAGCAGGCCTAATCGTACCCCAGGTTCTTCTAATGCTAGCAACAATTATACGTCTAGGTGCTATAACTGTCGTGGTTTTGGTCACATGTCTTTTGAGTGTCCTTCCCCAAAGACGAATGTTGCCTCTTCTCCCTCTAGGCAACTTGCTATTGTTGACAAAGTGTGCGGAAAAGCTGACTTAAACGAGAAGGCTTGCAAGCCGATAGACGACGGATATTAGCCCGATGAGCAAGATTTAGAAGCTGATACTCATTTGAAAAGATGTTTAGGTGTTATTCGACCTTTGTTGCTCATAAACATAAGGATGATCCTAAAACCTATCCTGGGCGAATTTTTCAGACGAGTCATATGTGCGGGACATGTGTGCTTGTGATTGATACTGGGAATTGTATCAATGTTATCTCTGAGGAAGCACTTAAGAAACTTGGGCTAAAAGTTGAGTCTCATCCGGAGCCGTATGATGTTGCGTGGGTTACCAATACAAAGTTGCGGGTTATCCAACGATGTTGGTTATATTTTTCGTTGGCAAGCTTACAGATACCGTTATGTGTGATGTTCTACCCTTAAGGTTTGTCACATTATCTTAGGGCGTAAATGGTTATGGGATCGTCATGCGCAACATGATCAACATGATGCTCGTGCTAATATCTATTCGATTATCAAAGGCACTACCAAATTCACTCTTGTGCTCTCGACATGCCAAATTAATTTGAAGCTTGCAAAGACTTCCTTGGTGATTTGACGTAATTGTTCTTGTGTTGGTGTTCCTAACTCGACGGAGTCGAGTTTTTTTCAGCTGATGTAGGACGAGCCCGTGAAAGTTGGTTAGAACAATATAAGAGCCTTTGGAAGCCCATGAATTAGAAGTTGTTTAGTTTCCTTTTAATTTGTATTTATCTTATATGTTATTTGATTTGTAGTTATCTTATTTGAGTTCAAGTTAGGTTAGGAAAGTTGTCTATAAGTATTATAAATATTGATGTACTTCATTATTTTGATATACTGAATTATTATAATTGATTGAATTTTGTGTGAGATTATTGTGTGATATTTATTCTTCGTCCCAAAACCCCGTCCCCATCACCTTTGGCATATATGCAAAGTGGTCTCTCCATTATTGAGAAAAAAAAGTTCTTCATTTTCAATTATTCTACATTGCTTCATAGGCAAGAGTAATGGACGTGATTAGTGCTTCCCTTATGCATGAGATGAGAAGATCTTTTGTTTGATCTATTGGTCGATGGTGAGAACTTGTTGCGTCTCTTTTAATAGCATGCTTATGTATTCTTTGAAGAGCAAACCAGTTTCTTAAAGTACTTAATGTTATATATGCATTTTTGATTTTGAGAAAGTTGGACGAGCATATAAAGTGGTAAAACGTACCATCAGCTGACACTTTTGCCATGACCAGTGTTCCAAAATAAATGACGGTGCTTCTGCCCGCAATGAAGTTTCTCAAGCCTACATTCCTTACATGCCTCTAATTGTTTTAGGAAACTTTTTGTACTCGTCAAACTAATGCCAGAAAGGAATATTTATGAAGAAAACTTGAGTTACAATTTGGTGTTGTGCGGAAGAATTAATGTAGTGCTGAACTTGTCTCAAACTTTCTTGCAGACCATTGCAACAGTATGTATGTTTCTTGCGGGAAAAGTTGAAGAAACTCCTCGTCCTTTAAAAGATGTCATTCTTGTTTCTTATGAAATTATTCATAAAAAGGATCCTGCTGCAGTACAGAGGATAAAGCAAAAGGTAATGTTTGTTTTGTTGGTTGTTTATACTATCCTTTATTACATACTGGTCTTAAGATATTGTTCATTTTGTTGATTGATTATACTGGCAATACTTGTTACCGATATTCTCTGATTGGCATAACCCTTGTAACACGCTTTGATTGCTTCATAATTCTGCCTTTTATTTTCAAAATGCCCGTGGATGAAAGCAATTTTAGTTTCATTGCTGGTTGTTTTACTAATATTGATAGATCCGCGGGTATGTGGACTTGAAGGATCCTTTTGGATGTAATGTTTTCCCTTTCCAAAGTAGCTTTGTAGGCATACTTGGAGCATCACCTGTCTCTACTTAATGTCTGATATTTCCGTATTTATCATGCAGGAGGTATACGAACAACAAAAAGAACTGATTTTACTAGGAGAAAGGGTTGTACTTGCTACTCTCGGATTTGATCTTAATGTGCATCATCCATATAAGCCCCTTGTAGAGGCTATAAAGAAATTTAAAGTTGCTCAAAATGCCCTGGCTCAAGTTGCATGGAATTTTGTGAACGATGGGTATGGTGTTGCTTATTATGCTTGTATAATTCCCCATCCATGGTCAATCTTCATGTATCTTTTTGACCTGGGAAAGTGGTATGCAGGCTTCGGACATCACTATGCTTGCAATTTAAGCCCCATCACATTGCAGCAGGTGCCATTTTCCTTGCTGCCAAGTTTCTCAAAGTAAAGCTCCCATCTGAAGGCTTAGAAGGTTTGGTGGCAAGAGTTCGATGTCACCCCACGCCAATTAGAGGGTTGGTGTCCTGCCTTTCTACAAGCACCAGTGTTTTATATTGGATTTTTTGGCAGCTATGCTTGCTTCATTGTCATATTTTCACTCCACAATAATGGAAAAATGGAAACATAAATTTAAACCATGGTGCTTTTATTCAATTTGTATTTTTGCTTGTTTTGAAAAGGTGGGATTGGGGATTACGTAATGCATGATGACATTTATGTAGCTGAATGTGGTTCTAAAGAGATTGATGGGTGTTTTGACTGTTCCCTTTTTAACAGTAATTCTTGTGCCTTGCAGAGGTTAGCAATCAAATGCTAGAACTATATGAGCAAAATAGAGTGCCACCTTCTCAGACTAGTGAAGTAGAAGGAAGTGCTGGAGGTGGAGTTACACCACGAGCCCCTACAAAAGGTCCTTTTGCAACTGAAGAACATATGCCAAATAATAGTAATTCTCAGGGAGGAGGTGCTACTTCAAAACCAGGAACCTTAAAGTCAGCATCATCTCGACCTGTTCCTGATCAGTCTTATCTTGATAATCATGCTGCTCCTTCAAGGGTGACTCAAACTCGAAGTAATGATTGTGTAAGCTCAGATGTGAACAGCATACCTGACTACAAGAGAGACGGTGAGATTAATGACAGTCAGCATTATGACTCAGAACCATTTCAACACCAGGGGAACATGGGGGAAGTCCAGAGTAATTCAAAGTTTGGTTCTGAGGGACATGGTGAGGAAGACCGAGAAAGGAATGCTGGGAGAAGTGACACAAGGGAATCAGGAGACTTGAACGACAAATATCATGGTCGAAATCTTGATTACAAAGACAGCACACTTGGTCAGTCACCGCAAGATGCTATGAAAAGAATTGACAAAGACAAGGTAAAAGCAGCTCTAGAGAAACGAAAGAAGGCTCGTGGTGCTACAGCTCGGAAAATGGACTTCACTGACGAGGATGATCTCATCGAGAGGGAACTAGAAGATGGTATTGAACTGGCTGCCGAGAGCGAGAAAATCAAGTGGGAGAGAAAGCAAAACTGGTCCAAGCCTCCAAATCGGCCAGATCATGACTATGGCCATCATGTGAAGCAAGATGATGAGGATGAAGATGGCCACCAAGGAACAAAATGGCAGTCGGCATCTGGACAAGATTTTGACAACGTAGAAGAAGGGGAAGTGGCAACTTTTGATGATGCTGGCCGGGGATATCGGTCACCAAAGTCGAGCAATCGCAAGAGGAAGACTGGGAGCCCACTTGAAAAACCAACGGAGGGAAAGCAGCGGCAAGATTATATACCTGCATCCCATCACCATAATCACCATGACTTTCCAGAAGATAGAGATGGGGTGGTAAAGCTTGCTTATTCAGAAAGGGATCACAAAAGGCACGTTCAGGAAAATCATGTTTGAAGTGTTTTCAATGCAAGACTACTCTGTACACCTGCGATAAACAATGGTTTCCTATATATTTTCATGGGATGCTCCACATGCTTCTTACTTCGCTCCCTCCCAGAAATATCTTGTTGAGTGGCCAACAACTATTTAAAGAATGAAACCAGGAGCTTTGTTTTCGGGTGGATTGTTTGAAAAAAAAATTCAATATATGAGACTCTGTAGGGTGGTCAGTAAAGCTATTCCGGGATTCGTCATTTCCCCCATTGACTAATTTCATTAAACATTTTGGCTATCCGTCATGTTGAGGAATTTTACTGATCGAACTAGTTGGCTCAGTCAGTATTATTACATCTAGTTATTTATATTCTCTTGGTATTTGGTGGGAAAGGCTGTGCATCAGTTGATACTTTTCTTTCTTTCTTATTGGTTAAAATATGAAAATCAGTTAAAGTCTGTAAATGTAAGATATCAAATGTGTAATTTGTTCTACTCCTAGTTATATTAAAAATAGTAATATGAATCAAAGATAACGAAACCAATTTTGTTACCATGTAAAGTAAAAAAAAATCAAGAATTGAATAAAATTAGGTCGCAAGAGATGTGGGGAGTGCAATAAAATACTAAAAAATGAAATAAATAATTGTGCCTAATTAAATTAGATAGACGAGAGGGAGCAAATTTAAGTCTAGTGAATCGGATTAGATGAAGGATCTTCCAAACTCAATCGAAGGAATGCTTTACGGTTATTCTACTGCACATTGTAAAATACAAGCTATGCTTGTTATATCCGTGGACATATTGTTGTGCTCACGTTATAGTAGTATTTTTCACTCAATTAATTTTGTTTTTTCCTTTCTTCCTTGCATTTTAAAGCTCGCGTTCCAATTTCATTTAACAGAATTCAATAAATACTCACATTTGGATGGAGGTAGTAAAATAAATTGACTATGGCATAAATTATCATTAAAATAGGCAATGTCATTGGCTTGTTTTCAATGAGGTAGTTTGCAGGACTTCTTGGTGAAATCAGGTCAAAATACAGAAACCAGAGGAGCAAGGTAAAATACACCTGATTCTTTCAGGGATTCGAAATTGTTATTCTCAGTTTATAAATAAAAAAATAAATCTATATAACTTCTTAAAAAGTGATTTGAGCTGTTTGAGATTTCGAGTTTCACATGAAAACCAGTCATTTACAACGTGAATATGATTCAGGGATGAGAAGCACTTAAAAAGTATGAACTTTCTTTCATTTTCATGTCACAAAGCATTTTTCTCAGCAGTTTACAACCACCCCAATACAATGATATTAGGGTTAGCAAAAGAAGTGAGAGAAGTAGGGGATATAAGAACTAAAATCCACACATTTACAAAAGAAAAATTGAAAAGCAATCTATAGATCAGAAATTATACCAGGCACCCGTTGTTGACACCCTCGATAAGAGTTTCCTATTTTGTTATCCTATAAAATTGCATCATAAGACTGCCATCAGTTCAGTCAAGTGAAAAAAGCCTTGATGAATTGACGTGCCTGCAGGATTATGCTCCAAGGAATGACGAAACAAATACCAATAGAAAAACTCATCCTGTACACGAACTACACAAATGCAGTGCCGTAAGAACCACAACCTGCTTTTTGCACATTAAAACGAAAAATATTTTTAATATGTTTAAAAGTCAGCGGAGAAGAAACTATTAACAAGAAGATATTTCTGACCAATGTATATTGATAAAAGAACAATATTAACCTTTTTGATTTAATTAACAAACCTTTTGGGCAATGGGGACCCTTAATATTATGCCATCCTAGTCTAAATGCTTTTGGTCCACGGAAAAGAAAGAACAAGTATAGAAGAAAACAAAAGATTTCAAGGGTGCCTCTAAAATTGTTTTTACAGGGAATGATGCTGAAGAAACATCTAAAATTGTTTATTTAGAGAAGGTACCTGAAGATGGTTCAATCCCCTGATATGATGCTTCCAATAGATTATTGATGCAAGGTACCCAAAAGGGTAATCAAGACACCATGTGTTTTGGCATACTTTTAATGATAACCACCAAATCTAAATCTTCGTATCAATGTCAGCTTTACAATTTCTCTCCACGTGAAGTTATCCCCCAGCCAAAAATCTATTAACGAAAGTTGGTGACAGATATAAAAGGAAATGTATGATCCTGCTCTCTAATTAAAACTCAGCAGGGAAGCAGTAATAGGCGCCTTTAAAGCCATGTATTTGAGTGACTAATATTCTCTACTCAAATACATTTTTTGGCTGGATAAACATGATTTTGTGAATCAGATTCCAAACATGCATGTTAAAGTTTAGGTATGCAACTTCATGATTCACAGATTTAACACCACTGAAACACTTGAGTCATTAGAAATGATGGATTGAGAAAGGCAGTCGAAATTGAGCAAAAAACCAACACAACCCAGTTCCATAGTCACTCATTTAATAGCTGAAGTATCCCTCGCATCTGAAGATATGGATTCTCCAACAGCTTTTCATTGTTACTCTGCACAGGAGTATAGCAGAAGACCAGAAGACACCAAGAGGTCAGTTCAATGAAATGTGCTAGGCAAAATATGAAAAGAAAAACATTAAAAAAAATATTAGAGATGATGAAAAAAGCAATTCCTGCCATTTTTTAGCCATTTTTTAGGCTTAAGAGTTATCAAACAACAATCTTCTTCCTTTTAATGAAAAAAGACAGGAACTTTACTGGCAATCTGATCAACCAATTTGGCAATAGGATTGCAAGGATTAAATATTAAATTGAAGACAATCTATTAATGAACCTCCAAAATTTCAGTTTCTAACTTTCGGTCAATTTTCGTAATCAAGATTAACAATATAGAGAAAAGGTATTCAACAATTACAGCCAGGAACCAGACACAGGATCAGGCATGATAATAGCAGGAAGAATTTTACAAAATAAGTCCAGCAAAATTAATTTTGAGAAGCTCAGTAGCAGAATGCTGAATCCATATATATGTTAAATTAATTGTGAACTTGGAGGTCAATATTCTAAGAGTTGCAATTAGGTGAAACTTATTGTGAATTTCTCTCAGCTAGGATCATAAAAATAAAACAAAAACATGCAGCCATATACAATAAATTATTTCTGATTTTATGCAATTTTGCTAATCAGCAGTACTTCATGTAATTGTAACAAACACATCTATTAAAAAGTGCAAATGGTTGAGCTTATGAATCATTAAAAGATTTCATGATAAAAATTGTTTCAAGTTCTAACATTGTCAGAAATTTAAGGCTAAAGTCAAATTGCAGATAGGTTCTCACCTGCTGAGCTCTGGAAACAAGGTTTGATAGCATACGTTGGTAACGCATGTAATTGCAAATGGATGAGTTCTTCTGTCATCATTCTCTGCAAAATTCCAAGCATTAGATCAGTTTCAACTGCCAATAAACTCAGTGAAAAACTTAAAAGAAATGGTTGTGGATAAAGATGAGGTATCTGCCTTCAGAAGAAAAGTTGAGGAGTAATATGCAACCCTTGAGTCTGTATCATCTAACAGCACCCTGCCAAAGACCCACAGTGAAAAGTCATGAATTAAATCTTTTATTCAAAGACGAGACCCTTCTTCAGAGAGCCTAGAAATGCAAAATTACCTAAAGAAATCGTCGCCACCAACTTCTTGAAAAGCGGCAGGATCAGCAGTGCATTTTCCAATTAGAAGTAAAAGAAGGGTGGCTCGTATATCTGATGTAGCACCAGGTATGTTTCCTCTTCCTTTACTACCAACAGAAACACCCAATGCAATGTTGTCTGTTGCTGCACCAGCAAGTTGAATCAAAGGCCAATAAAACAAAGCAGCAGGGACCCGTGCAACCAATTGCATGGGAACAATGGCCTGTCCTCGGAGTAGTAGTGCAGCCATCGATGCCGTTTCACTGATAAGAGTATCACTGTCGCTGCCCAATTTGCTTTTTGCATCCTCCATGGTCTCCTCCTCACAGAAGATCTCTGTTTTAACATCATGCATGGCATCTCCACATGCCATTGAAGATGAAGGGAGAACTTTCAGGCACAGTTGAGAAAAGAGAATAAAGCACATCTGTTAAGGAGTAGCAAAGAGACATAACAGAGTACGATTATATGGTTTTCCAAAAGAAGAACAGAGTAAGGTTATAAGATAAACTCTAATAAGCAAATTTGCATAAGAAAAACTATGAGAAATTAATTCATTCCAATGAATATTATAACACTTTTGACAATATGTAAAGGGAATTGATATTTCCACAAGTGAAAATGTTAGTTCCACAAGGTCCTCTCTCACATGAGTAAAACTGCATCATTGTATGAATTATGTCTATTGAATATCTTACTTGTTTGGCCATTAATCTTTAAAATAGCTAAAAATATGATCAAATTTAAATCCAACTAGATCATAGTCTTTGCTAACTATTTTTTGAGGACTTGCTTCAGAAGTCAGCAAAATTGATTATTGTCCATTAAACTAAAAATAAAACCCTTGTTGATAATTAAACAGTACAACCACTATAACAAAAAATGATAACCGTGGCTGAAACTGTGAAGAGAGGAGGGCTCACCAACAACATTTTACCATCTGTCTAATTATTTTAAATAGGTTTAAGGCAAAGGATAAAGAAAAATTAAAACAATACCAATTCAATTACTTAAATGAAGGACAATACAAAATCGAAATTATTTTACATCTTTAGTTATATGGCACAATTATTTATTGGGTTTTTGTCAAGTTGGTACTTTTTTTTTGGTTGAGTATGGATCTTTATACAAGATGATACAAAAAAAAATGAAAAAAAACAAAAATCCCTAACACGACCATATTTCAGGTTTTGCTACAGGTTCTCTAAAAGAAATACCTGCAAAATATTTAGACGGTCTGTTTCGTTTATCTGAGCCACCAAGGAAAGCGCAATACTCATAATGTCTATTACTGCATTTGCTTTCTCAAGACGACTCTTTTCATGTAAACTTTCAACCGCTTCGCTGCTAGAGTGCTGAAGTTTATTCTCATCTAACAAAAATTTGCATCGCATAAGTAGCCTATCTAGAACATACAAGAAGCCCCATCTGGTGAGATTATTTTTTGACTTCAAAATTCCACACCATAGCCAAATGGACAAGGGAACATCTAAAGAAGATGAATAAGCATTAACACCAGCAAGTGAAATATTCTGCTGAATTTTTTTGATATTTGACCATAGTGCATCCTTTTCCTCGTTAATTTCTGCCATAAGCAAATCACCCAACCATACATACCCATTCTGACAATAAGCAATTCTTTCAGAATGAAGAAGAGAGTGTAAAGTGGCCCACGCAAGCTTTGCTTTCATACCAACACTGTTTCTCACATCCTCAATGCTTTCCAGAAAACTATACGATTTGGATATCTGTTTCAGGTGGGAAAACTCTTTGTCTAAATGAGTAAATGAACGTACAAGTGTATCAAACTTCTCAATAATCTCCTCCAAGAGCTGCAAATTAAAAGGAATTCAAGTTTATAAAACAGAATTTCAAAACACAAATATAAAATATTGATTAAATTTTCTAAAAGAACAAAACATAAACAAATAGACATTTAATACAAATCACTGTATCTTATACTACTAGCACTGCAAAACTCTAATAGGACAAGATGAGCAAGGCAAGGAACTGAAAAAAACAAAGGTACGGCAAAAAGGAACACCATTCTACTATTTCCATACAAGATATGTCCATGACACGAAATATAAAATATTACTTTATTCCCTTCATTCAATTTATTGAGAGAAAAAAAATAATATTCCCTTTGTTCCACAAAAAGAGTTCCGTTTGCAAAATTTGTGAATATTAAGGATATATTTTGTTCCATATATGCCCCTAAAAATAATAAGTTGTTAGTTTAGTACTGTGGTATGAAAAGAAATTATGATAGCAAACTTGAGGACATTGTGTCAATTTATACTACAATCACTACAAGTGGACTGTTTTTGCAGAACAAAAATAAATTGACAAATGGGACTCCTTTTGTGAACGGAGGGAATAGCATATAATTACTATTGCAGCATAATACTAGTATGCCAGCATCATATTGGGGGCTTTACCAAATCCCCAAATCCAAATGTGCTATAAGTTTTCTTGTTTAGGCATTTGGTGAACTATACCCTGTCCAATGAAGTCCAAGCACAATTACAAAATGTTGGAACAGTGACAGTAGAAAAGCCTGGGCAGGCTCGCAGTAACTATCAAACTGTGAAATGAAATGAGGAAAGTATATTCTTCAAGTTGTAGATGAATCAATGTTGTAATTCAATACTGATTCACAGATAAAAAGGTTTAGAGATCCAGGAAATACCTAATAAAACAAGGAACTCTTCTTATGCCGCGTAGGCAAAGTAAATGTAATATGAGAGTGTAAGGGGCACACTGCTTGTTAAAAGTAAAAAAGTACAAGGCACTAAGGATACACCCCAACCCCACCCTAAAAAGAAGAAGAAAACGGACAGACC
Organism: Panax ginseng; assembly: GCA_020205605.1. Classification (NCBI taxonomy): domain Eukaryota; kingdom Viridiplantae; phylum Streptophyta; class Magnoliopsida; order Apiales; family Araliaceae; genus Panax; species Panax ginseng. The sequence continues at coordinate 163,662,903 of CM035128.1, forward strand.
TTTTTAGGTTCAAAAAACACTCCTAGTAACAGATATTTAACAAAACTTCTAAATGAGAGAAATTTCTTGCAAAAGAACAAAAGCCTGAAGCATTTATAATGATTATGAATATAATGGTACACATGATCAATAATAATAATGACAATTACAAAATAAAAATGACAAATAAATTGGGGCAAAAATCTCAGTCCATTATTTGGGGATGCAGAGGGACATAATTAAAATAAGGTCATCAGAAATCTCTTCCTAGTGAGTATAAGAACCAGAACTTTTGTGATCACATAATAACCCATTAAAACGCTATCAATTTAGGAAACAGAGAAAAAAAAGCATACTTTGATATTTCAATGTATTACTAAATTATTAAAGCAGAAACTTATCCATTAATTGATAAACTGGTTGGTAAATAAAAAAGAATTAGGGCATCACCATATTGAGGCGATCACTGTTGGCATATCTTGACAACGCAGCAGCAGTTGATCTTCTCAAAAGGTCCCCAATACCTTCCACCCCAAGACGGACAGAAATATGCAAAGCTTCAGGTGCATCTGCAAGAGTGAGCAATGTAGCAACGGGTTGACTCTCATCATTGCTATACTCAGAAACTCCAGCAGCTAAGCATGTCTCATTTATTTGATGCAAGACATAGTCAAAAATAACCACGTAAAGGTTCCTTCTGTCTTCCTTCAAGTTTGCGAGAACTAGCTGCACATGTAAAACAATTATTGTTGGTCTTGTTTTTTTTATTTATTTAATAAGTAAAATAAGAAAATAAGATGTCAATGGGGCACAGAAGAATCATCATATATGGATCTTAGAAGCTCCCAGATGCTTTTAAATTATAATCATAGATAATAAAAATACCGGCCCGGTTCAACAAGCAACTAGAAGAAGGTACAAAGTTTAGAATTCTATTATACCAAAGGAATTTGAAGTGAAAAAAATTATTACACACTTCAACTTGAAAAGGCAAATGATATTCTAGATAATATTAGACTTTAAGAATGTACATTCTCAAAGCATGCAACAAGATCCACTAATTCACAACATCTATTTAAAAATATTGCCTTGGAAACTGTTTTCAGAAATGAGAGGGCCTTTGGGAGCTGCCAGAGATGTATCAGTCTACTCATTCCAGAATCTCTTTCCAATTTTCACGAAACCATCTGGACCTTTGCAAAAATGGCCAAATTCGAGAAGTTCAACAACGAGACATCTTTGTGGGTCAGAACCAGTTCTATGTCCAATTAGGTTTGGGTCTGGTTGAATGTTTTCTCATGGGCTGCAATTATTGGACTTTGTTGTAGGATGGGCTATGGTGAAGAAGCTTTGCTTGGTTTGTGTAATCAAGAAAAAAATCCTGAAAAACTGGATTTGGTAAAGGAGTTCATGGGTATGTGTTTAAATTGACCCGTAAAAGGTCCTATTTTTTTTATGTTGTTTTTTGTACCATTTTTTTTAATATTAAAATTAACCACTTTTAGTAATATTGTAACTCAACTTTATTATATTTTAGTTCATAAATTGTATCTGAGAATTTGTTTTTATAATGGTTTTTTATTAATTAGGGATAATAATATATATATATTTTATATATTTATGACGTTCAATCAATTAGAATTGGTTGCTCAATAATTTTGCTGTTGAATTCTGTTAAGATTTGACTTTGTACCTATAACCGACCTTCCAGTTGGTAATTTTTGCTTTTTTGGTTAGACTGAATTGTGTACTTTAAACTTAAAGGGAAAGGTTTGTTGACCTTGGGGAGATTGAACTTGTATGGATACCCGAAATGTTGGATATCATGCTTGGCTTTCCCGATCTCTTGATTCCATTTTTTCGCCCATTAGTCATTGAAGCGTTTTTGGTGGGTGAAGAATTGTTTATATATAAGGAGGTAATTAAGTCTTTATCCAACCTTAAGTAACAAACCACGGAGCAGTTATTCACTTTAACTCAAAAAGTCGGGAGTTTAAATGTAGCCTTTTGGCTGGTGGTTATGTGAGAACCGCTTGATGGCCCAACCTTAACCCATATTTTTTTGCTAGGTCTACACCGATAACTAATAATATATATTTTTATATATTTATGGCGTTATCGGCTCAATAACTAGTTCGATTCGACCGGTTCGATGACCGGTCTAAAAACATTGTGAAATTGTAAAAACGGTTGGATTTCTGAAAGTAACTTATTTGTTCCTTCATCTATTTTAGTTAATCCTTCCAGTATATTCAGAAGTTTTTATGTAATTTTGTTTTAAATTTATAAGAAGATTAAAAATGTACCTCTATGAAAATAAATTCAATCCCTCCAATCTGATCAACCTGCTCAACGAGAATCTTAGGAGTAGCTGAACTAGATGAGGTAGGTCCATCAGGAACTTGATAAAACATATTTGTCAACATGCAAATAAGCTTGCAATGAACTATCTCGGCCCAGGAATTCCTTCGGCTAACCTGTATAAGCACCTTAATTACCTGCAAGTAGAAAGAGTAATTAAGACCCAGCCAAAAAAATTGTAAGAACATAGATATTTTTCATGCTTAATAAGTCACTTCATTGGCCATCAGAAAAAGTGGAACCAATAGAGGATACCTTTTTTTAATGACTAAATATGGAAACGAATGTAATTATAGATAAATCATTATATTAGACAATATGCAGTTTCTCATTAGGGTTATGAACTGTAGCAGTATAGTCTACTTCTTTTCTTAGATTATCTTATTTATGATTTAGGCTCTATTGATAACACTTTGTAAAGTAATCTTTTGATTTACGTTTTTTGTTATTTCTATTTTTGGTTAACCTTTTTTAAGACAAAAATGTGGGGGAAAATCAAAACAAGTACTTCACAAAAATGTAATCAAATGGTTCTCGTGAATTACTCTCTTCTTTTTCAGACTGTAACATGTTACATTAATACAGATTCCATTATTCATCATTACTTTTCTTTTTACATTCACTCAAATAGCTTCAATCGGTATGATCCTGAACCTATTTTTCTTCTGAGAATGGAAGGATGATATTTAGCTCGATCTCTTTCTTCTATTTGCCCTTTGTTTCTGAAGCTGTTTATGTTTCCACAAAGACTAATTCTTCACCACTTCCCCAAACTTTATAGGTTAGAGGATTCTTACAAATCTGAATCTCTTAGCATGGAAGATAATGCATGTATTCAACAGAAGGTGACAATTACATTAAAAGAATGAAGTATTTACTCACTCTTATGTCAAGACCCTTTAATCTGCTCTTCCGGATTTTGCCTCTATCACAGACAAAATAAAGTAAGCAGCTGAGGGCAGAAGCCCAAACAGATTCTTCATTTTCTTCTATCTGCAATAAAAAGGAAAACAAGCTTCTAGAATGCCTTTCTTGACAAAAAAAGAAGGAAAAAAACAGAAATAGCCACAAGCATTTAGAAGAGAATAAATCAAGAAAAGAACAGACCTATAATAGATGGTTAATTCTCATCATAATGAAGATGATTTTGTAAGATAAAAAATTCTCATCAAATTGAAGTTAGTTGAACTTGAACCTATTACCATCAATCTCTTAGCATCATGCCAACCAGCGTCAAAGGTGTTTCAGTACCTCTATCATCTAAGATTCACCACAAGGTGACTGTTAACACAATAAAGATGATCTGCACCACCCCCTTCTAAATGTACACCAAGGAATAATAAGGCGAAAATAATTTGAGAATCTATTAATCATTGTTTTCACCCTCTAACAAGTCAAAAGCTAATCTTTATCACCATGAAGCAACAAACAACCATCAAAATCAATAGTTTGCCTGCTGTAATTCTAGAAAAACTTTTTTTTTTCTTTTTCTGTTTTTTATATAATAAAACTTTGAGAACCCAATACCCACCAATCAAAGTGGTATTTACGATGTATAGGCTTGTGTATCTAAATTTCATTCTAAAGCATAGACCATTATAAGGTTATGTTGCAGAAGATCTGCAAGCATCAATGGGAGGTGATGAGTACAACTTTTAAGATGCCTCGACATTAATCCAGTTTACCCTAAAACTACAACAATGCAACGAATCATATAATGTGTATAGTAGCAATCAAATCAGAGTGAACGTCATGAAAAAACCATAACTCTGAAATCATTTCAGGTTTGTATATATAGGGGAAAGAGAATTTAAGGCCTGCCATAGCGAAGCTTGATCATAAAGAACTCTAAAAACATCTTTTAAAGTTTTTTTTCAAATTCAACCGTATAGATGATAAAAAAATAAAAATAAATAAAAATAAGAGACATTGTCGTATTCTATGAAATATTACTCCCTCCATCCCCAAAAGGACAATTTTCACACAAATTAAGGTAGTCAAAAAATTAGGAGAAGTAAAAATTTTCTTCCCGAACTATCCTTGGGTTTTGGGTTTGGAGAGAGAGAATTAATGTGAACCGCTCATTCAAGGGTAAAATAGTGCATGTACAAATTTATGTAATTGACTTGTTTACTTTCGTCATGCTTTTGAGGACAATTTTTTGATCACTTTATTCATCCTTTTGGGGACAGAGAGAGTATAACGTAAGATCATCTTATTTAAAATTAGGAAAATTAGTAAATCAATATCATTGAAATTCCAATACAGATCAAAGGGTTTCACTCCATAGAATTAGATGAAAATAAATAGGTCCCCTTGTCTTTTCATGTTTTTATCATCTATACTTTCGGATTTGAAAGAAAACACAATAGTTATTTTTATAGTGTTTTGAATCCAAGCTTGGCTACCTTTTCTGGCTTAGGACTTCATGATGAGGTTCGTCTCTTGTTAAGAATAAGACTTGGATTATGCCTTCTTCCAATCATCTCATTGTGCTTTTACCAAAGCAAGCTTTTGAGTACTCTGACTTTTAATCTTCAAACTGAAGATAGAATCCTCTGGGGTCAACAGGATTATACTAGAGTCAAAGCTGCTGATATTTGAAATTCTATAAGAGAATCTCCGAATGAGGGAAAATTGAGTGGTATAAGCTTTATGTCCCTAGGTCTCTTTCATTCTTTGGTTGGTTATTCTTAGAAGGGCGGTCACTACTACTGATGTGCTGCTTAGTCATGGCAGAATGGTTGATCCTATCTTTTCATATGCAAATCGCATGTAGAAACTCTTGATTACCACTTCTTTGAATGCCTTTTCTCATCTAGTGTGTTATCTATTGTATTTTCCCCATGCCAGTGGAGAAGACTGCTTACTAGATTGAATCCTATGTTTCTTAAGGTTTCTAAATACAAAGATTTCTCCGTCATGTCAAATATTATCAGACTTTTGTTTGCTACCGCTGTCTACAACATATGGACTAAGAGAAATGCCAGAATCTTTGATCCCGAGCACCCAAAATTGCCTGATAGAGTACAGGCTAAAGAAATCCTAAACTTGATCAAATGCAGACGGCATAGTTCCTCTTTCTTCCACAAGGCCTCCCAATATACAGATCTTTTCTTCACGGTTCATTTAGAAAGTGAATGTTTTTGTTAATATAGTCTGATTGGTGTTCTTCCTTTTGCAGCCACATCATTGGGTTCATCCATTTGATGTTTATGCTATTTTTCTCGGAAATGCCCATAGCCACTTTAATTGGCTAAGGCAAAACTTAAATTCCCTTTCCCCATATGTGTGTGTGTGTAAAATACAATGCCCAAAGGGGGTATATACCACCCAAGAATAATGTTGCATCAAAAAAAAAATACAAATAGAGGGTTTTTATTAGAATGAAGGAGGATACATGATGAGTGAGTTTTATACCTATGAATTGGATATTTCTTAGACTTAATTTTTAAATATTTTTAGTGTCATTTTACTTGTTCATGCGTTTGTTTTGTAGAAAACGGCTTTGGAGGGTCAAAACGGGAAATTTGGAGCTTAGTGGCATTTTTGTAATTTCTGAACTGCTGAACTCGTCGGAGCCAATTTGCCAGCCGGGGCCAATTCATTGGGAATCAAAAAGAGTTGTTTTGTTATGTTTCAGAAGTTGAGTCCAAGAACGATTGGTTTGGCTGACTGATTTCAAGGACTTTCAGGAGGGTTAAAAAGACACGAAAAAAGGGATATAAAGAGGAGAGAATTCACGAGGATTAAAATACGACTATTTTAGGAAATATTAGGAGAATTGAAGAAGGATTGGGGGCTTGAAGCAAGAGATTATCACGAAGGAAGATCAAGACAGAAGACAGAAGGCTAAGGAAGATATCCATGATTTCTTTAAAAGAGTTTTTCTTTCTTTCTTTTATCTTTTTATTTTGTAATTCTTGGATGATGGTTTACTTGTGGATTGTGGTTATTAATTCAGTCATGAACTAATATCTATTTTAAGATTACAATGGATCTTATTGTGTAGCTTTCATTGATATACTTCCTTGTTGATTATTGTTAATTATTATCGGATTGTCTTATTATGGTTTGTGTTTAATGACTTAATTGTCTGATCAACAATTACTGTGATAATCTATACGAACTCGAAAGATGAATTATAGGTTTAGATATGTTCATAATAGCATGTGATTGTGTTTTCTGCATGGTGATGGAACTCATGATTTGTCTAGGATAGATAGGGAACCTGAGTTTTAAATCCTCTTTAATTGTAATTCAAATAGAGATATAGTAAATTAGTTAACTATGGTGTTCATCTTAATTCTATCATCTGTGAATTTAAGTTGATTCGTTTATGATACATTGAAAGATGATAAATATTGATGAGTTCTCGATTAACAATCCAGAATAGTTAACGTAACTTAACAGGAAGTATATTGATCTAAGGGAAACAATAAGTAAAATTGTAGTCTTAAGCCTTTTTATCTGAATTCAATTCTTGGTAGTTTGTGATTAGTTAGTTCAGTATTTTATTTTCAAAATTCAACAACTTTTATTGAATTGTTTAAATAAAATTAATTTGATTATGAGTTAGTACTTGGTAATTATTATTAAATAATTTTTTGTGGGTTCGACACTCTCTTATCATTATATTACTTGTGGACTGCGTATACTTGTGTATTTTGTTAATATAGATTTAGGCAAACAATACAATGCAAAGTCAGACTAGAAGTCCACCAAAAGAAACTAAAAGAAACAATAATCACAACAAATGAAAACCCCCAAACAGCCGCAATACAACACACCAATCTATGTAAATCAGGCAGAGATGGATAATTGTAAATATCCTAGCATTCCACTCCATTTCAAAGCATGTGGAAATTTATAGAACGGCTGGTAAAGATCCTAACATTCCACTGTCCAAATACCCTACAGCGGACAAACCTAACATCCCCTCATCAAAGAAAACAAAGAACAAGTAAGCTGCTTAGCAGAGACAGGTTACTAGGTTAGAAACGGAGATAAGGATTTGTAGGATCTCCGCTTCTGCAACATGCCATTAGTATTTAACCAACCAAGACTCGATGACCACACAAAAGCCTTAATATATGGAGCCTTTGCCTTCCAAATATAGGATAATAGTGGAAAGTTAATAGTTCGGAGATTACCCAAAAGATGAGAAAAGGGAGAACGACATAATAAAATCCCGTATGGATCTAGAGGCTAAGTGCGCCTGTTCAAATAATGGGAAATGATGAAGATTCAAGTATATGGATAAACTTCATCACCTCCGACTCCTATCTATTGTTTATGAAAGAAATTGTAACATCAGAAAGAGTAGAATTTATGAAGCCATAACACTAATTAGGTTAGGCAATTAATATATCTACACTAAGTACAAGAAGTTAATTGTTGTTCCTAGTACAAACACATGTTATGTCTCTAATAGAAATGAAATTCCATGAGATGATGTCTCTCTCGCAACTACCAAAACTAGAAATTTATGCACAAAAGAGAAATAAAAATAAAGGCCCAACAAAAAAGCCAATCAAATGCACTGAAAAAAACTCTCCCTAGGCACTAGTAATCAAAATTTCTTTTGACATGACAAACCCCTCCCCGCCACCAACACACACAAACACATCCACACGTGCAGCAAAGATGTTGTGACTTTGGCACAGACAAATTTTGGCTGATTGCAACCACTGAAACATAAATTAATTAAATTGTCTCAACGCAACCATGACATGTAATATTGCCTTCATAAGTCATGTTGTCCTTTGTATGAATACGAAATTGAGAGATCCATCAAATATATAGGAAGCTCCACATTAGTAAGAAAAACAAGATTTTAACAAATACCAAAAAAAAACAGGAAACTGAATATAAGGGAAAATTCTTAAAAGGAAAACAAACTGAAAAGGAAGCATAACAATACAGTTTAAAAATCAAAATTGGAAATCCTTAAAAGCCTTGAAGCATAGAGCTTATGCTTTAAAAACTTTTCCAATTAATTATCATTTCAATTAAAGATATTTTCTAGTACATACATAGGATAAAACTTGCACCAAATGTGTATCAGTGTATTTGAGACACAGATAGGTTACTGATCATTGTAAGCTATAAATATCACTAACAAAAATCTTAATTGAAAAGATGATGCTTAGTTGCTTTTTTAAGAACCAAGTGCATGGGCCACACTTCCTTTTGGACTCTTTCTAGTATATATTAGTAATTTACGTTACTTATTAAAAAGAAGAAGAAAAATAGGATAGGATCTATAATCTATTTCTCCAATTTCATGAAGTTCACTATAAGGTGATGAAGATTTGGTACCTGAACAAGATGAAGTAGAAGCTCATATAAAATTCCCAAAATCCAAGACTCAAAATTATCAATAGCTGAAGATTTTCCCCTCTTAATATAATCTGGCCTTCTTGTTCCTTGGGTAGCAAGTTGTGCTTCCTTGTCAAGATATGATTCTTGAGAATATTCTTCTTCAATTATGGAAGCATCATCTACTATCAATGGCTCTAACAAATGGGCGTGAACCCCAAGATTTAGAATTAAATCAAAAGCACGAGCTTTAGAGGCAAATCTTGGAGAACAAAGTATTTCCTGCAAGTAAAATTTGTGAGAAATTAAGAATGTTTAACTTATAAAAAAACAACAAAATAGGAATGTCTTAACACATCTTCAAAAAGAATAACAATACAAAAATGTCAAATTTGCCCAACCTCAAGCATAGATAGAGTTAGAGGAGCAGCTGTTGCAGAATCCATAACGTACCTACAAAACAATGTTGCGAGACGAGCATGTATAACCAAATTTTAGAAACTATAAAAATACAAACTAGCCCATAGCAAGTTTGAATAGGCAAAGTAACCATTGATTTAGAATCAAATCAGATACATAGCAAAATCTTTCAAAGCATCGTAATTCGAGTTAGAATATCCAACATTTAGAAAGACAACAATAGATTATAGATGAAAGCTGAAAGTTGCCTGATACCCAAATAAGAGACATTGAGACTTTGACTGCAACATAAAATAACTTAGTATTGCTGGCACTTGGCATAATCTTGAGAGATTTATTCAAAGACAAAATAATATTTTGATGATTGAAATGCCAGATAACTACCATGCCAACTAGTTTAACATGTTTTGGCAGGACTGAGATATTAAAATAATTATGTCATGTTATAGGGAACCAAAATCAATATAATACTCCCTTCATTATACCTCCGTTCCAATATACAAGATCAATATTGACTTTTGAAAAGTATATTTAAAATATTTTCAAATTAAAAAATTCTATGAATCCATATAAATTTAGTCAATAAAATTATGAATACTATAAACTATTTCAAAAGAAGTACTAATTACAAGATTAATTGTTTTCAAAACTCAAATGAATCATGCCAATTCTAAATTTGAAAATGACTCAAATTAATTTTTAAAAAGTCAATATTGATCTTATATTTTGAAACAGCGGGAGTATCAAAATATCAGAACTTTTGATACTCATACTGCTTTCTAGCTTTTGGATACCGTTGTTAACCATGATAATAACCAATTTGGTAAGCACAAAAATGGTTTCAAATGGTATAGTTTAGTTGAAATCCAGTGAGAACGTGTGCGTGTGTTTGACAGAGAGAGAGGGTGCTCATAAATAGAACAAATGAAATAATACTAGGAAACAAATGCAGTGAAACATACATGTCAATTACAAGTTTAATGAGAACGCTCACAGCAACATCCATTGATGGCTTTCCACTGTTGCTACTTAATTTAGACGAGACTGTCATGACGTTAGCAATTGGAGAAGGTGCCTCTGAGCATACTGCAGCAATGACGTCACATACCTCCGCAGGGTTCAACTTCAGCGGTTGTTGTTCGCTGATATATATCAATAGATTCAAGGAGACAGAGAAAGTGAGCAGTAATATATGAACTACATAAATAATTTATTTCAACTTCTCAGTTGTGGATGTGATTCATGTGAACACCAGTGGTGTTGAAGAAGATAGACAAAAAAACATATCACGGCTATAAAAATGAAGTGTTGTTTAAGCCAACATTTATATATTATTTTAGAAACAAATTTGATTTTTAGCAATGACACCAATGATATAACTACTTGCGATCAATTGTTTTGCTAATTACTCCCTCTGTCCACAAAAGGATGAGCAAAATACAATTTACACACATTAAGCAAAGTAAAAGTAGAGAAAAGAAAGTAAAAAATTCTAATTTTATCCTTAGTGGCCCCAAAGGATTATATAAAGCGATGAGTACTTTTATTTTTTTTATACTAATGACCTCACATAATGACTTAGTTACCCTCACTTTATATACTTTATCTCATCCTTTTGGGAACAAAAAAATTTGTACCTTTAGTCATCTTGAAGGAGTATAATATTTTTGTTACTAAATGTGTATTTAAACTTTTATCGGAGAAAATGTGTAATGGAGGGGAGCCTAGTTTGAATTGAAAAACAGTAAAATGGTAACATATGTCATACAATTTTTTATTTTTTCTTCAAAGCTTCGTGCACGTGAGTTTCACTTATTTTACTAAAAATATTGAAAATTAGATTTTGAAGCATGAGGATTAAATAATCTAAATCACAATTTAGTAAACACAACATTAAATTCGTCAATTAATAACTAATCCAATTTCCACGAGGATATAATAAAATTTTTGATAAACTTTCATCAAATTTAAAGAATAAATAGGAAGATACAAATAATTAAATTAAAGATGACAAAATAGTAATACAAACAAACTTGCAGTGGCAAAAGGAGAAAAATTGTGCGCCTCTTAATGATGTCAGCCTCCCCATTACATAATATATATATATATATATATATATATATATATATATATATATATATATATATATATATATATATACAGACGTCTAGGCACGGGCCACAGCTAGATGGCTGTGGCGAGAACAACCATCCCAAGCCAATTAATAAATATATATTTATATATACATACACTCATACATACATACATATACATATATATATATATATATATATATCAGAATGCTTGAGAGAGGAAAATTTTTGTCGCATCAAATAACAGAACATTCTCATCTATAGGGGAAAATAAAGCCCCCACAATAATTGCTGGACTATGTGGGACACAAACCATCAGGCATCACATAGTAGTGAAAGTGATAGTGAAGAAACTATTGAATCTCCATCAGCAATCAATTTTAACAAGTAAACCTTTAAGAATATCTTGTAATGCTGACATTATGAAGTACCTGTAGTGGCGATACTGGAAGAGTGGTCGTGAACGTGGACGGAAGGTGCTCACAGGAGAATCTTCCCTGAAAACAAGTAGCATGATTCTCAGAACAATTTAAACAATTTGAAGTACTGTTAAATTTTATAGCTAAATGCACAGCTAAAATTCTAAAGTCTAAATACGATGCTTGACAGTAGAGAAACAGTACAATACCTTCAGCTACCTAACCAAAATTTGCTTGCAATTTGCACAAAAACTTAGTAAAAGTGACGTATATAACACTGATAAGTAACTCTCCCTAACTGGAAAGCAAAATATAAACTGAGTAAAAGAAAGTAAGAAAGTGAATAAAAAGATCATCTCCATTGTGCCTGGTTTTCTTTATCTTATGCATTGTGTAATATTTTCTGATTATCATATTGTGATTTATTTAAATTGCAATAATTAGAATGATGTAGATAACACATATAAGCCAAATGTTCAAGCCAGAAGGAAGTATACCTTGACCTTCTAAGATAGTAAATAGGTTTCCTTCTCTAGCTCATTTCTTAAGAACCATGGGTTTAAATTAAGCATTTAGATATTCCTTTCAGCTTAGTTGTCCAAACTCCAACATACCTAGGTTTCTGAACTGTGAGCCACCAAATTGATGCACCCCGCCCTAACTCAAAATTGAAAGTTTCAGGATAGCAGCCTCCAAATTAATTCTGGGGCTTTTGCAAATAACTTTCAGCTGTATGCATTTAAACTGCAACTACCCTTTCTGGAACATCCCCCCCCCCCCCCCCCCACCATTTAAAAAAAACCCTCTCCCAAGTCCCAAACACACCGCATAAGAAAAGGACAAAAGCAATTAAAACCTTACAATTCTCTCGCAATCCATATTGCAGAGCAAGCATTTTCCTCCAATTCCATACCTAGATTAAGATCTCAATAATCATCAACGAAAATGCAAAGCCCCAGCCCAGCGATACTGAACACAGTTCATCTTACTATTTTGTAATCGTTTCCCCACTGATTATAGCCCTTAAACTATCACGTAACGATGTTAATAACAATAACCCTTAAACTATCGTGTAAAGATATTAATTACAATAACCCTTAAACTATCGTGAAAACAGAAACTGGGCGGGTACCATACATAAAGACTGATAGAAAATAGAATCCCGCATGTTAAAGTATAAACTCCATAAGGTATCCCAACTTTCTTTATTTGGTAGCATAGAGGTGCTAATTGAATATCGTTCTTCAAAATATCTCTTTTCATGGCAGAAGCTTTGTCCAAACTTAAACTAATATAACAAATAATGCAACCTTTTTACCTAGTCACATAAGGCTTTACTAGGTTTGTTCATTTTGTTAAATGACAGATCTCAAGGTTTTTAGTTTTCAAGAGTATTTCTTCAAATGGGACCATACAGGATAGCATGAAATAAAAAATTACATACTAGAACACAAAGAAAATAAAACAAATAAATGTACCTAACTCGTGAAATTTGTACCTAGTCCCAGATTATTCAAACTTCCCTGTAACTCTCAATTCAGCGAACTGATTATTACCTAAACATACTGCTCTTTAATCCTCCTTCATATGATGAGGGAGGGCAGGGGAAGATAACTTTTAGAATCATGGAGAGAAAAAGGGTTGATGTTGGTGCTGAAATTTACAATCAGAGACTCCTGTATAGAAGGAACATTGTTGTTTAAAGAGAACTAAGATAATAATTGGTGTGCCCTGCTTTTCTGTTCCTGCCCCCTACCAATCTGGCTATATGGCAAAGTGAAACATGCTTTCATTTCCCTCCAATATTTTAATTATTTTAACACTACTTCAGACTTAAAAGAAAAGGGTAATGTCAGGGGTCTCAAATACACATGTCATCCCTCATATTATATTGGTTGTTCAATATCATGGTGGGTCCTTAGCAATCATTACATTCCAATGCAATGTTGACATGTGTATTTAAGACACATTTAAGACACCAAATTCGAGATCGCTAGCATTATTCTAAACAAAATCCAAATCATCCATATTAATATATAATAAGGCGATAATTTAATAGTTGTAGAGAAGAACTAATATTTTTAAGTGAGGGATAAGTAACAAGTATTCGTAACAGCAATAGATGATAAAGTGGTAAAATATCAAAAAGAAACAATTTGAGTAAGAAGAACATGCCAAATTTGTTGGGAGCCTGTTTTAGAGCGTTTCAATGCTGTTATTGCTCTCAAGTGGGCACGAGCAGAGGCAGAATTAGTGACAGTTGTGAGCAATGAAGGCTGCAACAATTGATCAAGGTAAGACAAATCAACTGCCCCAGAGTTTCTCCAAAGTTCACCCTTCATTTTGGCTTCCATGTCACCAACAAGAAGCGCAGCTGCACCTACTTCGAGGAAATTATGCTTACTTATCACTTGGGAATTCAAGAGATGATCACTGCACAGATAAATTCTTGAACATCTTAAAAAGCCACACCAGAGTACATAACCAAATGAAATTCTATCTGTAGAGCGTAATCACCCAATGCCAAAAGACTAATAAAAATAATAGTAATAAAAATAACCCAAAGCCAAAAGGAACACAGAACCCGAATTAATTATCTACCTTTCAGGGGAAAGCAATGATAATTGCTGATGTCCATGCCAACGCCATGTGAAAACATCGAAGGCTATGAACTCAAAATCTTCCATTCCATCAACTTTCTCAGAAATTGTAGAGTCTGAAACAGATGTAGCAGATCCTTCTTTTTGCTCTGAAGATTCTTTAACGCTCGCTGGGTTTAACTGTAAATTAAAGGACTTGCTCAACAACGATGACAATGTTGGTAGTGATTGTCTTGATACTGTAGGTGATCCAGTAAAAGCTGCAGGTTGAAATGATCGTTTTGGAATATGTTGAGCCACTAGGGAACGGATATAACTTAGAGATTTCACAAGTGCTCCTGATGCAAAACTTGACACAGGCAAAGGAGATACATTTGAAGATGTTGTCGAAGCTCCAGATTGTTGACTTAAAGATTGCGACCATGGTGATAGCTTTCTGTTCGGGCTGATGTCACACTCAGCGATGATGTTCACACAAAATCGATCGATCTGTTGTAATGTCTCCTCACTGGGTTTATATCTGTGACAAATAACAGAACCATCAAATTAATAGAAGTGAAAAAAACAATCTAGCAATGGATTTCTTTATAGAGCTGCATGTCCATTCTATACAGATATATTGATCGGTTTTATAATGAATGTTCAATAACCTATATATTCTCACAGCCCATCAATCCAGACATGGGAAAATGTATTCGAACTGTTAATTTCAGGACTCTACCTGTTCATTTATCACGGGATAAACTCTATTTGGTCAGAAGTAGACAAGTAGTATCCTAATATAGAGGTCCAGGGGCAGAAATTAGAAGCTCGCAATAGAGCCATTATTAACAACTAGAGTTGGGACTTATTAGATTAACATAAGCTCAATATAAATGCATAGTCCTATTTTGACTAAATATTTAATATATAAAAAAAAACCTTTTTCCCAGCATTTATGTGTATTATATTTTTTACAAATATTGTGTTGTTGTGTCCAACTTGTGTTGTGTCATCTTGTTTGTGCCGGTGCTTCATAGCATACTGACAACCAAACCAACTACTAAATGAAACAAAGAATTTGCATATGGTTCCGGGCTCAAGGGACAAATTTGAGAGGGAACTTTGGATCTTGTGAGATTCAACTCATATCCAAGATTAGGAAGTGATTTGTTAGACCATGGTTAGACCATGCGCCATTTTAATAAATAAATGGTAGCTGCAGACTTATTAGTTAATTAGACCTTTCTAGAAATAGCTAGTTCGTGAGAGTAGTTTCCCCGCGGTGCATGTTATAAGGGTAGGGACTAAAAGAGGAACTAACTACGTTAGGGGACTCAAATAAGTATTTAGAATATACTACGAAGAGTAGTAGTAGTGGTAGTCGTACTGCATATGCATATGGGATAGTTAGTACTTCCTTGGAGCAAGTTAGCATATCTGCGAAAGGTAGTTACTCTATAAATATGAGAGGTGTGCGCAGTGTGATTTCATGTATGAGAAAATATTCAAAAATGATTTTGCATTCTAGCCTTCATGATTGCAAATAAAACACTTTCCAAATCTTTTAAATTAACAATCCTAGGTTTGGCTCCCCAAAGATTCACACGTCCAGGGAGTAAAAATAATTAATTTTGGCAAATTAAACAATTTTAATATCTTCAAACTATAACTCCAGCTTTGGCTCCCCAAAGATTCAGAATTTCAACTATCGATCATAATTCTTAAACCCAAATAGAACCGTAGGAAAACAAGTAACTGTTGAATGAGAAATCAAAATATACATAGCTACCATACAGTTGAATTTTTTCTCAACTTTTGGGCACAGTTTAGAGGCAGACAGTTTTGCATCCTGAACAAACAAAGATAAAAGCCACAGAAATTTAAAACAAGAACTTACCGTAAAAGATACCGTTTCAGAAGTGCCACACACCTTGCTACTACAGCTGGGCTGATGCAAACGGAAATAGTATCAGTGCAAAAACAGAAGTAACAATCATTGTTCAACATAAAAGACAAAAGTACAAGACCCAAAGGAAAATTACTGAAAAGTTAAGAATATATCATGCATGGAAAAAATCACAAGTTATTACGCAGTTGGTTTATAAGATGTAGATACAATTGCATTTACCAGAAAAGGAGGGGGGGGATTAATTTAATATTATTCTAAATTTCATGAAAATTCCAAATCATTCAGCTCCAATACTTCATGCACTGTGCGTCTTTTGGAAAGTTAACAACTCTACTTAATAAGAATACTGGTCCATAGTAAATTGTCTTAATAAAGAAGGAAATCTTGCATGACTAGAATACTAAGTTCCCTGCTGCTCCGAAAGGAGGATCTTCACTTGACAGAGCATCTACAATAAAGTTCTATATTGCATCAAAAGAGATGGAAATTACGAAGTTGCTGCATACAGATTCCATCAATTTAGCATCCAAGTATAGCGACTTAGTTGCGGATATTCTGCTGCAGTCTGTAAGAGGTGCAAGAAACAGCATGTTATATGAGGACTTGGGAAAAGACCTTCTTGGGGCGCTGAAAAAATAGAAATCGATTCATATTTTATGTTGCTGCTAAACTGTCTTTTATTCTACGTATATTATGCTTTAGCGATCAAGGGTACACTGTAATTTGTATCATAGGTCGTAGAAGTGGCCTTCCAGGAAAGGATTTAAGATTCAGCCTTTAGGTGATATTTTTGTGCGATTCGTAAGACAAAGAGAAGTCAAATATAGTGAACTTGGCCCTCAATTTGATCCCTAAGTTTTAGGTTCACTAGATATAAAGTCGTAGTGTTATTTTGAGAAGGCAATGGACAAATGAATGAAGAAAATATTTTACATGTGTGAAGCATGATTCATCTTTGTCTTAGTGTGATGAAGACAAGATGTGATGCCTATGGGAATCTGGGTGGGATGCCTAGATGATTATTTTCTCTCTTCTAGTCTTCTTCTCCTTCTTCATCTGAACAGAAACAAGAATTCTGGAATTCATCAGACTCAAGTCCAACATCAAGCTAATTCCTTTAATTCTACAAAAACTTATCCCATGTTTGTCCTACATTAGATTCCGCATCCTACATCAGCCTTATCTCATCTAAAGATGCCGAATAACACAAGTTAATCACCCCTTCTGACAATGTACTAAGTACATATGGTCTCATATCTTTATTACAAATATTCTCACACTACATTTACCCTTCTAACTATTCAAAAAAGAAAGCACACTGGTAGTAGTGAGGTGTCTCAGCATATAAGTCAATCTTGAATGTTTTTATTTGGCACAACATATAACATCAAGGCTTCTACAATATTTTGGTCAGCAATAGAATAACACTTAGCCCTTAGGGCCTGAAAAAGAGTTGTAACTTGATAAAGATTTCATTTTGCGGAAGAATTCCATAAAACAACTCAAGGTATGAACTGAGACTATACCACTTTACGCAGAGATTAAGGTATCAAAATAAGAAGCACACCATCAAGTACACATCATTAAAAGAAAGATACCTTCTCTCCCTCTCCGCAAGTGTATGTTCTATAATTACACTGTAAGCCAAGTCAGTTGTTGTATGTGCTGCCAGATAGTCCTGTCATTAAGAAAATAAGCTTGAAACATCCAAAACACACTTTGAAGATATAGAGTGGTGAGAAGCATGAAACAATGCTTGTTAACATATCAACTACAAGAATTTTGGGAAATTACACCAAATCAAGAGCAATGTACATCTTCTAAAAAAAGTTTGGACATAAAAAGTAAGCTATGAGTTAGCATACACTCAAATTATGTGTGATTTACCATCTAAGGCAACATATTAATTTCACAAGAGCATTTAAATCCTAAGTTATCGGAAAACAAAAATATAAAACAGATTTCATATATTAACAATTAAGAACACAATATTGAAGATACCACTGGGTCACACTTTACATACCCAATTTAAGAAAATCATTTGAGATAAGACACAAAAACGTATATATACACAATATATATGTATACATATACAAACACACACATAAAAACATAACAACACTAAATCAAGCAACTACTATTTACCAGCACCAATTGTTACCACAACAAAAATGGCAAGCAAAAAGAGACAAAGGTAGTATTCACAAAAATATTTCCTACACAGCAATTAGCATTATATTCCCCAATTTCACACTTTCAATCCACTGCGAGCTCAGAAAACATGAATTAAAGCATTCATAAAAACAAACCCGTAGTTTCACATACAATGTGCATAGACTTAATAAAGTTAGAGACAGAAAGTAGAACAGAATTGGCATCTAGACGCCCTAAGCCCTAGACTCCAAAGGCAAAACACGTGAAACGAGCATCCCAGCTACAAGATCTGAACACAAACAAAATTGAGCACGAGAATGGTGCGAATTCCTAACCCGAAGAGTCCTCGAAGCTTCGGATGCAACGGCAGAGGGGTTTCCAGGCTGACTGAGCGAGAGAGAATCGGCGACGGCACGGCGGAGAGGCTCCGGCGGCTTCTTCAACGACGAAGATCTCAGCCTCGAGATAACGCCCAACTGTAATCTCGCGCTTGCAGGGCTCCGAGAAGGACTATAGCTCGTCGACATCGATGTATGTATGTATGTATGTATGTATGTATGTATATATAATTCACTGGAATTATATTTGCCTATTTTGAAGCTGTATCAATGGAGATCACTACATTTGAACAATCGAATTAACTGTTTGAAGAGAGAGAAAGTGAGAGATTATGTATGTATTTTGGTTTAGATGCTAAAATTGTTTTTTTATTATTATTAATATAAAGTATATATACTACGAGCGATGAAATGATCGGCAATAATTTTAAGTTAATACAATGACTTATTTTTTTATTTACAAATTAATTTTTAATTAAAAATAAATAAATATTTTTAATTTATTTTAAAATGATAACTTAATTTGATCAAATATAATATTAATTTTATTTTTTTTTTTGTATTTTTTTTTAATTTTTATATTTAATATTAATTTATTCATTATATTTGACTTTAATAATTTATTTTAACTTAATTTTTAATTTATAAATTAAATTAATATCATAAGCTTTTATTTATAAATTTAAACTAACTTATGTTTAAACTTTAAAATAAATCGTTGTTGTATTTTTCTTAACGGTAGTGTTGTATTAGCTGTATATTAGACGTAGTTCTATGAAATGAAGCTTTAATAGCTGGCGAGCGCCGCGGATTTGTCGCTGGTATTTCGTCAGTAACAAAAATTAAATTAAGGCTAAAACCTAATTATAGAATCTCTCTTTTTTATTTTTTAAGTTGCTCACGTCACGCATGCTCCTCAAATATGTACTACTTACTTAATTATTCAAGTTTAACTATAATTTTATTAATTAGTATGATAATATAATTTTAAAAATAAATGGTTTTCTTGTGAAGATAATCTGGAATAACATAAATCAGTTATATTTCATAATAATAATAATGGGAATTTATAACAATTTTTTTATAAATTATTATTGCGGACTTTTTGAACTTATTTATTTTTCTAGCAGTAATTAATTACATATAAAACTTATTATTAGTCAGATACTATAGGTTTAAAATAAATCAATTTTATTATATTAAGATATAACTTTAAATACAATATAATTGCCAAACATGTGTTTCAATAGGGGTGCAAAAAATAAAAATATTATTTATGATTCATAACGTCGTCTATTTGTTATGAATTAAGAATTGACAAATATAAATTTATTATAAACCCCGAAGGGTTGGGAGAAATACTAAATGCATTGAGGAATGACTTAAGATTGCTGGTTCCGGTTCTTATACTTGGGGCAAAGTTACCTACCAAAAAGGAGAAAGAAACACATTTATTATTCTTCATCATTTCAGGAGTTCAATAAGAACCAACAAACAATGGAAATGTATTAAGCAAAAGACAGGGGTGCCATATTCTTGTGATATTGGCTATGAAAGATTTCTTGGCCCTGAGGGGTCTGCACATCTTCCTCAACTTACTTTGAGTGAAGCTGGAGTTATCAATGTCATGACCCATGATTCAATAGGACTAAGAGAAGATGGACCAACTCATCAGCCTATTGAGCACTTGGCCAGTTTCAGGGCAATGCCCAACATTTTGATGCTTCGTCCAGCTGACCACTGGGGCATACAAGGTTTCAATCGTCAACAGGAAGAGACAATCAATCATTGCCCTCTCGAGGCAAAAGCTGCCCAACCTTCTTGGAACTTCCATTGAAGGAGTAGAAAAGGGTGGGTACACAATATCTGACAATTCATCTGGTAACAAGCCAGATGTCATCTTGATTGGAACTGGTTCTACGGGAACTTTTTAAAATTGGGTTGGAGATTTTTCACAATCGTTGTTAATAGACCCAACTCAATTCACGACCTCTTAAGATTTCACAATAAGGAAGATAATACTTTTCTTTTCTTGTTTTTTATCTTTTTCAGCTCAACAGTTGAGACTGCAAACTGAATCAATCTTCCAAACCATTAAAATGTACCTGTTTGATAGGAACCAAATGGTGTTCAGCATCTACTTCTTATTAGTGTTCTTACCCAGATGTTCTGCATTTTTTATGGAAGTAATATTTGATCAGAAATGAGACCATCTGTTGAAGGTTTTTGGCTTCTGGGTTTGCTAAAGATTAGTGCTTCTTTGGTTGGTTTTGAGCTCCCAAGCTAAACTGCTTATATTATTTGAACATATTTGGTATTGGTGTACTCAAAACAAGATTATTATCATTGGAGGAGCCCAGCTAGCTAGGGATAGAAAGCGAGATAGTCACAGATACAAGTTCCTTGTCGTAGTTCTTATATTGCATTATGGTTGTATAGTGTGTAGCAAATGATTCCGCTATAGGGATGTAATGCACTTGTTTTCATTGTTAATGGCAACTCTGCACAGTATTAATACATATAATTTCCCAATTACTAATACATTGTAAAATTTTAAAACAATATTAACTGCTGCTAGAGGTTAGCTTTGTTAGCAGTTTTTGACCTTTGTGGTTCGTTTTCTGCAGGTTAATATATTTAAGTTGGAAGTTGTTACTAGTTCATATAATGCACACAACTTACTCACTTGTATACTTGCACAGGCACACACTTTCACATACATCAAGGTTATGCGACTGTCATGGTATTTGTAGCATCAGTGGCTTAAAACAGCTTCCTATATCAAGGTCATGATATAACCAGATTTGTTTAAGTTAATATAGTTAAGTTAACCAGATTTTGTTTTTATCATCTCTCTTATTTTGTATACCACTAGGGATTGCTAAGATTTTAATTATCTCTGCTTCAAGTGGTTAATGTTGGAGTGTGTTAGAGTTAAATATGATAATTTTCTTGATTATTTTGATAAGCGAGGTCCCATAATCCCATTAGTAATGATGTTTAAAGTCTCTCCACCTAAAAAAGTTATGGCTCATCTGAGTCTTTATATGTTTGAACTTGTCAACTTTGTATATATCATACACATTGTCTTTTTGTGAATATAAAACATTGTTTGTCTCTAGCTTATCATTCTTCGTCATTTGTTGTGTGAGAGAGGTAGCTTTTCTTGCTTCCCTCTTGGTTTTGGCCATGGTTGCATTTGCATCTTTAGTTCGGACATACATAAAGATTGGGGGTTGTCCTTAACTGGGGACTTATCTCTTTTATATTTTTCTGGCTTCTGTCGACTTCTTGCCCTCTTTTACTGGGACAAGGAAGATTCAGATTTAAAATGCGTTGGAATGTGATATCATGCTCACAGGAAAGAGATATGATTTTAAATCTAGACCATAAAATTTAGAGTCTCCACTTATTTAAAACGAAGAGGATCCTAGTCCCTTTTACAGTACCTTCTCTTCTTTCTAAATGTTGGCGCAGAGCATCAGCTAGACTTTCTAGCGGACGGGAGTGGTTCATCATTTTTTATTTCAGTCCGCTAAAATTTCTAGCGGACGAGCTAGACTGTAAAACCCCAACTTTTATGAATAAAGATGAATTTTTTTATAAATATCATTTTTGAATATTAAGGTTTGAATTTGTTATAATGTTATAGTTGTGGGTAATATTTATAAATTTTGCAAAGTACGCAAGTTGTTATATAATATTCGATTGGTCGGGGAATATTCGTTTTAACAGGAAATATTCGTACGACGGCACAATCATTGGTAGACCCCACAACGTAATTATTGTTGAAATAAGAAAACGACAAAAATATCTTTTTATGAAAATAACGGCGGAAGTTTTTCACAGAGAAGCGTTAAAATACCCGGTGTTAAAAAAGTACAATAATATGTGTGGTTGCATAGTAGTACACGGTATTGATTATTGATTATTGATGCTTACGTGAGCGATCACATAGTTTTGTTCAATTATTGTTATTGTAATTCTTTGATAGTATCTCACGTTATTTGATTGATTATTGTCAATATTTTATATATTATTAAATTAATAATTGAGGCGACAAAGTTATTCATATTATTATTTGCAATATTGACAATGTCAGAAGTTACATCGAGGAGAGGTTTGGTCACCTAATTCTTGCTACCGATAGGAGAAATTCTTATTGAAAAGGCCCATCTTTCACAGGAGCGACACGGTTGTCAAATATTGCGAATTATAATAATGATGATAAATATTGTTAAAAATATTGAGAAGATTTTTATGAAGTATTTATTGTATTTATGGACCCCCCCCCATTTACCCATTTTTCAAGATAATCGGTAGAAAATTAATTAAAGTGGGGGCCACATGTAGGGTCCACTGTGGGGAGGTAAGATTGTAGTGTCACGAGTGGGATCATTATATATATATATATAGGGGGGAATAAGGATATCAGGGGAAGGAGTACTATATATATATATATATATATATATATATATATATATATATATAGTGGCAGGGAGAGTTCACGGGGTTTATAACCCGTGACTAATGTTATATAATATATATATATATATATATATATATAATATTTTATTTAAAATTTTTTCGTTTTATTAGAATATTTTATTGCATTGTAATGCACAGTAAAAATCAAAATTCAAAAAATTTTCCTTCGGCCGACGTCCGTGAACGAATTACTGTGTACACGTGATTTTTTAAATTCAAATAGTATCCTTTCCATTCTTCTATAAATAGGATGCTTAGTTAGAATTGAAAGTCATACCAGAATCAGAGAATACTCTTTTTTTCAAGGTAAGGGATATTATTTTGTTCAATATTCGCTTGAAATAATATTTTCTTCCATACTCTGTGGTATGTAAGTAATATTGTTTCGTTTCAGATTTCGAATTGTATACTCATTTGGTTAAAGTTTTGGCTTCTATACTCCATGAAATTAGTAGAATATCCTTGATATTTGCGCTTCATCCAGTATCTTTTCATGAAAATATTATTCTGAGCATCCTTGATAAGTTTTAATTTTTCAAATGCAGAAGTCTTATTCACGAGGTTACTATTCAGAAGTCTTATTCACGGGTACTATTTAACGAAAGTACTATTTGCCGGTCTTATTCATGATAAAAATTGATTCATTTTCGGTCCAAATCATTTTTGGTACAATATTATTCTTGAATTTTACTCCACAAAGCAGTATCATGTTGACAATTTGGACGTTATTGATTTCTGAATAAATTAAATTATAAATCTTTAAAAAGTTATCCTTTGCTTTCTTTTAATTGAATTCTTATATCATTGTCATCATCTTCATGCTTATATTGTTATGAAAGTCATCTTTGGTGCATAGATGGACTTGGTATAATTATGACCAGGGATTATTCGGTATAATCATGACCGTAATATTACGAATGATGTGGTAAAAGTCCTCATTGGCCCGTAGTGCATTGATGGGCAGTTGTTGGCATGATCATGACCATTGATGAATACACGAGTGCATGGATAATTCGTGGTCGTGATACTAATGAATATCCTTGGCCGTAGTGCAAGGGTGATTCGATGATGTGGATTATTTATTAAGCTGAGTCTCAGCGACAAAAGTGATGAAAAACCTTTTAAATCATAGAAGATAGTAGATATCATGCTCTACTTGACTCTTCTAATGGATTGCTTGTTCCGCTACAGTTAAACTTGATGTTTGTTATATTTTATCAGTTTAACACCGTTGAAGACTAACGATAAATTATTCTGCATTATCTTAGTCATAATATTTTTTACTGGGCTAGTTGAGCTCACCCTTTTGCTTTCATTGTTCTCTTCAGGAAATGAGAACGTAGCCGGGACTAGTTGGGGAACAGAGTGACGGTCCAGATGTTTGCATTAGTAGTCCTCACTATTTATTGAGGACTCCATTTAAGTTTGAATACTATCTAGAAGACAATATTCGTATTAAAACTCTTAGTTTATGTTTTGTCGTATTTTACACGACAGTTGTATTATTAAGTTGTATTTATATTTTTTACCATGTATTTGGCGACTCAAGATGGGTGATGTATACCTATTTTGGGGGCGTCACATGGACTCTTTTTAAATCTCATTCGTTCGTAATTTTAATGGAAGGTGGAGATGGTATTTGCCAATTTTTGATCTATTTCAGATACATGTTATGGATTATTTTCCATTAATTAAAATATCTATAAACAACTACAACTAAATAATAGTAATGATATTATAATAATTGTACAACAAGATCATGAGTTTCACACAGGATATGCATACCAGTAAGAAAATAATAACAATAATACTCACACTATTTCACCAAAAAAAGTAATAAATAAAAAAAGAATAACACTTTGATCAATTTTTGTACAGAATAATAGAATGACACAAAAAATTTACCATCACATCTTAATTATCATGTTTACACCACTACACTAACACAATAATTTTAGGGTTAGGGTTGGAGTTGGGTTTTTTTTAACCACGAGTCTTGTTCGAGCCGGGTGGGACCACTTGAGTGATAAAGTTCGCCCTACCGAGATTTAATTTCCAATGTCTCGACCGAAGATCTTGATTGAGTTAGAACAACCCTATTGTCAACTGATTTACGCATTCGATTGGGGGTGGGGTGGGGTGGGGTGGGGTGGTGGAGGTGGGGGTTGAGAGAAATGAAATAAAAATAAATCCTCAAATTTATAAATTTTGTTGTCCATATCAGACTGAGTCTTTCTTTTGTTGTCAAAATGAAAGAAGAAGTTGTGACACCCTCAAATCCAGGTACTTCATTCCCATAGGATTTGGTGCTCACTATCCAAAACATTACATCTAACTACCCATAATCAAAGGATAAAGAAGTAATTTAAATAACTTAAACAATAATCTTTTCCATTAAAGGGTTACATCACAATCTTAAAATAAATCCCAGGTAATCTAACCTTAAAATTATTACATAAGTTTGCGGAATAAATCATATATTAAAACAAGTCTTTAACATAATTCATTAAAATAAACTTCTCATATGTCTTCAACACTTGGACATCTTGCCCTTTCCTTTACTAGTAGACGACTCATCAACTTTCTCAACTTTAGCTGCAGTGTTAATTGCAAGAGTGAGAAAACTATTGCTCACTGATATAGGAAGTAGTAATAATAACAACATGAGAATGAACAACGAATGCTAGCAATAAGGAACTTGTTCTGTGAATTAAAAATAAAACACAAGTTCGAAATCAATGTCTGAGGGTCTTAAGACCACGAACTATATCTCTGGTATATAGGTATTATTACCTTAACCTTAACAGTCATTAGAATGTACAGACCCTTCTTAGCGTACTTAGGGAGATCAGCCCTTTGTACCATGTATTGTGCACAAATATCTAAACGTTACACGTACAAAAATCCCCTATATTAGGGTTGTTCGTCTCAGTTTGAATTTAGAATTTCCGTACTAAAGAAAGTTTAGTTTGGAACTAGCTTATCAGTGTTTCTAGAATTTTAGAACACTATTTAATTTCCATTAATAAAGGTTTAACACAAGAATGTGTAACTGTACAAGGCTATCAAAGTCAAAGATCAGATATCAACAATATATATAATTGAATAAACATGATATACATGCAAAATGCTATAACCAAAAGAGTTAGAACAATCTCATTTGAATCGATGTATTAGAACAATATGTGCTTTGAATAATAATTAGGAAAGTAAAACTCGCTCGATATAACGAATTAGGTTATAAAAGCTTGTACAAACATATTCAAGATAGATTAGGCTTGCTCAATTTTAAGAACTTGAACAATAATAATAATATAGGAATGGAAACTTGCATTCAATATGAAAAGAATGAAGTTAGAGAGCTTGCTCAATTGTAAAGAGATAAGGTTTAGAAACTCGCCTTGTTTGTAAGCTATACAAACGTAAAATAATCTCCAATTACCCTACACATATAATTGAAATTGCAACAATAATTAATTGTATGAATATTAGCGTTATGGGTTTAACCCATCATTTAGGTCATAACCTTAACTTAGCATCTAACCATGTTAGGTTAACATACTTAACGAATCTGACATCACATTACGAGCTAACATAACTTACTCCTTCATTTCTAACTTTTGAAAACATCACATTTGGTTTCAATGTATAACTCAATTAACAATCACCTAAAACTCTTTTACACTTTGTATTATAACACCTTACAATATGTTATTGTAGTCCACTTTATGTTTTAATATCCTTAACATGCATGTTAAACTAACCCAAGTCGAATTCTGCATGACACGCAATTAAGCGAGACTTCTTTATGCGTGATGATAGCTACCACTTGTGGTGTGAGCATGAGTATTACATAAAAATTGTCGTCGTGCGCATACCAAATCTTTTGCATGCATGCTAGCTGACAAATAGCAAGGCGGTGTATGCATATGATGCACCAAACTCAGTTTTTTACAGACGCGAACTAATACTCTGCTATAGGCCAAAAATCCCAATTTTATAGAAAATCTCCCAACTTCAACATCTAACACTTTGACAAACTATAGTTATACATGTTAAACACCATTCTATATACACCATTTTGAGGAATCAAAACCATAGTTTTTCCTCATTTTCTTCATTTTTACACTTTTAACAAATTTGATTGCCACGAACTCGTTTCTTAATCAATTGACATGATTTAAACTTCGTTGTTTTCGTTTCTTAACATACAAACATATTCTAACAACAAATTTCAAATTGCAACACATATAAATCATCAATTTTCATACTTTCTAAAGCCATAATATATGAACATAACACTGTTATTTCAATTTCATTCCTCAAACCCAATTTCTCGTGTATGGCAATCAACAATTACGTATATATATATATATATATATATATATATATATATATATATATATATTGATAATAACAGATTCTACAAAAACAATACATATGAATTCATTTTCAACAACAATCCCACATACTTCCAACAACAATATCAAAACTTAATAGTTAAAATTAAAGTAGGTTATATCTTGATTAGAAAGAACAATTAACAACCCTTCTCTTTCTCTTGACAATCTCAGAACAACTCCTTTCTTTTCCAAATTCTCTGTGATTCTCTCTTCCAAGCTCTCTCTCAACACTCTGTGTTATCTAGCTAAGCCTTAGAAAAGAGATAGAATGCGTATAATAAACCCACGTACTCTTCCGTTAAAAAAATAACAAAAGGCGTCAGTTGAATAATGCCAAAGGCCACAAGGCCTTGTTTGGCTAACCAAAAACTCCCTCAAATTAAATTATTATTATATTATTATATTATATAGTTTCCAATTGTCACACTTTAGATAATTTAAATAACTTAGTTTAATTGATTTAAATAACTTATAACGGTACTTAAAATAATTTCTCTTATAGTTTCCATTATAAATAATAATTAATTTTATATCTAATTTAATTAATAAACTAGACACATCACTTTATTTAATTTATTTATTTCCATTAAATTAAACAATTTATTTAGCTTAATTATTTTCTTAAATATTAGGCAATTGATTTAATTTAATTATTTGCTTAAATTAAATCCTTGAGATAAAATTATCAACACTCAATTTAATTATCAATAATCAATTTAGTTACTAAATTAATTCACCATAATTCATCAATTATTTATTTTCTCAATACATAAATAATTTAAAATATTTATTTAATGTCATAAATATTTAAATTAAATTACAATTTTCTTGATCGTTACAGAAGTAAAGGAGTGTTAACATATCTATTGGAAAGTAAAAAGTTAATTATTTTTTTATCACTTTGATCTCTCACAATAAGAATTATTTTTTTACTATTGGTTTCTATTGCCTGACAATTTTAAAATTTAGTAGGAAAGTTAGAATTATTATCTCTATATATTTTTCTCTTCTATTATATTTTTAAAGATCTATAAATATATTTTAAACATAATTTATCATCACATATATCACGTGTGCGTGCATATTAGTATCAATAATTTGTATAGAATATCTATATGATTTAAATGAATTATTACATATTCACCCGTTCATTCTTGTGCATTTTTATGATGTTTTAAGTGAGCTACCTAAAATTGAGGTCTTTTTTTTTTTTTATTTTTTTATATGAGAAGTTCTTGGTTTGGCGGTCAATTAGTCTCTCCAATCTGAACAAACTTCCGAAACAAGCTTACACGTAGTCCATGAACCCTTATGTTTGATATCAGTAGTACTCGAACTCAAGATCTCCGGATTTACGATTGATCCCAAGATCTCCCTTAAACCACTGTAGGGCTACAAACAAATCGAACTGTTCGCGAACCGGTTCGGTTCGATTCGAGTTCAAGTTGCTCGCCTAGTCGAGTCGAGTTTGGACATAGTGTTACGTTTGATTGCTCGATTGAACATGTTCGTGAACCATGTGGTTCAGTTCGTCTTTGTTTGCGAACAGTTCGAGTTCGGTTCGGTTCGGTTCGATAAGTTCGAGATCAGTTTAATAAGTTTGAGTCCGGTTCGATAAATTTGAGTGAGGTTCGATAAGTTCGAGTTAGTTTCAATAAATTCGAAAGCGGTTCGAGTAGTTCGATTTCTTACATGTTTAAATTGTTTCTAAAATTTGGAATATAAATAATTGGTTATTTCATATTAAATTCTAAAGTTTGTCTTATCAATAATTGTTAAATTTGTAACAATTTTTTTTTATTATCGAAACATCTTTTTGTTTTTTAATAATTAATTACGAGTAAACATTTTTATTAAATAATTAATAAATAATAATGTGTACCTCTTCACCACTAAATTCTAATTTAATTAGAATAATTGTAATATTTTCATAAAGTTTTTAACAATAATTGTTGGATTATTATAATTTACATCACTAATAATTTAATAAATTATAACCCATGTCATAAAGCACATAAACAAAGTCATTAATCATCATGCAATGGCAATTTGACATTAATTAAAGAATGATACAATAAAGTTACTTACATTTACATGAGTTATTGAAATTGTCAAACCGATATAGAGATTAGAAAAATTAAGTCATCAATGTATCGAGACTTCAGTAATAGAGTAATAACCATTGCATAATTACTATTGTATATTACATACATCAACTATCAATTATGTAATTAAAAGTACAAATTTGATTTTTACCATTTTTTGAATTTTTTAGTGTTACATACTTACGGTGTATATGTGAGTCAGTAAGCCAAACGGTGGGGTTAATTGAGCTCGTTTTTACTAATTTATATGATAAAAAAATTGGTTTACATTTAATTACAAGAGATTGTATCAACTATCAGTCAATCAATAAAAGTATATAATGTAAGACCCCAACTTTTTATGAATACAGATTTAATTTTTCTATTTATTATTTTGAATAATAAGGTGTTGATTTGATATAATGCTTATGGGTGAAATGTAAAAATTTTGCAAAGTAAACAAGTGGTCATATAATATTCATTTGGCCGGGGAATATTCTTTTTGTCGGGGAATATTCGTACGACGGTGCAATCATTGGTAGACCATATAACGGAATAACTGTCGAATATAGAAAGCGACAAAAATAACCTTTTTATAAAAATAACGGCAAAACTTTTACCGTTAACTGTTGAAATACCTAGTGATAAAAGTACAATAATATGCGTGGTTGCACATTAGCACACGGTATTGCATAGTATCTTTGATTATTGATTCTTACGTAAGAAGTCACTCAGTTTCATTCAATAATTACCACAGTAATTGTTGCATAGTATCTCATATTATTGATTCAATTATTGTCACAGTATCATCTGCACAATATTTTATGTTATTAAAACAATAATTGATACTGTAAGACCCCGAATTTTATGAAATGAAAGTATTTAATTTTCTTATAATTATTATTCTATTTAATAAATGGTTTAATTGATAAAAGGTTAAAGTTAAGGGTGATATGTGAAATTTTTTGCAAAGTAAGCAAGTTGATATAAAATATTTGTTGTGTCGGGGAATATTTGTTTGGTCGGGGAATATTCTTTTTATAAGGGAATATTCATATCATTGGTGGACCCCACAATGAAAGTATTATCGTTGTTAGAAAACAACATAAATATCTTTTTATAAAAATAATGGCAAAAGTTTTACCGTTAAACTGTTGAACTACCCGGTGGTAAAAGTGCAGTAATACGCGTGGTTGCATAGCAGCACACGGTATTGATTATTGATGCTTACGTAAGAAGCCACTCAGTTTACTCAATTATTGCTACAGTAATTATTGCATAATATCTCACGTTATTTGATTCAATTATTGTCACAGTATCATCTGCATAATATTTTATATTATTAAATCAATAATTGAGACGACAAAGTTATTCATATTATTATTTGCAATATTGACGATGTTTAGAAAGTTCTGTCGAGGAGAGGTTTGGTCACCTAATTGCGCGCCAATAGGGAGAAATCCTTATCGGAAAGCCCCCTCTTTCCTGGGAATGATCTGGTTGTTAAATATTATGAGTTATAAAATTAATGATGAATAATTGTTGAAGTATTAAGAATGTATTTATTGAAAATAAGTGATTTACAAAAGTTAGAGGAGAATAATGCGAACTTAGAAAACTTTATGGGTTCCAAAGTGTAATAAGTTAAATTAATCTGGACCATTGGTGGTGGTTTTAATAGTAAATCAATATGGACCATTGATGGTGGTTTTAATAGTAAATCAATCTGGACCGTCGATGGTGGTTTTAAAATTAAATCAATCTGGACCGTCGGTGGTGGCTTTAAAAGTAAATCAATATGGACCGTCAGTTGTGGTTTTAATAGTAATCAATATGAACCGCCCGTTCTAATAGTGAATCAATCTAGATCGTTCTGAATTAGTTACTATTTAGTCCATTTTCCTATAAATAGAAGCTTAATTCTTCTTTCATTATCACCAATTCATTGAGATTCACAAGAGACACTATAGAGAGAGAAACTATAGAGAGCAAGAAGAAGAGTATTCTGCTACTTCCACTACTAGAAAAACAAGAATACGTGACGGAACTTTGTGACAGTTTTTAAAAACAATCACAAAAGATAGTAATTTGTGATGGATTTTTTAAGCAATCACAAAATAATAGTATATATGATGGCTCTTAGTGATGACTAATCTTGCCATCAATGTATTATAATTGTGATGGCCATGTCAATCACACCATTTTTTCACGTAAAATAAATTTTCTTTTTGTGACACACTAAGTCATCACTTATAGATATACCCTTTTTGTGATTGCAATTAAGCTATCACTAATATTTTAATGTAAGAAATAATCAAAACATTATTTTGTGAGGGCCGTGATAATCATTAAAAAAGATAAATTTTTGTGACGACTTTTATTTGCAATTACAAAAAGAAAGTATTTTGTGATGGCATTTTTAAGCCATCACAAAATAATAAAATATATGATGGCTCTCTTGATGACTAATATTACCATCATTATAGAGTATTTGTATTCGCCATTGCAATCACCAAATCTTATGTGGAAGTAATTTTTTTTTAGTAAGTCAACTCACATATGTTTCCTTTTATATTTTGTTTTAAAATTATAATCATGATCTGGGCTTTGGTGTAGTGGTAATACTCGTTATGTAGTTTGTGAATGGGGGGAGGGTTCGAATCCTACAAGTATCATTTGATACAATTAATATAGATACAATTAATACAGTGAAATAAAATACACGTAAATAGATATTCACGTTCTTACATTTGATCCCTAAAGTCTTTTTGTGATGACTTTGGCAATCACAATATATTACGTGTTAATGTGATTGTATCAATCATCACAAAAACACTAAGCGTTTGCGTGATTGTCAAAACCATCACGTAAAACTTTTCATGATGGGAGTATACAAGACGGCCGTTGTGATGCTTAAAGCCATCATGTAAACCTTTTGTGATAGTTTTTGGCCATCACAAATGACCATTTTTTTAGTAGTGTTCACTATTGTAGTATCCAGTCTTCTACTAAGGTAAGGGGTATTATTTCTTTCGTATTCATAAGGAATACTATTTTTCGTATTCATCTTTTAATATGTCGGAATAACCTATCTACGCGGATTACGTACCGTATGACAGGTGAAAATTCATTTGCAGTTTCGTATGTTATTTCTTTTCATATTCTTAAATCTAAACTTAGTATGGTAAGTATTGCTTCTATAATCCTTGAAATTAGTGGAATATCCTTGAGTTTTGCGCTTCTTCCAGTATCATTTTATTAGAATATTGATATGAACTTTCTTCCTAAATATCAATATTTTCACCGGGGTACTATTCACAGGTTTCTATTCACCCAGTTACTATTCACTATAATATTATTTACTCGGGTATTCGGGGAACTTTTCATGCCGGGGTATTTTTCACGAGTTACTATTCACTCAATTACTATTCACTCAAATATTATTCATTCGGGTATTCGGGGCACTTTTTATGTCAGGATACTATTCACGAGGTACTATTCCTGAAGTACTATTTATAGGGTACTATTCACGGATAACTATTCACCAAAAAATTTATTTCTTTTTTGTTCAAATTATTTTTGATAAATGGATATTATTCTTGAATTTTACTCCACAAAGCAATATCTTGTTGACAATTTGGAAATTATTGAATTATGGATAAATTAAATTATAAATCTTTAAAAATTTATCCTTTGCTTTCTTTTAATTGAATTCTTATATCATTGTCATCATCCTCATGCTTATATTGTGATGAAAGTCATCTTTGGGTTACGTGCATAGATGGACTGTTGATTGGTATGATTATGACTAGGGATAATTCGGTATGATCATGACCATTGATGATTACATGAATAATCTTGGCCCGTAGTGCAAGAATAATTTGTGGACGTGATACTAATGAATATCATTGGCCCGTAGTGTAGGGATGATTCGATGATTTGATTTATTTATTAAGCTGAGTCCCAGCGATAATGTTAATGATAAAATTTTTAAATCATAGAAGATAGTAAATATCATGCTCTACTTGACTCTTCTACTGGATTGCTTGTTCCGCTGCAGTTAAACTTGTTGTCTATTATATTCTATCAGTTTAACATTGTTGAAGGCTAATGATAACTTATTCTGCATTATCTTAGTCATAATATTTCTTACTAGGCTAGTTGAGCTCACCCTTTTACTTCCATTGTTCTCTTCAGGAAATAAGAACGTAACCAGAACTAGTCGGGCAATGGAGTGATGGTCCGAGATGGTGTTATAGTAGTCCTCCCTATTCTATAAAATAGTGTGACAATAAAATAATGAGGACTCCATTTGAGTTTGGATATTGTCTAGAAGACAATATTCGTGTAAAAACTCTCAGCTCATGTTGTATAATTAAGTTTGTATTTGTATTCAGTACCATGTATTTGGCGACCCAAGATGGGTGATGTATACCTATTTTTGGGGCGTCACAGACATGAAAAAATTATTCATATTATTAGTTAGCATTATTGGCAATGTCTATAAAATTCTGTCGAGGAAAAGGGTTAAGTTATATAATTGCGCGCCAATAAGGATAATTCGTTATCGGAAAGCCCTCTCTTTCCTGGGAATGATCTGATTGTTAATATTGTGAGCTTATAATATTAATTGTGAAAAAATATTATGTGGTGAATAAAGATTTAAGTTTCTAAATATTATTTTCAATAATAAGGCGTGGATTTGATATAATGTTATAGTTGTGGGTAATATTTACAAATTTTACAAAGTAAGCAAGTTGTTATAAATATTCGTTTGGTCGGGAAATATTCGTTTTATCAGGGAATATTCGTATGAAGGCACAATCATTGGTGGACCCCACAACAGAATTACTGTCTGAGTTAGAAAATGACAAAAAGTAACTTTTTATAAAATAACGACAAAAGTTTTACCGTTAATTGTTGAAATACTAGGTGATAAAAGTACAGTAATACTCGTGGTTGCATAGTAGCACACTGTATTGTACAGTATCTGTAAGACCCCAACTTTTTATAAATAAAATTGAAGTTCCTATATTCATTATTTTGAAATAATAAGGTGTTAATTTGATATAATGCTTTGGTTATGGGTGAAATGTGCAAATTTTTTAAAATAAGTAAGTGGTTATAAAATATTCATTGTTGTCGGGGAATATTCGTTTGGTCATGGAATATTCTTGTTGTCGGGAAATATTCGTACGATGGGGCAATCATTTGTGGGCCCCATAATGGAAAACGGTTGGATGAAGAAAACGACAAGTTTAAGTTTTTATAAATAACGACGTAGTTATTCACGAATTAACTCGTTGGAATACACGGTGGTTAAAGACCGAGAATACTTTGGTTGCAAAAGATGGTAGCACAGTATTGCTCAATATTTTTGAATTATTATTCTTACGTAAGAAGGTACTACTCAATAATTGTTATAGTAATTACTGTTCAATATTTTATTTTATTGATTCAATAATTGCTACGTTGATATATATTTTATATTATTGTTAATTCAATAATTGTCACTGCACAGTATTTCCCATTATCAGATCATTAATTCATATTATTTGAATAATATTATTAGATAACATTATTGGCAATGTCTAAGGAAGTTCTGTCTAGGAAAGGGGTTTGGTCACCTAATTGCGGGCCAGTAAGAAGAAATCCTTATCGGAAAGCCCCCTCTTTCCTGGGAACGACCTGGTTGTCATAATTATGACTCTGTAATATTATTTGTGAATAATTAATTATTAATTTATATGATAAGAACATATTTATTTTATGTGGATATAAATGAAGGAATTAATGCTGAGGTGTTTTATCAGTTTTTTATCAGAATGGGGGTATTTTATCAGTATTTTGTCAGAATGGAAGTATTAAAAATCGTCCGTATGTGAATTTCGGGCATTTTCTGTTTAGAATTTGGAAAAACTTTCTTCTACAAAGTTGTAGAGAATTAAATTTTCTATGGAATAAACATGAGATTCAAATTTTTCTAATAAAAGGGCTATTTATTATGAATTATTGAAGTTTCAAAAATAAATATTTTTATTAAATGGGTGGGCCCCACTTTTGATTGGTGTGGAAAATGCTGAATTTTGGTGGGCCCCACCTGTGGTTGCTGATAATTTGGTCAAGAAGGTGTGCGTAAAAAAAAATATATTAATATTTTATTAATTTAGTCTGCTGTGGCGTTCTAGTATTTTTCTATAAATAGGGTGCTTAGTTAGAATTGAAAATCACACCAGAATCATAAGTTTTCTCTTTCTATATTATCGAGCGTATTTTTGTGAGTATTTAGATACTTTGAGAGTTTTTATTCAGTGCAAGTTTTCTTCAACATTATATCCGATATTCCGGTCAGAAGTAATGTTCTTTTGAGGTAAGGGATGTTATTTTCTTCGTAAATGATGTTATTTCTTTTATTATCATTATACCAAAATATTGATATAAATTTTATTGTGACATTTCTAACTTTTTGTATCAGGATTACTATTCACGTATACGACAATATTCACCGAAAAATGAAATTTTCTCTTTTTTATCCAAGATGTCTATTATGGGTACTATATTTGATTGTATCCATGTTTTTATCTTCATTCTTGAATTTAATCCACTATGGTTTATTATGGAGTATTTTGAACTTAGATTGCCTAAAGTACGAATCCCTAATCTTTGTCCTTATATTTCACTGGATTCGTTTCTTTAAAATATTTTTTATCATCCTCAGTCCTAAATGATGATATTACTGAATTTCTTTGGCCTGTAGTGCAAAGATGAATGATTTCCTGATGAATGTCTTTGGCCCATAGTGCAAAGATGAACAGGTGTTGAGATGAACATGACCAACTGTTGAATATCTTTGGCCTGTAGTGCAAAGATGAATATTTAATTCAAGATGTATATTGATTGATGTTGCAGAGATAAAATATTGATGATGGACTTTTAAATCATAGAAAATAGTAGATTTCATTCTGTACTTAACTCTTCTAATGAATTGTTATTTCTGCTGCGAATATTGATCTAAAACTTGTTGTCCATTATATTTTATCTGATTTATTGAAGGCTAACGATAATTTGTTCTACATTATCTTTGTCATAATATTTTTTACTGTGCTAGTTGAGCTCACCCTTTTTCCTTTTTGTTCCATTTTTCTTCTCAGAAAGCAAGAATATAACGGGAAGTAGTCGCGGTGTGGAGTGATGTTCCAAGGTAGTTGTTATAGTAGTCCTCACTATTTTGTAAAATAGTGTATCAATAATTGTAATGAGGAATTATTTGAGTGTGGATATTGTCTAGAAGACAATATTTGTATTTAAACTCACAGTTTATGTGTTGTCGTATTTTGCACGACAATTGTATTAATGAAGTTGTAGTTATTTTTGTATTATGTATTTGAAGACTTAGAATGAGTGATGTATACCTATTTTGGGGGCGTCACAATTGGTATCAGAGCTTAGGGATATGGTCTCTAGCGAAGATCGGGGAATAGAACTAGGAGGGGAGAGATGAGTAAATCCTTCGCTAGTGTGTCCTACCTAAGCTTATTTGTTGGTCGGTCAAAATATAGGGGTATTATGTGGTATGTCATTTTCTTTAATTAACCCTTGTTTTGTGGAAGTATTTGAGAATGACAGCTGAAAATGTCAACAATGGAGTGTATGAGATCGTGGAGACACCTTTAATCACCAACCAGGAGAACGTGCAACAGGAAGACAATATTCCTCCTGTAAACAACACTACCGAATAAACAATGAATGATGGGATGTTTAGAAGCTTTTTTCAGTTCATGCAAAATCAGACGAGGGAGACTCGTGTAGAAAATACGGGTCGAAATGATAGCAACACGCGGTTTATCACAGCCAAGTAGTTCAAAGAGTTAGGATCACCAGAGTTCTTGGGAAAGTCGGATCCTATTAAAACAGAAATGTGGGTCAAAAAAATTACCAAGATATTTGATGTCTTGGGATGGACGGAGGAACAGAAGGTTTCATTCGCTACCTTTATGTTCTGTGGTGAGACATATTATTGGTGGGAATCTGTGAAGTGTACCCAGCCAGCCGCACTCAATATGTTTTGGGAAACGTTTCAAAAATTGTTCAATAACAAGTACTTTCCTGAAAGTATTCATCATATGAAGGAGGTAGAGTTTATTAGACTGGAATAGAACAACATGAAGTTCGCGGAGTTATCCAGGTTTGCACCTCATTTGGTAGAGAATGAGGAACGTATGACGCGGATGTTTCTGAGAGGTCTAAAACCCGAAATTCGTCAATACCTTATCTCTCACAAATTTTCTCTATATTTAGATGTTGTCAACAAGGCTAAATTATTAGAGTGAGATAATGAGTATGTTCAACCAAGGGACCACAACCTGGGTCATACCGGTGGCAGCAGTCATCGGATCAATAATAACCAGCGGGGAGGGAAAAATATTTGCGCTTCATCTAGTATCGTTTCACAAGGATATTTTTCTGAACATTCTTGTTGAATTTTAATCTTTTTATGCCGAAGTAGTATTCACGGGGTAGTATTCACGAAGTACTATTCATGGGGTACTATTCACTCTGGTACTATTCACCCGAGGTACTATTCACGATAAAAATTGATTTCTTTTCTGTCCAAATTATTTTTGATACATGAATATTATTCTTGAAGTTTACTTCACAAAGCAGTTATCATGTTGATAATTTGGACATTCTTGAACTCTGGAAAAATTAAATTATAAATCTTTAAAATTTATCATTTTCTTTCACATAATTGAATTCTTATATCATTGTCATCATCCTCATGCTTATATTGTGATGAAAGTCATCTTTGGCCCGTAGTGCATAGATGGACTGTTGATTAGTATAAT
The DNA here is from genome assembly GCA_020205605.1 of Panax ginseng. NCBI lineage: Eukaryota > Viridiplantae > Streptophyta > Magnoliopsida > Apiales > Araliaceae > Panax > Panax ginseng. Next base: position 163,701,300 of record CM035128.1, read on the forward strand.
TATGACCAGGAATTATGTATCGGTATAATCATGACCTGTAATGTTACAAATGATGTGGTAAAAGTCCTCATTGGCTCGTAGTGCATTGATGGATAGTTGTTGGCATGATCATGACCACTAGTGATAATAACGAATATCCTTGTCCCGTAGTGCATGGATAATTCGTGGATGTGATACTAATGAATATCTTTGGCCCATAGTGCATGGATAATTCAATGATGCGGATTATTTATTGAGCTGTATTACAGCGATAAAATATTGATGATGAACTTTTAAATCATAAAAGATAGTAGATATCATGCTCTACTTGACTCTTCTAATGGATTATTTATTCCGCTGCAGTTAAACTTGTTGTCAATTGTATTCTATCAGTTTAACATTGTTGAAGGCTAATGGTAATTTATTCTGCATTATCTTAGTCATAATATTCTTTACTGGGCTAGTTGAGCTTAACCTTTTCTTTCATTGTTCTCTTCAGGAAATGAGAATATAGCTGGGACTAGTCGGGGAATGGAGTGACTGTCCAGATGGTTGCTATAGTAGTCCTCACTATTCTGTGAAATAGTGTGATAATAATTGTAATGAGGACTCCATTTGAGTTTGGATATTGTCTACGAGACAATATTCGTGTTTAAATTCTCAGCTTATGTTTTTTCGTATTTTACACAATAGTTGTATAATTAAATTTGTATTTGAATTATGTACCATGTATTTGATAACTCAGAATTGGTTGTGTATACCTATTTTGGGGGCGTTACAGTTGGTATCAGAGCTTAGGGATATGATCCCTGGCTGAGATTTGAGGATAGAACTAGGAGGGGAGAGACATGTAAATCTTTTGCTAATATGACCTACCTAAGCTTATTTGTTATTTAATTGGTCGGTCAGAATATAGGGATAATATGTGGCATGTCAGTTAACCCTTGTTTTGTGGCACTGTTTGAAAATGACATCTGAAAATCAAGAGATGAACTCATATAGAGTTTTAAGTGATGAATCGAGGAGATTCATTTAAATAATAAATATTAGAGTATAATATTTTGTTATAACAAAGATTTTATTGGGGAGTACTAATTAAGTTATTAAACTTGATTGTAGGATGTCAAGCGAAGAAGAAGTTAGGATATCCATGTGGTGAGTGGAGAATTAATAGTTGCACCCGAGCTAGTCGCAGAGGTAGCAGCTGAGTGTGAGGAAGAAGAAGAACCTGAGGAGGATTTATTAGGAGAACTTTATGATCGAAATGTAGAACTGCAAAATCATATTCATGAGTTAGAAGAGCAGGCTGAAGAACGGCATGCGGTCGTAGTGCAAAGGGATGCAACAATTCAAGATTGTATTACCCGATATGTGATGCTTGAACAAAAGCACTCTTTAGCAAAGTATAAGATAATAAAGCTGGAATCTAAGAATTCAAATGCCAAGGATCAGCTGAAAGAAGAAACAACTGAACGAGTGAGAATGGAGGATGCATAGGTAAAAGTCGCACGACGCATTTATATTGTAGAAAGAGAAGTCTGATCCAAGAAGGCTAAAATAGATGATATGTATTTCTCTTTTTGGACAACAATTGGGAGAACCCAACATCGAGTTTTGAATTACCATGTACATTGCGGTCAACCCCAATTCGATATGGATCGAAGATTAATGATTCAGATCATGGATCAGGAGTACGGCGAAGCAGTTAATGGTGGAATATACCCTATAGCAAAAGTCAATTCCAGCGATAATGATGAAACTAATTGATGTCCCGGACAAGTCAAAGTCGGTGGTTAAAGTGAGAGCGCTTTTTGTAACTTCCCAAAAAGTGAGGAACCAGAACGAGTTTATCACGGGTAAGCTAATAATAAACTGTTACGAAATCTATACCTTATTTGATATCGGTTCTACCCATTCTTTTATTTCTCCTACTTGCGCTCAAAGTTTAAATTTGATTCCAGAGAAATTAGACTTTGACTTATCTGTTGAAACTCCATTGGGAGAAACCTTTGTTACCTCCACTATTTATAAATCCTATTTGATTCAAATCGGCACCCTCACGTTACCTGTCGATCTTATCTCTTTGAAAATACTTGCATTTGATGTAATTTTAGGGATTGAATGGTTAACTACTCATCATGCTAAAATTAATTGTATTCGTAAGGTTGTTAGCTTTCATATTTTTAACCAACCTATTATGTGAATTCAAGCAACCAAACCACTAAATTCAATCACTGTCATATCAAGTCATAAAGCCATTCATTTATTAAAAAATGGATGTCAAGCTTTTTTAGCCCATGCCACGGATTTAAACAAAAATACGTCGAATTTGAATGATATTTCTATCGTTAATAAATTTCCTGACGTATTCCCTGAAGAACTTCCTGGTCTACCCCCAAAGCGTGAAATCAAATTTTGTATTGACCTTGAACCCGGTGTAAAACCCTCAAATATTTCTTCACCCAAAACAAACTTAACATGCGCCAAAGGCGTTCGCTTGAGCTGTTGAAAGATTACGATCATACCATTCAATATCATCCTGGAAAAATGAATATGATAGCTTACGCGTTGAGTAGAAGATCATATGCGGGTACGAGTGCGATATTGGCAACGCAAAGGCCCATTTTGTATGACTTGCGAATGATGTAGATAGAGTTAAAGACTCTAGGGACCCACGTGATGATGTCAAATATACGAGTAGAACCGACTTTAATTGATAAACTTAAAGTTGCTCAAGCTACAGACCCGGAGATGATAAATATGAAGAAAAAGGTGAAAGAAGGCGTTATTTTAGAAGCAAGAATTGACAAAGAGAGGAAATCTTAACCCTTGATTTATTGATTCCTTTGAAATCCTCGATCGAGTAAGAACTGTGGCCTATAGGCTCGCCTTACCGTCAAGTAAGTCTCGTGTTCATAACGTTTTTCACATATCTATGTTACGTAAATATGTGGAAGACCTGAATCACATTATTGAATTAAAACTAGACAAGATAGCGGAAGATTTAACGTATGAAGAGATACCTGTTAAAATCTTGGATAAAAAGGAACATATTCTACGCTCAAAGGTTATACCTCAAGAGTTAGAATCTGAAATGAAAATAAGGTATCCTCACCTCTTCGACATACCAGGTACGTACACCAATTTCGAGGACAAAATTTCATAAAAATGGGAGGTTATAAGACCCCAACTTTTATGAATAAAGATTTAAGTTTCTAAATATTATTTTGAATAATAAGGTGTGGATTTGATATAATGTTATAGTTGTGGGTAATATTTACAAATTTTCCAAAGTAAGAAAGTTGTTATAAAGTATTCGTTTGGATGGGGAATATTCGTTTTATCAGGGAATATTCGTACGACGGCACAATCATTGGTGGACCCCACAACAGAATTACTGTTGGAGTTAGAAAATAATAGAAATAACTTTTTATAAAATAACGACAAAAGTTTTACCGTTAACTGTTGAAATACCCGGTGATAAAAGTACAATAATACGCGTGGTTGCATAGTAGTACACTGTATTGTACAGTATCTTTGATTAGTGATGCTTACGTGAGAAGTCACTTAGTTTTATTTAATTATTGCTACAGTAATTATTGCATAGTATCTCACATTATTGATTCAATTATTGTCATAGTATCATCTGCACAATATTTTATATTATTAAATCAATAATTGAGACGATAAAGTTATTCATATTATTATTTGCATTATTGACGATGTCTAGAAAGTTCTGTCGAGGAAAGGGGTTTGGTCACCTAATTGCGCGCCAATAAGGAGAAGTCCTTATCGGAAAGCCCCCTCTTTCTTGGGAATGATCTTATTGTTAATATTATGAGTTATAATATTAATGATGAATAAATATTATTAAAACTGTGTTTTGAGAAGCCAAGTGAATTGAGATAAATAGAGGGGTATTAATTTTATAAAGTATTTGTTATAAATTTAGTTTATTACATGGACCCCCCACTTACTCATTTTTCAAAATCGTCGGAAGAAAGTTATCTCAGTTTTGTTGTCTTACTAATATATATATATATATATATATATATATATATATATATATATATGGTGTGTGTGTATTTTATATAAATATATTATATATAAGTTTTGTTTTTTTATATAAAATAGAATATATATTTTATTTTATTTGCATAGTACTGCATAGTGCATCATAGTAAAATAAAAAAAAATCATTGAATTCGACTGTGAACTTCGCCCATGAATTTCTATTACTGTGCATCCGTGATTATTTTTCTAAATAGTATTATGCCATTCTCCTATAAATAGGATGCTTAGTTTAGAAATGAAAATCACACCAGAATCTGAGAATTTTTCTTCTATAATATTGAGCGTATTTCTTTAGAATTGAAGGAAGCTTTGAGTGTAGAAAATAGTATAAGTTTTCTTCAAGAATATCCCCGCCATACCAGTCAGGAGTACTCTCCTTTTAAGGTAAGGGGTATTATTTATTTCATATTCACTTACGATATTATTTTTCATATTCGTAAGAAATTTTATTTTTGTTCAATATTCGTAAGGAATATTATTTTCGTTTAATATTCGTAAGTAATATTATCTTCGTTCAATATTCGTAGGAATATTATTTTTGTTCAACAGTTGTAAGGGATATTTTTTTTCAGTATTCGTAAGAAATAATATTTTCTTCCATACTCTGTAGTATGTAAGTACTATTATTTCGTTTTATATTCCTAATTTTACACTCATTTTGATAAGTATTGCTTCTATACTCCTTGAAATTAGTAGAATATACTTGAAATTTGTGATTCATCTAGTATCGTTTCACAAGGATATTTTTCTAAACATTCTTGTTGAATTTTAATTTTTTCATGCCGGAGTACTATTCACGGGGTACTATTCACTCGGGTACTATTCACCCGGGGTACTATTCATGACAAAAATTGATTTCTTTTCTGTCCAAATTATTTTTGATACATGAATATTATTCTTGAATTTTACTCCACAAATTAGTTACCATGTTGACAATTTGGACATTCTTTAACTCTGGATAAATTAAATTATAAATCTTTAAAATTTATCCTTTGTTTTCACATAATTGAATTCTTATATCATTTTCATCATCCTCATGCTTATATTGTGATGAAAGTCATCTTTGGCCAGTAGTGCATAGATAGACTATTTATTGGTATGATTATGATCAGAAATTATGTATCGGTATAATCATGACCTGTAATGTTACAAATGATGTGGTAAAAGTCATCATTGGCCCGTAGTGCATTGATGGACAATTGTTAGCATGATCATGACTACTGGTGATAATAACGAATATCTTTGGCCGGTAATGCATCGATAATTCGTGGATGTGATACTAATGAATGTCTTTGGCCCGTAGTGCATGGATAATTCAGTGATGTGGATTATTTATTGAGTTGTGTTACGATGATAAAATATTGATGATGAACTTTTAAATCATAGAAGATAGTAGATATCATGCTTTACTTGACTCTTCTAATGGATTGTTTATTCCGCTGTAGTTAAACTTGTTGTCTATTGTATTCTATTATTTTAACACTGTTGAAGGCTAATGGTAATTTATTCTGTATTATGTTAGTCATAATTTTCTTTACTGGGCTAGTTGAGATTACCCTTTTCTTTCATTGTTCTCTTCAGAAAATTAGAATATAGCTGGGACTAGTCGGGGAATGGAGTGATGGTCCAGATGGTTGCTATAGTAGTCCTTACTATTCTGTGAAATAGTGTGATAATAACTGTAATGAGAACTCCATTTGATTTTGGATATTGTCTACGAGACAATATTCGTGTTTAAACTCTCAACTTATGTTTTGTCATTTTACACGACAGTTGTATAATTAAGTTTGTATTTGAATTATGTACCATGTATTTGGCGACTTAGAATGGGTTGTATATACCTATTTTGGGTGCGTCACAAATATTATTTCAATTTTGATATAAATGAAGGAATTTAGCATGAAATATTTGTGAAAAGTTTGGCATATTTTTTATAGAATCACAATTATTTTCTCCGATAAAATATTTTTCAAATATATTATTATATTATACTATAATTATTTAAATAATAATATTATTATAATATATATATATAAGCATGTGATTAAAGGGACGGAGCTGAGTAAATTGAATTTGAGTGCTTTGTTATCAAAAGCAGTATGTTTTTGTTTTTTTTCTAAGTTGATGGGCGGAGGTTTCTCCTGTAAAGACAATGCATGCAATTGTTTCATTTGGTATGAGCCCTCTACCTTGAAAAAAAAAGAATTAGGTAGAAGTTAGGCATGAAAGTAGGTAGAAGAGTTAGGCTCATTAGTTTGTTTTTCCCTCCGAAGCTGCACTATAAAAGGAAGGTTACCCCTCCTTACTAAACACACAATTATAATATCAGAAATTTTTATTCTATAGTATTGTGAGTATTTCTCTTGAGTATAAGGATACTTTGAGTGTAGCTTTTTGTGCAAGATTTTCTCAGAATAATATCTGATATTCCAGTTAAATCTACTTTTCTACTAAGGTAAAAGATATTATTTTATTTCAATACTCGTAAGAAATATTTTTTTTTCATACTCCATATTATGGAAGGGATATTATTTCATTTCATATTCCTAAATTTAAACTTACTATGGTAAGTATTGCTTCTATAATTCCTGAAATGATTAGACATTTCTTAAGTTTTGCTCTTCATCTAATATCATTTCACTGGAATATTGGTCTGAAATTTATTATTAAATTTTAATTTTTTCATGTCTAGGTACTATTTATACGGTACTATTCATGGGCACTATTCATACGGTTTCTTTTCTGTTTAAATTATTTTTGATACATGAAGACCATTCTTGAATTTTACTCCATAAATAGTTATCATGTTGACAATTTAAATATTTTGAACTCTGGATAAATTGAATTATAAATATCTAATATTTATCCTTTATCTCACTTGATTGAATCTTTATATCATTGTCATCATCCTCATGCTTATATTGTGTCGGAAGTCATCTTTGTCCCGTAGTGCAAAGATGGACTGTTGATTGGTATGATTATGACCAAAAATTGTGTATTGGTATAATTATAACCTTTAATGTTACAGATAATGTTTGTGGTGAAAGTCCTCTTTGGCCCGTAGTGCATAGATGGACAAGTGTTTGGCATGATCATGACCACTAATGATACTAACGTATATCCTTGGCCCGTAGTGCATGGATAATTCGTTGATTTGAAATATTTATTGATTGATATTACAGGAATAAAATATTGATGATGGACTTTTAAATCATAGTAGATATCATGCTCTACTTGACTCTTCTAATGGATTGTTGTTTCCGCTGTAGTTGTGATCTAAAACTTGTTGTCTATTGTATTCTATCAGATTTTTTCCTGTTGAGGATTAAGGATAATTTGTTCTACATTATCTTAGTCATAATATTCTTTACTGGGCTAGTTGAGCTCATCCTTTTTCTTTTAGTTCCATTGTTCTTCTCAGGAGGTGAGAATGTAGATGGGACTAGCCGGGGAGTGGAGTAATGGTCCAAGATGGTTATTATAGTCGTCCTCGCTATTTTATAAAATAGTGTGACAATAATTGTAATGAGGACTGTATTTGAGTTTGGATATTATCTACGATACCATATTTATATTAAAACTCACAGACTATGTGTTATCATATTTTGCACGACAATTGTATAATTGAAGTTGTATTTGAATTATGTATCATGTATTTAACGACTCAAAATGGATTGTGTGGACCTATATTGGGGGCATCACATATAACAAGTCAATAGGAGTTAGCTTAATTTGGTTAGTCATTTCAAAGGTAACTTAGTCATTAAATTATATTTTTTAAAATACAAATTACATAATAATAATAATAATAATAATAATAATAATAATAATAATAATAATAATAATAATAATATCATTAACATATTACGCGATTTAACTATACTAATATTAGTCATGAATTTCATTATTAAGTTAATGTTCTAACTAAATTAAATTCATTAAAACTTAAATTTTAGCAAATCAAACGATTAGGTATATCAATATTAATAATATATGTGAATTTTAAAAATACAATAACTATAAAATTAATTAAAAAATAATATTAAATTCATTACTAATTTATTGTCATAACTAAATTAAAGCGCATAATTATATAAACCTTAAGTTTTAGTGTTATTCAAATAAGAATTTAATCAAATTTTGTCAATATAAACACTAATATAGAATTTTATTATAAATTTAAATAAAACTTTTTTTAATCATAACTAAATAAATACACTTCATTCAAATGTTTAGTTTAATAATTGATCGAATGAATGTACATTATATAGTTCAACAATTTATTATTTCAATAAATATATAATAATATAATAAATATAATTTTTTTTAAAATTCTAATTAAATATAGAGGGTTAATGAGTTTGTTAATTATCAAATATCAAACAACTCATGGACAAGATTTTTATCGATAGTCATCTCAAAAAAGGGTGGTGAATAAGTACTTGAAATGACAATTTTATTTAATTATCAAATTTTAACTTTTATAGAACATATGGAAATATATATTTTTTTACTAATTCTTTAAATTACAAACATAAGTCTTAAGATTTTCCTTTTGTACCCTATAATCCTTCCAGATTTTAATAAATAATTTGATTGACATATTTCTTATTCGTTTCTCAGTGTTTTATGTATTTAAAAATTTAAAAAATTATTGATTTAACAATAACTTATTATTCATAAATACTGTGACACCCCCAAAATAGGTCTATACAAATCATTCTGAGTCGTCAAATACATGGTATACAATTCAAATATAAACTTTTTATTTACAAAAATTAACTTTCGTGTAAAAAATGACAAAAATAAGCTATGAATTTCAATACAAATATTGTCTCATAGACAATATCCAAACTCAAATGAAGTCTTCAGTATAATTATTGTCACACTATTTTATAGAATAGTGAGGACTACTATAGTAACCATCTTGGACAATTACTCCATTTCCCAATTAGTCCCAACTATATTCTCATTTCCTGAAAAGAACAATGAAAGAAAAAAGGGTGAGCTCAACTAGCCCAGTAAAGAATATATTATAACTACGATAATGTAGAACAAATTATCCTTAGTCCTCAACAAGGAAAAATTTGATAGAATATAATAGACAACAAGTTTTAGATCAACAACTACAGCGGAAAGAACAATCCATTAGAAGAGTCAAGTAGAGTATGCTGTTTACTATCTTCTATGATTTAAAAGTCCATTGTCAATATTTTATCTATGTAACACCAATCAATAATGGTTTCAAACCTACTAATTATTTATGTTGTAAGACCCCAACTTTTATGAATAAAGATTAATTTTCTCTAAATATTATTTTGAGTAATATGGTGTGGATTTGATATAATGTTATAGTTGTAGGTAATATTTACAAATTTTGTAAAGTAAACAAGTTGTCATAAAATATTCGTTTGATCGGGAAATATTCGTTTTATCAGGGAATATTCGTACGACGACAAAATCATTGGTGGACCCATTAATGGAATTCATCGCTTGAGAAAACGACGTAAATATTTTTTATACAAAAAACGGCAAAAGTTTTACCGTTAACTGTTGAAATACCCGGTGATAAAAGTACAGTAATACACGTGGTTGAATAGTAGCACACGGTATTGTACAGTATCTTTGATTATTGATGCTTACGTGAAAAGTCACTTAGTTTTATTCAATTATTGCCATAGTAATTTTTGCATAGTATCTCACATTATTGATTCAATTTTTGTCACAATATCATCTGTACAATATTTTATATTATTAAATCAATAATTGAGACGACAAAGTTATTCATATTATTATTTGCATTATTGACAATGTCTAGAAAGTTCTGTCGAAAAAAAGGGTTTGGTTACCTAATTGCGCGCCAATAAGAAAAAGTCCTTATCAGAAAGCTCCCTATTTCCTGGGAATGATCTAGTTGTTAATATTGTGAGTTATAATATTAATGATGAATAAGTTCGTGTTGATTAAAGATAAGAATAATAATTGATGAGTGGAAGATGTTTGTTCAATTATCCTTTTAAATTGGTGTTTGTTTATTTAGTTTTTTTAGGGTACAAAATTCTTCCGCATGTTATGATAATTGGCCAACTTTTCAAATAATGCAGCTACTGTTCACTGCCTTATGAATGAAGGTGCTCCCTCATTGGTCCATATCTCCCCATTTGCTAGTTACCTTCAAAAGAGGGCGATCCCTCATTGGTCCTTATCTCCCACTTTGTTAGTTACCTCCTCAGGAGGGCGCTCCCTTATTGGTGGTCTCAAATATATGCTGATGAAATTGCGTCCGAATATTTTTACTGTGCGTCCGTGAGTATTTTCCTAAATAGTATCCTGCCATTCTCCTATAAACAGGATGCTAAGTTTAGAAATGAAAATCACACCAAAATCAGAGAATTCTTCTTCTAAAATATTGAGCGTATTTCCTTTAAGTTAAGGAAGCTTTAAATGTAGAAAATAGTATAAGTTTTCTTCAAGAATATCTCCGCTATACCAGTCAGAATTGTTAGGAATAAGCATGTGAATGATATTCCTATTTATATATGATTTGATTATGATATATATGAATGAATATACAATTATGCTTGCATTAAGAAAAGCTGTAGATTCCTTTGATAGAAAATAGAAACATATATACAAGGACTTAGAATGAATTGATCAAATGTGTTAGGTTGATCCTACATAAGCAAAACATCTTTGTGAAGTCCTTAAAAAAAAATAATGTACAAGGACTATAAATATAGAAAGATCAAGCTTGTTAGGTTAATCTTACGATGTAATAGATGAAGCATTCGATAAATTAAAGTCTTGCACTAGAAATCGTAGTCTACTAGAGAGTCGAGGAAAACTCGAGAGCTGTCGAAAGGCGTAATCGTAGTCTGCAAAGCAGATGAGATCTCAATTTAAGAGATTGCTAGGAGAGGCGAGGAAGGATCATAGTGTGTAATAGAAGAACTACCTCGAGCTATATTACATTGAGAAAGTCATGTGCATAATCGTGAGAGACGACGACTACTGGTAAATAGAACATCTGCCGAAGCCAACTCAAGAATCGTAGACTACACTCGGAGTCGTAGAGTCTATTGATGTCAAAGCCAAGTCAAGAATCATAGACTACACTCAGAGTCGTAGAGTCTACTAATCGTATCAGAGGTTGAGATCGTGAGTTAAAGCAAGATCGGATAAAGACAACAAACACAACGACGTAAATCGTAGAGTGTCAAGATCTCGATCTAGGAGTCGTGAAGTGTTCGCACGAAATCGAAGTTGAATCGTGAGAGTGTAGAGCTCGAGACTTCAGCGGATGTGCTCACAACACCAAGGCTGAATCGTAGAGCAAACACGATTCTCAACAAATGAGCATTCCCAGAATATCCAAAGGAACGAAGCCTCTGGTTGGAACTGCAAAGATACATCCCACCTAAAGGAAACTAGAGAACACTCAACGAATGATATGCAAGCTAACAAAAGATCTAAACATCAAATCAATTAGCATCCAGATTGACTTGTGAAGTCATTCGAGAAGAAGTCTTCCACAAGTTGATCAGAAGAAGAATTAAGTAACTGACTAAGGAAAGTCAGCAAGTACAGTAGCTGTCAAGAAAATAGAAGACGACGACCTTGAAAGCAACCAGGATCGTAGTGTCTACCAAACAAAGAAGGAACTGATGGAGTGTACACAAAGATACTGGTCAGCCTCTGAAGAACAAGGCTAAAATGATTAAGCATTGGGTCAGTCTATTGATCATAAGTGAACGGGAGATCACAAGGAGAAAGCGAGCTGGACATGCCATAAATCTGAAGTGTCTTGCTATTCAGAAAGGGCAAGTACAAAGAGTCAAGCCATTAGTATCTGAGAGCAGTAGAAGCAAACAGAAGTATTGAAGCGCTGCTTAAGAGAAGGACGAGGTGTTCTACATTAAAGATCCAATCAACACTCTTCAAGATCGTAGTTTTATCTCTACTTGTCAACTAGACACTACGATTAAGTCCAAGAAGATATGCATCAGAATCATAGAGTTCGGTCGTCTGAAGGTTGAAGCATTGGCAACAGTTCAATTTGAAGATTGATGGTCGAATAGAGCTTATTAAAGAGCATCGATGCAAAAGGACAACCTCTGATCGAGAAATCAGAAGGAGGAAATAAAGTTGACTACCTACCCGAGACATCAAAGTGACATCTCTGACAGGGTAGGTAAAACAGTAGACTGTAGTTTCAGAAAGTCAGAAAAGGGGATGTCATGTCACATCTGCATTCTACATCAAATAACTCGAGATCTGCGAAGAAATTCAAATAGCTCCCAACGACTACATTACAACGGGAAGGTTGTGAAGGAGTATAAATCAACAAGAGCTTCAAAGATCAAAAGTTGCTGAAGTTGCTGAGGTTGGAGAGATGGTGGACTGATCAAAATAACGTAAAATAGTGAGTGACCAATAAAGGTCCAAAAGCTCACTCTACGATCCACCAAGAACACTTGGAGATGAACATAGAAAGAAGTAGAAGTGAGAGTTCTACAATATAGAAGTGAGAGTTCTACTACAAGAAGAGTGTTTGGAACTGCCAAGAGAATGAAGAACATCAATGTCATCTTGATTTCTGTAATGGGAAGACTCTAAGTACCAGAGAGAAGAACTTACAGTTATCTTAGCAAGTCCATCATGAGAAGGCATCAAGTATCAAGGAAGAAGATCACCAACGTTATCATGATGTCAAGCATGAAAAAGTTTCTAAGTACCTAACAGAAGAGCCTACAGTCATCTTAAAAACTCATCATGTGCAACCATCAAGTATTAAGAAGAATGATCTTCACTACAGTTCAACAAGGGATCATCAGAAGAGGTTGAGTATCTGAAGAAGCTGAGCATCATGCAACACTCAACTGCACCTCAAGGATGATCACATCAAGCTGCTAAGCATTTAGAGATGAAGAGCTTAAAAGACATCTTAGCAGCACCACCAACACCACTAACAACTACAACAACAAGAAGCCAGGGCCAGAGTGGTCCTTGTCCAGAGGGACTAAATGAAGTTCCAAGCATGCTGGGCTTGAAGAGTTCCTAGGGAACTAGAGGAGTTCTAAGGCTGCTGGCCTTGAAGAGTTCTAAGTGAACTGAAGTTCCAAGGCTACTGGCCTTGAAGGAATCTTAGTGATTCAGGGTGCTGACCTTCCTTAGTGGAAATCCTGCTGGTTGAAAGCAGGAGAGTGGATTAAGAGCTTGAGTCTCTGAACCACTTAAAATCCCTTGTGTCATTTACTTTATGTCATTTACATTATGTACCTAACTGCTATAACTGCTATGTATATATTAACTGCTTACAACTCAACTAACTCTTAGAACAATGTATGTATGATTATGAATATATCAATGAAGGGGATCATTTACTTATTCCGATGTGCTTGAAAAGATTCTTATGTTTGTCATATGTTAATTCATTAGCAATACAAAATAAAAGGGAAAAGTATTTGAAAACAAAAAAGATCTATTCAACCCCCCTTCTAGATCTAATGTGTGCCTACTGGGACCTAACAATTGGTATCAAAGCAGGTTCTCATGTTATATTCAAGCTAATCATTTTGAGTCTGATCCTAGGCACAAACATTATTCTAAACTTATTTTAGTTGTAAGTCACTTGTAAATGCAGATGAGCTAACAAGTTGGAAATATTGTGTACAGGTAAATATGTATATACACCTGAAGCTGCTCAGATTGGTCCATATTCTTAAATGTTATAGCATCAAGACCAATCCGTGTCCATAGTCAATCGTGATGTTTGAAAAGCAGACATGGGACCTCAAGAGGCATCAACAGCAAATAGTCAAGCATCCATCAGACTGAAAGATGAAAAGGCCACATGTGCTAAGAAGTACGCATTCAGAGAAGAAAGAAGAATCTCTCAAATCTATATTTGGCCAACCAACAGCTGGATGTGAACCTTGAGGACTCAAGGTTGTCAAATAACTAAAGATGTCAAGATTCTTTGAGCCTACATCTTTAAGACTATGACTGATTGATCAAAGGATAACTGGAGCAACAACCTGTCAGAAGTAAAGGAAAAAGTATGCACATCAATGCCTAACCTCAATATATCAAGATAAATGGCTGTCAAGAAATTGACAATGTAAAGGTACGGTTCCTCATCAGTATTAATGTGTACAACATATTGCATCACCTTATGCATTATAACTGTATTCTATCAAGAGGCCATACTCTACCTAAAAAGGAGAAGAGAGAAAGTACACTGAAGTTGAAAACTCAAATGCTAACAAACTTTCTCTCCGTCCAAGTTTTAGGTTGAAGATAACATCTTGAAAGAAGTTTGAAATAGGTCATAAGCATACCAAGGTTTAATTAATTTAAGTAGAAAAATCTTTGCTGATGGGTTAGTATGTATGTACAAACCTATGTTCTAAGTTTTTGATAATACATAGAGTATGATCAGTTCTATAAGAGTATCTTGAAGATTCATAGAAACTGATCACCTCCATGAATCAACCATATACAAATAAGTGTTAGAGTTGATTCTCACTCTGTAAACACTTAAACTCTGTGAACATAACCAAGCAAATGATAAAACCATTAAAGAAAAAGAGTGTCTTATTAAATTGATTAATCTTACATACACTCATCATCATGCATCCTAAAATGTCATATCTAAATTGGATACATGCATGAATATGATTGTTGGTGATCAATATGATGAAATTTCAAATATCGAGAGCAGGATTTTGAAAATCGACTAGCAGGGACCCATTTAACCATGGGTACCAAAAATAGAAATTTATCTAACCTGCAGGTACTTGGTCTATTTGACCACACTAAGGAATATTGAAGCAAAAGACTTCAGTCAAAAAGATTCAACCAGCAGAAGGCTTAAAGACAATTCATAAATGATTCTGATAAAATTCCTATTTGTCAAAGCCTGTCCTTGAAGATTTGCTGAGCTAACATAAATGAAGATCACATGGCTGCTGATCTCTATATGGAAGCAGACCATTCAACCTATGATAAAAAAGGTCTTATATGCTCAATCATGCGAAGCATATCACATGAGAAGAATCCTCAAGGAAGTTCACATCAGAGGATCATCAAGCATTAATCATGAGGAACTCATTACTACGAGGCGAACTCCACAAGTACTGGCCCGACAAGGAAGACTACGTTCGTAGTGCTGTCAAATGATCGTAAAGTGATCAGTCCTGAAGATATCCACATCTATGATATAAGGAGAGTTAATTGGTAGTGATGATTCCAATCAGAAGGAGATATGCAAGGCTACCCTCTAATGCACATGAAAAAGAAGAAATCACACCTCACTGAGAAGATAGTATCAACTATGGGGGAGCAGTGATCTACTAAAGAACAGCAGCGCTAAAGATATTAGAGATATATCATGAAGCAATGTACCAGTCACAGAGTCCCAAAACTTTGTGGCTGATGAACCACATGAAGATCCATAGTCAGCAGGAACGTCTCAAAACGCGTTTCACCGATAATCTGTCGACCACCCAACTCAAAATTAAACACCTGATCATAGTATGAGAATAGAAGGACACCACGATTACATCCAATGCAAATGTCTAAAGTTGGTAGATGAACTTCCCAGCAGAAAAGGTCAAATGAGATATCAGTGCTAATCACTTTTAAAGTTCTTCATTTGGAAAACGTCTCAGGGATAAACCTGATCCTTAGTTCACTCTAAGAGGTTGACCCTTCCTGAGCTACCTTAACCCAGAAGGAATGCTTAGTCAAGATCATCTCAAGGACCAGGACAGACAACGATTGTGAAATAAATTCTGAAGTGAACTCAACGATCGTAGTATAACCTCAACGATCGTAGAGTATGCTAGATGATCACAGTCTTCCCATAGGATACACTAGCTCATGGGGAGCTCAGAATAACTAGACACATACTCAACTACTCAGATTGTGTGGAGAAAAGATTGGAAAGATGCTTTGCAGACTCACCTCAGAAGTTTAGTGCCCAAACTATCATGAGGTACATCAGTGGTTAAGCCATGCAACTTCAAAGATAAGTATCAGTGTCAAATCATCCACTGAAACATCTCTTAGAAGACGATCGTTGAGTTGATAAAGAAAATCGTAGAATCCATATCTACCTCACCAAGCTACTCTACGTACTGAAAAGGTCAACGGTCAATCCACGTCAGTAATGCCTATTTTCTTATAAGAAATATGAAACTGAAAAGTTTATGGGGAGTTATAGTTTCTTACTGGGCATCGTGCAACCAATGACTTGTTGACACATCACAACTTATGCAAAGTCAGAAGAAACTGTTATAAAGACAAATTCAAAAATCTCTAAACAGCTATCAGAAGCTATCAAACCTCTCTCCCTCTCTTTTTCAAACCCTAGAATCCTCTTCACAACCTAAATCAATTAACCCTCCAGAGCCTTTCCCAAATCACACTTAACTATTGTTCATAAAACTTCCTAAATCAAATACCCATATTCTTCGAACTCTTCAAATGGTAGATTGGCGAGTAATCACTGGCATTCAGCTCGGAACCAAGACGTTTGAGAAATTCGAAAAGAATTTTAGAGACATTCTTGAACTGGTAAAGAAGGCTGGATTCTCAGAATGTCTTGAGGCAAACACTCGAATTTATGCTGAACTTGTTAAAGAGTTTTACTCAAACGCATCCATAAATTCCGGAACCCTTTCTACCAAGTTCAAAGGTCAGATTTTAAAGCTAAAATCATCTGACATCAATCAATGCTTAGGCTTTCCTGACCTAGGACTAAAAAGCCTTGATGAGATCGACACTGAATAAGCAAAAAAGATTATGGTTTACAAAAGAAACCCTAGTCTGAAGGACATGAAGAAAAAGGAGTTTCTTGAAGAATGTGAGTTCCTTGTCGTGATAGTGGGCAAATGTATACTATGCAAGGATACTACACATGACAATGTGATTGATCTACAACTAAAGATTATGTCAGTAATAGTTCTGAAGAAGCAAATAAACTTTGGAGTTATCTTGCTCGATCAAATTTCCAAATGGCTGGAAAAGGCTAAAATGAAGAAGTCTACAGATAAACCATTTACAAAGGTTTTTCATGGAAGACTCTTGAGCATTATTCTGAAGAAGAAATTAGGAAGCAAGATCAAAGATGATGAGGGAGAACCACTAAACGTCCATAAAGTCATGTGTGAGACCCCGAATTTTATGAAATGAAAGTATTCAATTTTCTTATAATTATTATTTTATTTCGTAAATGGTTAAATTGATAAAAGGGTTAAAGTTAAGGTGATATGTGAAAATTTTTTCAAAGTATGCAAGTTGTTATAAAATATTCGTTTGGTCGGGGAATATTTTTTTTGTCGGGGAATATTCGTACAATGACACAATCATTGGTGGACCCCATAACGGAAGTATTGTCGTAGTAAGAAAACGACATAATTATCTTTTTTATAAAAATAATGGCGAAAGTGTTACCGTTAAAAACTGTTGAACTACCCAATAGTAAAAGTACAGTAATACGCGTGGTTATATAGTAGCACACGGTATTGGTTATTGATGCTTACGTGAGAAGTCACTCAGTTATACTCAATTATTGCTACAGTAATTGCTACATCATATCTCTCATATTATTGATTCGATTATTGTCACAATATCATCTGTATAATATGATATATTATTAAATCAATAATTGAGACGACAAAGTTATTCATATTATTATTTGCAATATTGACAATGTCTAGAAGTTCTGTCAAGGAGAGGTTTGGTCACCTAATTGCGCGCCAATAAGGAGAAATCCTTATCGGAAAGCCCCCTCTTTCCCGGGAATGACCTGGTTGTTAAATATTGTGAGTTATAATATTAATGATGAATAAGTTCGTGTTGATTAAAGATGAATTTGATAGTTCCATTGTGTTGGAATTATTAGTGTTAGTGAAAATCGACATTTATTTTGATAATATTTGATGTCTGGAAGTTATCGAGTAATTAATCGGATAAATGAGGAATTAATTGCTATTAATTCACATGATTATAACTATTTGTTCACATTCATGTACTATTAGGGGAGTTGGTGCAAGATTGATAATACTTGCATGACTAAGTTAAAGATGGAGGTATAGATTGAGGTACTATGCTGTTATTCGTATTTTCACATGATTATAACTATTGAATCACATGATTGAACTATTGATTCACATTATTTACTATTAGGGGAGGTGGTGCAAGTTTGATAATACTTGCAGGACTAAATTAAAAATGAAAGAAAAGTTAGAGGTATTGTACTTATAATTTTTGAGCCCCAAAGCGTCGGCAATTATCGAAACTATATTTTCCTATAAATAGAAGCTCATTCTTCCTTCATTTCTCACCAATTCACTAAAGCTATAGAGCAATTATTATAGAGAGAAAGAAGAAGAGAAGTCTGCTACCTCTCTATTCCAGTATCCAACTTTATTCTAAGGTGAAGATAGGTGATTAAAATTATCTTCGTCCTGGGTGTGAAGAGGAATTTAGAATCACAATTATGATTATGAGTTATTCATATAATTGTGGACATGAATTGTTTATTGATGTTACAGGAATAAAACATTATTGGTGGACTTTTAACATGGAGAAAATAATAGACCTAATGGTCTATTTGACTCTTCTAATGAATTGTTCGTTCCACTGCAACTATGGTTGAAAAGTTTTATCATCTACCATATGTTCTAAATCTCTGATTTATTACTGATGAAGGCTATTAATGATGTAAATTATCTTTAGTCATGATATTTTATACTGGGCTAGTTGTGCTCACCCTTTCTTTCATTGTTCTCTTCAGGAAATGAGAACGTTGCCGGGACTAGTCGGGGGACTGAGTGATGGTCCAGATGATAGCATTAGTAGTCCTCACTATTCTGTTAAATAGTGTGACAATAAATGTAATGAGGACTCCATTGAGTGTGGATATTGTCTAGATGACAATATTCTTATTAAAACTCTTAGATTATGTCTTGTTGTATTTTACACGATTGTTGTATAATTAAGTTGTATTTGAATTTTGTACCATGTATTTGGCGACTCAAGATGGGTGATGTATACCTATTTTGGGGGCGTCACATCATATCTCCATAGTTGTTTGTAAACTGGAAGAAAAACCCCAAGGAAAACAGGAGACTTATGACAACTGGGAGCAACATCAAGGTCTCTGCAAAGAAAAGGAAGGCACAAGAGGTGGAAAGCTATCAATCTAATGACTCTGTACCAGTAGCAGCCACACCAGCAAAGAAGAAGTCCAAGGGTGTGAAGAAAACAGAGGCTCCACCAAGAAGTCTATCCACTGACAGTAAATAAGTAGGAGAAGAAAAAGTCTCAACTGCAAAAACCCCAAAGAGGAGGAGTAACAGATTACTCCAAGGGCCATCTAAAAAGAAATCAAAGGTGATAAAGAAGTCAGCTCCAGTTTCCAAAGAAAGTCTATCTTCCAAGGATGAGAGCGTAGAGTTAGAAGATGAGAAGGGAAATGAAAGTCTCAAGATTGAGTCCCCAAAGAGAAAGTCTGGAAATGAAGAAGAATGTACAAGTCCTATGGCTAGTCCTCAGAGCATCCACTCTGCTGATGAAGGAAGGTTGCAAGTTAACACAATTGCATTCCCTATTAAAAATGCTCCAACAAGTTCATATGATGGATCAAAAGATGTTGAGTCCGAAGAAGAAGGACCTGCCCCCATTGTTGATGAACATCAAGGAAGCTCATT
Organism: Panax ginseng; assembly: GCA_020205605.1. Lineage (NCBI taxonomy): Eukaryota > Viridiplantae > Streptophyta > Magnoliopsida > Apiales > Araliaceae > Panax > Panax ginseng. The sequence continues at coordinate 163,721,072 of CM035128.1, forward strand.
TGATGATACCGAGGCTTCAGATTCTGAAGAAGAAGAATATGTCAGGAATAAACATTTGAATGATATTCCTATTTATATATGATTTGATGATACCGAAGCTTCAGATTCTGAAGAAGAAGAAAACCAGAGAGCACTCAACAAATGGAATGCAAGCTAACAGAAGATCAAAGCATCAACCCAATCAGCATCCAGATTGAGTTGTGAAGCCATTCGAGATGAAGTCTTCCACAAGATGATCACAAGAAGACATCAGTAGCTGACTAAGGAAAGTCAGCAGGTGCAGTAGCTGTCAAGTGGTAAGATGACAACGATCTTGGAAGTAACCAGGATCATAGTGTTAGCCAAACAAAGAAAGAACTGATGGAGTGTAAACAGAGATACTAGTCAACTTCTGAAGAACAAGGCTAAAGTGATTAAGCATTGGGTCAGTCCATTGATGATAAGTGAACGGGAGATCACAAGGAGAAAGCGAGCTGGACACGCCACAAATCTGAAGTGTCTTGTTATTCAAAAGGGACCAGAACAAAGAGTCAAGCCATCAGTATCTGAGAGTAGTCGAAGCAAACAAGAAGTGTTGAAGCACTGCACAATAGAAGGAAGAGTTATTCTACATTGAAGATCCAATGAACATTCTTCAAAGATCGTAGTGTTGTCTCTACATGTCAAATGAGCAAGTTAACAAGACACTATGATCAGGTCCAAGAAAGCAAGCATCAGAATCATAGAGTTCGGTCATCCAAAGATTGAAGCATTGGCAACGGTTCAATCTGAAGGTTGGTATTCGGACAAGAGCTTATTGAAAGCATCGATGCAAAAGGACAACCTCTGATCGAGAAATCAGAAGGAGGAAATAAAGTCATCGACCTGCCCAAGACATCAAAGTAACATATCTGACCTGCCCAAGACATCAAAGTAACAATGTAGACGTGAGAGTTCTACTACAAGAAGAGTGTTATGAACTGCCGAGAAAGAGCATCATGTCATCTTGATGTCCATCATGGGAAGACTCTAAGTACTAGAGAGAAGAGCCTACAATCATCTTAGCAAGTCCATCATGAGAAGGTATCAAGTATCAAGAAAAAAGATCACCAACGCCATCATGGTGTCAAGCATGAGAAAGTTTCTAAGTACCTAGCAGAAGAGCTTACATTTATTTTAGAAACCCATCATGTGCAGCCATCAAGTATCTAGAAGAATGATCTTCAAGGTAGTTCATCAAGGGATTATCAGAAGTGGTTGAGTAACTGAAGAAGCTGAGCATCATGCAACACTCAACTGCACTTCAAGGATGATCACGCCAAGCAGCTAAGTACTGAAGACATTTAGAGCTTAAAGACATCTTAGCAGCTCAACACCAACTCCAACAAACAAACAAACAACTCAACAACAAGAAGCTAGGGCCTGAGGGGTCCTTGTCCGGAGGGACTAAATGAAGTTCCAAGCCTGCTGGGCTTGAAGAGTTCCCAGGAAACTAGAGAAGTTCCAAGGCTGCTGGCCTTGAAGAGTTCCCAGGGAACTAGAGAAGTCCCAAGGCTGCTGGCCTTGAAGGAATCTTAGTGATTCAGGGTGCTGCCCTTCCTTAATGGAAATCCTGCTAGTTGAAAGCAGAAGAGTGGATTAGGAGCTTGAGTCTCTGAACAACTTAAAACCACTTGTGTCTTTTACTTTATGTCATTTACATTATGTACATTAACTGCTATAACTGCTATGTATGTTTTAACTGCTTACTACTGAATTAACTCTACGAACAATGTATGTCTGATTATGAATATATCAATGAAGGGGATCTTTTACTTATTCCGCTGTGCTTAAAAAGATTCCTATGTTTGTCATATGCTAATTCATTAGCAATTCAAAATAAATGAGAAAAGTATTTGAAACGTAAAAGGATCTATTCAACCCCCCTTCAGATCTATGGGTGTACTCTTGGGAACTAACAATTGGTATCGAAGCGAGTTCTCATGATATATTCAAAAGCTAATCGCTTTGAGTCTGATCCTAGGCACAAACATTGTTCTAAACTTAGTTTAGTAGTAAGTCACTTATTATATGCAGATGAGCTCACACGTTGGATATATTGTGTACAGGTAAATGTGTATATACACCTGAAGCTGCTCAGATTGGTCCATACTCTCGATTGTCATATCAATAAGACCAATCCTTGCTCACGGTCAATCTTGTAGTCTGAAGACCAGGCTAGAAAGCTCAAAGAGACATCAACAGAAAAGAATCAAACATCCACCAGCCTAAAAAGATGAAAAGGCCATACATGCTAAGTAATGCTTATCCAGAGAAGAAAGAAGAACTTCTCAAACATGTGTCTGATCAACCTGCAGCTGAATGTAAACCTTGTGAACTAAAGGATGTCAAATAACTAAAGATGCTGATATTCTCTTAGCTTTCATCTTCAAGACCACGACTTATTGATTGAAGGTCTACTGGATCAGCTAGCTGTCATGAGAAATTGAGAAACTATGCACATCAATGCCTAAACTTAGTATATCTTAGATAAATAACTGTTAAGAAACTGACAATATATTAATATGTACATCATGATTGCACCTTCTTATGAACTATAACAGTAGTCTTTCAAGGAATCATAATCTACCTAAAAAGGTGAAGAGAGAAAGTACACTGAGGGTGGAAACTCAAATACCTATAAACTTTCTCTCCATCCAAGTTGTAGGTTGAAGATGACATCTTGAAAGAAATCTGAAATGGGTCATAATAACATCACAGGTTAAAATAATTTTATGTGAAGTAATCTTTGCTGATGGGGTAGTATGTATGTACAACCTATGGTCTAAGTGTTTAATAACACATAGAGTATGATCAGTTCTACAAGAGCATCTTGAAGATTCGTAGAAAATGATCACCTCCATGAATCAACCAGATACAAATAAATTATAGAGTTGATTCTCAATCTGTGAACATTTAAACCCTGTGAACATAACCTAGCAAATGATGAAACCATAAAAAAAAGTGTTTTATTAAAATAGCAAATCTCACACACACTCACCATCATGCATCTCAAAATGTATTATCTAAATTAGTTACATGCATGAATATGATTGTTGGTGATCAATATGATGATTATCCAAATATATGAGGAACAAGGGTTTAGAAAACTAACCTAGCAGGACCCATTTAACCATGGGTACCAAAAAATAGAAATTTATAACCTGCAGGTACTTGGTATATCTGGCCACACTAAGGAATGATGAAGTAGAAGACTTCAGTCAAGAAAATTCAACCAGCAAAAGGCTTAAGACTGTTCAGAAATGATTTTGATAAAAATCCTATATGTCAAAGCATGTCCTTGAAGATCTGCTGAGCTGATCTGAATAAAGCTCACATGGCTGCTGATCTTTATATGAGAGCTTGCCATTCAACCAAAGATGAAAAAGGGTCTTAGATGCTCAATCATGCAAAGCATGTCATAAAAGAAGAATCCTCAAGGAAGCTCACCACAGATGATCATCAAGCATAAAACATGAGGAACTCATTTCAGGAGCAGAACTCAGCAAGCACAAAATAACAAGGAAGACTACGTTCGTAGTACTGTTAAAGGATCGTAGAATGATCAACCCTGAAGATGCCCATCTATACGATACAAGAAGATTTAATGACTTCAGCCAGAATGAGATATGCATGATTACCTTCTTCTACACATGAAGAAAAGGAAATCACACCACACTGAAAAGATAGCATCAACCATGGGGGAGCAGTGATCTGCTAAGGGACAACAACACTGAGATATTCTATGAAGCAATGTACCAGCTACAGAGTCCCAAAACTTTATGGCTAATGAACCAAATGAAGATCCATAGTCAGTAGGAACGTCTCAAAACGTACTACTGATAACCTATCAGCCACCCAACTCAAAATCGTGGAGTACCTACGATCAAACACCTGATCGTAGTGTAAATACAGGAGGACACCACAATTACAGCCAGTGCAAATGTCTAAAGTTGGAAGAGGAACTCCTCAGCAGAAAAGGTCAAATGAGATATCAGTGCAAATCACTTCTAAAAGCATTTCATCTGGAAATCGCCTCAGGGACAAACCTGACCCTTAGCTCACTCTATGAGGTTGGCCCTTCCTGAGCTACCTTAACCCAGAAGGATTGCTTAGTCAAGTTCATCTCAAGGACCAAGACAGTCAACGATCGCAGAGTAGAGTTTGAGAGAACTCAACGATCATGATGTAATATCAACGATCGTAGTGCCATCTCAGCGATCGTAGAAATAGACTCGATGATCGCAGTCTTACAAGAGGCTACTCTAACTCATGAGGAGCTTAGAAGAACAGGACAATTGCTCAAACATTCAAATTATGGGAGATAAGTTTGAATGCTGGTTGGAAAGATGTCCTGCTGAAGAAAAGTGCCCAAGGCTTCATGAAGTACATCAGTGGTTGAGCCATGCAGGTTCAAAATGAAAAGTAATATCAAAAACCATCCACTGCATCATCTCTCAAAAGTTGATCGTTGAGCAACAAAGGAAATTGTAGAGTCCATAGCTGCCTTATCATGCTACTCTACGAACCAAAGAGGTCAACGATCAATCCACGTCAATCAAATGTCTACTCTTCTAAAAGAAACATCTAACTGAAAAGTTAATGGGGGGATATAGTTCACTACTGGGCATCATGCAACTAATGGCTAGTTGACACATCACAACGTATGCAGAGTCAAAAGGAACTGCCATAAAGACAAATTCAAAATTTGCAAACAGTTACCAGGAACAGTCGAACCTCTCTCCCTCCCATTTTTAAACCCTAGAATCCTCTTCGAAGCCAAACCAATCAAACTTCCAGAGTCCAAATCACCAACCATATCCCATAAATCTCTCTGAATCACATACCCATATACCTTGAACTTTTCAAATGGCAGAATGGAGAGTTATAACTGAAATTCAACTCGGCTTCACAAACTTTGAAAAATCAGAGATGAAGTTCAAAAACATCCTTGAGCTCATAGAGAAAACTGGATTCTCTGAGTGTTTGGAGGCCAACACTCCAGTCTATACAGATCTAGTAAAGCATTTCTACTCAAATGTTTCAACGAATTCTAGGGTTCTGACCACTAAGGTGAAAGGATCAAGTCTGAAGATAAGAGCATCAGACATCAATCAATGTCTAGGGTTTCCCAATCAAAGTCTGATAAACCTGGATGAATTCGATATTGAAGAAGGCAAGAGGCTAATGCGGTACCAAAGAAACCCTAGCCTGAAGGACATGAAGAAGAAGGAATTTCCTGAGGAATTCGAGTTCCTTACTGAGATAATGGGAAAGTGTATCCTATGCAAAGATACTGCACATGACACTGTGCTTGATCAGCAGTTGAAGATTATGTCTGCAATAGTTCTGAAGAAGCGAATCAACTTTAGAGCTATCTTATTAGATCAGATCTCCAAATGGGTGGAAAGGGCTAAGGTAAAGAAGTCTACAGATAGACCCCTGACTAAAGTCTTTCATAGAAGACTACTGAGTATTGTGATGAAGAAAAAGCTAGGAAGCAAGATCAAGGATGATGAGGGAGAGCCTCTAAATGTTCATAAAATAATGTCTCCACAGTTGTTTATAAACTGGAAGAAAAATCCCAAGGAAAACAGGAGGCTAACACAAACTAAAAGCAGCAGAAAAGTCTCTGCAAAGAAGAGGAAGGCAAAAGAGGTGGAAAGTTCTGAGTCTGGTGACCCTACACCATTAGCAGCCACACCAGTAAAGAAGAGATCCAGGGGTATAAAGAAAATAGAGGCTCCACCAAAGAGTCTCTCCACTGAAGACAAAGATGAAGGTGAAAAGTTCTTAACTGCACCAGAAACCACAAAAAGAAGAAGCAACAGACTGCTTCAAGGGCCATCAAGAAAGAGAGCTAAGGTTGAAAACAAACCAGCTCCAATTTCCCAAGAAAGTACATCTGACGAAGAAGAGGACGTAGAGTCAGAAGAAGAGGAAGAAACTGATGGTCTCAAGACTGAGTCCCCAAAGAACAAATCCAACGATGAAGGTGAAGCTGAATTCATGAAAGAAAATGTAAACCTTGCTGATAAAAAAGAATACACAAGCCCTATGGCTAACTCTTAGAGCATTCACTCTGATTATGAAGAAAAGCTACAAGATGACCCAACTGCATCTCCAAATGCAAATGCTCCAACAAGCCTAGATGATGGGTCAAATGATGTTGATTCGGAAGAAGAAGGACCTGCCCCTGCCAATACTGAACGACAAGGAAGGTTGCCTGATGTTTCAAAGGCCTCAGAGTCTGAAGAAGAAGAAGAATCTGACTCTCCCATAACTGAACCCCTAATGAGAAGGAAGAGCTACAGATTACTTGCTCAATTTGCCTCCAAGAAGAGAAATGATCAATTTACTGCAATCATTGAATTAAGTGATGATGAATCTAAGTCACAAGAAGAAAGTGCTGAAGATGGGACTAGTAATGAAGAGGATGAATCCAAGGAAGATGTTGCTGAAGAAGGCTCTGGTAATGAAATTCAACAAGAAGAATTCACTGATGAATCTGATGAAAGGAATCAACAAGATTCAAGTTCAAGAAGTGAAGAATTGGAGAAAGATTCTGTTTCTGCAAATCAGGAATTAGAAGAACCAACAAACTATCCTATCATCTCTCCATCAAGGATTAACAGAAGCAGAATCGTGAAAGGCTCGGATGAATCACAAGAAGTACCTCCAAAAATTCCAAGCCTAGAACTGGTATCACAAAACTTCCCAAGGGTAAAGAAGTTTGCAGTTATGATGATCAATGACCAGCCCCATTACAAAGTCTACCGACATGCTGGCAATCACTATATTCCCTACGATTGTAGAGTGGAATCTGAAGGCAGAAGGATTATGGCCAAGGAAATAAACATAGAGTATGTTCACTCTACCACTGATGGTGCTCAAGTTCCAAATGAAAAGCTTTCATCTACTCAAACACTGTTGTCCAACATTCCTTCATCCTCCAATAGTGATTGGTACTCAACGATTTTTTAGATTCTCAACACTTTCAAAAATCTGTCCAAGGATGAAAATCGTAGAGTCTAATCTGGTTTTCAACAAGAAGTTGTCCAACCAGATGACTAAATTCCTATAGAGAAGGAGCTGTTGAAAAATTTTGATGATCTGATTGAGAAAATATCTCTAATCACTGAAGAGTCAAAGAGGTTGACAGAAACAGAAGATAACTCAGTTCAAGACAGAATCCAAGCCACCATGGCTGATGTATCTCTCAAAATCAAAGAGAGAGATCACATCTATCTGAAGGCCATACATGATCATAAGGCTGAAGCTCTACGAGCGCAAAAGGTAAATGAAGAGAAACTCAAAGCCCTCTCTGATAAGATTGACAATATGAATCAGTCTTTCTCTATGCAACTCGAGTTGAGCCAACAAGACCTCAAGATTGAAGTCGGTAACTCCTACTATCTGATAGAGCAGCTTATGTCCAATATGGAGCAGCTTTCCCAAATTATTAATGACAAAAAGGGGGAGAAAAAGAGGCATAAAAAGAGGCAGAGTAAAAGGTATTCAAGAAAGGGCAAGGAAATCAGAAGGAAACAAGACAAGAAGACAAAGAAGAAGACAATAGAAGAAGAAGCTCATCATCTGGAGGGGAGCCAAAGGATGATGAGCCTGTATATGCAAAGGCTGAGGGGGATCCAGAAGAAGAAGAGGAGCATACATCTGCAGAGGAGCAAATAAAAGAACTAAAGTCAACATCCCAAGGGAAGCAGAAGCAAAGAAATCAAACAGATGAATAGCTGGGTCAACAGACATCCTAGGAGCAGACATGGAGCCAAAAGAGGTATATCTCTAACTAGTTAGGTATGTTCTAGATCCAGGATATAAAATGTCAGTATATTAAATTTCACATCATTATAAATGACATTCATGATTATCTGTTTTAGAAATATAGCTACTCACTGTATATAAGATTCATTCATAACATGCATATGCACTTATTATTTTTGTCATAATCAAATAGGGGGAGATTGTCAGGAATAAACATGTTAATGATATTCCTATTTATATATGATTTGATTATGATTTATATATGAATGAATATGCAAGTATGCTTGCATTAAGAAAAGCTGTAAAGTCCTTTGATAGATAATAGAAACACATGTACAAGGACTTAGAATGAATTGATCAAATATGTTAGGTTGATCCTACATAAACAAAACAGCTATGTAAAGTCCTTAAAAAGAAATGATATACAAGGACTATAAATATAGAAAGATCAAGCATGTTAGGTTGATCTTATGATGTAATAGATAGGCTTGTCTGATCGTCGAGCATTGCACCAAAAATCATAGTCTGTCAGGTGAGTCAAGGAAAACTCGAGAGCTATCAAGGCAGAATCGTAGTCTGCAAGATAGTAGATCTCGGAGTTCGTAGACTGTCAGGAGAGCCGAGGAAGGATTGTAGTGTGTCGAGTAGAACTTCCTCGGAGTCGTAGTCTACAGAAGAAGTCATGTTCAGAATCTTAGAGACAGCCTGCCTACAAGCCGACTGAGCATCTGCTAAAGTTAAATCAAGAATTGTAGACTACACTCAGAATCGTAGGGTCTACTGATCGTATCAAAGGCAAAGATCGTAGTCGAGCAAGATCAGATGAAGACAACAAGCATAACGACAAAAATCGTAGTGTCAAGATCTCGATCTCGAGTAAGTAGTAAGTCTGCCTTGTAGTAAATAAGTGAATCGTAGAGTGTAGAACTGAGACTTCAACAGATGTGCTCTCAACATCAAGGCAGAATCGTAGAGCTAATACGATTCTCAACAAATGAGCACTCCCAGAATATCCAAAGGAATAAAGCCTCTGGTTGATACTGCAAAGATACATCCCACTTAAAGAAAACCAGAGAGCACTCAACAAATGGCATGCAAGCTAACAGAAGATCAAAGCATCAACCCAATCAGCATCCAGATTGAGTTGTGAAGCCATTCGAGATGAAGTCTTCCACAAGCTGATCATAAGAAGACATCAGTAGCTGACTAAGGAAAGTCAGTAGGTGCAGTAGCTGTCAAGTGGTAAGATGACAACGATCTTGGAAGTAACAAGGATCATAGTGTTTGCCAAACAAATAAAGAACTGATGGAGTGTCTGGAGATCTTGGTCGACACGAAGAACAAGGCTCAAGTGATTAAGCATTGGGTCAGTCCATTGATGATAAGTGAATGAGAGATCACAAGGAGAAAGTGAGCTGGACACGCCACAAATCTGAAGTGTCTTGTTATTTAGAAGGGACCAGAACAAAGAGTCAAGCCATCAGTGTGAGATCCTAAATTTTATAAAATAAAAGTATTCAATTTTCTATTTTGGTAAATAGTTAAATTGATAAAAGTTTAAAGTTAAGGGTGATATTTAAAAATTTTTAAAAGTGAGCAAGTTGTCATAAAATAATCGGTAGTAAAAGTACAGTAATACGTGTGGTTGCATAGTAGCACACGATATTGATTATTGATGCTTACATAAAAAGTCATTCAGTTATACTCAATTATTGCTACAGTAATTGCTGCATCATATCTCTCATATCATTGATTCAATTGTTGTCACAGTATCATCTACATAACATGTTATATTATTAAATCAATAATTCAGACTACAAAGTTATTCATATTATTATTTGAAATATTGACAATGTCTAGAAGTTCTGTCAAGGATAGGTTTGGTCACCTAATTGCGCGCCAATAAGGAGAAATCCTTATCGGAAAGCCCCCTTCTCACAGGAGCGACACAGGTTGTTAAATATTGTGAATTATAATATTAATGATAAATAAGTTCGTGTTGATTAAAGGTGATATTGATAGTTCCATTGTGTGGAAATTATTAGTGTTAGTGGAAATCGACATTTATTTTGATAATAATTGATGTCTGGAGGTTATATCGACCAATCAGGTAATTAATCGGATAAATGAGCAATTAATTGTTATTAATTCACATGCTTATAACTATGTGTTCACATATATGTACTATTGATTCACATGATTTACTATTAGAGGAGTTGGTGCAAGATTGATAATACTTGGATGACTAAGTTAAAAATAGAGGTATAGCTGAAGGTACTATACTATAATTAATTTTTTTCACATGTTTAGAACTATTGAGTCACATGATTTACTATTGATTCACATGATTTACTATTAGGGGAGGTGGTGCAAGTTTGATAATATTTTCATGACTAAATTAAAAATGAATGAAAAGATGAGGGTATTATACTGTAATATTTCGAGCCCCAAAATGTGCAATTATGGAAACTATATTTTCCTATAAATAGAAGCTCATTCCTTCATTATTTTTCACCAATTCACTAAGTCTCACAAGAGCAATTATTATAGAGAAATTATAGAGAGGGAAGCTATAGAGAGAAAGAAGAAGCGAAGTCTGCTACTTCACTATTCTAGTATCCAATCTTCTTCTTAGGTAAGGGATATTATTATTATAGTAAGGGGTATTATTCTTTCGTATTCATGAAGAGAGTTATTTTCTTTCAATACTCATAAGGGTTGTTATTCCATTCTTTATTATTATGTTGGAATAACTTGTCTATGCGAAGTACCGCATACATGGTGAAATTCTTACATTATTCCATTCTTTATTATTACATTAGAATAACTTTTCATCTATGTGGATTCTGCATGCATGGTGAATGATTCTTCGTATTCATTCTTTATTAAATTGTGGAAATGATTTGTCTACGTGGATTACCACATGGAGGGTGAAAATCCATTTGCAGTTTCGTATATTCTATTATACTCGTATGAGATATCATTCTTTTGTACTCGTCATGGAATATCATTTTCTTTGGGTATTTTTTTTACGAGTTACTATTCATGGGTTCTTATTCACCCGATTCTTATTCACTCTAGTATTATTTACTCGAGTATTCTTGAGGGCACTTTTCGTGTAGGGAGTACAATTCACGAGTTACTATTCATAGGTTACTATTCACCCGATTACTATTCACTCTAGTATCATTCACTCGGGTATTCGGGACACTTTTCGTGTCGGGGTACTATTCACAAAGTACTATTTATGAGATATTATTCACCTGAAAAATATATTTTTTTTGTCCAAATTATTTTTGATACATGAATATTATTCTTGAATTTTACTCCACAAAGCAGTATCATATTAACAATTTGGATATTTTTAAACTCTTGATAAATTTAAAGTCTTTAATATTTATCCTTGATTTTGTTTGATTAATGCCTATATAATTGTCATCATCCTCATGCTTATATTGTGATGAAAGTCATACGTGGCTTACGTGCATAGATGGATTTATTAATTATTAGTTTCTGAGTTGTATATTTTTTGGCTTACGTGCAAAGATGGATTTGTTGATTATTGGTTTTATAGTTGTATATCTTTGGCTTACGTGCAAAGATGGACATATGTATGACATGATCATAACCCTTTGGTGATAATAACGAATATCCTTGGCCCATAGTGCATGAATAATTCGATGATGTGATCAAGCGGGATCATGACCATTAGTTAACGTTGAATGTCTTTGGTCGTAGTGCAATTCGATGAGATAATTGATTGGTATGATCATGACCATTGGTTTTATAATTGAATATCTTTGGCCCGTAGTGCAAAAGGTAGACAAATCGATTGGTATGATCATTGTTATTACATTTGAATATCTTTAGCCTTTGGGGTAAGAATATTGATTAAGCGTTCTATTAAGCCTTTGTGGAGGAGAAGCTGTTGAGTTATATGATTATAAATATGAATTGTGGATTTAACTATAATCTTTGGTGGTTTAGGTGAAGGCGGTGATGATAGTTCTTTTTGTCTTGGGTATAACAAAAGAAGCTGTTGTTGAGTATTATAGGAATGAAATATTAACGATGGACTTTTAATCTAGAAGAGATAGTAGACATTATGTTCTACTTGACTCTTCTAATGGATTGCTTATTAAAGCTGCGATTGTTGATCTAAAACTTGTTGTCTATTATATTCCATCGTTTTTATATTATTGAAGGCTAAGGATAATTTATTACGCATTATCTTAGTCATAATAATTCTTCTTTGGGCTAGTTGAGCTCACCCTTTTCTTTCAATGTTCTCTTGAAATGAGAATATATTTGAGACCCGAGTCGGGGAATGGATTAATGGTCCGAGATGGTGGCTATAGTAGTCCTCACTATTTTTATAAAATAGTGTGATAATAATTGTAATGAGGACTCCATTGAGTGTGGATATTGTCTAGAAGGCAATATTCGTGTTTAAACTCTCAGCTATGTTTTGTCATATTTTGCACGACAATTGCATTAATTAAGTTATATTTGATTTATGTAGTGTGATATCTGACGACCCAAGATGGGTGATGTATACCTATTTTGGGGGCGTCACAGTTGGTATCAAAGCTTAGGGATATGATCCCTGGCTGAGATGTGAGACAAGAACTAGGAGGGGAGAGACGGGTTAATCCTTCGCTAGTATGACCTACCTATGTTTATTTGGTATTTAATTGGTCGGTCAGAGTATAGGGATAATAGGTGGCATGTCAATTAACCCTTATTTTGAAACTATATTCTAGAATGATATCTGAAATACAGAAGATGAGAAATGGGAAAATCATGATAGAGAGGAAATAACCGGGAAGGTACAATCCGAAAAGAAAACAAGGTATTCTCATCTCTTTGATCTACCAGGTACGTAAATTTCGAGGGCAAAATTTTATAAGGAGGGGAGATTGTGAGATCCCAAATTTTATGAAATAAAAGTATTCAATTTTTCTATTTTAGTAAATAGTTAAATTGATAAAAGTTTAGAGTTAAGGGTGATATTTGAAAATTTTTCAAAGTAACCAAGTTGTCATAAAATAATCGGTAGTAAAAGTACAGTAATACGCGTGGTTGCATAGTAGCACATGATATTGATTATTGATGCTTATGTAAGAAGTCATTCAGTTATACTCAATTATTGCTACAGTAATTGCTGCATTATATCTCTCATATCATTGATTCAATTGTTGTCACAGTATCATCTGCATAACATGTTATATTATTAAATCAATAATTGAGATGAAAAAGTTATTCATATTATTATTTTCAATATTGACAATGTCTAGAAGTTACATCGAGGAGAGGTTTGGTCACCTAATTGCGGCTTGGCTGATAAGGAGAAATTCTTATCGGAAAGCCCCTCTTTCACAGGAGCGACACAGTTGTTAAATATTGTGAATTATAATATTAATGATGAATAAGTTCGTGTTGATTAAAGATGAAATTGATAGTTCCATTGTGTGGAAATTATTAGTGTTAGTGGAAATCAACATTTATTTCGATAATAATTTATGTCTGGAGGTTATATCGACCAATCGGGTAATTAATCGGATAAATGAGCAATTAATTGCTATTAATTCACATGCTTATAACTATGTGTTCACATGTATGTACTATTGATTCACATGATTTACTATTAGGGGAGTTGGTGCAAGATTGATAATACTTGCATGACTAAGTTAAAAATAGAGGTATAGTTGAAGGTACTATACTATAATTAATTTTTTTCACATGTTTAGAACTATTGAATCACATGATTTACTATTGATTCACATGATTTACTATTAGGGGAGGTGGTGCAAGTTTGATAATACTTGCATAACTAAATTAAAAATGAATGAAAAGATGAGGGTATTATACTGTAATATTTCGAGCCCCAAAATGTGCAATTATGGAAACTATATTTTCCTATAAATAGAAGCTCATTCCTTCATTATTTTTCACCAATTCACTAAGTCTCACAAGAGCAATTATTATAGAGAAATTATAGAGAGAGAAGCTATAGAGAGAAAGAAGAAGCGAAGTCTACTACTTCACTATTCTAGTATCCAGTCTTCTTCTTAGGTAAGGGATATTATTATTATAGTAAAGGGTATTATTCTTTCGTATTCATGAAGAGAGTTATTTTCTTTCAATACTCATAAGGGTTGTTATTCCATTCTTTATTATTATGTTGGAATAACTTTTATTCTATGCAAGATTTGCATACATGATAAAATTCTTACATTATTCAATTCTTTATTATTACATTGGAATAACTTTGTCTATGTGGATTCTGCATGCATTTGAATGATCCTTCGTATTCATTATTTATTAAATTGTGGAAATGATCTGTCTACGTGGATTACCGTATGGCGGGTAAAAATCCATTTGCAGTTTTGTATATTCTATTATACTCGTATGAGATATTATTCCTTTTGTACTCATCATGGAATATCATTTTCTTTGGGTTTTTTTTACGAGTTACTATTCATGGGTTACTATTCACCCAGTTACTATTCACTCTAGTATTATTCACTCGGGTATTCGGGGCACTTTTCGTGCCGGAGTACTATTCACGAGTTACTATTTATGGTTTACTATTCACCCAATTACTATTCACTCTAGTATCATTCACTCGAGTATTCAGGATACTTTTCGTGTCGGGGTACTATTCACGGGTCTTATTCTAGAAATCTTATTCACGGGTCTTATTATTCATTCCGAAAAATATATTTCTTTTTCTGTCAAATTATTTTTGGTACATGAATATTATTCTTGAATTTTACTCCACAAAGGAATATCATGTTGACAATTTGGATATTTTTAAACTTTGGATAAATTTAAAGTCTTTAATATTTATCCTTGATTTCGCTTTGATTAATGCCTATACAATTGTCATCATCCTCATGCTTATATTGTGATGAAAGTCAATACATGGCTTACGTGCATAGATGAATTTGTTGATTATTGGTTTTTCTGATTGTATATTTTTGGCTTACGTGCAAAGATGGATTTGTTGATTATTTGTTTTATAGTTGTATATCTTTGGCTTACGTGCAAAGATGGATGTGTATGACATGATCATAACCACTTTGGTGATAATAACGAATATCCTTGGCCCGTAGTGCATGGATAATTCGATGATGTGATTGGCGAGGATCATGACCATTAGTTAACAGTTGAATGTCTTTGGTAGTAGTGCAATCGACAAACAATTGATTGGTATGATCATGACCATTGGTTTTATAATTGAATATCTTTGGCCGTGTAGTGCAAAAGGTAGACAAGCCCGATTAGTATGATCATTGATATTACATTAGAATATCTTTAGCCTTGGGGGTAAGGATATTGAGTAAACGTTCTATTAAGCCTTTGTGGCAAGGAGAGGCTGTTGAGTTATATGATTATAAATATGAATTGTGGATTTAACTATAATCTTTGGTGGTTTAGGTGAAGGCGGTGATGATAGTTCTTTTGTCTTGGGTATAACAAAGAAGCTGTTGTTGAGTATTCTGAGGAATGAAATATTAACGATTGACTTTTAATCTAGAAGAGATAGTAGACATTATGTTCTACTTGACTCTTCTAATGGATTGCTTATTCCGCTGCAGTTGTTGATCTAAAACTTGTTGTCTATTATATTCCATCAGTTGTTATACTGTTGAAGGCTAAGGATAATTTATTCTGCATTATCTTAGTCATAATAATTCTTACTGGGCTAGTTGAGCTCACCCTTTTCTTTCAATGTTCTCTTCAGGAAATGAGAATATAGCTGGGACTGGTAGAGGAATGGATTGACGGTCCGAGATGGTGGCTATAGTTGTCCTCACTATTTTTATAAAATAGTGTGATAATAATTATAATGAGGACTCCATTGAGTGTGGATATTGTCTAGAAGGCAATATTCGTGTTTAAACTCTCAGTTATGTTTTGTCGTATTTTGCATGACAATTGCATTAATTAAGTTGTATTTGATTTATGTAGTGTGATATCTGGAGACCCAAGATGGGTGATGTATACCTGTTTTGGGGGCATCACAATCAGTATCTGAGAGCAGTCGAAGGAAACAAGAAGTGTTAAAGCACTGCACAATGAAGAAAGAGTTATTCTATATTGAAGATCCAATGAACATTCTTCAAAGATCATAGTGTTGTCTCTACATGTCAAATGAGCAAGTTAACAAGACACTACGATCAGGTCCAAGAAAGCAAGCATCAAAATTGTAGAGTTCGGTCATCCAAAGATTGAAGCATTGGCAACGGTTCAATCTGAAGGTTGGTATTCGGACAAGAGCTTCTTGAAAGCATCGATGCAAAAGGACAACCTCTGATCGAGAAATCAGAAGGAGGAAATAAAGTCATCGACCTGCCCAAGACATCAAAGTAACATATGTGACAGGGTAGGTGAAAAAGTAGACTGCAGAGTCAGAAAGTCAGAAAAAGTTGGCATGTCACATCTGCAGTCTACACCAAACAACTCGAGATCTGTGAAGAAATTTGAATAGCTTTCAACAACTACTTTCCAACGGGAAGATTGGGAAGGAGTATAAATCAGCTAAAGCTTCAAAGATTCAAGGTTGCTAGAGTTGCTGAGTTTTGAGAAATGGTGGACTGATCTAACAAACGTAAAATAGTGAGTGACTAATGAAGGTTCGAAGGCTCACTCTACGATCCACCAAGAACACTTAGAGACAGACAAAGAAAGAAGTAGAAGTGAGAGTTCTACTACAAGAAGAGTGTTCTGAACTGCTGAGAGAAAGAAGAACATCATGTCATCTTGATGTCCATCATGGGAAGACTCTAAGTACCAGAGAGAAGAGCCTACAGTCATCTTAGCAAGTCCATCATGAGAAGGTATCAAGTATCAAGAAATAAGATCACCAACGCCATCATGGTGTCAAGCATGAGAAAGTTTCTAAGTATCTAGCAGAAGAGCTTACAGACATCTTAGAAACTCATCATGTGCAGCCATCAAGTATCTAGAAGAATGATCTTCAAGGCAGTTCATCAAGGGATCATCAGAAGTGGTTGAGTAACTGAAGAAGCTGGCATCATGCAACACTCAACTGCACTTCAAGGATGATCACGCCAAGCTGCAAAGTACTAAAGATGTTTAGAGCTTAAAGACATCTTAGCAGCTCAACACCAACACAACAAACAAACAAACAACTCAACAACAAGAAGCTAAGGCCTGAGGGGTCCTTGTCCAGAGGGACTAAATGAAGTTCCAAGCCTGCTGGGCTTGAAGAGTTCCCAGGGAACTAGAGAAGTTCAAGGTTCTTTGGCCTTGAAGAGTTCTTAGTGAGCTGAAGTCCCAAGCTCTCACGGCCTTGAAGGAATCTTAGTGATTGGTACTACCCTTCCTTAGTGGAAATCTCGCTAGTTAAAAGCGGAAGAGTGGATTAGGAGCTTGAGTCTCGAACCACTTAAAACCCTTATGTCTTTTACTTTATATCATTTACATTATGTACATTAAGCTGCTATAAGCGCTACTCTTGAATTAACTCTACTTAACAATGTATGTGCGATTATGAATATATCAATGAAGGGATCTTTTACTTATTCCATTTGTGCTTGAAAAGATTCCTATGTTTGTCATATGCTAATTCATAGAGTAATACAAAATAAATGAGAAAAGTATTTAAAAGCGTAAAAGGATCTATTCAACCCCCCCCTACAGATCTATAGTGTGCCTCTTGGGAACTAATGAATAGATGAAACTCCTATATTTGAACCTCAAAAGAAGAAGAAAGAGCAACAGATTGCTTGCACAAATGCATTAAAGAAGAAAGGAGACTCTTCTACTGTAATCATTGAATTAAGTGATGATAAATCTGAATCTAATGGAGAAGATGATGAAGAAGGTACTAGTGATGAAAATCAGCAAGAAGAATTCACTAATGAATCAGATGAAAGAAGTCAGCATGGTTCAAGCTCAGGAGGTGAAGAGATTGAGGAATCAGAGGAATCAACAGACCATTATCCAGTCCTTTCTCCAGCAAAAATTAGCAGAAGAATAGTGTTGGAAGTTTTTGTTGAACCACCAGCTGAACCAGGAGCAAGATGGATAAGTCATGGAAATGAACAACTCCGAGTTATAAGAATGACTACAGACGAGGTGCTTAACAATTAGAAAAATATGGAGTTAGATTGCACAACAATACTGTACAATTCTGAAGATCATTTAATGAGATGGTTCTTCCCGTGGATGCCTTAGTTAAAAGCGCATACTGATAAAGATGGGAGCTACTTCAGCTGGTGATACTCAACGTTTGCGAACTTAGATTTGGTATCTCAAAACTTTCCAAGATTAAAGGAGTTTGCAACCAAGATAATCAAAGACCAGTCTCACTTCAAAATCTACCGACATGCTGGTAACCACTACATTCCCTACGATTGTAGATTGGGTTCTGATGGCAAAAGGATTATGCCCAAACTAATGATCATAGAGTCCTCTCACTCTACCACTGAAGATGATCAAGTTTAGGATGAGAATCTTCCCTCCGCCCAAACACAGTTGTCTGATATTCCTTCATCCTCCAACAATGATTTGCACTCAACGATTTTTCATATTTTCACTGCGTTCGAAAAACTGTCTGAAGATGAAAATCGTAAAGTCGAATCTGATGCTCAACAAGAGTCTGCCCAACCAAATGACCAAACTTTTATGGAGCAGGAGTTACTGAAGAATTCTGATGAGTTGGTCAAGAAAATGTATATCCTCACTAAAGAAGCAAAGATGTTGTCAGAAGCAGGCGATAATGCGGTTCAAGACAGGCTCCGAGCCACTATATCTGATATATCTCTCAAAATCAAAGAGAGAGATCAAATCTATCTGAAGGCTATAAATGAACAGAAGGTAGAAGCTCTAAGAGCACAGAAGGTTAATGAAGAGAAAATCCAAGCCCTCTCTGACAAGATTGACAATCTGAATCAGTCTTTCTCTCTACAACTTGAGCTGAGCCAACAAGAACTCAATATTGAGGTTGGTAACTCATCTTACCTGATGGAGCAACTTATGTCCAACATGGAGCAGCTTTCATAAGTGATTAATGACAAAAAGGGGGAGAAATAGAGGCATAGAAAGAAGCATTCAAGGAAGAGCAAGGAGAGCAGAAGAAAAGAAAACAAGAAGGCCAAGAGAAAGGCAAAGAAGAAGACAGCAGCTGCAGAAGCAGAATTATCATCTGAGGGGAAGTCAAAGGATGATGATCCCATGAATGCAAAGTTTGAGGGGGAGCCAGAAAAAGAAGAAGAGCATGAATCTAAGAAGGATTAGAGAAAAGAAATGGAGTCACCATCTAAGAGGGAGCAGGAGCAAAAAGATCAAACAGATAAATAGCTGATCAATAGACATCCTAGAAGACACACACGGAGCCAAAGAGGTATATCTCTAACTAGTTAGGTATGTTCTGGATCCAGGATGTAAAGTGTCATAGCTTATATAATTTCACATCATTATCAATGAAATTCATGATTATCTATTTTAGAAATACAATTGCTCACTGCATATAAGATTCATTCATATCATGCATATGCACTAATTATTTTTGACATAATCAAATAGGGGGAAATTGTTAGGAATAAGCATGTGAATGATATTCCTATTTATATATGATTTGATTATGATATATATGAATGAATATGCAAGTATGCTTGCATTAAGAAAAGTTGTAAAGTCCTTTGATAGAGAATAGAAACATATATACAAGGACTTAGAATGAATTGATCAAATGTGTTAGGTTGATCCTACAAAAGCAAAACAGCTTTATGAAGTCCTTAAAAAGAAATAATGTACAAGGAATATAAATATAGAAAGATCAAGCTTGTTAGGTTGATCTTATGATGTAATAGATAGGCTTGTCTGATCGTCGAGCACTGTACCAAAAATCATAGTCTTCCAGGAGAGTCAAGGAAAACTCGAGAGTTGTCGATGCAGAATTGTAGTCTGCAAGACAGTAGATCTCGGAGTTTATAGACTGCCAGGAAAGATGAGGAAGGATCGTAGTATGTCGAGAAGAACTTCCTTAGAGCTGTAGTCTGCTGAGGAAGTCATGTACAGAATCGTAGAGACAGCCTGGCTACGAGCCGACTGAGCATCTGCCAAAGCCAAGTCAAGAATCGTAGACTACGCTCGGAGTCATAGAGTCTATTGATGTCGAAGCCAAGTCAAGAATCATAGACTACACTCAGAGTCATAGAGTCTACTAATCGTATCAGAGGCAGAGATCGTAGTCGAGCAAGATCAGATAAAGACAACAAGCACAATGATGGCGTAAATCGTGAGAGTGTCAAGATCGATCTCGAGTTAAGTGTGCACAACAGAAGGTTGAATCGTGAGAGTGTAGAACTGAGACTTCAACAGATGTGCTCACAATGCCAAGGCTAAATCGTAGAGCAAACACGATTCTCAACAAATGAGCACTCCTAGAATATCCAAAGGAACGAAGCCTCTGGTTGGTACTGCAAAGATACATCCCACCTAAAGGAAACTAGAGAGCACTCAACGAATGGCATATAAGCTAACAGAAGATCTAAGCACCAAATCAATCAGCATCCAGATTGACTTGTGAAGTCATTCGAGAAGAAGTCTTCCACAAGTTGATCAGAAGAAGAATTCAGTAACTGACTAAGGAAAGTCAGCAAGTACAGTAGCTGTCAAGAAAATAGAAGACGACGACCTTGAAAGCAACCAGGATCGTAGTGTCTACCAAACAAAGAAGGAACTGATGGAGTGTACACAAAGATACTGGTCAGCCTCTGAAGAACAAGGCTAAAGTGATTAAGCATTGGGTCAGTCCATTGATCATAAGTGAACGGGAGATCACAAGGAGAAAGCAAGCTTAACATGCCACAAATCTGAAGTGTCTTTCTATTCAAAAGGGGCCAGAACAAAGAGTCAAGCCATCAGTATCTGTGAGCAGTCGAAGCAAACAGAAGTATTGAAGCACTGCTCAAGAGAAGAAAAAGGTGTTCTACATTAAAGATCCAATCAACACTCTTCAAGATTGTAGTGTTGTCTCTACCTGTCAACTAGACACTACGATCAAGTCCAAGAAGATATGCATCAGAATCGTAGAGTTCGGTCGTCTGAAGGTTGAAGCAGTGGTAACGATTCAATCTAAAGACTGATGGTCGAATAGAGCTTATTAAAGAGCATCGATGCAAAAGGACAACCCTCTGATCGAGAAATCAGAAGGAGAAAATAAAGTTGACTACCTTCTCGAGACATCAAAGTGACATCTCTGACAGGGTAGGTAAAACAGTAATAGTTTCAGAAAGTCAGAAAAGGGGATGTCATGTCACATCTGTAGTCTACATCAAATAACTCGAGATCTGCGAAGTAATTCAAATAGCTCCCAACGGCTACATTACAACAGGAAGGTTGTGAAGGAGTATAAATCAACAAGAGCTTCAAAGATCAAAAGTTGTTGAAGTTGCTGAGGTTAGAGAGATGGTGGACTAATCAAAATAACGTAAAATAGTGAGTGACCAATGAAGGTCCAAAAGCTCACTCTACGATCCACTAAGAACACTTGGAGATGAACAGAGAAAGAAGTAGAAGTGAGAGTTCTACAATGTAGAAGTGAGAGTTCTAATACAAGAAGAGTGTTCTGAACTGCCAAGAGAAAGAAGAGAATCAATGTCATCTTGATGTCTATTATGGGAAGACTCTAAGTACCAGAGAGAAGAGCTTACAGTTATCTTAGCAAGTCCATCATGAGAAGGCATCAAGTATCAAGGAAGAAGATCACCAACATCATCATGATGTCAAGCATGAGAAAGTTTCTAAGTACCTAACAGAAGAGCCTACAGTCATCTTAGAAACTCATCATGTGCAGCCATCAAGTATTAAGAAGAATGATCTTCGTTACAGTTCAACAAGGGATCATCAGAAAAGGTTGAGTATCTGAAGAAGTTGAGCATCATGCAACACTCAACTGCACCTCAAAGATGATCATGTTAAGCTGCTAAGCATTCAGAGATGAAGAGCTTAAAAGACATCTTAGCAGCACCACCAACACCACCAACAACAACAAGAAGAAGAAGCCAGGGCCTGAGGGGTCCTTGTCCAGAGGGACTAAATGAAATTTCAAGCCTGCTGGGCTTGAAGAGTTCCTAGGGAACTAGAGGAGTTCTAAGGTTGTTGGCCTTAAAGAGTTCTAATTGAACTGAAGTTCCAAGGCTGCTAGCCTTGAAGAAATCTTAGTGATTCAGGGTGTTGCCCTTCCTTAGTGAAAATCCTGCTAGTTGAAAGCAGAAGAGTGGATTAGGAGCTTGAGTCTCTAAACCACTTAAAATCCCTTGTGTCATTTACTTTATGTCATTTGCATTATGTACCTAACTGCTATAACTGCTATGTATGTATTAACTGCTTACAACTCAACTAACTATAAGAACAATGTATGTATGATTATGAATATATCAATGAAGGGGATCTTTTACTTATTCCGTTGTGCTTGAAAAGATTCTTATGTTTGTCATATGCTAATTCATTAGCAATACAAAATAAAAGGGAAAAGTATTTAAAAACAAAAAGGATCTATTCAACCCCCCCCCCCCTTCCCCCTTCTAGATCCATTGTGTGCCTACTGGGAACTAACAGGAATTACTCTCCTAATAAGGTAAGGGATATTATTTTTGTTCAATACTCGTAAGAAATAATATTTTCTTCTATACTCTATAGTATGTAAGTAATATTATTTCATTCATATTCCTACTTCTACACTTATTTTGATAAGTATTGCTTCCATACTCCTTGAAATTAGTAGAATATCTTTGAAATTTGCGCTTCATCGAGTATTTTTTCACGGAGATATTTTTCTGAACATTCTTGTTAAATTTTAATCTTTTCATGCTGGGGTACTATTCACAAAGTACTATTCACTCAGGTACTATTCACTCGGGGTACTATTTACGACAAAAAAATTAATTTCTCATCTGTCCAAATTATTTTTGATACATGAATATTATTCTTGAATTTTACTCCACAAAGCAGTTATCATGTTGACAATTTGGACATTTTTAAACTCTGTATACATTAAAAATCATTAATATTTATCCTTGATTTCGTTTAATTAGTACTTATATCATTGCTATCATCCTCATGCTTATATTGTGATGAAAGTTATCTTTGGCCCGTAGTGCATAGATGGACTGTTGATTGGTATGATTATAACCATGAATTATGTATCAGTATAATCATGACATGTAATGTTACAAATGATATGGTAAAAGTTATCATTGGCCCATAGTGCATTGATGGACAGTTGTTGGCATGATCATTACCATTGGTTATAATACGAATATCCTTGGCCCGTAGTGCATGGATAATTCGTGGATGTGATACTAACAAATATCCTTAGCCCGTAGTGCATAGATAATTCGTAGTTGTGATACTAATGAATATCTTTGGCCCGTAGTGCATGGATAATTTAGTGATGTGGATTATTTATTGAGCTATGTTACAGCGATAAAATATTGATGATGGACTTTTAAATCATAGAAGATAGTAGATATCATGTTGTACTTGACTCTTCTAATGGATTATTTGTTCCGCTGCAGTTAAACTTGTTGTCTATTGTATTCTATCAGTTTAACACTGCTGAAGGCTAACGATAATTTATTCTGTATTATCTTAGTCATAATATTCTTTACTGGGCCAGTTGAGCTCACCCTTTACTTTCATTGTTCTCTTCAGAAAATGAGAATATAGCTGGGACTAGTCGGGGAATGGAGTGACGGTCCAAATGGTTGCTATAGTAGTCCTCACTATTCTGTGAAATAGTGTGATAATAATTATAATGAGGACTTCATTTGAGTTTGGATATTGTCTACAAGACAATATTCGTGTTAAAACCCTCAGCGTATATTTTGTCGTATTCTGCGCGACATTTAACAGTTGTATAAATTAAGTTTGTATTTAAATTATGTACCATGTATTTGGCGACTCAGAATGGGTTGTGTATACCTATTTTGGGGGCGTCACATATGCACTACGGACCAAAGATATTCATTTATATCACTAGTGGTCATGATCATGCCAAATATCTGTCCATCTATGCACTACGGGCCAAAGATGACTTTCACCACAAACTTTTATATGTAACGTTCAAGGTCATGATTATACCAATACACAATTCTTTGTCATAATCATACCAATCAACAGTCTATCTTTGCACTACGGGTCAAAAATAATTTTCAGCACAATATAAGCATTAGGATGATGACAATGATATAAAGAATGAATCAAGTGAGATCAATGATAAATATTAGAGATTTATAATTTAATTTATTCAAAGTTCAAGAATGTCCAAATTGTCAACATGATCACCAATTGTGGATTAAAATTTAAAAATGATATTTAAGATTCATATTTCAAAGATAATTTGGACAAAGAAAAAAACCTAATTTCGTCGTGAATAGTACTTTGACATGAATAGTAACTCGGATGAATAGTACTCCAACATGAATAGTACCCCGGATGAATAGTATTCTGGCATGAATAGTATCCCGAATGAATAGTACTCCGAAATGAAAAGATTAAAATTTAATAACAAAGTTCATACCAATATTCCAGTGAAATGATATTCGATAAAACGCAAACTATTAGGAATATTCTAATAATTTCAGGAATTATAGAAGCAATACTTATCAAAGTAAGTGTAAATTTAGGAATATAAAATGAAAGAATATCACCTACATACTATAGAGTATGAAAGAAAATAATATTCCTTACAAATATTAAACGAAAATAATATTCATTACCTTAGTAGGAGACCAGATCTGACTGATATATCGGAGATATTCTTGAGAAAATCTTGCATTATTAACTTCACTCAAAGTATTCTTATAATAGAAAGAAATAAGCATAATATTATATAAGAAAAAATTTCTGATTCTGGTGTGATTTTCATTTCTTAACTAAGCAAGCTATTTATAGAAGAATGTCACGGATGAACAGTCAAATTTTAGATGAATTCACGGGCGAAAATTTGATCTTTACTATTCATCACTGTACAATAAAATATTCTAATAAAATAATAATATTATATATTATAATATATTCTTATTATATTTTAATAAAACAAATAACTTTATATATATTATAAAAAAATTCTATTTTATATAAAAAGTTTTCTGTTTTATTACTATTATAATAATAATAAAACAAAACTGAGATAACTTTTTATCGACAGTTTGACAAATTGGTACATGGGAGTCCATGGAATAATAAGTCAAACTTACAACAAACTCTTTATGACAAACCCCTCTATTTATACCAAAAATTAAATAAATATCTCCCACAAATCACTTATCTTCAATCAACCCATTTTTAATCTTTCAACACTTATTTATCATTAATATTATAACTCACAATATTGACAAGCAAATCGTTTCAAGAAAGAGGGGACTTTCCGATAAGGATTTATCCTTATTGGCGCGCAATTAAATAATGTAAAACCCCAACTTTTTATAAATAAAATTGAATTTCATATATTCATTATTATGAAATAATAAGGTGTTAATTTGATATAATGCTTTGGTTATGGGTGAAATATGCAAATTTTATAAAATAAGCAAGTGGTTATAAAATATTCATTGTTGTCGGAGAATATTCGTTTGGTCGTGGAATATTCTTGTTGTCGGGGAATATTCGTACGATGACGCAGCCATTTGTGAGTCCCATAACAGAAAACAGTCGGATAAAGAAAATGACAAGTTAGAATTTTTATAAATAATGACGTAATTGTTACCGTTAACACTGTTGAAATACCTTGTGGTTAAAGTACAGTAATACGTGTGGTTGCACAGTAGCACACGGTATTGCACATTATTTTTGGATTATCGATTCTTACGTAAGAAGACACTACTCAATAATTATTACAGTAATTACTGTTCAATATTTTATTTTATTAATTCAATAATTGCTACGTTGATATTTTATATTATTGATTTAATAGTTGTCACTGCACAGTATTTCCATTAGATCAATAATTCATATAATTTGAATAATATTATTGGATAACATTATTGGCAATGTCTAAAGAAGTTCTGTCTAGGAAAGGGGTTTGGTCACCTAATTGCACGCTAGTAAGGAGAAATTCTTATTGGAAAGCCTCCTCTGTCTTAGGAACGACCTGGTTGTCATTATTGTGATTCTGTAATATTATTTGTGAATAATAAATTATTGATTTATATGATAAGGAAATATTTATTTTATGTGGATATAAATGAAGAAAATTTTTTTAGCATGATATAATTGTTGACAGTTTGGCAATTATCTTCTCCGATAAAATATTCATTTAAATATATTATTATGATATAATAATATTATAATATATATATATATATATATATATATATATATATATATATATATACATGCATGTGATAAAAGGGGACGAATATGATTTAATTTTATTTGAATGCCTTTCTAAGTGGTGGGTGGAAGAAATTTCCTGCATTTATGCTTTGTTTTTTTGTGGGTGGCCATTTAATTTTCCTGCAAAGATGTGCTTCTAACTTTTGTGGGCCCATAAAGATGGAAAATAAGGATTTTGGCTGAGAAGAAATAAGAAGAGTTAGGCAATGAAAGATTTCCTTGTTTTCAAACAATTGATAAGTCTCACCCAATGAAAAGAATGAATAAGAGTTAGGCATTGAAATTAGAGGAGTTAGGCAGAGAAAGGGAGAGGTTAGGCAGAATATTTTGTTTTTCC
Organism: Panax ginseng; assembly: GCA_020205605.1. Taxonomy (NCBI): domain Eukaryota; kingdom Viridiplantae; phylum Streptophyta; class Magnoliopsida; order Apiales; family Araliaceae; genus Panax; species Panax ginseng. The sequence goes on from CM035128.1 coordinate 163,747,587, forward strand.
TCCGAGGATTACACTATAAATAGGGGGTAACCCCTCCTTCATCAACACACCATTTTAATATCAAAAATTCTTATTCTATAGTATTGTGAGTATTTCTTTTGAGTATAAGAATACTTTGAGCGTAGTTTTTCTGCAAGATTTTCTCAGAATAATATTTGATATTTCAGTCAAATTCGGTTACTACTAAGGTAAATGATATTATTTTATTGCAATACTCGTGAGAAATATTATTTTCTTTCATACTCCATATTACGTATGCGATATTATTTATCTCGTATTCCTAAATTTGAAATTACTATGGTAAGTATTATTTCTATAATTCCTGAAATAATTAGAAATTTCGCTTCATCTAATATCATTTCATAGGAATATTGGTCTGAACTTTTTTATCAAATTTGGAACTTTTCATGACTGGACTGCTCATGGGCCTTCGCTTTTTATATACGATACTATTCACTTGCATCATTCACAAAAGAAAAAAATATATTTTTTTTCTTCCAAGTTATCTGTTGTGACCCTTATTCTTGAAATTGAATCCATGTTTTGATCTTTAATCTTGAATTTTACTCCACTATGGTTTATTATGGAGTGTTTTTAAACATGGTCAAACCGAAGTATGAATCCCTAATCTTTGTCCTTTTATCTCACTGAATTCGTTCTTTAAATTATTTTTCATCATCCTCAGTCTTTAATGGTGATACTTGATGAATATCTTTGGCCTGTAGTGCTAAGATGAATGATTACCTGATGAATATCTTTGGCCCGTAGTGTAAAGATGAACAGGTGTTGAGATGAATATGACCAAGTGGTGATACAGATGGATATCTTTGGCCCGTAGTGCAAAGATGAATATTTGATTCAAGATGTATATTGATTAATGTTACAGGAATAAAATATTGATGATGGAATTTTAAATTCATAGATGATAGTAGATTTCATTCTCTACTAAATTCTTTTAATGAATTGTTATTTCCGATGCGAATATTGATCTAAAATTTGTTGTCGATTATATTTTATCTGATTTGTTGAAGGCTAACGATAATTTGTTTTTCATTATCTTAGTCATAATATTCTTTACTGGACTAGTTGAGCTCACCCTTTTTCTTTTTGTTCTATTTTTCTTCTCAGAAAGCGAGAATATAGCAGGGAGTAGTCGGGGAGTGGTGTGATGTTCCATGGCAGTTGTTATAGCAGTCCTCACTATTTTGTAAAACAGTGTATCAATAATTGTAATAAGGACTTATTTGAGTGTGGATATTGTCTAGAGGACAATGCTTGTATTTAAACTCACAGTTTATGTGTTGTCATATTTTGCACGACAATTGTATTAATGAAGTTATAGTTGTTTCTGTACTATGTATTTAGCGATTCAGAATGGGTGATGTATACCTATTTTTGGAGCGTCAAAGTTGGTATCAGAGCTTAGGGATATGGTCTCTGGCGGAGATCAGGGAATAGAACTAGGAGGGGAGAGACGAGTAAATCCTTCGCTAGTGTGTCCTACCTAAGCTTATTTATTGGTCGGTCAGAATATAGGGGTATTATATGGTATGTCATTTTCTTTAATTAACCCTGGTTTTGTGGCAGTATTTGAGAATGACAGCTTAAAATATCAACAATAGAGTGTATGAGACTGTGGAGATACCTTTAATTACCAACCAGGAAAACGTGCAACAGGAAGGCAATATTCCTCTTATAAACAACACTACCGAATAAACAATGAATGATGGGATGTTTAGAAGCTTGTTGCAGTTCATGCAAAATCAGACGAAGGAAACTCGTGTACAAAATACGGGTGGAAATGATAGCAGCGCACAGTTTATCACAACCAAGCAGTTCAAGGGTTGGGACCACCAGAGTTCTGAGGAAAGCCGGATCCGATTAAGGCGGAAACATGGGTCAAGCAAATTACCAAGATATTCGATGTCTTGGGATGCACGGAGGAACAGAAGATTCCATTCGCCACCTTTATGTTCCGTGGTGAGGCAGATTACTAGTGGAAATCTATGAAGTGTACCCAGCCAGCCGCACTCAACATGTCTTGGGAAATATTTCAGAAACTGTTCAATGACAAGTACTTTCCGAAAGTATTCGCGTATATATGAAGGAGGTAGATTTTATTAGATTTGGAACATAACAACATGACGGTGTCCCAATACGAGGCGATGTTCGCGGGCGGAGTTATCTAGTTGCACCTCATTTGGTGGAGAATGAGGAACGATAAGAAGAAGGTTTCGAGAGGTCTAAAACCCGAAATTCGCCAATACCTTATCTCTCACAAATTTTCTCTATATTCGGGATGTTGTCAACTGTGGCTCAATTATTAGAGCGAGATAATGAGTATGTTCAATCGAGGACCACAACTGTGGTCATACTAGTGACAAAGTAAATCCGGAGCAATGATAACCAACGGGGAGGGAAAAATACGGACAAAAGCGGTAACCACTCTGGTGGTAATCGTGGCCATGATAATAGGAGAGGTGAGTCAAGTGGAAATTTCAAAAAGAGGAGATTCAACAATGACGGGAAGACATCAGCAGCAGCACCAGCACCAGCAACAAATTTTAGGGGAGGAGAATGACCGCCATTTAAATGCTACAGATGCGGAGAGGAGGGACACATAAGTCCAAACTGTTCACAGCCTTCCAAGGTGTGTTTCAGTTATGGAAAAAACGGTCATATAGCCCAATTTTGTCCAGTAGCGAAGTCAAGTCCAACTGGGACGGTGGCACCAAAGGCGACTACGGACAAAACAAAGTCGGTGGTTCAAATGAGAGCGTTTGTCGTGATTGGCCAAAACGCGAGAAACCCGAAAGAGGTGATCACGGGTAAGCTAATCTTAAACTCTTGCAAAGTTTATACCTTACTAGATACCGATTCTACCCATTCTTTTATCTCTTCTGCTTGTACTCAACGTTTAAACTTGACTCCGGAGAAATTAGAATTTGACTTATCCGTGGAGACTCCATTAGAAGAAACTTTCATTACATCCACTGTTTATAAATCTTGATTGATTCAAGTTGGCACCATCACATTACTTGTTGATATTATCTCTTTAAAGATACTTGCATTTGATTTGATTTTAAGGATTGATTGGTTAACTACTCATCATGCCAAAATTGATTGTTTTTATAAGGTTGTTAGTTTTCATATTCCTAACCAACCTGTTATGCGAATTCAAGCAACCAAACCACTAAAGTCAATCATTGTCATATCAAGCCATAAAGACATTCGTTTATTAAAAAACGGATGTCAAGCTTTCTTAGCCCATTTTATGGACTTGAACAAAAACACGTCAAATTTGAAAAATATTTCTGTTGTTAGTGAATTCCTGACGTATTTCCTGAAGAACTTCCCAGTCTACCCCCAAAACATGAAGTTGAATTCTTTATTGACCTTTAACCTGGTACAAAACCCATTTCTAAAATCTCATATCGAATGGCCCCTATTGAACTTCAGGAGTTAAAGGTTCAACTACAGAAGTTGTTAGACATCGGTTTCATTCGTCCTAGTACATCTCCTTGGGGTGCTCCTGTTTATTCGTAAAGAAGAAAGACGGGAGTATACGACTTTGTATTGACTATCGAGAATTAAACCATGTTACCATTAAGAATAGGTATCCACTACCTCGCATTGATGACATATTCGACCAGTTGCAAGGAGCACAATTCTTTTCAAAGATCGATCTTCGTTCTGAATATCATCAGCTGAAGATTAAAATTGAGGATATTCCAAAGACTACCTTCAGAACTCGGTACGGGCATTATGAATTCCTAGTCATGTTTTTTGGATTGACTAATGCTCATGTTGCTTTCATGGATATGATGAACCGTGTGTTCAAGGAATATTTGGATCAGTTCGTTGTTGTCTTTATGGATGACATCCTCATCTATTCCAAAAGCCGTGAAGATCATGAGCACCATTTGAAGCTGGTACTTCAAAGGCTTCGTGATAACAAGTTATATGTCATGATGAAGAAATGCGAGTTCTGGCTTGAGGAAGTAGCATTCCTTGGGCACGTGGTGTCAAAACATGGAGTATCTATTGACTGGCGAAGATTGAAGCAATACAAAGTTAGAACAATCAAGCGATTGACCAAAGCACGTAGCTTTTCGGGCTTTATTTGGTTATTATTGGAGATTCGTGGAAGGATTTTCTCGAATCGCTACATCTCTCATTCACTCGGTGACTCGAAAAGATAAAAAATTCGTATGGAGCAAAGAATGCGAGAAGAGTTTTCAAGAGTTTAAGAGAAGACTCATTTCGGAACCTGTTCTGACAATACCATCTGGTTCCGATGGATTTGTTATCTCAAATGATGCTTGTGCTAAGGGTTAGGATGTGTTCTCACAACACAGGAAAGTCATAGTTTATGCCTCATGACAACTCAAAGAATATGAGAGGAATTATCCTACTCATTATCCGGAGTTAAGCAATGATCTTTCAGCGTTGAAAATCTGGAGACACTACCTGTATGGGAAGAAAGTGGAGATTTATACGGATCATAAAAGCCTGAAATAGTTCTTCACCCAAAAGGAACTCAACATGCGGCAATGACGTTGGCTCGAGCTGTTGAAAGATTACGACCATAGCATTCAATATCATCCTGAAAAAGCAAACGTTGTAGCTGACGTATTGAGTAGAATATCGTATGCGGGTACGAGTGCGATGTTGTTAACACAAAGACCCATTTTGTACAACTTACAAAGGATGGAGATAGAGATAAAGGCTCCAAGTACCCACGTGATGATATCAAACATACGAGTAGAACCGACTTTAATCGATAAAGTTAAAGTCGCCAAGCCACGCGGACCGAAAGCCGACACGTATGAAGAAGAAAGTACAAGAAGATGTTATTTCTGAAGCAAGAATCGATGAAGAAGAAATACTTCGAGTCAACTCCAGACTTTTCATTCCTAACGATTCTGACTTGAAGCATAGAATCATGATGGAGGCACACAACACACTGTTTACAATCCATCCTACGAGTACCAAAATGTATCACGATCTTCGACATACATTTTGGTGGAGTAATATGAAGAGAGAGATCGCGGGGTTTATCTCGAGGTGTTTAACTTGTCAACGTGTAAAGGCAGAGCATCAAGTGCCAAAGGGTCTATTGCAACCACTTGAGATTCTGAAATGGAAGTGGGAGCACATTACTACGAATTTCGTTACGGGTCTTCCCAAGGTTTCTCAAGGCATAGATGCGATTTGGGTTATTGTTGATAGATTAACCAAGTTTGTTCATTTCTTGCCTATACAGGAGACTTATTCCCTTAAACGTCTTTCTCGTATGTACGTGAATGAGATTGTGAGATTGCATGGCATGCCAGTATCCATAGTTTCAGATCGTGACCCAAGATCCACTTCACGATTTTGGGTTAGCTTGCAGAAAGCTATGGGCACAGATTTACAATTCAGTTCGGCATACCATCCTCAAACGGACAGGCAATCGAAAAGGATTATTCAAACCCTTGAAGATCTATTAAGACTCTGTGTCCTAGATTTCAAAGAAAGTTGGGATAAGTACTTGTTATTGGTGGAATTCTCCTATAACAACAGTTATCAAGCAAGTATAAGCATGATTCCATTCGAGGCGTTGTATGAACGAAAGTGTCGTTCTCCAGTATGCTGGGACGAGGTCGGTGAAGCAATGTTGTTGGGATCATAATTGGTACGCATGACTACAGAAAAGATCCAAATGATTCGACAACGTATACAAACGGCACATGATCGACAAAAGAGTTATGCGGATCTTCATCGAAAGGACGTGGAATTTAATATTGGAGATCATGTATTATTACGTATTGCTCCATGGAAAGGAGTTACAAGATTCGAAAAGAGAGGAAAGCTCAATCCACGATTTATTGGTCCATTTGAGATTCTTGACCGAATAGGAAATGTGGCCTATAGACTAGCATTACCTCCAAGCATGTCTCGTGTTCATAATGTTTTTCACATATCTATGCTTCAAAAATATGTGAAAGACCCATACCACATTATTGCGTTAGAACCAGATGAGATAGCCGAAGATTTAACGTACGAGGAGATACCTGTCAAGATCTTGGATAGGAAAGAGCATGTCCTACGAACAAAGGTTATACCACAAGTCAAGATTTTGTGGAGGAACCATGCTATTGAGGAAATGACCTGGGAGTTGGAATCGGAAATGAAAGCGAGGTACCCTCACCTTTTCAAAACACCAGGTACGTACGTCAATTTCGATGACGAAATTTCATAGGAGGGGAGGTTGTAAGACCCCAACATTTTATAAATAAAATTGAATTTCCTATATTCATTATTCTGAAATAAAAAGGTGTTAATTTGATATAATGCTTTGGTTATGGGTGAAATGTGTAAATTTTGCAAAATAAGCAAGTGGTTATAAAATATTCATTGTTGTCGGGGAATATTCGTTTGGTCGTGGAATATTCTTATTGTCGGGGAATATTCGTACGATCGCGCAACCTTTTGTGGGTCCCATAACAGAAAACGGTCGGATGAAAAAAATGACAAGTTGGAGTTTTATAAATAATGACGTAATTGTTACCGTTAACACTGTTAGAATACCCGATGGTTAAAGTACGGTGATACGCTGCGGTTGCACAAAGCGATGCACTGCGGTATTACGACAAGATTGTTGGATTATTGATTCTTACGTAAAAATGCACTACTCAATAATTGTTACAGTAATTACCGTTCAATATTTTATTTTATTGATTCAATAATTGCTATGTTGATTTATATTATTGATTCAATAGTTGTCACTGCACAATATTTTCCATTATCAAATCAATAATTCATATTATTTAAATAATATTATTAGATAACATTATTGGCAATGTCTAAGGAAGTTTTGTCTAGGAAAGGGGTTTGGTCACCTAATTGCGCGCCAGTAAGGAGAAATCCTTATCGAAAAACCCTCTCTTTCCTAGAAACGACCTGGTTGTCATTATTGTGATTCTGTAATATTATTTGTGAATAATTAATTATTGATTTATATGATAAGAAAATATTTATTTTATGTGGATATAAATGAAGGAAATTTTTTTAGCATGATATAATTGTTGAAAGTTTGGCAATTATCTTCTCCGATAAAATATACATTTAAATATATTATTATGATATAATAATATTATATATATATATATACATGCATGTGATAAAAAGGGACGGATATGATTTAATTTTATTTGAATGCATTTCTAAGTGGTGGGTGGCCATTTAATTCTCCTGCAAAGATGTGCTTCTAACTTTTGTGAGCCCATAAAGATGGAAAATAAGAATTTTGGCCTACAAAAAATAAGAAGAGTTAGGCAATGAAAGATTTCCTTGTTTTCAAACAATTGATAAGCCTCACCCAATAAAAAGAATGAATAAGAGTTAGGCATTGAAATAAGAGGAGTTATGCAGAGAAAGGGAGAGGTTAGGCAGAGTAGGCGGAGAAAAAAAAATAAAGGTTAGGCAGAATATTTTGTTTTTCCTCCGAGGATTACACTATAAATAGGGGGTAACCCCTCCTTTCAACACACCATTTCAATATCAAGAATTCTTATTCTATAATATTGTGAGTATTTCTTTTGAGTATAAGAATACTTTGAGTGTAGTTTTTTTGCAAGATTTTCTTATAATAATATCCGATATTTCAGTCAAATTCAGTTTCTACTAAGGTAAAGGATATTATTTTATTGCAATACTCGTGAGCAATATTATTTTCTTTCGTACTACATATTACGTAAGCAATATTATTTTATCATGTATTCCTAAATTTGAACTTATTATGGTAAGTATTGCTTCTATAATTTCTGAAATGATTAAAAATTTCGCTTCATCTAATATCATTTCATAGGAATATTGGTCTGAACTTTTTTTTTTATCAAATTTGGAACTTTTCATGAGTGAAGTCTTGTTCATGGGCCTTTGTTATAATGCAGTCTTTGTTCACGGATCATTATTCACAAAAAAAAAAAAATTATTTCAAGTTATTATGACCCTTATTCTTGAAATTGAATTCATGTTTTGATCTTCATTCTTGAATTTTACTCCACTATGGTTTATTATGGAGTGTTTTTGAACATGGACAAACCGATGTACGAATCCCTAATCTTTGTCCTTTTATCTCACTGAATTCGTTCTATAAAATATTTTTTATCATCCTTAGTCTTTAATGGTGATACCTGATGAATATCTTTGGCCTGTAATGCAAAGATGAATGATTACCTGATGAATATTTTTGGCCTATAGTGCAAAGATGAACAGGTGTTGAGATGAACATGACCAACTGGTTATACAGATGAATATCTTTGGCCCGTAGTGCAAAGATGAATATTTGATTCAAGATGTATATTGATTGATGTTACAGGGATAAAATATTGATGATGGACTTTTAAATTCATAGATGATAGTAGATTTCATTCTCTCCTAAACTCTTCTAATGAATTGTTATTTTTGCTGCGAATATTAATCTAAAACTTGATGTCCATTATATTTTATCTGATTTGTTGAAGGCTAAAGATAATTTGTTGTTCATTATCTTAGTCATAATATTTTTTACTGGGCTAGTTGAGCTCATCCTTTTCCTTTTTGTTCTATTTTTCTTCTCAAGAAGCGAGAATATAGCGAGGAGTAGTGGTGTGGAGTGATGTTCCATGACAGTTGTTATAGTAGTACTCACTATTTTATAAAATAGTGTATCAATAATTGTAATGAGGACTTATTTAAGTGTGAATATTGTCTAGAGGACAATGTTTGTATTTAAACTCACAGTTTATGTGCTGTCGTATTTTGCATGATAATTGTATTAATGAAGTTGTAGTTGTTTCTGTACTATGTATTTGACGACTCAGAATGGGTGATGTATATCTATTTTGGGGGCGTCACAAATAACTTAACTCATTTTCTTGACAGAACTTTCTAAACATTGTCAATAATGCAAATAATAATATGAATAACTATGTCGTCTCAATTATTAATTTAATAATATAAAATAATTGTGCAGATAATATTGTGACAATAATTGAATCAATAATATGAGATACTATGCAGCAACTACTGTAACAATTATTGAATGAAACTGAGTGACTTCTTACGTAAGTATCAATAATCTGTGTTACTGTGCAATATCGTGTGCTACTGTGCAATACCACGTACCACTGTAGAACGTGTATTACTGTACTTTTATCACTGATATTTCAACAGTTTAACGGTAAAAGTCTTACCATTATTTTATGAAAATATTATTTTTGTCGCTTTCTATATCCGACAGTTATTTCGTTGTGGGATTCATCAATGATTGCGTCGTACGAATATTCCCCAATAAAAAAAATATTTCTCGACCAAAAAAATATTTTATGACAACTCGTTTATTTTACAAAATTTATACATATCACCCATAACTATAATATTTATTAAATTATTATTTTATTATTTAAAATAATATTAAAAAAAATTAAATTTTTATTCGTACTCTTACATAAACTTATAGATTCAAATATAGTAAACACTAACAAACATAAAGATGCAACACATGTTTTATTTTACAATAGATATCATTATATATAGAGAGAGAAGAAAAAAGGATACTTAGGCTGTGTTTGTTTAGGTCTGAATGTCTCTTAATAGATGTATGTCTGATTCGGTCAGACACTAAACTTGTTTGGTAAAAAAATTTTTGCCTCTTAATACCTCTTAATCGGTAAGATACAAAATTAAATCTTAACTATTTAGAGGCACATCTGAATGAGTTTATATTTTTTTGGACAAAAATAACCTCTATAATATTACAAAATCTCTCTTATATCCCTCTAATAAAATAGACAAATTAAAGAAAAAGTGGAGAATGGTCTTGGCTCGCAGGTCGATTCTGATGGCTTTTCCTTCTTTGGTCGCCATTGATAAAGATCGAGAAATCAGAGGTAATCAAGAACAAGGGAAGTTCGGGCTGGGCTCTAATCTTATTGAATCGGTCCAGTCGGGTGGGTTTGTGCATCCTAACGTTCATTGGCAGAGAAACAAAACTTCTCTCTTTCTTCTTTCTCTGTAAAGGAACTGGAACTACATATGAGAGAGAGAAATGTTATTGCTTGATTTTTTATTTTTATTAAACCAAATCACAATCACTTACAAACAAAATCAAACTGTCCCACACAAATGAGATGAGATCAGAACCAACTCCCATAAAGCTACAAAATAAGCAAATACCCAGAAAGCCGTAGCAAGAGAATAAGTAAAAGAAACTAAAATCAGATTAAAGAAAAATCATCTTACCTGATGCAGAAATGTACGGGCATGTGAGGAAGAAGAAAGACATTGACCCAACAGCTGATCCCCAATAGATTTTAAGTTAAAAGAGCATATGGGTATTTGAGAAATTTAGATTTTAGAGTACCAAATTTATCAATTAATGTGCAGTCATTTAACAAGTTTTGCTTAAATAGTTCATAAGATTAAAATAGTAAAATACTGTTATTCAAATATTTTGAAAAAATAAATTATCAAATAACATTTATTCATTCAAATACAATTCAATTCAGATTCTCTATATTATTCAGATATCTAAATTATTCAGATCTTAACATTCAATTTTATCAAACACAACCTCAGTTGAATTGCAATGGTAAACAATGTAAAACAAAGACTGAACTCATAGCCGTGACATAGTCTTGGTGAAGTGGCCCACATCCACGTTTTCCACAGTTTCGTCAAAGTCAAGAGCAGGCAACACGTCAGCAAAAAGGCACAACCTATTCTGAGCATACACGTGTCCTTTCCATTTCTTTCTAACCAACTCCTCCCCCAACTTCACAGCCGCCCTCACCGTCTTCTCATCGCTAACGTGCGCCGACTCTATGATCCCCTTCTGAACCGCCGCCTCGGCCGGAATCCTCCCTGCTCTCAGCACAATGTCGCGCCAAGCGGCCGGCGAGCCGTTCTTGCACTTCAGCACGGCGACGAACCATGCCGGGACTTTCAAGCCGATGTCAAGCTCGCTCATGTAGAGAAACCCTCAGTCCTTGCGCATGAGTACGTAGTCGTGGCTGAGGGCGAGGATGATTCCGCCGGCGGAGGCATGCCCGGAGACGGCGGCGATGGTGGGCATAGGAAGAGAGATGAGGTCTCTGATCACTGATCTCAGCTTGGAGGACATGATCTGTGGGCGACCTTGAACTTGTTCGGCCAAGGCCCACTTTAGATCGTAGCCATTGGAGAAGAATTTTCCCTGTGCCGTGGTGATGAGAGCGGCGGAGGAGGACGCGGTGGTGGTTTCCGATTTGACGCGGTGGAGAGCGGCTGAAATGGAATCGAGTAAGGTTGGATTGAAGCGGTCGTCATCGTCTCCTGTTAGAGTGAGGATGTAAATGTTGCCTCGTTTCTCTAACGTGCACATATTTCTCTGTTTATCTCTCTTCCTGAGTCAGCGCATATGTTATGGCATAAAATCTTTGCAAACCTATCAGGCTTACCCAATTATAATAAAACCAATAACAAATCAATAATTCTTGCCGGACAGTTTTTGGGACAGGAAAACTGGAGATGTGAATTTTTTTATTTTTTGTTTGTGACTTCAAAAAATATAAAGTATTTATTCTAAGATGAATTTTTATAAAATATAATATTTTAGGTGTAATTTAGATACACATAAAAAAATAAGATTATACACTGTATAACACTATTTTTGTATGTGTATCAAAATTATACCTAAAATACTATGTTTTGTAAAAATTTCTCTTGGAATAAATACTATATATTTTTTGGAGTCAAGCAAAACAAACAAAAAAAAAATTAAAAAAAATCCACCTGTCCAATAAACCGATCCAATTGACCGGTCTGTGTAGAAGCACCCATAACAAATAGTGAGTGGTTTGGTATCAATATAATCAACATGTAAGTTGAAAGTATTGTATTGATTAATTGATTAATTTATTGTAAAAAACATAGATTCTCTTAATACAAACTACCAATTCACCAACTTGCCGACTAGTATTATGAGAATAATATTTGGGGTGAATGAGTGTGAAAATATTCGAAAGAAAATAGCCATCGATAAATGAGTGCCTGATAAAAAAAAATTAAATAATTATCAAAAATAAAATAGCAATTGATAAACAAGTGAACAAATAAATTTAAAAAAAATAAATAAATAGTCCTATTTTATAAAAAGGATAAATTTAAAAATGAAAATAAGTAGTCTTATTTTATAAAGGATAGATGTCCCAGTTATAGATTCCCATTCCCATCAGATCGTCCACCACGTTTTACTCGTTCATTTTCCTTTTTGTAAAAACTAAAAACCTAGTCGACTATAGTGTTTCAAAACTACGGAGTTGGAAGATTTGTTGAAAATTAATATATATATATATATAAATATTATATTATATAAAATATAAAAATGTATAATCATATATACACAAAAGAAAGATTGCTAGACTCCCGCCAAAATTTAATATCGAGAAAATCACCGTCTTATTTCCAAACAAAATGCACAAACAATACAAGAAAAGCTTCCAGATTAGTTGAAGAACACTAGGAGTAGAAACAGTAAGCATACTAGAAAGAATTGATTGGAGTGGACGCCTGCTGAGTTGATGCATGCAGCAAAGTCTGTGTAGTGTGTTCTTGATCGATGAGCAAACGAAGAAATGCATGGTTGGTTTAATTTCTCACCACCCCATCATTGCTCTTCTCACTCTATCCACAATCTCACTTTTAGCTCGATTGCTGGTTAATGGAAACTCTTGGCTCTCATCCAAGAGGAATCTGTAAATTTCCCACTGCCGATCTGCTGTTGAATGTCTTCCAATTTCAGCCTACACAGAAAAGAGATCTTGTTACGCATACATGCATGTGTGTTATTCTTCAAATTAATAAATACAAAGTGACGAAGAAGTATGAAGAAATTCAAATATCCAACTCCTTACCGAGAAGACACATATCCCTAGCATCTTTAAAGCAAAGGTGACGTCATAGAAAACACGCGGCCTCCCATTTCCAGATAACTCTACGGGATTAGCCACCAAAAGTTCCGTGTCTGGACCACGGTTCGTGATGGCGACTCGCAACGGGTGAAGCATCTCCTCCTTCAAACGAGAACACAAAGCAACCTGATGCTCCTGATCTACAATCTTTCCTCCATCTGTTTTCTGGATAAACAAGTCCAAACTCCGATAGCCTTTCACACATGGAGGGATTCTTCCATGAGCAATCTGGAATATTAAGAAGAAAAAAAAACTATATATAAGTCGAGTAACAATTGCAAAAGTAACAAATTCTATGGGCAGCTTTATATTGTGAGGTAAAGAGCACAGATTTACATGGTGCACAAGGTATTTCCTAGGAAAAGATTATCCCAGTTGGTGGACCAGATCAAACATATAATCCTTATTGTCAAAATAAAAATTATAAATTATAAAATCAAACCAATAATGGAGATATTCCAGCAGAGAGCTAAATAAATAAATCATCCTTCGTTTTTTTCAAGTGCTATGAAAAAGATGTCCTTAAAACAAGCATACGATAACTTTTAAATCCCTCTCACACAAACACTCCCATGATGGAAGAGAAAAAGGTCCTACAATAATTTCTTTGAACACACTCAATAAAAAAGGATTTATTCTTCCCCGATTCTTTTTTTTTCCACCTAAACATTAAGCAACTCCAATATCACTATATCAGTGTGGAATTGGTTATAAGAAACACCCAGATTGAAATACCTGAATATTGCAGTCCTTAGCAGTCCTCAAGATGTCATAGATGAGGCCCTTTTGATCAACGCATTGTATTTGAAGCAAAGTATGAGCTGGACTCATACAATTATCTACTGTGATAGTAGCCTTCTTAACTTTCGTCATATCAGCGCTAAGAGCTTGTGAACAGGGTTCACTGTCAGATAGCTCACAGCTAAATAATTCTTCACGAACTGCTTTTGAAAGAGAAGAGAACCCTTGCTGACTTTCATATTCAGGCCCTGCCAGCTGAAGTTCACAGCTGATACAATCGTCTCCTATTTCGTGACTGAGATGTTTGCACGTGTCATCTTGTCTCTTTTGAGTGTGCAGCAAGTCCCTGAAATGATACAGGAACATATTATAGAGGTTATCTAGCACCTGATATAGACGCCCAACAAATAACAGGACTCTCACTAATGATAACATCGACTAAATTTCATAGATGGGTATCTTTCAATCAAGTAAGAAATTCATAAGAAAGGGTTGTTCTAAACCACATTTCATAAAAAGAGAAATGCCAAATAAGTGTGTATCAACTACATAACAAAACAGCACAAGCAGGTCATTTATTCTATACACTATCCAACTGTTTCAAAGAAGGCTACATAATTTTAAGTACAAATATACTATTTGCCTTCTGTGCTCCTGTAGTCAGTAACATGTTTGCGCATATTAAATTGAACAGAGTGCTACTCCATGAGTTGTATGATTAGCGTTCTATGTCAATGTGATTCATAATCAGAAATTTATATTCTACCATCTACTCACTACTCCAAGGATTTCATATCATGGTCACTTGGATATCATCATCCTAATCCATGCAGACATCTATGTCAACACTTTTACGTCAGGCACACGTCTAGCGAGAACATTGAGAAATAGTAAACACATAATTCTTGTTATTAAACCTATGATATAACTTTCATTATTATTTTATAAGCTAGTTAGGTTACAATATGTATAAGGCACTACTGTAATTCTAAATAAAGTTTGCCAGTCACTGAAATGAGCATTAGGTCAATCTCTAAGTAAAAAATGATGCAACTTGGGTGAAATTTATATAGCAAAATTAAATCAAGGGAATCAATTAATCCCTGCTTTAAGAGAAGCTCGATCTGGATGGAAAAGTATTGACAAACTACAGAGCAACAAAGTATAACAAGGGTGTTGGTACCCAAAGGGGAAAATGCATACCAATGTAAGCAAGTAATTAGACAAGCAACAAAAAAAGCAGCTACTTTAACATTCTATGAGTGACATCATAATTGATAAATATAGCAAAACTATCCAGAGAGAGAAGATTCAGCACAAAGTGAAATTATTTGGAGTGAGTTGAGTTTATATATTGAAGAAAAAAATGTCATATGCATGTAATTACTCATAGAAGTCTTTTAAGCACACCAAAATAACTCACATGACTTCTGTAATGAAGAAAAGGTTCAAGACTTTGCCATCTGGGGTTGTCATCACTTTTACTCTTTGAATTACTAACTCAAGCTCAGAAAGTACTTTTGTAACATCTACAGAAAATAACAACCATGTTAGAACAATTTAGAGGAAACTACACAAATAGAGAACGAGGATAAAGATGTTTGTAGTTACCATGTAATAAACCTTTCCGGTCTACTGAGAAAACCTTTAACAGGTACAATGGAGGTGGACGGGAACCATTGCACTGCTGATTTAAGTAAAATGTTGGCAAACATGAAGGACAAGCAGATGAAAGCTGGTTTTTCAAGCTCTCCCAGTCAACTTTGAGCGAGTTAGGACGTGGAACAACCCAAAATACTATGTAGCACCACTTCCCATCCGTAGATGAATCTACATAAAAAATCACTTCACAATACTGTTAATGAAAATCGATATCAAGTGAGGAAATGAAGAAAACCCAAATAGACGATACAAACCAAAAACCACACGTCAATGAATGAAATATATTTATTCTTCAGCATAAGAGACTATCAAGTTTAAAGCATCTAATTATTAAATCAAAATTCAGTTCATGTAGGACTGTATTTAATTTATGGTAGCCTTTGGGCATCTTTAGCACCAAAAAAAAGAGTGGCAGATATAATAAGGCACAAGATGACAGGGAAAATGGAACACAGAGAAGCCGTTAGTAATGCCTTCCAATAATAATTAGAAAAAATAAGTATATACTCTCTCTGTTCCGCAACAAAAAAATCCCATTAGAGCTCAATTTGTGAAATCCTAACCTTCAATTTTTGTATACATTTGTTTGAGTGTAGTTAAAGCAGTTATAATTGTTGTAAACTATTTAAAAAATACTAAAAATTGTTTTCAAAACTTACATGAACCGCACCAATTTCAAATTTTACAATTTCACAAAATGGTATATACCAAAATCACTAATTACTTCTCAAAGAAGAAATAAGAAGAATACTGCAACAAACAATTCATTGAAAAATAAAACAATAAATATGAATAAAGTAAACGAAGAAATCAAATCTGAGACTTGAATTGAGGTGACTTCGTGAGGAGAGAGAGCTGACCTCCTCGGGTAATATAGAGTCCAAATTCGAGTACAATTCGAGAAAGGTCACATCCGAGTCCGGCCTTATCGGGGCAATTCACCGTCACGACGGTTGGGTCGCCTGGATTTTTACCTTCCTCAATTAACACGACGTCGTCCCAGCAGGAGATTCCCATTCTCCGGAATAGAATTAAACGGGATTCCCAGCAGGTTGGGCCTGCTCCCGACTTATATCGGCCAACTAAACAGGGTGGATACCATCGGAGCTATCTCCGGCTAGTTTCAGCTGAATTTTAGCACATTTTCTATCTCTCTCTGTCCTCTCGTTCTCGCCCTATAAAATCAGGGGATTATTTTTGTATAGTGACAGTGGAGCCGTCGTTGGTGTTGTTTAAGTCGAGGAGGATGTTTGTCTGGGGTTGATGTCCGCCGCCATCGTCTGTAGCCGGACATGTGACTGAAGTACTTTCTTTTAAAAAGAAATTGTTATTTTTATGAGGAAAATTTAATATTCGTACGACACTTTATTTACATAAATGTGGATTTTATTTATTACTTATATTAGAAAAATTATTAAATTATTAATTTTTTTGTAAAAATATTAATTTTTATTTTAAAATTATAAAGTAATATGATAATTTTATTTTATTTTTATTATATAATTATTAGTATTAAATTCTTAACAAATATTATAGATTCATTTAAAATATACATACTTTTAACAGTTATTTTTAATTTTAAAATAGATAAATTTTCATGATTCATTTTCTTAAATATTATAGATTTATTTAAAAATATAAATTATTTTAACAGTCGTTTTTAAAATTTTATTTTAAATTTAAAATAGATAAAATTCATAATTTATTTTCATGTAAAAAGAAAAATCAAAGTCACAATATAATACTATAATGTAATAAGACTAACAAAATATTGAGTTTTAAAATTAATTTTGTTTTAGGCTAAAGATAACATAATAAATATTTATATAACAATATTTTTATAATTATTTTAACCATACTTAATTCTTTTTAAATTATATTAATTAATGTGGTAATATTGAGAGTAGTTGGTATCAACTTAATTTTAATTAATTGTTTAGTATAATATCGACACACAGTCATGAGTTAATCTGTCGGTATATTAACGGATCCGGTAATACAAGGACAAAATTTGTATAGTCACCATTCTTCCTCTCTCCTTCACTCAATCAATTGGTCTTGAATACTTAGAAATTAGGCAAGATAGTGATTGAAATTGACATTTCTCCTCAACCGTTAGATGACATTTCAGAGCAACCACACAACAGATCAGACCGTCGAGTTAAAGGACAAGATCGTGCGTGCCTTTTACTAATGCAAAACCTTCCCTCCTATTTGTATCTCTTTTGCAAAATACATACTACAACTTTTATTTTTACAAAACTCTCCCTCTAAGATGTATTAATTGTGCAAAATTCACCCTTTATATAATTTTAATATTAAAAAACCTCATATACTCAAATTATTTCACTCCAATTCATCATTTAAAAGAATCTTACTTCTACAATATTGTTTTTATTTCACTCGAGCGACTTCTAATTAGTACAAAAATTCTCACAATAGCAACAAATATATTTATAAATTTAGATCGCCTAATTCATACATTAAGTCTCTACTTGTGTTATATGTCAATTAATTATTATTTTATTTTGAATTTGTCCCGTTTGATTCATTTTTTTGTAGTGTTAGTAGTGTGGAAAATATACTAATAAGTATGTTTTTATTTTATCTATGTAAACTATTTTTTTGCAGTGTTTAACGAAAATATTTAATGATAACGGCATATGTTAAAGATCAATAATAAAATTGCCATTTTAATATGGGTCTTGTGTGCAAAATATTTATCAAAACAAAATAATAATCAATTGACATATAACAAATGCAAAGAGTGAGATGTGTATTAATCAATTGATGGTATTGTTAGAATATTTTTTGCTAATTAGAAGTCGTTTGAGTGAAATAAAAGGAGTATTTTAAAGCTAAGATTTTTAAGTGATGAATTAGATGAAATAATTTGACTATGTGAGGATTTTTAACCAAAAAAAATACATAACAGGGTGAGTTTTGCACAACTAATACATCTTGGAGGGAAAGTTTTATATTATTAAAAGTTAGAAAATAAAGTACTACTAATTATCATCTTTGTTATTTCTAAAACATAAATAAAATTATATCAATTTTGAATTTTAAAATTTTACAAATTAATTCTAAAAAATCAAAATGTATCTCTTATTTTAATAACTCGAAATTTAGTCAAAAACGGTGAGCAATTTTTTTTTCTATTCCTACTTGTTGAGATTGAATTGTTAGCTTTTAGCATGTGACAAAATTCAATACATGAACTAATCATCACCACTTGTGCAAAGGGAGGGTGATACAAGTTGATCATATTGTAAAGCACACATTACCAAATTAAACTTCTCTTTTTAAAAATAATAAAAAGATTGATATATTTAAAAGTTGGGGTGATGTTTAAGTTATTAGTCTTAAATAATTAACATGTCATTATTATATTAATTAAGTATATATTTTTGAAGTCACAAACATTTGAGATATGAAGTTTAATACTCCCCCCCCCGTTCCTTAATATAAATCGTTTGAAAATTTCAAATAAGCATTAATTGCTTAGTTTCTAATATTACCCCAAGTATTAAATATAACTTTGGTTCTCTCACTATTTTCTGTCTAATAAATAACAATCTCTTATTCCAATATAAGGACAATATAAACAATTGATATTATAATTAATGTTGTGGCGCCCCAAAAATAGGTATACATCACCTATTCTGAGTCGTCAAATACATGGTACAGAATACAAATACAATCTTAAATATACAATAAGAGATATGAGTTTTAATACAAATATTGTCTTCTAAACAATATCCACTCTCAGAATAAGTCCTTATTATATTTATTATCACACTATTTTATAGAATAGTGAGGACTACTAAGACACCATCTCGGACCGTCACTCCGTTCCCCGACTAGTCCCGGCTACGTTCTCATTTCCTGAAAAGAACAGTGAAAGAAGGGGTGAGCTCAACTAGCCCAGTAAGAAATATTATGACTAAAATAATGCAGAATAAATTATCATTAGCCTTCAACAATGTTAAACTGATAAAATACAATAGACATCAAGTTTAACTGCAGCGAAACAAGATATCTATTATAAGAGTCAAGTAGAGAATAAAATCTACTATCTTTTATGATTTAAAAAGATTTTTCATCACTTTTTATCGCTGAGACTCAGCTTAATAAATAATCCACATCATCCCTGCACTACGGCCAATGATTTTCATTAGGGTCACGACCACAAATTATCCATGCACTACGGGTCAAGGATATTCGTGTATTCATCAATGGTCATGATCATGCCAACAACTGTCCATCAATGCACTACGGGCCAATGATGCCTTTTACCACATCATTTGTAACATTACGGTCATGATTACACTGAATAATCCCTGGTTATAATCATACCAAGTCCATCCATGCACTACAGGCCACAGATGACTTTCAAAAATATAAACACGAGGATGATGACAATGATATAAGAATTCAATAAAACAAGTTCAAGAATTAATTTATTCAGGAACTAATAAATTCAAATTGTCAACATGATACTTCTTTGTAGAGTAAAATTTAAGAATGCTCAGAAGAATATTTCCATGAAAAGATACGGGATGAAACGCAAATATCAAGGATATTCCACTAATTTCATGGAGTATAGAAGTCAAAACTTTAACCAACTAAGTATAATAAAGAATGGAATAACAAAAGAAATCACCATGCATGCGGTACTGATGCATGAGCGTGTTATTCCAACGAGAATAATAAATAACGGAACAGTGTCAAAGTAAATTTGACCGAGCAGGATGTTCCAAGCAGAATAATAAAGAGCGGAACCGTGTCCCGCGTAAAACGCATGACATGTGATGAGGATATTCCAACGGAGAATAATAAAGACGGAACCAGTCGGTGTAAAACGCATGCAGACATGATATTCCAATGAATAATAAAAAGACGGAACCGGTCCCCAGAAAACGCATATGATGAGGATATTCCAAATGTAATAATAAAGAATAGAATAACAAAAGAATTTCACCAAGTATAGGGTAGCCGTGTATACAAGTTATTCCAACGTAATAATAAAGAATGGAATAATGTAAGTTCTCTTCATGATCTGAAAAGAAATAATACCCCTTACCTTAGAATTAAGTTGGATCTTTGGAATAGAAATGTAGCGAGACTTTCTTCTTTTTTTCTCTCTATAATTTCTCTCTATAATAAATGCTCTATAGCTTTGGTGAATTGGTGAGAAATGAAGGAAGAATGAGCTCTATTTATAGAAAAATATAGTTTCGATAATTTACACGTTTTGCGGCTCGAAAAATTACAAAGACAATACCTCCAATTTTTCTTTTATTTTTAATTTAGTCCTGCAAGTATTATCAAACTTGCACCACCTCCCCTAATAGTAAATAATGTGAATCAATAGTTATAATCATGTGAAAATACGAAATACAGTATAGTACCTCCATTTATACCTCCCTTTTTAACTTAGTCATGCAAGTATTATCAATCTTGCACCAACTCCCCTAATAGTAAGTGAATGTGACTCAATAGTACACACATGTGAATAAATAGTTATATAAGTATGTGAATTAGTAGCAATTAATTACTCATTTATCCGATAAATTACCCGATTTATCAATATAACCCCCAGATATCAATTATCATCAGAATAGATGTCGATTTCAACTAACACCAATAATCCCAACACAATGGAACTATCAAATTCATCTTTAATCAACACGAACTTATTCATTATTAATATCACAACTCACAATATTTAACAACCAGGTCGTTTCCAGGAAAGAGAGGGCTTTCCAATAAGGATTTCTCCCTATTGGCGAGCAATTAGGTGACCAAACCTCTCCTTGGCAGAACTTCTAGACATTGTAAATATTGCAATTTAATAATATGAATAACTTTGTCGTCTCAATTATTGATTTAATAATATATCATATAATGCAGATGATACTATGACAATAATCGAATCAATAATATGAGAGATATGATGCAACAATTACTGTAGCAATAATTGAGTATAACTAAGTGACTTCTCACGTAAACATCAATAATCAATACCGTGTGCTACTATGCAACCACGCCAGACATCGTATTTTTTACTACTGAAAGCACGTAGTTCAATAAGATTAAGCGGTAAAACTTCGCCGTTATTTTCATAAAATATTTTTGTCATTTTCTCAATCCGACAATAATTACATTGTGGGGTCCACCAATGATTCTACCATTGTCATGCGAATATTTCACCGCTAAAACGAATATTCCCACACCAAATGAATATAATATAACAACTCGCATACTTTTGCGAATTTATAAATACTACCCACAACTATAACATTATAACAAATTCATTCCATAATATTCAGAAATGATAATTATAGAAAAATCATCTTTATTCGTAAAAGTTGGGGTCTTACAACCTCCCCTTCTTATGAAATTTTGCCCTCAAAATTAGGGTACGTACCTTGTATGTCGAAGAGGTAAGGATACCTTGATTTCATTTCAGATTCTAACTCCCAGGTCATTTCCTCAACATCGTGGTTCCTCCATAAAACTTTGACTTAAGGTATCACCTTGGAGCGTAGAATATGATCCTTCTTATCCAAGATTTGAACAGGAACCTTTTCATACGTTAAATCTTCCGCTACTTCGTCCGGTTCTAACTCAATAATGTGGTTTGGGTCTTTCACATATTTACATAACATGGATATATGAAAAACGTTATGAACGCGAGACATACTTGGCGGTAAAGCGAGTCTATAGGCTACAGTCCCTACTCGATCGAGGATTAAAAATGGGCCAATGAATCGAGGATTGAGCTTTCCTCTCTTTCCAAATCTCGTAACTCTTTTCCATGGAGCAACACATAACAACACATGATCCCCAACATCAAATTCCACGTCTTTTCGATGAAGATCAGCATAACTCTTTTGTCGATCCTGTGAGGTTTTATATATGCTTGGGATCGTTTGAATCTTTTTCCGTAGTCATACGTATCAACTCTAGTCCCAACAACGTTGCTTCACCCACCTCATCCCAAAGATACCGGAAGCGACACTTTCTTCCATACAACGCTTCCAATGGAGTCATGCCAATACTTGCTTGATAACTGTTATTGTAGGAAAACTCCACCAATGGTAAGAACTTGTCCCAACTTCCCTTGAAGTCAAGGACACAGAGTCTTAATAAATCTTCAAGGTTTGAATAGTCCTCTCGATTGTCCGTCCGTCTCGAGGATGATATGCCGAACTAAATCAGAATCGTGCGTTCTATAGCTTTTTGCAAACTAACACAAAATCGTGAAGTGAATCTTGGGTCTCGATCGAAACTATGGATCTTGGCATACCATGCAATCTTAAAACCTCGTTTATGTACATATACGAAGCAAGACGTTCAAGTGTATAAGTTTCTCGATAAGTGCAAGACTTGGTCAATCTATCAACAATGACCCAAATTGCATCTATGCCTTGAGAAACCTTGGGAAGACCAAAGAACAAAATCCATGGTAATGTGCTCCCACTTCCATTCGGAATTTCAAGTGGTTGCAATGGACCTTTTGGTACTTGATGCTCGCTTGACTCGTTGACAAGTTAAACACCTTGAGATAAACAACGCTATCTCCTCTTCATATTGCCCCACCAAAATGTATGTCAAGATCATGATACATTTTAGTACTCCTGTGATGGATTGAAAAGCGGTATGTTGTGCGCTCCATCATGATTTTATACTTTAAATTAGGGTCGTTAGGAACACAAAGTGGAGTTGACTCAAGTATTCCTTCTTCATCGATTCTTGCTTCCAGATAGCACCTTCTTGCACTTTTTCTTCCTACGCATCACTCTAGTTCGTAATTTGAGCAGATTTAACTTTATCGATTAAAGTTCTGCTCTACTCATATATTCGCCGCCATCATCGCGTGGGTCCCTAGAGTCTTTATCTCTATCTCCATCATTTGCGTAATCATACAAAATGGGCCTCATACGTTGACAATATCGCATTCATACCCAAGATATGATCTCTACTCAATGTGTCGCCTACCACATTCGCTTTTCGAGGATGGTATTGGATGGTATGATCATAATCTTTCAACAGTTCAAGCCAACGTCGTTGTCGCATGTTGAGTTCCTTTTGAGTGAAGAAATATTTGAGGCTTTTTATGATCCGTAAAGATCTCTACTTTCTCCCCATACAAGTAATGCCTCCAAATCTTTAGTGCAAAAAAAATGATCGCCGCTAACTCTAGATCATGAGTAGGATAATTCCTCTCATATTCTTTGAGTTGTCGTGAGGCATAAGGCTATGACTTTCCCATGTTGCATGAGAACACAACATAACCCTTTTGCTAGAAGCATCATCAGTAGATGACAAATCCCTCCAAGAGCGGATGGTATTGTCAAAACAGGTGCTGAAATGAGTCTCCTCTTGAGTTCTTGAAAACTCTTCTCACATTCTTCACTCCAACCGAATTTTGTATCTTTCTGAGTCAGCTGAGTTAATGGAGTAGGGATTCGAGAAAATCCTTCCACGAATCTCCGATAATAACCAGCTAAGTCGAGAAAGCTACGTACTTCGGTCACTTATTTGGGTTGCTCCCCAGCTTTGAATAGCTTAAATCTTTGATGGGTCAAAAAATATTCCATGACTTGATACTACGTGCCCAAGGATGCTACTTCCTCAAGCCAGAACTCACATTTCTTTAACTTGGCATAAAGCTTATATTCACGAAGCTTTTGGAGTATCAGCCTCAAGTGTTGCTCATGATCTTCACGGCTTTTGGAATAAATAAGGATGTCATCAATAAAGACGACCACAAAGTGATCCAAATATTCCTTGAATACTCGGTTCATCATATCCATGAAGGTAACAAGATCTTAATGCCTGTACCGAGTTCTGAAAGCCGTTTTTGGAATATCATCGGTTCTAATCTTCAATTGGTGATATCCGGAATGAAGATCAATCTTTGAAAAGAATTTGGCGCGCCCAGTAACCGGGTCAACAGTCGTCAATACATGGCAATGGGTACCTATTTTTATGGTGACATGGTTCAACTCCCGATAATCAATACAAAGTCGCATACTCCCCGCTTTTTTTTTTTCACGAATGTAGCAGAGCACCCCAAGGAGAAGTACTTGGGACGAATGAAACCGATGTCTAATAATTCTTGCAATTGGGTCTTTAACTCCTCAAGTTCAATAGAGTCATTCGATATGGGCGTTGGAAATAGGTTTTGTCTGGGTTCAAGGTCGATACAAAATTCAATTTCACGCTCTGGGGGTAGGCCAGGAAGTTCTTCAGGGAATACGTCAGGAAATTCATTAACAATAGAAATATCATTCAAAACTAACGTATTTTTATTTAGATTCGTGACATGAACTAAGAAGCTTGACATCCGTTTTTCAATAAACGAATAACTTTATGGCTTGAGATGATAGTGATTGATTTTAATGGTTTGGTTGCTTGAATTCGCATAATAGGTTGGTTAGGAATATGAAAGCTAACAACCTTACGAAAATAATCAATTTTTGCATGATGAGTAGTTAACCAATCAATCCTTAGAATTACATCGAATGCAAGTATTTTCAATGAAATAAGATCGATAGGTAATGTGAGGGTACCGATTTGAACTAAACAAGACTTATAAATAGTTGATGTAATGAAGGTTTCTCCCAATGGAGTTTCAACAGATAAGTCAAAGTCCAATTTTTCCGGAGTCAAATTTAAACGTTGAGCGCAAGTAGGAGAAATAAAAGAATGGGTAGAACCGGTATCAAATAAGGTATATACTTCGCTAGAGTTTATGATAAGCTTACCCGTGATGACCTCGTTCGGGTTCCTTGCTTTCTGGGAGGTCACGACAAACGCTCTCCCTTGAACTACCGGTTTTGTCTTGTCTGGGACGGCCTTTGAGGCCTCCATCCCAGCTGGACTTGACTTCGGTGCACGACAAAATCGGGCCAGGTGAACTTCTCTTCCACAATTGTAACATGCTTTGGAGGGCATCGCGCAATTTGGACTGATGTGTCCCTCCCCTCCACATTTGAAGCATATGATAGGTGGTCGTTCTTCTTCCTTAACGACACGTGCTGATGCTGACGTCTTTCCATCATTGTTGAATCTCCTCTTCTTGAAATGTCCATTCTTATTATTTTGGCCATGATTACCACCGAAGTGGTTACCATTTCTGTCATGTTAATTCCCTCCAGGCTTATTGTCACCGCTTCAATGACTGTTTTCACTGGTATTATCATTTTGCCGGCTGCTCTCTTTTGGTTGGGTTGACTCATTATCGCGCTCCAATAACTGAGCCCTATTAACAACATCTGAATACAAACACAGTTTATGAGAGATAAGATATTGACGTATCTCGTGTTTCAAACCACTTAGAAACATTCGCGTCATTCTCTCCTCATTATCAACCAAATGGGACGCAAACCGGGATATTTCGGCAAACTTGGCTTCAGATTTTGACACGGCCATGTTGTTTTGCTCGGTTTAATGAACTCTACATCTTTCATGTGACGAATACTTTCGTGAAAGTACTTGTCGTTGAACAGTTCTTGGAACTTCTCCCAAGACATCTTCATCATGCGGAAGTTGAGTACGCTTTACTGATTTCCACCAAGAATCGCCGCGCCTGCCCAATAACATGAAGGTGGCAAAGGAAACCTTGCTCTCTCGGAGCATCCCAAGATATCAAATATCTTGTTGATCCGCTTTATCCATGTCTCCGCCTTAAGTGGCTTTGGCTCTCCAAAAACTTGGTGGTCCCAGCTCCTTGAATCTGCTTTGGCGATGACCGTCCGAGAGTTGCAAGATGTTTCCACCTGCATTTTGGACAGAACCGCCTCACTTTGATGTTGCATGAATTGCATGAAGCCTCGGAACATTCCATCGCTCATCATTTGGTCGATGTTGTTGTTTTGCATGAGGATTGTCGCCTTTTGATGCACATTGTAATTGGTTATTGATCCGTGGAGACTCAACGGTCTCCTGTGCTCCATTGATGTTCTCAACATTCTCGGATGTCATTTTCAAATACTGTCACAAAACAAGGGTTAATTAACATATCACATATTATCCCTATACTCTGACCGACCAATTAAATACCAAATAAACTTAGGTAGGTCATACTAGCGAAGGAATTCCCGCCTCTCCCCTCCTAGTTCTTGTCTCACATCTTAGCCAGGGATCATATCCCTAAGCCTTGATACCAACTGTGACGCCCCCAAAATAGGTATACATCACCTATTCTGAGTCGCCAAATACATGGTACAGAATACAAATACAATCTTAAATATACAACAAGAGACGTGAGTTTTAATACAAATATTGTCTTCTAGACAATATCCACTCTCAGAATAAGTACTCATTACATTTATTATCACACTATTTTATAGAATAGTGAGGACTACTAAGACACCATCTCAGACCGTCACTCCGTTCCCCGACTAGTCCCGGCTACGTTCTCATTTCCTGAAGAGAACAATGAAAGAAAGGGTGAGCTCAACTAGCCCAGTAAAAATATTATGACTAAGATAATGCAGAATAAATTATCATTAGCCTTCAACAATGTTAAACTGATAAAATACAATAGACATCAAGTTTAACTGCAGCGGAACAAGATATCCATTATAAGAGTCAAGTAGAGAATAAAATCTACTATCTTTTATGATTTAAAAAGGTTTTTCATCACTTTTTATCGCTGAGACTCAGCTTAATAAATAATCCACATCATCCCCGCAAGACTACTACCAATGATTTTCATTAGGTCACGACCACAAATTATCCATGCACTACGGGCCAAGGATATTCGATGTGTATTCATTAATGGTCATGATCATGCCAACAATCGTCCATCAATGCACTACGGCCAATGAGGCCTTTTACCACATCATTTGTAACATTACTACCATGATTATAATCGAATAATCCACGGTCATAATCATACCAAGTCCATCCACGCACTACTGAGCCACTGATGACTTTTCAAAAAATAAAACATGAGGATAATGACAATGATATAAGAATTCAATAAAATAAGTTCAAGAATTAATTTATTCAGGAACTAATAAATCCAAATTGTCAACATGATACTTCTTTGTAGAGTAAAATTTAAGAATGCTCAGAAGAATATTTTCATTAAAAGATACTGGATGAAGCGCAAATATTAAGGATATTCCTCTAATTTCATGGAGTATAGAAGTCAAAACTTTAACCAACTGAGTATAATAAAGAATGGAATAACAAAATAAATCACCATGCATGCGGTGATCGATGAGACAAAGTTATTCTAACAGAATAGTAAATAACGAAACCAGGTCATGCGAAATTCGCACCGACAGGATGTTCCAACAGAATAATAAAGATGTAACCGGTCCCACATAAACGTATCTGACAGGATATTCCAATGTAATAATAAAGATGTAACCAGTCCGACGTAAAACGTCATAAAACAGGATATTCCAATGTAATAATAAAGAATGAAATAAAAAAAGAATTTCACCAAGTATAGGGTATTTCACAGATATAAAGTTATTCCAATGTAATAATAAAGAATGGAATAATGTAAGTTCTCTTCATGAATACAAAAGAAATAATACCACTTACCTTAGAATTAAAATTTGGATACTAGAATAGAAATGTAGCACTTACTTCTTCTTTTCTCTCTATAATAAATGCTCTATAACTTTCTTTGAATTGGTGAGAAATGAAGGAAGAATGAGTTTTATTTATAGAAAAATATAGTTTCGATAATTGCACGTTTTGGGGCTCAAAAATTACAAGATAATACCTCTCGTAAAATCCCAAATTTTACTTAATAAAGATTTAAATTTCTAATTTTTTTTTTTGAATATTATGGTGTGGATTTAATATAATGTTATAGTTGTCAGGTAATATTTATAAAGTTTGCAAAGTATGAAAGTTGTTATATTATTCTATTGGTGGAGAATATTCTTTCAGGTTGGGAATATTAAATGACGATTTACACAATCATCAGTGGACCCCCCACAATGTAATTATTATTTGATTGAGAAAACGACAAAATATTTTTATGAAAATAACTACGAAAGTTTTACTGATTAATCTTGTTGAACTACTTGGTAGTAAAAAGTACGATGAATACGCTGTGGTTGCATAATAACACACTGTATTGATTATTGATGCTTATGTGAGAAGTCACCGCTTTTTCTCAATTATCACTACGAAGAGTTGTTGCATAAGATCTCACGTTATTTGATTCAATTATTGTTGATTATATATATATATATATATATATATATATATATATATATATAAGTTTTGTTTTATTAGTATTATTAATGTAATAAAATGTAATGCTTTTATAAAGTTATTCGTTTTATTAGGCTAATAGTAAAATCTTTTTATATAAAATAGAATACTTTTATAAAGTTATCATTTTTATTAGACAATAATTAGATTATATTATATTTTATTATGCATAGTATTTGCATAGTGCCCTCATATAGTATATTTGATAGTAAAATCTTTTTAAAATTATTCGTTTTATTAGATTATAAATAAAATATATTATATTTTATTGTAAACCAATCTGGACCGTCTCGCTTAAAGTAAATCGATCCGACCGCTCATGGATTGGTTATTATTCATCCATTCTTCTATAAATAGAAACTCATTCCTTCATTATTTCTTACTTAATTCAATTGAAACTCTAGAGAGAGAAATTATAGAGAATTATTCTTCTATAATCTCGAAAGCGTATTTCTTTAGCGTTTAAGAAAGCTTTGAAACGTAGTGCAAGTTTCTTCAATATCTCCGCCCTACCGTCGGAGTACTCTTCTTTATAAGGTAAGGGATATTATTTGTTGTACCATAAGGGGTATTATTTTTTTTATATTCATGAAGAGAACTTCTGTTATTCCATTCTTTATTATATTCATTGAATAACTCGTATATACCTGGCCCACCCTATACTTGGTGATTTACATTTGTTATTCCATTCTTTATTATTCATTGAAATAACCTATATACGCAAGCTACCCTATACTTGGTGAAATTCTTCGTTATTCCATTCTTTATTATTCTCGTTGGAATATCTTGTTCATGCGCTTTTACGCTGCACTGGGTTCCGCCTTTATTATTCTCGTTGAAATATCCCGTCATGCATGCGCTTTTACGTCGGACTCGGTTCGATCTTTATTATTACGCTGAATATCCTGTTTCAGCGCGTTTTACGCCGGACTGATTCCGTTATTTATTATTCTATTGGAATAACTCGCTCATGCGCAAGTACCGCATGCATGGTGATTTCATTGTTATTCCATTCTTTATTATTCTGTTGGAATATCCCGCTTGCAAGGCGTATTACACCTCTAATTGGTTCCGTTATTAATTATTACGTTGAATAACTCGTCTATGCGGCAACCGCATGCATGGTGATTTCTTTTGTTATTCCATTCTTTATTATACTCACTTGGTTAAAGTTTTGACTTCTATACTCCATGAAATTAGTGGAATATCCTTGATATTTTGCGCTTCATTCAAAGATCTTCTCATGAAAATATTCTTTAAGCATTCTTGAATTTTACTCTACAAAGAAGTATCATGTTGACAATTTGGACGTTATTAGTTCTCGGATAAATTAATTCTTGAACTTGTTTTATTGAATTCTTATATCATTGTCATCATCCTCGTGTTTATATTATGTTGAAAGTCATCCGTGCTTCTGTGGTGCATAGATGAACTTGGTATGATTATGACCGAGGATTATTCAGGGTATAATCATGACCGTAATGTTATAAATGATGTGAAAAAAGTCCTCATCGGCCCGTAGTGCATTGATGAACAGATTTTTTGGTATGATTATGGCTATGGATTCTCTTGCCGAGGGAGCAAAGATGAATTATTTTATGGCATGATCGGGACCGTTGATGAATACACGAATATCCTTGGCCCGTAGTGCATGGATAATTTATGGTCGTGATACTCTTAATTAATATCCTCGTCAGTAGTGCGAGGGGATGATGTGGATTATTTATTGTCGAGTCTCAACGATAAAAGTGATGAAAACCTTTTAAATCATAAAAGATAGTAGATTTTATTCACTACTTGACTCTTTTAATGGATTGCTTGTTCACCGCAGATTAAACTTGATGTCTATTGTATTTTATCGTTTAACATTGTTGAAGACTAATGATAATTTATTCTGCATTATCTTAGTCATAATATTTTTACTGGGCTAGTTAAGCTCACCCTTTCCTTCATTGTTCTCTTCAGGAAATGAGAACGTAGCCGGGACTAGTCGGGGAACGGAGTGACGGTCCAGATGATAGTATTAGTAGTCCTCACTATTCTGTTAAATAGTGTGATAATAAATGTAATGAGGACTTATTCTGAGAGTGGATATTGTCTAGAAGACAATATTTGTATTAAAACTCATAACTTTCTTGTTGTATATTAAAGATTGTATTTGTATTCTGTACCATGTATTTGGCGACTCAGAATATGTAATGTATGCCTATTTTGGGGGCGTCACAACCTCCAACTTTTTTTTTTATTTTTAATTTAGTCCTGCAAGTATTATCAAACTTCCACCACCTTCCCTAATAGTAAACAATGTGAATCAATAGTTCAATCATGTAAATCAATAGTTATAATCATGTGAAAATACGAAATACAATATAGTACCTCCATCTATACCTTCCTTTTTAACTTAGTCATGCAAGTATTATCAATCTTGCACCAACTCCCCTAATAGTAAGTGAATGTGACTCAATAGTACACACATGTGAATAAATAGTTATATAAACATGTGAATTAGTAGCAATTAATTGCTCATTTATCCGATAAATTACCCGATTTATCAATATAACCCCCAGACATCAATTATCATCGGAATAGATGTCGATTTCAACTAACACAAATAATCCCAACATAATGAAACTATCAAATTCATCTTTAATCAACACGAACTTATTCATTATTAATATCATAACTCACAATATTTAATAATCAGGTCATTCCCAGGAAAGAGGGGGTTTTCCAATAAGGATTTCTCCCTATTGGCGCGCAATTAGGTGACCAAACCTCTCATTGGCAGAACTTCTAGACATTGTAAATATTATAATTTAATAATATGAATAAATTTGTCGTATCAATTATTGATTTAATAATATATCATATAATGCAGATGATACTGTGACAATAATCGAATCAATAATATGAGAGATATGATGCAACACCATCGAAAGCAATAATTGAATATAATCGAGTGATTTCTCACGTAAGCATCAATAATCAATACCGTAAAGCTACTATGCAACCACGCCAGACATATTATTTTTTTACTAATGAAAGTACGTAGTTCAACAAAGATTAATTCAGTAAAACTTCCGTCGTTATTTTCATAAAAATATTTTTGTCGCTTTCTCAATCCAAAAATAATTTTGTTATGGGGTCCACCAATGATTGCGCTGTTGTACAAATATTCCCTACTAAAACGAATATTCCCCAACCAATCGAATATAATATAACAACTTGCATACTTTGCACAATTTATAAATAATACCCACAACTATAACATTATAATAAATTCATTCCATAATATTCAAAAATGATAATTATAGAAAAATCATCTTTATTCATAAAAGTTGGGGTCTTACAAATGTTATACAATCATTACATTAATACTTGTGCACAACCTTAAAACGATCTATATTAAAGAACGATAGAAGTACAGATTAACACTACCTTAATAAGACTAATTATAGTGGGACATTTTTTGTTGACATTGTTAACGACATTTTTTTTTTGGTTTTTTTTTGTAATACCTATAAAAATGTATAGTATTTATTCCAATTGAAATTTTTGTAAAAAATAATATTTTAGGTATACTTTGGATACAAGGAAAAAATAAGGTTGTACAGACTGTACAGACTATGTTTTTTATATATATCTAAATTACACCTAAAACACTATTTTTTTAAAAAAAAATTAATTAAAATAAATATTATATATTTTTTAAGAAGTATTACAAAAAAAAAATTAAAAAAAAAATATCGCTAACAATGGCAACAAAAAATATCCCCTAGAAAAACTCCCTTAATAAACATGCATTACACTTATGTAACGAGGAGTGTCCAAAGTTCAATCCATTTCTTTAGCTGAGTACTCCATAAATTAAAAGTTAGTCTTAACAGCTATAATTATGCTGGCTACCTAATCATGAATTAGTTTGAAAGTACTCCATTTATCTCTTACTTAATTGACGATAAACATCAAAAAAAAATTTAATAATTAATCTCATTAAATGAATTGAATATAAAATTTCAATATTAATTTTCTAAAAGGTTTGATAAAATGAGAAATTTATTAAAATTTTAAAAATAATATATATTATAAATATTTACGTCTTATCAATTACATAAATAAATATTATTAATACCATTTAAAATAAATGTATAATAAATGAATACTAATCTCATATATTAGAAAAACTTCTCAAAAAACAAGACCATACCATTCAACACAAATAAACAAATAAAAAAAGGATTAATATAATTCCCAATTTCCATTTAACTAAATTGTGCAATTACACTTACATTTCAGAACAAACACAACCACTAAATCTGAAAACCCAAACATCCAAAAGTAGAAATCAACCACCAAAGCCGTATAAAGTCTTGCACTGCCTCTTCAAAGCATAAACAACATCCATGGCAGTCACAGTCTTCCTCTTAGCATGCTCCGTGTATGTCACAGCATCGCGAATCACATTCTCCAAGATCTTCAAAACCCCTCTTGTTTCCTCATAAATCAGCCCACTGATTCTCTTTACTCTCCTCTTCTTCTTGTTAACCTTGAATCACGGCTTGGTGATTCCACGAATATTGTCTGGGAGAACTTTTTCGGTCTTGCGTTTGGCTCGCCTTGCCCGATCCTTTACCTCCCTTGCCACGGCTTGACATTTCGTATGAGAGAGAATTTGGATTGAAAATCTAGGGTTTGAAGGAGTGAGATTGAAAATTTGGTTTCGCATCGATGTGGGAATGTAGTGGGTGTGGGTTTATATAGGGAGATTTTAAGAGGGTTTTTGAATTTGAGAGAGGCTGAATTTGTGGCGCTCGTTTTAAATTTTGGGGTTTTTGGTTGATTCGTGTCTTTACTTTTAGTTGAGTTATAGACGTTGATATTGCGGGAATCGGCGGTTGAGAGTTGTTTGATTTCTGAGACGGGGATCGATGACGTGGTTAAGTTTAGCTGTAATACAGGTGAATCAAATAAAAAATTAAATATTAAATTAATATAATAAGTTATTATATTGTGGAGTTATTACATTAATTTGAATCAAACAAAATATCACCTAAATGAATTCCTCCCAAAAGAAAATTTTTCTTTTTGTTAATACTAGCACTCCTTGTATTATCTCTATTATAAAATTAGAGATATATTTTAATTTTTAAATAATTAATAAATTCTAAAATGATTTGAATCTATTTAAATATTAAAAACAATAAATATGTCAATTGATAATACTTTGTTAATTAGTTTATATTAATTACAGTAATGTGTATTTAAAATAAAATTCTTGTATTAATTTTGAATTTTCAACGTTTCACAAGCTCATAAAAAAAAAAAAAACAAATTAATAAATAAATATGTTATTATTACATTAGTTGCTTGCTATCATAATAAATCACACGGAACGATTGATATAACATATCTATATATTTTTTAAAAATCTCTAATTTTATTTTATTTATTTTAAATGACCTAAAATTTAACTACTACTACACTTCTTAATGTGGAAGGAAAGAATTAGGAAAAAAGGAGTAAAAAATGAGGAAAAATACTTTTTTAAAAAAAATTTCTACTCAACTTTGAAAATTAAAAAAAACATATTATGTATAAATTAATAATTAATGTTAATAAATATACTATAAAAATACATTAACTATTAAAATTTAGCCAACAAGTACTTTAGTTAATTAATATTATAAAATCAATTCTAAATTATATATTAGTGAGTAAAATTTAGTTAACTAATTTTAGAACTAAAAATCATAATGATAACTCATTGTTTTACTTTAATTCTTTTCCTAAATAACTATATTATTAAAATATATACAAAAATATTATTACTAAATAGTAATTAGTATTAAAATCTTAATATTTATATCAAAATAAATTAATGCATAATTAAACTTTAATTTTCAAATTTATCATAATAGTAACCTAGTATTCTACAACAACTTTATTACTTACAAGATTTATTTAGCTCATTAATCATAATATTGTCGTTTGGAACAAAATTTGTAGACATTCTAATAACAATAGTTGATTAACTTGATTAACTTGTACAATTAAGTGTTGGCTTACGCGCGCGTAAGAGCTTAACGCGTTCTTCCTCCTCGCTACGCTCGTTCTACCCTCGGGGGAGGTTAGCTCAGGTCATCATGCTATGAACGGACAATTCCGAAAAAAATGGTAAGATATGGGTACTGGGAAACCTACAGAAGTCGTAAAAGTTTAAAGAAAATGATTTATTGCAAAGGAATTTGTGAACAATACTGTAGTTAGAAGCCAATGCCGGCATTGGCATTCAGTCACTATCCTTAAGATGTGACTGGAATTACCACGTTCAGGCAAATACAACAACTCCCGCAGATCAGATCAGGCAAAGTATTGAACTCAGCATTTATGCCGTGCAAAAGGTTGGGAAAATAGAAGAAAACCAAATTATGATTCAAGTTCCTCACTATTTGATCCAAACACTGAACAAGTATTGATCAATAAAACATATTTCAAGTTGGGACAGTAAGCTCGAGTTCTTTTGTCACACAAGTTCAAAGCCAACATAAAATCATTTTATGAAATCAGAAAAGAAAATGCTTCCCGGCTCCCCGCGGTGTAAAATGAGAACATGGACATCAAGAAATTCACCTGCAAAAACAAATGAGCAACCATAAATTTAGTAAAATGCACCAAGGAAACCAAATAAAAAAAGGAAAGCTAGAAATAAAAGAGTTGATGCACATGCACTAGAAGACTGGCTACCATTTATCTAACTAAATTATATTATTTGAAACAACCCGGGTCAAATCCCAGTCCGAATAGAATCCATCCAAATAAATCTTTAAACCACTAACCCAATAGTAACAAATCTCGGGTCAAATTCCAAGTCCAAATCGAATCAAAACCATCCAAATAAGGCCTTAAACCACTGACTCAATAGTATCTTCTTGGGTCATCTTAGTTCACCACAAGCTCACACAAAAGGTCATGACTGAAGGTACTATTGGTAGTAACTTAATTTCTTATATACAGACAAATTTTTCCAATATCTTTCGATGTGATGTGAGACTGGGGTGTTATATTAATTGTCCTGCAAACACTAAATCTCTCGACTGAGGTATCTGAGTGAAATAAATCTCAAATGAAATAACATCTCATATGAACTAACATTGTGTTTGGGAGTTTGGAGAAAGAAGAAAAGGAAAAAATTTAAAACTTATGAAAAAAAAGCGAGTAAAAGAAAGGAAATTTACGATATTTTTGGTATTTTAGTATGTCACCCAACTCTTTAATAAATTTCCTACCAAATCTTTCCAAGTTGGGAGGATTTTTTTTTATTTAAAATCTCCCTCTTTTATTTTCTCTCATCAAAAAATTAACAAACAAGAGACTTTTAAAAATCTATCCCCTAGATTTCCCTCCTTTCTTTTCTCTCCTTTTTTTAAAACTCACAAACAGTGTAAAGCAGTTCAAAAAGCAAGCACCATTTATCTTTTTCAGCCACTATGACCTGATTTTGGTAGATGTCCTTCCATATGCTACAGATCATCACTTCTGTCAGCCACTACCATTTATCTTTTTCAGCCACTATGACCTGATTTTGGTAGATGTCCTTCCATATGTATGCTACAAATCATCACTTCTGTCAGCCACTACCAGTTAACCATCTAAAATATAAGGAGATGGTCCTACTAAACCAGAAATGAAGTTGAACATTGTGACATGCGTTGTATTTGTATGTACTGAAGGCTGTGAATCCAAATCAAGTCCATTGCATAATTGGACAGAGAATGAAAGGAAGGGGGAAGTCCGATACATACTATTCCAAATAATCCTTTTTCTTTTGGTTTCCAATTAACCAACTGAAATCAATCAACAGAAAAGCAACACAAACACATGTTGGCTCATTGCTAGAGCTACATCAGGACTTCTTCAAGGAACAGAAGAAAACTAGTCCCCAAGGAAAATTAGAGTTCTGAAAGCTAGGAGGCTGACATACTTAATCTCATTTATATAAGTTTATCCTATTGCTAGAGCTACATTAGGACTTATTTGAGGAACAAAATAAATCTCAATTTTTTTTAATAAATAGTGGCAATTAAGGTTTCTTTTCTTTATCTTCATGAAGATGGAACATTTGTATTTTCATAACATATATAATTTTAAAAAAAAAATTTTCATAACCGTTAGAATTTGTTAAAAAGCCACTAAATAGTTTAGAAGTATATAATTGATACAGCTTGTGAGGCGTGAAAAATAAGTTAGGTCAAGCATATCGTCTCCTACTTATACATTATTATTGAGCAGCAAAGCTCCATGCCACCAGCAACCCACCCGCAAAGGCTTCCAAGAAAATCATTACCAACCCCACGAGGGAAGTTAGGCGGCTGCATAGTTAATCCCCAAGCAAATGGCATGGAGGGATTCAAATTCTCCCTTCCGCCAAATCTCAAGTTGTACCGAAACAAAAATAATCATCTCTTTCAAGGAAAAAACACAATAAAATTTCGACGGGGAATGTATAAGCTACGCAAACATAATATGATATGATAACAATAATAAGAAACGCAAAGCTATAATATATAGGCTTAAGAAATTAAAAAGAAAAAATCTTATCTTTTGATTAGATATTAAGTTGAAATAAAAGATGTATTTTCATAGGAAATAATCGAGAAATCAGAAATTTTATATTATCTTTATTTAACATTAATGTAATAATAAAATGAATCTTGTTGTATTATGAATTTTTTAATAAAAATAGATGTGGCGCAAGCCCGCATTAATCTGGGCCTAATATAAGTACAAAGGCTTATTATTTTAAGTTATTGCCAGGCCACATATGCTACCTATCTGGCTGAATTAGTTATATTGAAAATAAAATGTTTACTCGCCTCCTTCAACAAGATACAAGACATGAACACCAGCGATATGAGGAGACACCAGCAGCAGCAACAGCAGAAACAGATGAGAAAGAGAAGCGAGATCGGCAGATCGATCTCCTCCTCTTCCCCCAGTTGCCTCTAGTCTGTTAATTAACCCTAAAAGGAAAGTCAGTTTCTACTCTCTTTTTTTCTTTTCTTTCTTCTTTCCGGTCATTAAACTTGGGGATACAGCATATGCTGCATGTCGTACGCACCACCGCCGCACACACACACCCATTCACAGTGCAGCACTAGAGGGATGCGCCCCTGTTTTCTAGTATAGCATAACCATAGTAGCAAGATAAGCTTACTCTACCTTTTTCTTGTTTTAGAAACCAATTAGTCACTATCTTAAAATATAAAACTGATCAAAGGAAAAAAGAAGAAGAGGAGAAAGGAGCCATAGTAGTAGTAGTAGCATTAGACAAGTCGTAGTTGCAATAATCATATTTCTAACTATAATTAAATATTTAATACGAATAGTCTTCCAGCTATTTTATATGACATACAACTATACAAGGAAAAAGAAAACCAAATGTGACTTTCACATGTTTTGTTACACAAAAACAGAAAAATATATTGAAACAAAATTTAATTGTTTCGTCATGAAGGGTACAACCTAGCCTAGAAGACTTGCTATTTCATTTCGAAACCACTCTTTTACATGATCTTCATGATTATTGGAAATTATGAACGTTCTAAATGCAATGCAAAAATTAAATTAATTAACAAGATATAATATAGATTTCTAGTGAGGAATACTTCTAAAATGGGTACAAAATATTTAATAAGGGAATATAAAAATTAAAAACACAGGCATGGTATTTTTTTTCTTTTGAACACAAACTTTCCCAACCATCAGTTAAATAGTATTTCTCTAGAGTTATAACGTCGGTTGAAGAAGGGATGCTTAGCATACTTTCAAATAGAATCGCATCACAGCATAAAAACTTCAAAGACAACTTTCTTTCTTATATTAACTGGCCATAAGTACTTAATATAATAATATTGGTAGAGTTATAACAAAGGAGAGACCCTAAGCTACTTTACTTAGCATATTCAATTATTATCTTGGAAGTCAGCGTAACTAAATAATACGAGTGAGTGGAGGTATGCAATCTGCGTATTAGAAGCCGATGAGGGTGTTTGGTTAATTTTAGGTTCTGTTTCGAGTCTTTTGTCACTCAGAATCACCTTCCAACATTTTCTCTCGACGGATAAGCCAAAACTCCCTATCTGCTGTTAACTTTACATAATGCTTTTATTCTAAACTATCAGATCATCAAACTAAATTTTCATTAGAAAAGATAAGCAACAAAGAATCTTCCTAAAAAGTCAGAAGATTGTTAGACTCAGACACATCAGATCAAAATGTACACAACTCATGCATTTGAAACAAAAGCATAAGAACAAGAAACTATATCCCATACAAATGATGAGTTTTACTCAAATTTTGTATCCAAATCTAGTTATATGAAAGCATGGATAGATCTCCGGTATCTTTGAAGGAAGGAATCAGCTAAACAGAAACTAGATTATCAGACTAACATATAAATAGTTCAATGTTTTCTAATATATGAGATCTGCTGTTTTCAATTTGGTTGATCAGATACAATAATTACAAGACTTACTTCTTGTGCCTTTGCACAAAGGGAGAGTTCTTCGCATCTTCATCTGCAAAACATTGAATAAATTAACAATCAGAAACCATCGCCAAACCATATATAAACATATATGTATGTATATAATTGTAAAGAGAGAAAGTGTACGATAGTTTATAATTAACAGACCAGTAAGACCAAGAGAAAGTTTGGTAATGATGGTCCCAGTTATGGCGAAACCAACCAGAAACGGCCAGTTCCGGTTCCATTCTCGCCGGAAAAAGACTGGCCACGGATCGAATTTCCTCATTTCGGCTTTTGCTTATTCTATGCCCTCTTCTCTCTCCCCTATTTGATTGAAACGATGGGGTAAAACAAAACAGCTACTTTACAAAGAGTAACGTACTTATGGGCTTGTTCGTAGCAGTCCAGTATAGAACTATATCCTTAATGGACTGCGAAACTAATTCCTGGCCTGATAAAGCCCATCCATACAGATGCGACTTGAAAGAAAAAACTTGATTGCATCACAGAATTGGGGTTGTTTGTTACATTCTCTCCAATAATTTTTTTTTAAAAAAATTAATTTTTATAAAAAGAATCGACTTACTCTCTCTAAATTACCCCCTCTCCTCTCCGCTCATTTTTTTATTTTTGAATTTATTTCTTCTTGTTGTAATGCAGCATGTGAGATTACCTTCTCAGGAGGAAATCTTCTTTGCTTTCTTTTCCTTCCTTCTCCTTTTCCTCTCTTTCTCCCGTGATCATACAATCCCCTCCCCCGTGACTCTCCTTCTCTTATATAAAAGAATGCTGCTGAATGAAAATAGATAAGAATTCTCTGAAGAATTTCTCTCTATTTTCTCTTGCTTATTCTCTCTAAATTTATGCAACAATTATAAGAGTATATTTATACACTTCGCTAAAGTTTTATAACACGTTATCAGCACGAGACTCTAACCAACTGAGACGACCATTTTTAATAGATATGGAGGATATATGTTTAGCAGACAGTGCAATAACTCATACAATCCTTCAAACTGAGAAATATTTTTCATAACTAATCAAAGTTAAGGGAAATGTAGGAACTATTTCTGGCACATCAAATTTAATCGAGCGATTTGGAAAAGCTAGTTTCATGCTACCAAATGAGACACAAGTTTTTATCAAAAATGCTCTATATTCTAGTAAATCAAGAAGAAATTTGCTTAATTTTAAAGATATTCGACTAAATGGTTTTCACATTGAAACAACCAATGAGAATGATAATGAATATTTTCTCATTACTTCTACTATTTCTGGAAAAAAGAATATCTTAGAAAAACTTCATTCAATTTCTTCTGGATTATATACTATGAAAATTAGAGCAATTGAGTATCATACTGTTATGATTCCAAAAATCATAGATCCCAAATCCTTATGCTTTGGCATGAAAGACTCGGTC
Organism: Panax ginseng; assembly: GCA_020205605.1. Lineage (NCBI taxonomy): Eukaryota > Viridiplantae > Streptophyta > Magnoliopsida > Apiales > Araliaceae > Panax > Panax ginseng. Next base: position 163,788,175 of record CM035128.1, read on the forward strand.
ATCCATGTACTTCTATGATGCGTCGTATTATTGAAAATGCTATTGGTCATCCTCTCAAAAATAAGAAGGTTTTTCCTACTAGTGAATTTCTTTGTGCTGCGTGCTCTTGAGGAAAATTAATTGTTCGACCATCACTAGTAAAAGTTTATAAAGAAGCCACAAAATTCTTAGAGAGAATTCAAGGAGACATTTGTGGACCTATTCAACCATTGTCTGGCCCATTTCGATATTTCATTGTTTTAATAGATGCTTCAACCAGATGGTCTCATGTTTGTCTTCTCTCTTCTCGAAATTTTGCCTTCTCAAAACTTCTTGCTCAAATAATCAAGTTATGGGCTCAGTTCCCGGATCATCCAATCAAGTCAATTTGACTTGATAACACAGCTGAATTTTCATCAATGACTTTTAATGATTTTTGTATGACTATTGGAATTTCTATTGAGCTTTTCTGTTCCTCATATTCATACACAAAATGGTTTAGCTGAATCTTTAATAAGAAGACTTCAACTAATTGCATGACCATTAATGTTAAGGGCTAACTTACCTACCTCAGTTTGGGGTCATGCAATTTTTCATGCTGCAGCCATCATTCGAGTAAGACCAACGGCTCTTCATAAATTCTCTCCTCTACAGTTAGTTCTTTATACCCAACATATCACACTTTTGAGTTTTTGGAAGTGCAATATATATTCCAATTGCACCTCCACAAAGAACTAAGATGGGAGCCCAATGAAGAATAAGTATTTATGTTGGTTTTGATTCTCCTTCTATTATCAGATATCTTGAACCTTTAACTGGAGATGTTTTTACTGCACGTTATGTAGATTGTCATTTTGATGAATCTGTATTTCCAACATTAGGAGGAGGGAAAATTTTAAATAAAAAACCCTCTAAAATATCATGGAATGCATCAGATTTAAATTCACTTGATCCTCGTACAAGACAATGTAAAATTAAAGTTCAAAGAATTATTTGTTTATAAAATATTGCAAATCAAATGCCAGATGCATTTAATGATGCTAGGAAAATGATAAAGTCATATACACCTGCAATGAATACTCCAGCAGAGATAGAAATACCTATTGAAAAATCAATTCCTGAAGAATTGACAAATAAGGTAATAGAAGAATCTAAACCACACCAGAAGCGTGGAAGACCAGTTGGTGCAAAAGACACTGTACCACGAAAATCAAAAGCAAAAAAGGGAATCCCAGAAGGAATACCCGCTCTAGAAGTAACACTTATTCCAAGAGTGGAAATAGCCCCAGAAGAGGTACAAACCGCTCCAGAAGTAGCACTTATTCCAAGAGTGGGAATAGCCCCAGAAGAGTTTCAAAATCTCAGTGAAGGGATAAGAGATGAACACCAAGAGATCTCAATAAATTATGTACATGATGAGAAAATATGAGATCGAAGCAAAGTCATGATTGACGATATATTTGGTTTCTCTATAGCATCAGATATTACTTTGATTCCTGACACGGATCCTGAATCACAAAACGTGGAAGAATATCGAAAAATAAAAAAGATTGGCCAAAATAGAAAGATGTTATTCAAATTGAGCTACAATCTCTATTGAAAAGAGAAGTATTTTGACCAGTAGTTCAAACACAGCTGGGTGTAATCCCAGTTGGAAATAAATGAGTATTTGTATGAAAGCAAAATGAGAAAAATAAAATTGTGAGATACAAAGCCCGACTTGTAGCTCAAGGGTTTTCACAAAAAACACGATATTGATTATCGAGGATCTGAGACTCTCCGATGACGTAATGGATGGAGTCACTTTTTGCTTTTCGATAGGTATGGCAACCATGGAAGGTTAGGAAACACGTCGATGGATGTTGTGAAGATACCTATATGGCTCACTTGACAGTGAGATTTATATGAGAATCATTGAAGGATTGAAAATGGCTGAATCATAAAGGCCCCGTCACATATATTCAATCAAGTTACAACGCTCATTGTATGGGTTGAAACAGTCTGGTCGTATATGGTATAATCGACTTAGTGATTATTTAATAAAAGATGGATATAAAAATGATCATGTATGTCCATGTGTTTTTATTAAGAAATCACAAAGTGGATTTTCCATTATTGCTGTATATATGTGGATGATTTGAATTTTATAGGTACTCCTGAAGAACTCACAGGAACTGCTACTCATTTAAAAGATGAATTTGAAATGAAAGATCTTGGAAAGACAAAATTCTGTTTGGGAATACAAGTGGAGCATTTAGCATTTGGAATTTTTGTTCATCAATATACATATGCTTAAAAGATTCTCAATTGTTTTCATATGGATAAAGCTCATCCTTTGACTACCCTGATGGTTGTTCGATCTTTAGAAGTTGATAAAGATCCATTTCGGCCTCTAGAAAGCGGGGAAGAAGTTATTGGACCTGAAGTTCCATGCATAAGTACAATGGAAGATGTGACGCCCCAAAAATAGGTCCACACGACCCATTCTGAGTCGCCAGATATCATACTATAAAAATCACATACAAACTTCATTTATACAACTGTTGAACTATCGTGCAAAGTACGACAACACATAAGCTATGAGTTTTAATACAATATTATCTCGTAGACAGTATCCAAACTCAAATTGTTACAATGCCATATAAAATACAGCAGCAAATATTTTAAGACCCCAAAGAAGAATGAGAAGATTACTATCATATTCATTCTAATGAGGTGCACTTTTGACACTTTCAAAGTCGGGTTCTCATCACCCTATTGTTGTTCGCCAAAATCAATTATTAAGTGACGTATAAAATACGACACACACACCTTAGGTCCTCAATACAATTATCTGTTGCATGTCATGCCGTTTTATAATGTATTGAGAAACTTCGACAGTCTCGGACCATCACACTATTTTCCTGTTATCCCCGCTCGACCCAGCTACACTCTTATTACCTAAAAGGAAAGCTGAAGCAAAGGGTGAGCACAAATAGCCCAGTAAAGAATATCATGACTAAAGATAATTAAATTATCAATAGCCTTCGTCAATAATAAATCAGAGATTTAGAACATATGGTAGATGATAAAACTTTTCAACCATAGTTTAGCGAAACGAAAGCAATCCATTAGAAGAGTCGAAAAAGACCATCAGTCTATTATCTTCTCCATGTTAAAAGTCCACCAATAATGTTTTATCCCTGTAACATCAATCAACGATTCCTGTCCATAATCATATGAATAACACATAATCATAATTGTGATTCTAAATTCCTCTTCGCACCCGGGGCGAAGATAATTTTTATCACCTATCTTCACTGAAACATCAAAAATCATGGTTATACCAAATCACAATTCTGCTCACAATCATACTAATAAATTGACTTTTCAAGACTACTACCAAAGATATTCATGAACAATTCATCTTTGCACTCTGAGGCCAAAGACATACACATCTGTATTTTAGAAGAGTCAAGTAGAGCATAATATCTATTATCTTTTACTAATTAAAAGTGTATAATCAATATTTTATCGTTGAGACTCGACAATAAATAATCCACATCATCGAATCATCCCTACACTACTACCAAGGATATTCATGTAATCATCAATGGTCATGATTATCCGAATAATCCACGGTTATAATCATACCAATAACTATCCATCAATGCACTACGGGCCAATGAGGACTTTTACCACATCATTTATAACATTACGGGTCATAATTATACCGAATGATCTCTGGTCATAATCATACCAATAAATAGTTCATCTATGCACATAAGCCAAAGATACTCATCAATCAATAGTTCATCTTTTTGCGTAAGCCAAAGATATAGAACTATAAGCCTAATAATCAACGATCCATCTTTGCACGTAAGCCAAAAGATATCAATTGTAAAACCAATAATCAAGCAGTCCATCTTTGCACGTAAGCCAAAGATATACAACTGTAAAATCAATAATCAACAGTCCATCTTTGCACGTAAGCCAAAAATGACTTTCATCATAATATAAGCATGAGGATGATGACAATGATATAAGCATTAATCAAACAAAAACAAGGATAAATATTAAAGACTTTAAATTTATCCAAATATTATAAATCACTTAATAAACTCATAATCTAATATTATTAATATTATAACAATATTTTAATCACTTCTTAAACTTATAAATAATTTATTTCAATTATTTATACTTTACCAAATAATACATTTAATCATTCAAAAATGCCATACTCATAAGATTTCATCACCAATGATCAAATCCCTCATCAAAAATCTGCATATACCCTATATAAGATTCCCAAGCTATAAAATCCTATTTTTCAATTTTGTTACTTCACATAACATATTTAATTCATTTACTCATAACTAGTTCATTTTCATGAAAAATATCAAATCAGTCCCAAAAATATTTTTTTTTTGGGATTTAGCAGAATATTGTCCCATATTGAACATATATTTTTCTCGAAATTTTTAAAATTCATTTACTATTTTTCATATGGCCAAAACTGCCGAATATTTAGACATTTATCATAAATTGTACTTTTGTCCAAAAATTCCAAAATTTACAGGGTATACTCCTGTTATATACATGTACTCCCAATAAAAATTTCACCAATTTTGGAGTTATTCAGAAGGAGTTATAAGGGTATGCTTTTAAAATAGTCTTTTTCCATAAAATCCATAACTCTTAATCTATACATCCAAAAATCGCCATCATTTGACACAATATAGAAAACTCATCAAATGATCATTTCACATTTTTTCCAGAATTTTTAAGGGTCAAAAAAATTACGAAACTGCAAATGGATTTTCACCCGCCATGCGGTAATCCACGTAGACAGATCATTTCCACAATTTAATAAGGAATGAATACAAATGATCATTTACCATGCATGTGGTAATCCACATAGACAGGTTATTCCAACAGAATAATAAAGAATGGAATCACAGAAGAATTCACCATGCATGCGATAGACCGCATGCAGACGGTTATTCTCAGCAGAATAATAAAGAATAGAACCGTGTCATGCGTAAAAGCTGTGCTAAGCAGGATATTCCAGCGAGAATAATAAAGAATGGAACCGGGTCATGCGTAAACCGCACAAAGCAGAATATTCAACGAATAATAAAGAATGGAACGGTCATGCGTAAACCTTACAGATAGGATATTCAGCGAGAATAATAAAGAATGGAATAACAATGAGAATTCACTAGGCATGCGAAGAGCAAAGATGCAGACGAGTTATTCCAGCAGAATAATAAAGAATGGAATAATGAGAAGAATTTCACCATGTATGCGGTATACTTCAGCATAGACACGAGTTATTCCAACATAATAATAAGAAATGGAATAACAATAGCTCTCTTCATGAATACGAAAGAAATAATACCCACTTACTATAATAATAATATCCCTTACCTAGAAGAAATCGGATCTTTGGAATAGTGTGAGGTAGCAGACTTCTCTTCTTCTTCTTTCTCTATAATAATTGCTCTAAAGCTTTAGTGAATTGGTGAGAAATGAAGGAAGAATGAGCTTCTATTTATAGAAAAATATAGTTTCCATAATTGCATATTTTGGGGCTCGAAATATTACAGTATAATACCTTCATCTTTTCCTTCATTTTTAATTTAGTCATGCAAGTATTATCAAACTTGCACCACCTCCCCTAATAGTAAATCATGTGAATCAATAGTACAATCATGTAACTCAATAGTTATAATCATGTGAAAATACGAATTACAGTATAGTACCTCCATCTATACCTCCATTTTTAACTTAGTCATGCAAGTATTATCAATCTTGCACCAACTCCCCTAATAGTAAATGAATGTGAATCAATAGTACACACATGTGAACAAATAGTTATAATCATGTGAATCAATAGCAATTAATTGCTCATTTATTTGGTTAATTACCCAATTGATCAATATAACCTCCAGACATCAATTATTATCGAAATAAATGTCTATTTCCACTAACACTAACAATCCCAACACAATGAAAATATTTTTCTCAAAAATTTCATTTTTGAAATTTCAAAGTTTGACTTTTTTTTCAAAAAGTCAACTATTGACTTTTTTTAACTAAAAAGTCAACCTTGGCAAATTTTGTGTTTATAGTCTATTTTTACTAATTTTATCGTTCTGGTCTCAAATATCGCATCCGCGTCTCCAAATTCAACTCTAAACTCAAATTCTATTTTTAATAACATTCATCATTAATATTATAACTTATAATATTTAACAACCTGGTCGTTCCCAGGAAAAAAGGGGCTATCCGATAAGGATTTTTTCTTATTAGTAGCCTTGATTTGGTGACCAAACCTCTCCTTGTAAGAACTTACAGACATTGTCAATATTGCAAATAATAATATGAATAACTTTGTCGTCTCAATTATTGATTTAATAATATATAAAATATTATCGCGGATGATATTGTGACAATAATTGAATCAATAATATGAGAGATATGATGAAGAATTATCGTGAAAGCAATAATTGAGTATAAGCGAGTGACTTCTCACGTAAGCATCAATAATCAATACCGTGTGCTACTATGCAACCATGCGTATTACTGTTCTTTTACTACTGGTTATTTTATGACAACTTGCTTACTTTGAAAAATTTTCAAATACGACCCTTAACTTTAAACTTTTATCAATTTAACTATTTACTAAAGTAGAAAAATTGAATACTTTTATTTCATAAAATTCAGGGTCTCACAGAAGAAGTTCTTGGACCTGAAGTTCCATGCCTAAATGCAATGGAAGAAGTTCTTGGACCTGAAGTTCCATACCTAAGTGCAATAGGTGCTCTTATGTATCTTGCAAACTGTACACGACCTGATATTACTTTTGTTGTCAACTTGTTAGCAAGATATAGTTCTTCTCCAACTAAGAGACATTAGGATGTGATCAAACACATTTTGAGATACCTCTGTGGAATTATAGATCTTGGTTTATTTTATCCAAGAGATTCAACGTCGCGATTGGTTGGATATGACGATGCAAGATATTTATCAGATCCACACAATGGAAGATCACAAACAGGTTATGTATTTAATATTGTGACACGGCTATATCTTGGAAATCCATAAAGCAAACCATGACAGCTACATCTTCAAATCACTTAGAGATTCTTGCTATACATGAAGTAAACAGAGAGTATGTTTGGTTGAGATCAATTATTCAGCATATTCAAAATCATGTGGATTACTATCAATCAAAGACATTCCTACAATTCTATATGAGGATAACGCTGCATGCATTGCTCAACTTAGAGGAGGGTACACTAAGGGAGATAGAACAAAGCACATTTCACCTAAATTCTTCTTCACACATGAGCTACAAAGAAGGGTGATATAGATGTGCATCAAATTTGATCATGTGATAATCTAGCCGACTTATTCACAAAGTCGCTATCAAATGCAACGTTTACAAAACTTCGGAAAAGGATCGAAATGTGTCAACTGAAATACTTATGACAACATTTTCATCAAGGAGTAATGAATTCCTTTTAAGGGGAAGACTGTACTCTTTTTTCTTAGTCACGGTTTTTATCCCAATGGGTTTTTCCTGACAAGATTTTAACGAGGCAGTCAGTTAAAAGATATTTATGTAAAAGATATGTACTCTTTTTCCCTTCGTTAAGTTTTTCCCACTGGGTTTTCTTAACAAGGTTTTTTGAGACATAATCTTCTATCGTAGGTAATCAGGGGAAGTGTTGTAATGCAGCATGTGGGATTACCTCCTCATGAGGGAATCTCCCTTGCTTTCTTTTCCTTCCTTCTCCTTTTCCCCTCTTCTCCCGTGATCATACAATCCCCTCCCCCCTGACTCTCCTTCTCCTATATAAAGGAATACTTCTGAATAAAAATAGATAAGAATTCTCTGAAGAATTTCTCTCTCTCTTTTCTCTTGCTTATTCTCTCTAAATTTATGCAGCAATTATAAGAGTATATTTATACACTTCGCTAAAGTTTTATAACACTTCTCATTTTCTCACCAAATTTTATCACATTCATACTCTAATAATTAATATTTCCACAAGTAAATTTAATAGTTCCATGAGGTGGACCTCACTTACTATTCATATGAGGACAGTGACGAAGCCAAAAAGTATTGGCACTGGGGTCAATTATTAGAGTATCAAACAAAAAATTAAAATTGATAATTATAGTAACAAAAAATGACTCAAATATATAACAATATATATATATACAGGCAAGATCTTAAACGGACCAAGAGAAGCGGACTACCAGACGGACCAAGGCAAAAAAAATACGCAGGTCTTAAAACATGAGGCGGGTCAAAAAAAAAAGGGGGAAACTGAATTCTGAGATGATAAACACCGAATCCCTCTCTCTCTCTCCCCGATGCTCTCTCCCCAAATCCTGCCGTTTTTCTCTCCCTGATTCTGAGTAGTTTGAGGCTGGATCGCCGGAAGGCCGGATCCATCAACGCTTCTTCCCCTTTACACTTTTGCCCCTTCTCTCCCCAAATTGTGCCGTTTCTCTCTCCCCGATTCTGAGCAATCTCCACAAATTTCCTCTCTGTCAAAGTGAGTCTGAAGCAATCGAACAGACCTTGTTGTAAACGTAGAGGTAAAGATTCTAAACAACTTGCAAGATAGAGTAATCTTTTTGAAGAGAGTGAGTGTCTTCATAATTTTTTTTGTTCTACTTTTAAATGTGTCCCTCTTATTGTATTTTTGTTAGATTTTCTCCTTATAAGTATTTTAATTATTTTAGCTTACTCTGATACATCCAAAGTTGCATAAAGTTGATGTTGTTCGAAGAATTTTGGTGCTATTCTTTTCTGAGAGTTTATTTCTTGTGATGGATATGATTGGATTTTCTAATTATGGTAAAAAAAACTTATAAGTACTTGTATGTTTTTTCAATGGACAAACATTCAAATGCTAAGTATGATCGGGATCATTTGTCTTTGTTCTTGGGAGTATCTATTTATTTAAGGTAGTTTGCGCTTCTGGTTTTAACTATTTTTTCAAATAATTGCATTTTGAGACTTCTTGAATCCACGGTAATTTCCATAAGCAAACTCTCGGAAATATATATGGTTGTTTATCTTAAAATAGGAACTTATCAAATAATATTTGTGGTTATTTGGTGATATACATAATGAGGTGGGAAGATATATTGGCATAATTCCATACATTAATCATTTGTTTGCGGGGTCCTTATCTATTTACGAGTGCAGCTAAAGTAGATATGAAGCCTACCCACTGAATGTTTAATTAGCGATAGATGTTGGACACTTGGACCACATAAAAACTACACTCTGAGGAAAGTGGCAAGGGGAGAGGTTTAGTGAAATCAAGTCGGATTTTTTCAAAAAGTGGCTAAAAGCTATGTCAAAAATAGATCAAAGCTGAGACTCCTCTGCTCTCTTCTCAAAATGCTCAGATCAAAGCTTAGATCAAAATAGAACCTTTGCTTCCATCCCTCTCTCACACGATAAAGTAGCAGATATAAACCTACCCCTTGTAATAGCCAAATGTCTGGCGATGGGAGATGAAAAGTAGAGTGGCTTATAATGATTTTGGATGTAATTTGATGTATTTTACATTTGTGCAATCTTTGTTAATTTTCTTTTTTAAAAGCAGAGGTTAGTTCATCTAGTATAAACTGTGTGTTACGTGTTCATATATGCCATTGTAAAGCTTGATGAGGATGATTTGTACATAAAGTAAATAAACATGGATTTTACAAGAAGCAACTTATCTGCATGATGGTAGTAAAATGGCCAAAATTAGTTCAAGAGAGGCCAACCAACTGCTTTTTTAAAGTTGCACTATTCACATTTGGCTTAATAGATTTGCTTAGTAAAAAAAGAAAGTGTCAAACTAAATCCAACAAGCCACTATTCACATCGATAAAGTTGTTGATAATGCTCATACATCATAAGTGTCTTCTTTGCATTATCAAAATAAATATCTATTTTGGACCAAAAGTTATACATTTGTTATGTTAACTTGATTATTCATTCAAAGATGTTTCCCAGATCAACCCACGAAACATTTGAAGGTATACGGACATTCACCAATCATAATTATTCACTTAAATTACAAGAAACACATCCAAACAACATGGCGGTGGGCACCAAATATTAACTAATTGAATACATGTCTATAAGTAGCCATTACAAAATTAAATTGCAATCATAAGCACGTAAGTTCAGGCTTCAAGGTAGCTTTGTGAACCATTGTTTCCTTGTAAATCTGGTGGCAACTCTTCTCCACAAGGTCAAGCAGCTTCTCCAGGTTCATGGCCCATGAATTTAGAATGTCGTTACTATCTTTCGCTGTTTGGAAACAGACAACACCCATTGGTTTGTCAACCTTTGCCACCGGTGCTTTGGAAACAACCATATCTGAAAAATGCTTTTCAGTTTCCTTAGAAGCAAGAAAGACGATAAGAACCACAATGACCTAGAGATTGCATAGTCAGCTTTAGTGTAATATATTAGCTCATCAATCTGCAATGCATATTTACTCTCAATTACTCATTACCAAAGATAAAAACCCTACAATTACAATAAATAAATTTTCTGGAAAATACATCAGGGTAAATATATTATCCCACAAAAAATCCATGATTAGTTCATATACCATTGCGAGAAGATTCTATCGGTGAATTACGATTTTTATAGACAAGACTAACAAATAAGAAAAGCTTACGGAGGAAAGGAAATCTGCGAATATCTAGGATTGCTTGAGCAGTTGAATTCGATGGCGGGGAAGAAATCGAACACAACTTCGTTTCCTTTCGGTATCGAATCGGATGAGGAAAGGGTTTGGCTTGCAATCAATTTGGGGCTTCATTACTTTCGCCCTAGATTTATGGCTTTTGTCAAGAATCGGGTAAGGAGAAGAGCTCGAAATTGACAAATTGAACATAACTTTGTTACTTAGTAACGATTATGCGAAAAAAGCGAGAAGGGTCGACCATGGCTATGAGCTCACAGAACTCCTTCGCCCTTTTGACCTAGATAGCGGCGTTCACTTTTTTATGCTCGCCTTCCTCTCCTACTCTCTCTTGACTTTCTTCTTCTCGATCCTCCTTACGCCTCACATCCTCAACTGTAGATCCCTCCACATGAGGTTGGAGATCCTTTCTCCTAACTTAATAATATCACTCCCATTCGTATCCCCGTTGAGATTTTTGTGCTTTCTCCAATTCTGACCTTCTTATTACATGAGTTTTGGACTTGGTAAAGCAACAGATTGAAACAAACTAATTTGAAAAATGAGAAGAGAACTATAATTCGCGGTATGTGGTAACTAGTAAGTGAAAGAGAGGAGAGAGAAAATAATAGGAGCTGTGTTTTATAGCTTTGGTCCGTATTTTTGGTCCATCTAAGAACCAGCTCCTATATATATATATGTCATTGTTGTAGCCATCAAACTTATCCACAAAAAATAACTAGTATAATATAATAATTACAAGTGTCTTCTGCGCGTTTTCATTCGTTAAAATTGTTGCATAATACTTTCATTGTCAATGCAATCAAATAATTCCTTCTTGATGTATGTAATCAAGCAATCATTCATCAATTGATCTTCCATGGAATTACGCAACCTATTCTTAATTATCTTCATCACAGAAAAAGCTCTTTCAACAGTAGCAGTCGCAACAAGTAATATTAATGCTAACTTTAGAAGCCAATATACCAAAGGAAATACAATATGTATCTTAGTACCGACGAGCTTTCTTGCAATACCGCTAATCCTTTGAACTTCCAAAAACTCTTGATTTGTTCGTATATCAGAAATGTAATTATCTAGTTAACTATCAACTTTCATAAGATCCATTGGAGAAAAGTCATTTGAATAAAAGCTAGCGAGATGAATCAATTTGTCCTTATCAAAACTAGAGAAACACTCACTAGGATTTAATCATGCCACTGAGTCAGTACTTGCTTCCGTAAAACGGTCATTTAATTCTTGAAATTGCCAATCCAAAACAATACAAAATATCTCAATATAATAATTGTGAAAATTTGTAATACCTTGAGATTTTTGACTTGATCTCCCATGGAATAAAGCATTCATATCTATAATGTCAATTTTGTGTTTGTTGCAAAATAAACAAACTTCATCAAGTAGCTTATCTCATCCTTCATCTCTCATAGCCTTCAATAGTTTCATAGACACTTTAACTAATTCCATAACATTTACAATGTGACGCCCCCAAAATAGGTATACATCACCCATCTTGAGTCACCAAATACATGGTACACAATTCAAATACAACTTAATTATACAATAGTCGTGTAAAATACGATAAAACATAATCTAAGAGTTTTAATAAGAATATTTTCATCTAGACAATATCCGCACTCAATGGAGTCCTCATTACATTTATTGTCACACTATTTAACAGAATAGCGAGGACTACTAATGCTATCTTACGGGACCGATCACTTTGTTCCCCGACTAGTCCCGGTTACGTTCTCATTTCCTGAAGAAAACAGTGAAAGAAAGGGTGAGCTCAACTAGTCTAGTAAGAAATATTATAACTAAGATAATGCAGAATAAATTATCATTAGTCTTCAACAATGTTAAACCGATAAAATACAATGGACATCAAGTTTAAGCTGCAATGAATAAGCAATCCATTAGAAGAGTCAAGTAGAGCATGATATTTACTATCTTCTATGATTTAAAATGTTTTCATCAATTTTTTATCATTTGAGACTCAAACAATAAATAAACCACATCATCGAATCCTCCCGCATTACGGGCCAAGGATATTCATTAAATCATCAATGGTCATGACTATCCGAATAATCCACGGTTATAATCATAACAAAAGCGTCCATCAATACATTTCAAACTCACGAGGACTTTTACCACATCATTTATAACATTACAGGTCATGATTATACCGAATGATCCTTGGTCATAATCATACCAAGTCCATCTATGCACGTAAGCCAAAGATGACTTTCATCACAATATAAGCATGAGGATGATGACAATGACATAATAATTCAATAAAACAAGTTCAAGAATAAATTTATAAGTTAATTTATCCTGAAATCAATAACGTCCAAATTGTCAACATGATACTGCTTTGTGGAGTAAAATTCAAGAATGCTCAGAAGAATATTTCTATGAAAAGATACCGGATGAAGCGTAAATATCCAGGATATTCTATTAATTTCATGGAGTATAGAAGCCAAAACTTTAACCAAATGAGTATCATAGAATATATGAAACTGCAAATGGATTTTCACCCGCCATGCGGTAATCTACGTAGACAGATCATTTCCACAATTTAATAAGGAATGAATACGAAGGATCATTCACCATGCATGTGATAATCCACATAGACAGGTTATTCCAACAAAATAATAAAGAATGGAACCATGGTCATGCGTAATCCACACATACATGATATTCCAACAAAATAATAAAGAATGGAATAACAGAAGAATTCACCATGCATGCGATAGACCGCACAGACAGGTTAATCCAACAGAATAATAAAGAATGGAACCAGGTCTAGCGTAATCCGCACAGACTGGATATTCCAACATAATAATAAAGAATGGAATAACAAAGAATTCACCATGCATGCGATAGAATCGCACAGACGGAGTTATTCAGCGAATAATAAAAAAATAGAACCAGTGTCTAAGCGTAATCGCATAGGCGAATATTCAACAAAATAATAAAGAATGGAATAACGAAGAATTTTACCATGTATGCGGTACTTAGCATAGGCGAGTTATTCAACATAATAATAAAGAATGGAATAATAGAAAAATTTCATCATGTATGCGGTGCTTAGCATAAATAAAAGTTATTCAACATAATAATAAAGAATGGAATAACAAAAGAATTTCACCATGTATGCGGTACTTAGCATGACAGCGAGTTATTCAACATAATAATAAAGAATGGAATAATGAAGCTCTCTTCATGAATCTGAAAGAAATAATACCCCCTTACCTTAGAAAAAAGCTGATCTTTGGAGTAGAAGTAGCGGACTTTCTTCTTCTTTCTCTCTGTAATTTCTCTCTATAATAATTGATCTATAGCTTTAGTGAATTGGTGAGAAATGAAGGAAGAATGAGCTTCTATTTATAGGAAAATATAGTTTCTATAATTGCACGTTTTGGGGCTCGAAATATTACAGTACAATACCTTCAACTTTTCTTTCATTTTTAATTTAGTCCTGCAAGTATTATCAAACTTGCACCACCTCCCCTAATAGTAAATAATGTGAATCAATAGTTCAATCATGTGAATCAATAGTTATAATCATGTGAAAATATGAATTACAGTATAGTACCTCCATCTATACCTCTATTTTTAACTTAGTCATGCAAGTATTATCAATCTTGCACCAACTCCCCTAATAGTACAAGAATGTGAATCAATAGTACACACATGTGAACAAATAGTTATAATCATGTGAATTAATAGCAATTAATTGCTCATTTATCCGGTTAATTACCCGAATGGTCAGTATAACTTCCAGACATCAATTAATATCGAAATAAATGTCGATTTTCACTAACACTAATAATTCAACACAATGGAACTATCAATTTCATCTTTAATCAACACGAACTTATTCATCATTAATATTATAACTCATAATATTTAACAACCAAGTCGTTCCCAGGAAAGAGGGGGCTTTCCGATAAAGATTTCTCCTTATTGGCGCGCAATTAGATGACCAAACCTTTCCTTGACAGAACTTTTAAACATTGTAAATATTGCAATTTAATAATATGAATAACTTTGTCGTCTCAATTATTGATTTAATAATATAACATATTATGCAGATGATACTGTGACAATAATCGAATCAATAATATGAGAGATATGATCGTGATTCTTGTAGCAATAATTGAGTATAAGCGAGTGACTTCTCACGTAAGCATCAATAATCAATATTGTGTGCTACTATGCAACCACGCGTATTACTATACTTTTACTACCGGGTAGTTCAACAGTTTAACGGTAAAACTTCCGCCGTTATTTTTATAAAAAGATAATTCTGTCGTTTTTCTAACTACGACAATACTTCCGTTGTGGGGTCCACCAATGATTGTGCCATCGTACGAATATTTCCTGTTAAAACGAATATTACCCTACCAATCGAATATTATATAACCACTTGCTTACTTTGCAAAATTTGTAAATATTACCCACAACTATAACATTATATCAAATCCACACCATAATATTCAAAATTATATTTCGAGAAAATTATTATTTATTCATAAAAGTTGGGGTCTTACATACAATGTCTTGATCCTTTCTTTGTAATGCTTGTGATAGCTAGAAAGCCATAAGGAATGGAAAATTAACTTAACAAACATTATAGCTTTAATGGTTCAGATAAGTTAAGTTTAAGTTGTGGTACAATCGTACTTTTTAATGGTTGATGTATAGTATATGGAATAAGCAATTCCTTTAGAGAGAAAAGGTTAATACGAACTAGCAACTGATCTAACTCACTGTGAAATACTGTGTTGATGAGACGGGAAACCAATTTATTAGTTGTTTGTGGGAAACCACTTAGCGTACTATATGGAACACTGTTAGAGACTCGATGTGTGCTAATTATAAAGTTATGAATACGTATGATGAAAACACGATTCTTTTCACATATGTAGATGTATAGGATGAGTTAAGTCCTAAAAATGTTATAAGAAGAAGATGAGAATGTAAATCTATAGTAAAAGATGATTATAAGGTTTATGCCATCTCCGTATGCCATAATACCGAAGGAATGAAAGAAAAGTTGGTCGCATTAACTTAGATTATAAGAACGCGAGCTGTGACGCCCCCAAAATAGGAATACATCACCTATTCTTAGTCGCCAAATACATGGTACAGAATAAAAATACAATCTTAATTATACAACAAGAGAGCTGTGAGTTTAAATATAAATACTGTCTTCTAGAAAATATCCACTCTCAGAATAAGTCCTTATTACATTTATTGTCACACTATTTAACAGAATAGTGAGGACTACTAGCTAATACTATCATCCGGACCATCACTCCGTTCCCCGACTCGTCCCAGCTACGTTCTCATTTCCTGAAGAGAACAATGAAAGAAAGGGTGAGCTCAACTAGCCCAGTAAGAAATATTATGACTAAGATAATGCAAAATAAATTATCATTAGTCTTCAACAATGTTAAACTGATAATATACAATAAACATCAAGTTTAACTGTAGCGGACATGCAATCCATTAAAAGAGTCAAGTAGAGAATAAAATCTACTATCTTTTATGATTTAAAAGGTTTTTCATCACTTTTATCTCTGAGACTTAGCTTATTAAATAATCCACATTATCCCTGCACTACGGCCAAGGATATTCATCAAGGTCACGACCACAAATTATCCATGCACTACGGGCCAAGGATATTGATGTATTCATCAATGGTCATGATCATGCCAACAACTGTCCATCAATGCACTACGGGCCAATGAGGACTTTTATCACATCATTTGTAACATTACGGTCATGATTACACCGAATAATCCCTGGTCATAATCATACCAAGTCCATCTATGCACTACAGGCCACAAATGACTTTCAAAAAAAAAATATAAACATGAGGATGATGACAATGATATAAGAGTTCAATAAAACAAGTTCACGAATTAATTTATTTAGGAACTAATAACGTCCAAATTGTCAACATGATACTGCTTTGTAGAGTAAAATTCAAGAATGCTTAGAAGAATATTTCCATGAAAAATACTGGATGAAGCGCAAATATAAAGGATATTCCACTAATTTCATGGAGTATAGAAGTTAAAATTTTAACCAACTGAGTATAATAACGAATGGAATAACAAAAAAAATCACCATGCATGCGGTACTTCGCATAGACAGGTTATTCCAATAGAAGAATAATAATGGAACCAGGTCAGGTGAAATTCACACCGAAAGGATGTCCCAACAGAATAATAAATGCGGAATAATAATAATGAAACCGAGGTCCGTAAAGCGCGCATGGCAGGATATTAAGCGAGAATAATAAATAAAAAGCGGAACCAGTCAGGTGTAAAACACTGCATGAGGATATTCCAACTGAATAATAACAAAGATAGAACCGGTCCGGTGTAAAACACACAGACATGATATTCCAACAGAATAATAAAGACAGAATAATAGAAGAATGTCACCAAGTATAGGGTAGACCGCGTATACAGGTTATTCCAATAGAATAATAAGAAATGGAATAACAACAGTTCTCTTCATGAATAAGAAAGAATAACACCCCTTACCATAAAAGAAACTGGATATAAGAGTAGTTAAGTAGCAGAATACTTTTCTTCTTTCTCTCTACAGTTTATCTCTCTAGAGTTTCAGTGAATTCGTAAGAAAATAATGAAGGAATGAGCTTCTATTTATAGAAGAATGGATTGCATAGTAACTAATTCATGAACGGTCCATATTGATTTCTTTAATCGATTGATCCATATTTAAAGAAAAATCTTTTAAATAAAATATAATATATATATATATATATATATATATATATATATATATATATATATATATATATATATATATATATATGGCATGTGTTAATACATTTACGGATCAAATTTCTCCTCCTCCCCACTTTGTCAACAAAGCTATCATATATATGTATAATAATAATAATAATTGTACTCCCTCATCCACTTTGTCAACAAAGCTATCATATATATATATATAATAATAATAATTGTACTCCCCCATGTGAATAACAATTCACCAATCTCACCCACTTGACAACTTTGACAACTTACATATATATATATATATATATATAAATACATACTTTATATATACATATAACTCTTATATATATATAAGTAATAAAACAAAACTAAGATGACTTCTCACGTAAGCCTTAATAATCAATACCGTGTGCTATTATGCAACCACGCGTATTCTTTGTATTTTTTACTACTAGAGTAGTTCAACGGTAGATAACGGTAAAACTTCCGTAGTTATTTTCATAAAATATTTTTTGGCGTTTTCTCAATTCGACAATAATTACATTTGTAGGGTACACCGATGATTGTCTGAGTGGTACGGATATTCCACGACAAAAAGAATATTTCCCGACCAATCGAATATAATATGACAACTTGCATACTTTGCAAAATTTATAAATCTGGGGTCTCACAATCTCCCCTTCTTAAGAAATTTCGCCCCCAAAATTAGGGTACGTACCTGGTATGTCAAAGAAGTAAGGATACCTTGATTTCATTTCAGATTCTAACTCCCAGGTCATTTCCTCAACATCGTGGTTCCTCCATAAAACTTTGACTTGAGGTATAACCTTGGAGCGTAGAATATGTTCCTTCTTATCCAAGATTTGAACAAGAACCTTTTCATACGTTAAATCTTTCACTATTTCGTCTGGTTCTAACTCAATAATGTGGTTCGGGTCTTCCACATATTTACGTAACATGGATATGTGAAAAACGTTATGAACAAGAGACATACTTGGCGGTAAAGCGAGTCTATAGGCCATAGTTCCTACTCGATCGAGGATTAAAAATGGGCCAATGAATCGAGGATTGAGCTTTCCTCTCTTTCCAAATCTCGTAACTCCTTTCCATGGAGCAACACGTAATAACACATGATCTCCTATATCGAATTCCACGTCCTTTCGATGAAGATCAAGATAACTCTTTTGTCGATCTTGTGAGGTCTTTTATCGTTGTCGGATCGCTTGAATCTTTTCCGTAGTCATCATACGTACCAACTCGGTCCCAACAACGTTGCTTCACGCACCTCATCCCAACATCTTTGGAGAAGCGACACTTTCTTCCATACAACGCCTCGAATGGAGCCATGTCGATACTTGTTTGATATTTGTTGTTGTAGGAAAACTCCACCAATGGTAAGAACTTATCAACTTCCTTGAAGTCAAGGACATAGAGTCTTAATAAATCTTCCGAGTTTGAATAGTCCTCTCGATTGTCCGTCAAATGCGAGGATGATATGTCGAACTAAATCGTAAATCCGTGCCATAGCTTTTTGCAAACTAACCCAAAATCGTGAAGTGAATCTTGGGTCTCGATTAGAAACTATGGATACTAGCATACCATGCAGTCTTAAAATCTCGTATATGTACATACGAGCAAGACGTTCAAGTGTATAAGTTTCTCGTATTGGTAAGAAGTGAGAAGACTTGGTCAATCTATCAACAATGACCCAAATTGCATCAATGCCTTGAGAAACCTTGGGAAGACCAGTAACGAAATCCATGGTAATGTGCTCCCACTTCTATTCTGGAATTTCAAGTGGTTGCAATGGACCTTTTTGTACTTGATGCTCCGCCTTGACTCGTTGACAAGTTAGACACCTTGAGATAAAAAGCGCTATCTCTCTCTATATATTGCTCCACCAAAATGTATGACGAAGATCATGATACATTTTGGTACTCCCAGGATGGATTACAAACGGTGTGTTGTGCGCCTCCATCATGATTTTATACTTTAAATCAGGGTCGTTAGGAACACAAAGTCTGGAGTTGACTCATAGTATTCCTTCTTCATCAATTTTTTCTTTCGACATAGCACCTTCATGCACTTTCTTCATCATACGCATCAGCTCCAGGTCTGTAGTTTGAGCAGCTTTAACTTTATCAATTAAAGTCAGTTCTACTCGTATATTCGCCATCATCACGTGGGTCCCTGGAGTCTTTATCTCTATCTCCATCCTTTGCAAGTCATTCAAAATGGGCCTTTACGTTGACAATATTGCACTCGTGCCGCGTGATATGATCTTCTACTCTCGATGCGCCGCCTACCACGTTCGCTTTTCCAGGATGGTATTGGATGGTATGATCATAATCTTTCAACAGTTCAAGCCAATGTCACTGTCTCATGTTGAGTTCCTTTTAATTGAAGAAATATTTGAGACTTTTATGATCCGTAAAGATCTCCACTTTCTCCCCATACAAATAATGCCTCCAAATCTTTAGTGCGAAGACAACAGCTGCCAACTCTAGATCATGAGTACGATAATTCCTCTCATATTCTTTGAGTTTTCGTGAGGCATAGGCTATGACTTTTCCATGTTGCATGAGAACACATCCTAACCCTTTGCCCGAAGCATCACTGTAGATGACAAATCCCTCCGAACTAGATGGTATTGTCAGAACAGGTGCTGAAATGAGTCTCCTCTTGAGTTCTTGAAAACTCTTCTCACATTCATCGCTCCAACCGAATTTTGTATCTTTTTGAGTCAGCTGAGTTAGTGGAGTAGCGATTCGAGAAAATCCTTCCACGAATCTCTCGATAATAACCAACTAAACCGAGAAAGCTACGTCTTGATCATCGATTTAGGTTGCTCCGACTTTGAATAGCTTCAATCTTTCTTTGGGTCAGCAGATATTCCATGACTTGATACCACGTGCCCAAGGAATGCTACTTCCTCAAGCCAGAACTCGCATTTCTTTAACTTGGCATAAAGCTTATATTCACGAAGCTTTTGGAGTATCAGCCTCAAGTGTTGCTCATGATCTTCACGAGTTTTGGAATATATGAGGATGTCATCAATAAAAGACGACCACAAAGTGATCCAAATATTCCTTGAATACTTGGTTCATCATATCCATGAAGGCGCGTAGGAGCATTAGTCAATCCAAAAAGACATGACTAGGAACTCATAATGCCCGTCATCGAAGTTCTAAAAGCCATCTTTGGAATGTCATCGGTTCTAATCTTCAATGGTGATATCCAAGCGAAGATCAATCTTTGAAAAGAATTTGGCTCCTTACAATTTGGTCAAACAGTCATCAATACGTGGCAATGGGTACCTATTTTTGATGGTGACATGATTCAACTCCCGATAATCAATACAAAGTCGATACTCCCATCTTTCTTCTTCACGAATAGAGCAGGAGCACCCCAAGGAGAAGTACTAGGATGAATAAAGCCAATGTCTAACAATTCCTGCGGTTGGGTCTTTAACTCCACGAAGTTCAATAGAGCCATTCGATATGGGGCTTTGGAAATGGGTTTTGTATCGGGTTCAAGGTCGATACAAAATTTAATTTCACATTTCCGGGGTAGGCAGGAAGTTCTTCGTGAAATCGTCGGAAAATTCATTAACAATAGAAATATCATTCAAAACTGACGTATTTTTGTTTAGATCTGTGAAATGAGCTAAGAAAGCTTAACATCCGTTTTTGAATAAACGAATAGCTTTATGGCTTGAGATGACAGTGATTGATTTTAATGGTTTGGTTGCTTGAATTCGCATAATAGGTTGATTAGGAATATGAAAGCTAACAACCTTTCAAAAATAATCAATTTTTGCATGATGAGTAGTTAACCAATCAATCCCTAGAATCACATCAAATGCAAATATTTTCAAAGAAATAAGATCGACAGGTAACGTGCGGTTACCAATTTGAATCAAACAAAACTTATAAACCGTGGATGTAATGAAGGTTTCTCCCAACGTGGTTTCAACGAGATAAGTCAAAGTCTAATTCTCCAGGGTCAAATTTAAAGCGTGAGCGCAAGTAGGAGAAATGAAAGAATGGGTAGAACCAGTATCAAATAAAGTATAAACTTCGCTAGAGTGTATGATTAGCTTACCCGTGATGACCTCGTTCGGGTTCCTTGCTTTCTGGGAGGTCACAACAAATGCCGTCCCTTGCACTACCGGCTTTGACTTTTCTGGGACGACCTTTGGTGCCTCCATCCTAGCTGAACTTGTCTTTGGTGAACGACAAATCGGGCTAGGTGACCTTCCCTCCCACAATTATAACATGCTTTAGACGGCATCGCGCAATTTGGACTAATGTGTCCCTCCCCTCCGCATTTGAAACATATGATAGGTGGTCGTTCTCCTTCTTTAACAACGGGTGCTGGTGCTGACGTCTTTCCATCATTGTTGAATCTCCTCTTCTTGAAATGTCCATTCTTACTGTTTTGGCTCGATTACCACCGAAGTGGTTACCATTTCGCCCATTGATTCCTCCACGTTTGTTGTCATCGCTTCGATGACTGTTCTCACTGGTATTATCATTTTGCCGGCTGCTCTCTTTTGGTTGGGTTGACTCATTATCATGCTCCAATAATTGAGCCCTATTAACAACATCTGAATACAAACACAGTTTATGAGAGATAAGATATTGACGTATCTCAGGTTTCAAACCTCTTAAAAACATTCGTGTCATTCTCTCCTCATTATCAACTAAATGGGACGCAAACCGGGACAACTCAGCAAACTTGGCTTCGTACTGCGATACGGTTATGTTGTTTTGTTCCAGCTTGATGAACTCTACCTCTTTCATGTGACGAATACTTTTGGGAAAGTACTTGTCGTTGAACAGTTCCTGAAACTTTTCCCAAGACATCTTCAGTGCGGTAGGTTGAGTACGTTTTACAGATTCCCACCAGTAATCTGCCTCTGCACACAACATGAAGGTGGCAAAAAGAACCTTTTGCTCCTCGGAGCATCCCAATACATCAAATATCTTATTGATCTGCTTAATCCACGTCTCCGCCTTAAGTGGTTTTGTCTCTCCAAAGAACTCCGGTGGTCCAGTTCCTTAAACTGCTTGGCGGTGACCATCCGAGAGTTGCTAGTGTTTCCACCTGCATTTTGGACAGGAGCCGCTCTTGCCTGATGTTGCATGAATTACATGAAGCCTCAGAACATTCCATCGTTTATCATTTGGTCAGTGTTGTTGTTTGCCTGAGGATTGTCGCCTTCCTGATGCACATTATCCTGACTATTGACCTGTGGAGACTCAACGGTCTCCTGTGCTCCATTGATGTTCTCAACATTCTCGGATACCATTTTCAAATACTTCCACAAAACAAGAGTTAAAACATAACACATATTATCCTTATACTTTGACCGACCAATTAAATACCAAATAAACTTAGTTAGGTCATACTAGCGAAAGAATTCCCCGTCTCTCCCCTCCTAGTTCTTGTCTCATATCTTAGCCAGGGATCATATCCCTAAGCTTTGATACCAACTGTGACGCCCCCAAAATAGGAATACATCACCTATTCTTAGTCGCCAAATACATGGTACAGAATAAAAATACAATCTTAATTATACAATAAGAGAGCTGTGAGTTTAAATACAAAATCATCTTCAGACAATATCCACTCTCGTAATAAGTCCTCATTACATTTATTGTCACACTATTTAATGAATAGTGAGGAATACTAGCTAATACTATCATTCGGACCATCACTCCGTTCCCCGACTAAATCCAACTACGTTCTCATTTCACGAAGAGAACAAAGTGAAAGAAAGGTGAGCTCAACTAGCCCAAGAAGAAATATTATGACTAAGATAATGCAGAATAAATTATCATTAGTCTTCAACAATGTTAAAGCGATAATATACAATAGACATCAAGTTTAATCTGCGAGTTGACATGCAATCCATTAAAAGAGTCAAGTAGAGAATAAAATCTACTATCTTTTATGATTTAAAAGTTTTTCATCACTTTTATCATTTGAGACTCAAACTTATTAAATAATCCACATCATCCACTCAAGACTACTGGCCAAGGATATTCATCAAGGTCACGACCACAAATTATCCATGCACTACGGGCCAAGGATATTCGTGTATTCATCAATGATCATGATCATGCCAACAACTGTCCATCAATGCAGTACGGGCCAATGAGGACTTTTATCACATCATTTGTAACATTACGGTCATGATTACACCGAATAATCCCTGGTCATAATCATACCAAGTCCATCTATGCACTTCAGGCCACAGATGACTTTCAAAAAAAAAAAATATAAACATGAGGATGATGACAATGATATAAGAGTTCAATAAAACAAGTTCACGAATTAATTTATTCAGGAACTAATAACGTCCAAATTGTCAACATGATACTGCTTTGTAGAGTAAAATTCAAGAATGCTCAGAAGAATATTTTCATGAAAAATACTGGATGAAGCGCAAATATCAAGGATATTCCACTAATTTCATGGAGTATAGAAGCCAAAATTTTAACCAACTGAGTATAATAACAAATGGAATAACAAAAGAAATCACCATGCATGCGGTACTTCGCATAGACAGGTTATTCCAACAGAATAATAATAACGGAACCAGGTCAGGTGAAATTCACACCGACAGGATGTCCCAATAGAATAATAAATGCGGAATAATAAATAATGGAATCAGTCCCGTAAACGCACGCATGTGAGAGGATATTTCTACGTAATAATAAATAAAGATTTTAACCAGTCCGATGTAAAACACATGCATGCAGAATATTCCAACAGTAATAATAACAAAAGCGGAAACCAGTGGGTGTAAAACACATGCAGACAGGATGTTCCAAATGTAATAATAAAGATGTAATAATAGAAGAATGTCACCAAGTATAGGGTAGATCGGCGTATACAAAGTTATTCCAATGGAATAATAAGAAATGGAATAACAACAGTTCTCTTCATGAATAAGAAAGAATAACATCCCTTACCTTAAAAGAAACTGGATATAAGAGTAGTTAAGTAGCAGAATACTTTTCTTCTTTCTCTCTATAGTTTATCTCTCTAGAGTTTCAGTGAATTCGTAAGAAAATAATGAAGGAATGAGCTTCTATTTATAGAAGAATGGATTGCATAGTAACTAATTCATGAACGGTCAGATTGATTTATCATAATCGGCGATTCATATTTAAAGCAAAATCTTTTAAATATAATATAATATATATATATATATATATATATATATATATATATATATATATGGCATGTGTTAATACATTTACGGATCAAATTTCTCCTCCCTCCCCACTTTGTCAACAAAGCTATCATATATATATATATAATAATAATAATAATAATAATAATTGTACTCCCCCATCCACTTTGTCAACAAAGCTATCATATATATATATATAAATATAATAATAATGATCAGACTTCCCCACGTGAATAACAATTCACCAATCTCACCCACTTGACAACTTTGACAACTTATATATATATATATATATAATATATATATATATATAATATATATATATAAATACATACTTTATATATACATATAACTCTTATATATATAAGTAATAAAACAAAAGCGAGATGACTTCTCACGAAGCCTTTAATCAATCAATCGTGTGTGCTATTATGCAACCACACGACATCTTGATTTTTACTACCGAAAGTAGTTCAACAAAGATTAACGGTGAAAACTTTTGCCGTTATTTTCATAAAATATTTTTGTCGTTTTTCTCAATCCGACAATAATTACGCTATGGGGTACACCAATGATTGTACCGTCGTATGGATATTCCCTGACAAAAAGAATATTTCCCGACCAATCGAATATAATATGACAACTTGCAGACTTTGCAAAATTTATAAATATTACCCACAACTATAACATTATATCAAATCCACACCATAATATTAAAAAAAATATTTCGAGAAAATTAAATATTTATTCATAAAATCTGGGGTCTCACACGAGCCATGGGAAGTAAAGTTAAGTTTGAACCAATACGTAAGTCAAATATATGACTAATTGGTGTATGTGCTATTTCCTTATGTGATATATAGGGATTGCAGTAAATTGTTCATCGTAAATTATAAGATGTAGCTGTGCTTAAGGCAAGTTTCCTAACTTCATTTATATTCTAAATGAATGTTAGTTTCTTAAAATTTCTCAGATGTTGAACTTGAGATATTTTATCTATCTGCAAATGTCTGATATTTGTACAAGGTAGTAGAATGTATGAGGCCTTGTGCCACAATTTTAACACTTCGGTGTTTCTGTGAAATGAACTGTTATGTGATTGAACTGTTCTATATGAAAGAGTTTTGTTTATTCATGAACCGTTATTGTTAAATATGTGCTAATGATTCTAGCCAGACAGAATGTGTATGAAAAAGGTAGAAGAATGAAAGTATTTCAATGTGAATGTGACTAATGTTTTAAAATAATGGGAATTCGAATTTATTCCTATTATTCTAGCTGCTTCTTAACCTTTATTCGGTTATTGAAGTTTTAAAAGAATGTTTAAATTCTTAATGTTTTTTATTCAACTGCTATGATTTGTTGAGCAATTAAATGCTCACACTTGCTTAATTTAAATAAAAACATTTTTAGCGAACAATGTTAGAACGAACTAAGGATCCTGTAAAGATCAGGCTGACCGACATTCTAACGAAGTGCCATTCATGATATGAATGAGCGTAGCCAAGACTTATAATGTAGAATAGTTTAATTAAACTATAGATTAGTTTAATGAACTGTTATATATCTTTTGTGGTAGATGAAAGTCATTCTTGTAAGATATAAAGAATAATATAATTATCATTATTTGTAATGAATAAGGTTTTAAGGTATTAGAAACTGGGATTTGATGAGATATGTCGTTATTCTTGAGGATATGATGATGTATGTATGGAATGAAATGTAATCATGACGTACAAAATCCGGATGTGAAAATAGACCAGATTTCGGGGTGTTACAACTTCAATGAAGATATCAGCCTCTCTGGTATTGTAAACCGTTGGCATCAACCCAGCGTAGCATCAGGGAAGAATTCAATGATGTAAGCCGTTGAAAACTACTTCAACGAAGATATCATTATGCCTGATATTGTAAACTATGGGCATCAACCGAGCGTAGCATCAGGGAAGGATTCGATGGTGTAATCCGTTGAACACTACTTCAGCGAAGATATAGGTTTGTCTGATATTATAAACCGTTGGCATCAACCCAACGTAGCATCGGGGAAGGATCCGATGATTTAATCTTTTGAACACTACTTCAACAAAGATATCGGTCTCTCTGGTATTGTGAATCGTTGGCATCAACCCAGCGTAACATCGAGAAGATTCGGTGATAGCAGCCTTTGCAAACTACCGTTTCGGTAGGCATCGAGATAATTTGGTGATGACAACCATTGATACTCCCTCCTCAACGGAGATATCGAGAATGTTTGATGAAACTGTAAGCCGTTGAAAACTACTTCAGCGAAGATATCGAGATATTCAATATTGTAAACCATTGGTGACAGCCCCAACGTATCATAAACATCAACCCGGTGATAAAACCTTAAAAACTACTGTTCGAGTAGGCATCGACATCAACCCCGTGATAAAACCTTGAAAATTATCGTTCAAGTAGGCATCGACATCAATCCGATGAGGGGAACTTTGTAAACCACCATTCGAATTGGCATCGAGTCAGTTCAATGATGCAACATTGTTAACTACCAACAGGGTAGACACCGTTGTAATCTACCAGCGTAGACATCAGGAAGGTCCGGTGATCTCAAAATATCATCCCCGACACAGATGTAGAAAACTTCTCAGTCAAATAAACATCGGCAACACCGATGAAAATCAAAACCGTTAGAGTCAACTGTGATGCCCCCAAAATAGGTATACATCACCCATCTTGAGTCGCCAGATATCACACTATAAAAATCAAATACAAACTTCATTTATACAATGTTGAGCGCAGTATGAGAATACGATGATGTATCTTGTGAGTTTTAATACAAATGTATGTAACTCTCATGGTGCCTTGACCACAACCTTACAATGGTACTTTACATAAAAGTACAGTCAAAAATAGTTTTAGAAATTAAAATCTTTGGGAAGTGCTCAAGGAAACCTTCGTACATAGGAGGCCATGAATCTAAGTTATGATAGATATCATATGTCCAGAGAATTATCCTTGGTTGACCCAATAGACCCCAAAAAAAACGAGAAGATTACTATCATGTTCCTTCCAATGGTGAGTCTTCTCTTGACATATAACTATCTCCACTATCTCCAAGTGAAAATTATATGTCAAATAAACTCCAAGATCATATAGGTAGTACTCGTAGATATACTCAGCAAGTGGATGTGCACAACCCTGTCTTATGATAACACGAGGTTGTATGTCATTAGACATCTTGTATGATAGTGACAAAACACCCTTCCAAAGTTGGGTTCGCCTCACCTTATTTGGTTCACCAAAATTAAATATCAAATGACGTATATAATACAGCACACTTATCTAAAGTTCTCAATAAAATTATTTCCATAGTATTTAGGGAGAACCTCAACAGCTATAGACCACCGTTCTATTCCCCTGTTATCCCCGCTTGACCCAGCTACACTCTTATTACCTGAAAGGAATTGTAAAGTAAAAGGGTGAGCACAACTAGCCCAGTAAAGAATATCATAATTATCAATAGCTTTTGTCAATAATAAATAAGAGATTTAGAACATATGGTAGATGATAAAACTTTTCAACCATAGTTGCAGTTGAACGAGCAATCCATTAAAAGAGTCAAATAGACCATCAGGTCTATTACCTTCTCCATGTTAAAAGTCCACCAATAATGTTTTATCCACCGTAATGTCAATCAATAATTTCGCATCACAATCATATAAATAACTCATAATCATAATTGTGATTCGAATTCCTTTTTGCACCTGTGACTAAGAAGATAATTTTTATCACCTATCTTCACGAAACATCAAAAAATCATGGTTATACCAAATCACAATCACGCTTTCATAATCATACTAATAAATTCATCTTTGCACTACTACCAAAGATATTCATTAACAATTCATCTTTGTACTACAAAAGCAAAAGACATACAATCAGTATTTTAGAAGAGTCAAGTAGAGCATGATATCTACAATCTTCTATTTAATTTAAAAGCTTATTATCAATATTTTATCAACTTCGAGACTCGACAATAAATAATCCACATCATCGAATCACCCCTGCACTACGGCCAAGGATATTCGTTAATATCACATCCATGAATTATCCATGCATTACGACCAAGGAAATTCATTATTATCACATCCATGAATTAATATTTCATTGCTGAGACTCAACTCAATAATTAATCTACATCATCAATTCATCCCTGCACTATAGGCCAAGGATATTCTTTTAGTATCACGACCACGAATTATCCATGCACTATGGGCCAAAGATAATCGTGTTTTCATCAACGGTCCTGATCATGCCATAAAACAATTCCTCTTTTCACCCTTGGCCGAAGAGAATCCATAGCCATAGTCATACCAAAAACTGTCCATCAATGCACTACGGCCAATGAGGACTTTTTTCACATCATTTGTAACATTACGGTCATGATTATACCGAATAATCCCTGGTCATAATCATACCAAGTCCATCTATGCACTACAGGCCACATATGACTTTCAACATAATATATACATGAGGATGATGACAATGGTATAAGTATTAATCAAACGAAAACAAGGATAAATATTAAAGACTTTAAATTTATCCAAATATTATCAACCACTCATAATCTAATATTATTAATATCATAACAATATTTTAATCACTTCTTAAACTTATAAACAATTTATTTCAATTGTTTACACTTTACCAAATAATGCATTTAATCATTCAAAAATGCCATACTCATAAGATTTCATCACCAATGATTAAATCCCTCATAAAAAATATGCATATACCCTTATATAGGATTTCCAAGCCATAAAATCCTATTTTCCAACTTTGTTACTTCACATAACATATTTAACTCATATGTTCGTAACTAAACTATTTTCATGAAAAATACCAAATCAGTCCCAAAAATATTTCTTTTCTAGGATTTAGCATAATATAGTCCCATAATGAACATATATTTTTCTCGGAATTTTTAAAATTCATTTACTATTTTTCAAAAATCAATTTCTAATTAATTCCTTAAGAAATTAGCTACCTCAAGTTTAACTCCAAAAATTCCCAAATCTTGGCAGGATTTTACACATGTTAACGTGAGCTTCCAGTTTAAATTTCATGGTCATCGAAGTTATAGAACTCCGGTTATAGCATTTTTTGTCAAAAAAACCTAAATATTGAAATAGTCATAACTTGCTCATTTTAAGTCGGAATGAGCTCATTTTTGAACAGGAGGTACTTTATACCATATAATTTCATGTCCCAAAAGGTCAAAATTTTTCTCACAAATTAAGTGGACGAAAATGCCCTTTTAAAAATTCTGGCAGTAGCTGTTTTCCTATTTTTCACTTTTTCGTGCTTTGCTAAAATCAGTCCACACGAAAATCTATAACACCTTTTCCAGTGATTCCACTTTGATAAGTTAGGAAACTCATAGATCTAACTCTAGAACTTGACCACACTCAAAAATTCGAAATATAATAGGAGATATGGTCAATTGAATTTCATGTTCCATTTTCACCAAAATCTGATTTTTCAACCCTTTGTGATTTCTAAGAAACTTTCATGTTTTCACATAATAACCAACATAACTCATCATAACACTTACTAATACTACATATACTCATGATTTTCATCAGTCCAATACTTTTATTATGACTCTTATCATAATCAACGTAAACAGATCATTTCCACAATTTAATAAGGAATGAATACAAAGGATCATTCACCATGCATGTGGTAATCCACATAGACAGGTTATTCCAACAGAATAATAAGGAATGGAATAACAGAAGAATTCACTATGCATGCGATAGATCGCATGCAGAAAGTTATTCTCAATAGAATAATAAAGAAGCGGAACCCGGTCAAAGCGTAATCCGCAAGACCGGCTGAGGATATTCTAATGTAATAATAAAGAACAAAACCAGTCAAAGTAAATTCAAGACCAGCGAGTGATATTCCAACAGAATAATAAAGAATGGAATAACAATGAATTTCACCATGTATGCGGTGCCCGTGATAAACAAAGTTATTCCAACGTAATAATAAAGAAACGGAACGAGGTTGGCACGTAAATTACTTGACCGATAGGATATTCCAATGTAATAATAAAGAATGGAATAACAATGAAATTTTACCTTGATATGCGGTGCTTGATAAAACAAAGTTATTCCAATGAGAATAATAAATAATGGAACCAGTCATGCGTAAGCTTACGCATACATGATATTCGGCGAGAATAATAAAGAATTGAATAATAGAAGAATTTCACCATGTATGCAGTACTTCGCATAGACATGTTATTTCAACATAATAATAAGGAATGAAATAATAGAATAATTTCACCATGTATAGGGTAGTCCGCGTATACAGGTTATTCCAACAGAATAATAAAGAATGGACTAACAGAAGTTCTCTTCATGAATACGAAAGAAATAATAATACTTACGAGTACAACAAATAATATCTCTTACCTTAGAAACAAGCTGGATATAGGAGTAGTGAAGTAGCGAGAATACTTTTCTTCTTTCTCTCTATAGTTTCTCTCTAGAGTTTCAATTGAATTAAGTAAGAAATAATGAAGGAATGAGCTTCTATTTATAAAAGAATGGGACCATATAAGAAACTACATGAAGCGGTCCAGATTGATTTACTTTTAATCGGATGGTCCATATTTAAAGCAAAATCTTTTAAATAAAATATAATATATTCTATTTATAATCTAATAAAACGAATAACTTTATAAAAGTATTATGTTTTATATAAAAAGATTTTACTATGCAAAATACTATGCAGACACTATACAACACTATGCATAATAAAATATATTATATTCTATTTTTAGAATAACTTTATAAAAGTATTACATTTTGTATAAAAAGATTTTACTATGCAAAACACTATGCATAATAGAATATAATATATTCTATTTATAGAATAATTTTATAAAAGTATTCTATTTTATTACATTAATAATGCTAATAAAACAAAATTGAGTGACTTCTCACGTAAGCATTAAGTAATCAATCATCAGGTAATATTTATGCAACTTATCAGACACAGCGTATTCTTTACTTTTACTACCGAGTAGTTCAATAGTTTTAACGAAGAAAACTTTCGCCGTTATTTTCATAAAAATATTTTTGTCCTTTCTCAATCAAACAATAATTTTTGTGGGGTCCACCAATAATTGTCTTGTCGTATTTGCGGATATTCCACGACAAAAAGAATATTCCCCATTAATCGAATATTTCCCGACACAACGAATATTTTATGTAAGACCCCGAATTTTATGAAATAAAAGTATTCAATTTTTCTTATAATTATTATTCAGTAAATGGTTAAATTGATAAAAGTTTAAAGTTAAGGGTGATATATGAAATTTTTCAAAATACATGCAAGTGGTTATAAAATATTCATTTACAGCTTGGGAATATTTGTTTGGTCGTGGAATATTCTTGTGTTGTCGGGGAATATTAAATACGGCAAGACAACCGTTGTGGGCCCCATGCAGAATAACCGCTTCGGATGAAGAAAATGACAAGTTTAAGTTTTTATAAATAACGACGTAGTTGTTACCGTTAACACTGTTGGAATACCTGGTGGTTAAAATATAGTAATACGCGTTGTTGCACATTAGCACACGATATTGCACAATATTTTTGAATTATTGATTCTTACGTAAGAAGGCACTACTCAATAATTATACTGATTAATTCTTATTTAATATTTTATTTTATTGATTCAATAATTGCTGCGTTGATAGTTTATATTATTGTTTTTGCAATAATTGTCACTGCACAGTATTTTTCATTATCAGATCAATAATTCATATTATTTGAAGAATATTATTAGATAGCATTATTGGCAATGTCTAGAAAGTTACATCAAGGAGAGGTTTGGTCACCTAATTGCGTGCATCAAAGAAGGAGAAATTCTTATTGGAAAGCCCCTTCTTTCCTGGGAACCACCTGGTTGTCATAATTGTGATTCTGTAATATTATTTGTGAATAATTAATTATTGATTTATATGGTAAAGAAATATTTATTTGATGCAGATATAAATGATAGATTTATTTATGTGGTTATAAATGAAGGAATTAATGTTGAGGTGTTTTATCAGTATTTTGTCGGATTGGAGGTATTAAAAGATCAAATCGGTGTTCTTAAAGCTCTATTGTGTGAATTATAATTTTAATCCGACCGTTGGATTGTTATAATTTTTGGATATGTTATACATATATAAGTTGATTATATGTCCACAAATTTTGAACCGTTAAAAATTAACGTATGATTTGTTATGAATTTTAAGAGGTGACTGATTCAGAAATTGTTTTTATAAATGTTTTTAGTGGAAAATTCTAGAAGGCGGGCCCCACTTTTTGGTTGGTGATTGAATGAATGTGCTGAATTGGATTTTTAAAGGTGATGGCTGCCATTTTTTTCAAAATGGCATGCGTATAAAATAAATTAATATTTTATTAATTTAGTCTCCTTTTGCGTTCTAGCATTTTCCTATAAATAGGTGCTTATGTTAGAATTGAAAATCACACCAGAAACAAGTTTTCTTTCTCTCTATATTATCGAGCATAATTTTGTAAGTATTTAGATACTTTGAGAGTTACTATTCAGTGCAAGTTTCCTTCAGCTTTACATCCGATGTTCCGGTCAGAAGTACTGCTCTTTTGAGGTAAGGGATTTTAAGGGTTGTTATGTTTTTCATGTTTCGTAATTTTTCGACCTTCAAAAATTCTGGAAAAATTTGAAATGATAATTTGATGAGTTTTATTGATTGTGTCCAATGGTGATTTTTGGATGTATAGATTAGGAGTTATGAATTTTATGAGAAAAGACTATTTTAAAAGTAAACCCTTATAACTCCTTGTGGTTAACTCTAAAATTGGTAAAATTTTTATTGAGAGTACATCTATATAACATCAGTATATTCTGTAAATTTCAGAATTTTTGGACAAAAGTACAATTTATGATAAATGTCTAAATATTCGGCAGTTTTGGCCATGTGAAAAATAGTAAATGAATTTTAAAAATTCCGAGAAAAATATATGTTCAATATGGGACTATATTCTGATAAATCCCAGAAAAGAAATATTTTTAGAACTGATTTGGTATTTTTCATGGAAATGGACTAGTTATGAGTAAATGAATTAAATATGTTATGTGAAGTAAGAAAATTGGAAAGTATGATTTTATGGCTTGAGAATCCTATATGAGGTATATGCAGATTTTTGATGAGGTTTTTGGTTATTGGTGATGAAATCTTATGAGGTTGGCATTTTAGGATGATTAAATGCATTAATTAGTAAAGTGTAAACAATTGAAATAAATTGTTTATAAGTTTAAGAAATGTTATTCTTTTAATATCATTATACCGAAATATTGGTATGAAACTTATTGTGGAATTTCTACCTTTTTCATGTCGGGGTTACTATTCACGACAAAATTGGTTTCTTTTTATGACCAAATTATCGTTGATTTATAAATCTTACTCTTGAAATTAAATTCATGTTTGGATCATATTATTTTTATTATCATATATAACATTTTTATAATCCTGGCGAAGAAATTTCTCTTTGACTTAAGTGTAAAGATGGGTAGATTATTGGTATGCTCGTGACTATGGGTTCTCTTTGGCCAGTAGTGCAAAGATGAATTGTTGACTGGCATGATCATGACCATTGGATTTACAATTGAATATTTTTAGCTTAAGTGCAAAGGTGAATTGATCAACATGATTATAATTATGATTTATATAAATTCTGAAATGATTGTATATTTCTTTGAGATATGAATATCTTTAGCTCGTAGTGCAAAGATGAATTATTGATGAATATCTTTGGCCTGTAAGTGCAAAGATGACCTGTTGTTGAATATCTTTGGCCCGTAGTGCAAAGATGTCCTGTTGTTGAATATCTTTGGCCCGTAGTGCAAAGATGTCCTGTTGTTGAATATCTTTGACCTGAAGTGCAAAGATGAACTGTTGATGAATATCTTTGGCCCGTAGTGCAAAGATGAATTTATTAGTATGATTATGAACAGGAACTGTGATTTGGTGTAACCATGATCTTTGATATTTCAGGTAAAGACACGTGATGAAGAATATCTTCGTATTGGATGAGAAGAGAAAATTAGAACTACAATTATGATTATGATTTATTCACATGACTGTGAACAAGATCTGTTGATTAATGTTACAGGGTTAAAGCATTGTTGGTGGACTTTTAACATGGAGATGATAATAGACTTTATGGTCTATTTAACTCTTCTAATGGATTGCTCGTTCCGCTGCAACTATGGTTGAAATTTTTTATCATCTACCATATGTTCTAAATCTCTGATTTATTACTGATGAAGGCTATTGATAATTTAATTATCTTTAGTCATGATATTCTTTACTGAGCTAGTTGTGCTCACCCTTTTGCTTCACAATTCCTTTCAGGTAATAAGATTGTTACTAGGTCCAGCAGGGATAACAGGGGAATAGAACGGTGGTCTATAGCTGTTGAGGTTCTCCCTAAATAGTATGGAAATAATTTTATTGAGAACTTTAGATAAGTGTGTCGTATTATATACATCATTTGATATTTAATTTTGGTGAACCGAATAGGGTAAGGTGAACCCAACTTTGGAAGGGTATTTTGCCACTATCATACAAGATGTCTAATGACCTACGGGTTATCATAAGACAGGGTTGTGCGCATCCTCTTGCTAAGTATATCTACGAGCATTACTTATATGATCTTGGAGTTGGGTTGAAACATAATGTTCAATCGCTGACGGTGGAGATGGTTATATGTCAAGAGAAGACTCACCATTGGAAAGAACATGATAGTAATCTTCTCATTTTTCTTTGGGGTCTATTGGATCAACCAAGGATAATTCTCTGGACATATGATATCTATCATAACTTAGATTCATGGCCTCCTATGTACGAAGGTTTCCTTGAGCATTTCCCAAAGATTTTAATTTCTAAAACAGTTCTAGATTGTACCTTTATGTAAGGTATCACTGTGAGGTGTTGTCCATAGTTGGGACATGAGTCACAGTTGGTATTAAAACTCACAGTATATGTGTTGTTGTATTTTACACGACAATTGTAGTAATAAAGTTGTAGTTGTTTTCTGTACCATGTATTTGGCGACTCAGAATAGGTTGGATGTATTGGACCTATTTTGGGGGTGTCACATTTTATATCAACTTGCTTACTTTAAAAAAATTTCACATATTACCCTTAATTTTAAACATTTATCAATTTAACTATTTACCAAAATAGAAAAATTGAATACTTTTATTTCATAAAATTCGGGGTCTCACATCAACACCAGCGTAAGCATCAGTAGCACTAATGGAAAATCAACCGTGGGAGACAACCCCACCGTATGCATCACATCATTTCATTTGCATTGCATCATTCCATTTCATTTGCATTGTATCATTATGTCTTGTCAGGTTTCAAGTGTCTAGTAATCTTTATCTTGTTCATTCCATTACATTGCATAAACATAATAAAGAGGGGCATCTGTAGACACTCAAAATTTTATTTTCCTGTTACTAACCCATGCAGGAAAGGTAAAAGTGTCTTTTCCCACTCTAGAGACGACCCCAGAGGTTCACACATTCATTCTAGAGATAACCCCAGAGAAATTTGATCAAATCAAACCCCGAAAACATCCTTGAGGGATATCAAAACAACCTCAGAGACAACCTGAGGAAGAATAAAATCGGTTGCAATCAAACCCCGGAGACAATCCCGAGAGACAGCCAAGAGCCCCATCAATCCTGGAGATAACCCTGGGAGGGAAAAAAGGTTATTTTGAAAAGAAAATATCAACAAACACAATATAGCTACAAATAGGGTCACAATGAGCCATTGCAGCACTTCCGAGAGCAAAATATGCAAAACAGCTCAACGGACTTCCTCCGAAGACCCGATGATGCCAATTTGGTCATGGACCCATCTTTTCGGATTCGAAAAAGGGCAAGCCCTATATCATTGTGTATCTCTTGGAAAGAGCTTTCCGGAATTGTATGACACATCTCCATCGGATTCCCGAATTGCAAGTTATGAAGGTTTAAGCAGACTGTACAATGATCGAGGTGCACGAACTTCGAGGCAGCGTGACCCACCAGGGAATTTCCACAGGTCTACTTGTCGAAGTTCGGGTCTTTATATATCAGACCCCCACCAGCCATTAAGAGAGAGAAGAATGATTGGGATAGAGAGAGAAAAGGGCCCAGGAGAGAGAAATCTGACCCTTGCAGTGCAAAACAACTCAAATCTTGTTTCTAAACATGTAAATCTCACTTGTAAACCCTCATATACATATATACTACCACATATCAAGTTTTAACGGGTGAAAATCGAGTTAAGGGCGCCAAAAGCCGTTCGATAGCCCATCTCATGCAAGGCTGTAAGATCTCTTCAGATATGTGTCTTTTTCTTGTTTATATATATATATATATATAGGTTAATATTGCATAAATGTAGTTTTTTAATCGTTCATTTCGTGTAAATTGTTAATATTTGAGGTGTATTAACTAGATCTATACTAGATCTAGCCAGATCTAGCTTTAAACCGATTCAAAAGTTGTAAAATTGAACCTTTTAAGCTAGATTGGCTAGGATCTAGATAGATCTAGTTTACTTTCTAGTTTATAAGCAACCACGTGACCATAGATCTGTATGTAGAGGAAACAGGAAGCAATTAATTGGTTACATGCATGCAAGGATTTAACTGATGAATCCTTTGTTTTGCGACGTGTAGAAGTTAATGTGCATTTTATTTCAATATATTCATTGTGCAAGCTGTGAAATGATGTCATGTGAGCCTAGGAGCCACAGGGTCGACGATTCAATCAATGGATCTGGACTCGGTTCCAATGATGGACTTGTTTAAGTTGTACAATCAGCTTGCAATCCAGTGTACATTTAACTGCGGGGCCTTAAAACGGTTATCCGAATTTAAGGCCTCAAAATAATAAAAATTATGTATGTGGTGTTCGAACTTACTTAGATGGCTTACATGCCCCATAAGAAGTCTGGCCCTTGTAAATAGTTCATATTTAGCCTCGTAGATTATTTAGATGGCTTAGCTTATTTATGTTGAAAATTATTTCACTGCCTTCGTTCGTTATGCTGAAATCTGATTTTCTTTTTTTAAAATTAATATTTGGTCAAACAATACTTTAGCTATTTCCCGTCGATTCAGTTGTCTGCTACAGTAAGTCCAATCACCAGAACTGTTCTGAAGGTAACTCAATTGTGAATAATTTATTCTGGTTTTCTCCTTTCCCTTTCTCTTGATTAGTGACTTTGCAGTTTTCACATTTTGGCTCAACTGATTTTGTATTTTCAGTGGGGAATATGTGTTTGCATGTGGCTGAGTGTTTACTTTTCATCATTTTTATGCTTGAAACTCTATCAGATACCAACTTACGTTGCAACCTTTGTCATTTTAGTGGAGTTAATCGACTTAAGCAACAGTTTGCACATCTTGAGGAGCACCATGGTAACGGAGAAAGAAGTACTCCACTCCAACGTCGATAAGCCTCACTGCCCAGGTGAAAGTGTCTCATGAGATATATCAACATTTTCTGTTGGTGATTAAAATAGTCTCAAGTAGTTAAAAGAATTTTGTGTTATATTTTTCAGAGGACGGATCTGCCCAGTCCAAGATGACGAGATTGACCAAAACAATGATTTAGAAATGCGTGGTACAGCTGCTGTTAAACGTACTTCCCTTCTCAGCCCACCAAGGTCACAGAGAATTATGGAAGCAGAAACTGCAAGCTTAGATGCTGTAGCTATGCAAAAAGGTCATTGTGAACCAAGCTGTAGTACCCATGGCTTATTGAGAAGTTCTAGCATTAGTGCTTCCAGGTGTATAAAAGTAAATTAAAGAAAGGAGCTGTAAGGTAAGTTGTCTTCTAATTTTATAGTGATAGAACTGGTGGCTGGATAGCTGTAACAAAATGTGGTTGACCTTTTGCTTTAATTTTTAACTTTCTTTCTAATTATCTCGTTTTATTTTAATATATAAACTCACAAACTGCACATGGAAAAATGAACATGAATAAATTTAATGATTTTGAATTGTTTCCTTATTTAGATTGATTGTTTTTGAAGTTCGGATAAATGGGCTGTCATAGAAGTTGGCTGCTTTCTATACTCGGTAATGTGAAGGCTTCAATGTTTAACTAGGCCTACAAGTTTATGAGTGGCTGTAGGTATTTGAAAGTTGATGCTCAATTGTTCACTAAACTATATTCGGTTTAATTAATTAATATCCATGGTAGCTCAGTTGTGAATAATCATTGTACCGGATGATTTTATTTAATTAATAATATTTGAGTTTTTTGTATTTCTGTTATAATTTGTTATGGGGTTATTGAGCCACAATTTACTTTGTTTGTAAAATAATTTTAACATTTGTTACATAAAAAAAAGAAAAGGCAACATTTATATCGTTGCAAATTATAACAACTTTCGTTGTACAGAAAAAGCAAACGGCAACTTATTGTGTCGTCGTTAATTGACAATAATTTTTGTTGCTCTCTAAAAATAATTAGTTTCGAATAGTATCGTTGCTAATTGATTATAATTATCTATAACAAAACCAACGACAACGCAAAATTTTGTTACAAATTAATAAATAACCGGTTTATTTTTTACATTTAGCAACAAACATCGTTACCAAAAAGTACACAATTAGCAACGAAAATCGATTAAGACAACAATTTCTATACCGTTCAGCAACGACAAACATCGTTGGCAAATGTGTATCAAATGCAACGAATTTTCATTTTCGTTGGAAAAAAAAAATTCTTTTCGTTGCTAATTAGACGGATTTTGCAACGAAAGTTGCTTTTCAGAAACAATTTCTTAATAAATTTGCTTCAAAACATTTCGTTGCTAAATGATCTATGATTTTACACGAAAATAAGATTTTGTTGCGAAATATCTTGCTTTCTGTAACTAAAAAATATTTTTGTTGCTAGACAATTAGCAACGCTCATTGCGCAACAAAAGGCCCAACAACCGAAAAATCATTACAAATGCTAATATATCAAAAAAATAATTAAAAACATTATTTCTCAATAACTCAATCAATCTCAAACTCCATTAAAATGGCCCATTTATACATTCAGATTCCAATAATACCAAAAAGAACAAATTACATTTACAATAAAATAAAAAGGATTATTCATCCATTACCTTCACATGAATCCATTTGATTAACCCTAAACTCCTCTTCAGGCTGCCTTTTCCACAAGTAATAGGCTGCAGTTATCCACTTGGGATTCACTAAAAACTTGTCCTCCATCAATGCCCATCGTGCCTCGCCTGTATTGGCATCCGTAGAGACTACGTGTGTCACCAATAGGCTGCAACATTCACCCGAACACGTAGCTCCCATTTCCTCTGCCATTCTCCACAACTGGCAATACCCTGTCGTCGACGTTATAGCACCCCGCCCCAACACAAGTTTGCAACCCTTCAAAACATTCCTCCGAACAAATTTTAGCAATTTCCTCATATCGCGATACAGAAAATTCAACTGCAAAAAAAAAAAAACACAGTGAATCCGCCTAAGCACTTGTAAAACAAAACTCAGGGGTCCTTTAGCCTCGCTTTCATCACTTCTCTGTTCCGAAAATGACCTAGACTTACTGCCATATTCATTACCCCTCGAAGTAAAATACATGTACTTATCCATCAAGATCAGATTATCCGAATTCCTTTTCCATACCGACTCATTATCATCAAGAATCAGAATAACGCTCTCATGAACCGGAACAACATCAAGACCTTTTTGATGTTTCTGGGTAGAATCCTCTCTTAAGATGACTTTCGAGTTGAAGTAGACATTCTTAGGATCAAGAAACTCAGCCATTCGCAACGTGTAGTTTCGATCCCCCATTGTGTAGATATACAACTCAAACAACTTGCTCGCTTCTTCCAAGAACTCTCGGACAAACGGCCTCAACTTGGTAATCAAAGGCTTCCATATTAACAAATTGCTCTCCAAACAATCCGATTGTTTCAAATATTCTTCTTCTGGTGAAAGTGTATCAATGTGTGTCGTATGAAGCAGAGTATTGTCTAAAT
This sequence comes from Panax ginseng, assembly GCA_020205605.1. NCBI lineage: Eukaryota > Viridiplantae > Streptophyta > Magnoliopsida > Apiales > Araliaceae > Panax > Panax ginseng. The sequence continues at coordinate 163,828,978 of CM035128.1, forward strand.
CAAGAACCAAACATAACTTCTTTCTTCCCAACAGATTCTGCAACTCAATGTGTAGAATTCGCTCAATTTCGTCCTTTGAAATTCTCAAACCCTTCGTCACATAGTTAAGTGCAATACCAACAGATTCATCATCAATCAGCAGTTGATCACAAATTCCTCCATACACAATTGGGTGCTCACAAATTTCTGCATAATTTATTATTCTTGATGAACCTTCAAGATGTATCGGCATCATCATCATGTTACTATTATCAATTTGAACAGCGTTAATGAGGCGGCTATCACAGAGTGCACCCATATCCATCATATTCTTCATTTCCTTCAAACCGTGTGCCGGTGATCAACTAAAAGACACTTTTAGACTTTTAAAAACTTAAACTTAATAAAAACTTTATACTTAGTTAGCCTTATGTGTTATAAAATTATAACATATATATTTATGGATGTCTAGATTTAATTATAATGATCTTTGGAATTTTGGAACCCCCATGTTCATTAAGTATGGAACTCCCATGTTCATTAAGTATGAAACTCCCATGTTCATTAAGTTTTAAACTCATGACTTTTGAGTTTTGAAACTTCCAAGTCCATATATCTATAAATAAGAGGATTGTATAAGGGTATGAGAAGAGAATGAAAATATATAGAAAATATTATGAGACAATCTTCTTTTCTCTAATCATTCTTGTTCTTAATTTTAGTAATCTTTCATAACACGTTATCAGCACGAATTGCTTCTCACATTCGTCTTGAAGATAATCATATTTGATTTGAAGGAGAAGGTATATTTATCTATTATATATATATGGATACGCAAATTTTTTTTAGTATAACATACTGCATGTTATTCCATTCATAACCTATTATTAGAATTTGTTGATTCTTGGTTCTAGCATACTAATGACTGTCATAGTCATATGTAAGCCATCATCACACCACCCTCAAATTGTCTTGTTGTTATACGATGAAATATCTAAACTTCAATTATTGTAAAGTGTTTATTTTTATAAAAGTGCATTGTAATTTTGCATTCCTTCCAATCTAAATAAATCAAAGGGGATCCGATAAAATACATGATTCTTAGATATTCTCATATCTCAGCAGATAACAACTAGAAGATATAATCTTCAAAAAGGGTACTTTTAGTTTTCGTACTAAAACAATCTTTTGATATATTTCTAATGATTTTTGATATATTTTCTTTTGGCATGCATGGTAGCATATTTGATATATTTCTAATGATTTTTGATATATTTCCTTTTGGCATGCATAGTAGCATATTTGATATATTTCTAATGACCTTTTGATAAATTTTTGTATGAAGTGACAATGACAAATCTTGCCAAACTTGAATTCGTGGAACTTGATATTACGGGTAAGAATTATTTGTCATGGATCCTGGATGCTGAAATTCATCTTGATGCCATGGGTCTTGGAGACACCATTAAAGATGGTAATAAAACATCAAGTCAAAACCAGGCAAAAGCCATGATATTCTTACGCCATCATCTCCACGAGGAGTTGAAATTAGAGTATCTCACAATAAAAGATCCTTTTATTTTTTGGAAAAATTTGAAAGAAAGATATGACCATCAAAAGACAGTTATTCTTCCAAAAGTTCGTTATGATTGGATACATTTTACGATTGCGAGGATTTTAAATCGATGAAAGTGAATATAATTTCTGCGATGTTTAAAATCGATTCTAAATTGAAATTATGTGGAGATAATATCAGCGATGGAGATATGTTAGAAAAATATTCTCTACTTTTCATGCCTCGAATGTGCTCTCTGCGGTGATGAATATAGAAACGAGGTTTTAAGAAATATTACGAATCGATTTCATGTCTTCTTGTGGTGAACAAAATAATGAGCTTTTAATGAAAATCATGAATCACGGCCATAGATGGTTCGACTCCATTCCTGAAGTGAATGTTACAAGACATAATAATAATTATGGTATTAGTGCATTGGTAAGTGGCATTAGGCGAGGGACGGTTTAATTACCATAACCATGATACCAAACCTTCAAAGAATGAGGAGAAACAAGAAAAGGGAAGAACATAAATAACGAGAGATACCAAGAAGGAAGAAAATATTTGTTATCGATTGTGGAATGAAAGGACATTGGTCTCAGCACGTAAATGCGACCAAACATCTTGTTGATTTATATCGATCCTCTTTGAAAGGAAAGGAGAAGAACATAGAAATAAATTTTCTCATCCACATCAAGATAATAATGATATTTATTTTGATCCTATGGATATGACACACCTTGACGTTGCAGATTTCTTTGAGCAAAATAATGAGCAAGTTAATATTTCTTGTAATGAAAATAATTAGTTCAAAATTATGTTAATCCTTTTTAAGAGTGTTTCTTTTATGCTAATAAATTCCCATGTATTTTGTTCATTTTATGTTGGTTTGTGTTATTAATATTATGTCTTATTATAGACTTATTATTTATTCCTTTTTAAGAAGAAAATATGGATTGGCGTCATGCTATATATGAGCTTAATATCAGTGGTGGAGATATATGCTTAGCAGATAGTGCAATGATGCATACTATTCTCAGACATAAGCAATATTTTTCAAATCTAAAAATGATGAAAGCTTATGTGAATACAATATCCGGTTCAACAAACTTGATTGAAGGCTTTGAAAGAGCCAATATAATGCTTCCTAGTGGAACAAAATTTATTATTGATAATGTTTTATTTTCCACTAAATCAAGAAGGAATCTGCTAAGTTTTAAAGATATACGACTTAACTGGTATCATATTGAGACAGCCAATGACAATTGTGAGACCCCAGATTTTATGAAATGAAAGTATTCAATTTTTTTATAATTATTCTATTTAGTAAATGGTTAAATTGATAAAAGGTTAAAGTTAAGGGTGATATGTGAAATTTTTTCAAAGTATGCAAGTTGTTATAAAATATTCGTTTGGTCGGGGAATATTCTTTTTGTCGGAGAATATCCGTAGGATGACACAATCATTGGTGGACCCCATAACGGAAGTATTATCGTAGTAAGGAAACGACAGAATTATCTTTTTATAAAAATAACAGCGAAAGTGTTACAGTTAAAGCTGTTGAACTACTTCGGTAGTAAAAAATGCGATAATACTGCGTGGTTGCGTAGTAGCACACGGTATTGATTATTGATGCTTACGTGAGAAGTCACTCAGTTATACTCAATTATTGTTACAGTAATTGCTACATCATATCTCTCATATTATTGATTCAGTTATTGTCACAGTATCATCTGCATAATATTTTATATATTATTGAATCGATAATTGAGGCGATAAAAGTTATTCATATTATTATTTTCAATATTGACAATGTCTAGAAGTTACATCGAGGAGAGGTTTGGTCACTAATTGCGGCATGATAAGGAGAAATTCTTATCGAAAAGCCCCTCTTTCTTGGGAGCGACTTGGTTGTTAAATATTGTGAGTTATAATATTAATGATGAATGTTATAAAAAAATCGAATTTGAGTTAGGAGTTGAATTTGGAGACTTGGACGTGATATTTTGTGTCGAAGCGATGAAATTAGTAGAAATAGACTATAAACACAAAATTTGTGGGGTTGACTTTTTGGTGAAAAAAGTTAACGATTGACTTTTTCGAAAAAGTCAAACTTCAAAATTTCAAAAATAAAATTTTGAGAAAAATATTTCCATTGTGTTGGGATTGTTAGTGTTAGTGGAAATCGACATTTATTTCGATAATAATTGATGTCTGGAGGTTATATTGACCGATCGGATAATTAATCGAATAAATGAGCAATTAATTGCTATTAATTCACATGATTATAACTATTTATTCACATGTGTGTACTATTGATTCACATTCACATTCAAGATTGATAATACTTACTATTAAAAATGGAGGTATAGATGGATGCAAGATTGATAATATTTTGCATGATTATAACTATTGGTCACATGATTATATAATTCACAATATATTAGGGAGGAGTGCCGGGACTAAAAACGCATCAATTATCGAGCTATATATTTTCCTATAAATAGAAGCTCATTCTTCCTTCATTTCTCACCAATTCACTAAAGCTATAGAGCAATTATTATAGAGAGAAATTAAGAAGAAAAGAAGAAAGAAGTCTGCTACCTCTCTTTATTCGGATTTTTTATCCAAGGTATTTTTCTAAGGTAATGGGTATTATTCTTTCGTATTGTTGAAGAGAGTTATTTTCTTTCAATACTCGTAAGAGTTGTTATTCCATTCTTTATTATTATGTTGGAATAACACTTTTATGCATGCTGAAATACCTCATACATGGTGAAATTCTTACATTATTCCATTCTTTATTATTACATTGGAATATAACACATGCATGCATTGATCTATCGCATGCACAGTGAATTCTGTTGTTATTCCATTCTTTATTATTATGTTGGAATATCACATGCATGCGGATTACGCATGATTGCTTTTCATTCTTTATTATTACATTGGGAATAACTTTTATGCATGCGATCTATCGCATGCATGGTGAATTCTTACATTATTCCATTCTTTATTATTACATTGGAATAACACATATCATATGGAATTACTGCATGCATGGTGAATGATCCTTGTATTCATTCCTTATTAAATTTTGGAAATGATGCATCTCGTGGATTCTGCATGGCGGAGTGAAAAATCCATTTGCGGTTTCGTAATTTTTCGACCCTCAAAAATTCGGAAAAATTTGAAATGATGGTTTGTTGAGTTTTCTAGATTTTGTCCAAAAATGGCAATTTTTGGATGTATAGATTAGGAGTTATGAATTTTATGGGAAAAAACTATTTTAAAAGTAAACACTTATAACTCCTTGTGGTTAACTCCAAAATTGGTGAAATTTTTATTGGGAGTACATGTATATAATGAGGAGTATACCTGTAAATTTAGAAATTTTTGGACAAAAGTACAATTTATGATAAATGTCTAAATATTAAATGATTTTGGCCGTATGAAAAATAGTAAATGAATTTTAAAAATTTCGAGAAAAATATATGTTGATATGAGACTATATTACGCTAAATCCAGGAAAAGAAATATTTTTGGGCTGATTTGGTATTTTTCATGAAAATAAACTAGTTATGAGTAAATGAATTAAATATGTTATGTGAAGTAAAAAATTGGAAAATAGGATTTTATGGCTTGGGAATCTATATAGGGTATATCTGATTTTGATGAGGATTTGATCATTGGTGATGAAATCTTATGAGTATGACATTTTGAATGATTAAATGCATTATTTGGTAAAATGTAAACAATTGAAATAAATTATTTATAAGTTTAAGAAGTGATTAAAATATTATTATAATATTAATAATATTAGATTATGAGTTTATTAAGTGATTGATAATATTTGGATAAATTTAAAGTCTTTAATATTTATCCTTGTTTTCGTTTAATTAATGCTTATATCTTATATTGTCATCATCATCATGCTTATATTATTGATGAAAGTCAAAATTGTATATCTTTGGCTTACGTCTGAAGATGGATTATTGATTATTGGTTTTACAGATTGTATATCTTTGGCTTACGTGCAAGGATGGATTTATTGATTATTAGTTTCTGAGTTGTATATCTTTGGCTTACGTGCAAAGATGAACTATTGATTGATGAGTATCTTTTTGGCTTATATGCATAGATGGCTATTTATTGGTATGATTATGACCGAGGATCATTCGGTATAATCATGACCCGTAATGTTATAGATGATGTGGTAAAAGTCCTCATTGGGCGTAGTGCATTGATGGCCGATTATTGGTATGATTATAACTTGGGATTATTTCGGTATTATCATGACCATTGATGATTACATGAATATCCTTGGTATGTAGTGCGGGGATGATTCGATGATGTGGATTATTTATTAAAGTGAGTCTCGTGATAAAATATTGATTATACACTTTTAATTTGTAAAGATAGTAGATATCATGCTCTACTTGACTCTTAAAAAATCTGGGTTGTATGTCTTTGGCACGTAGTGCAAAGATGAATTGTTAATGAATATCTTTGGTAGTAGTGAAAAGATGAATTTATTAATATGATTATGAGCGGGGAATTATGATTTGGTATAACCATGATTTTTGATGTTTGAGGTGAAGATAGGTGATGAAAATTATCTTCGTCACAGGTGTGAAGAGGAAGTTAGAATCACAATTATGATTATAAGTTATTCATATGATTGTGGGCGAGGAATTGTTGATTGATGTTCTGAGGATAAAACATTATTGGTGGACTTTTAACATGGAGAAGATAATAGATCGATGGTCTATTTGACTCTTCTAATGGATTGCTCGTTTCATTTGCAACTATGGTTGAAAAGTTTTATCATCTACCGTATGTTCTAAATCTACGATTTATTCTTGATGAAGGCTATTGATGATGTAAATTATCTTTAGTCATGATATTCTTTCTTGGGTTAGTTGTGCTCACCTTTTTTGCTTCACAATTCCTTCGGGTAATAAGAGTGTATTTGGGTTGAGTGGGGAGTAATGAGGAGAATAGAGCGGTGGTGTATAATTTGTTGAGGTTCTCCCTAAATAGTATGGAAATAATTTTATTGAGAACTTTAGATAAGTGTGTCGTATTATATCGTCATTTGATATTTAATTTTGGTGAGCCCGAATAGGGTGAGGTGAACTCGACTTTGGAAGGTGTTTTGCCACTATTATACAAGATGTCTAATGACATCTGACCTCGTGTTATCATAAGCGAGGGTTGTGCACATCCACTTCTTTGAGTATATCTACGAGCACTACTATATAATCTTGGAGTTTGTTTGAAATATGATTCTCAATTGGAGACAATGGAGATAATTATAAGTCGAGAGAAGACTCACCATTGGAAAGAAGATGATATCAATCTTCTTATTTTTCTTTGGGGACTATTAGGTTGACCAAGGATAATTACGTGGACATATGATATCTATCATAACTTAGAAGCATGGCCTCCCGTATGCGAAGGTTTCTTGAGTATTTTCCAAAGATTTTAATTTCTAAAGCAGTTATTATTTATACTTTTATGTAAAAAGTACCATTGTAAGGTTGTGGTCGAGGCACCAGTGAGAGTTACATACATTTGTATTAAAACTCACAGATTTAAGCGTGGTAAGTAATACTTACGACAGTTCAGCAGTTGTATAAATGAAGTTTGTAAATAATTTTTATAGTGTGATATCTGGCGACTCGAGAATGGGTTAAGTGTGGACCTATTTTGGAGGCGTCTAAAAATGGTATCGAGCTTAAGGATATGGTCATTTGGCGGAGATATGAGTCTAGAACTAGGAGGGAGAGGCGAGTAATATACTTATTTAGTGTGTGACTTACCTAAGTTGAAATTGTTTACTTGATAAGTTGACAAATTGTGATATGTCAATTAACCTTTGTCTTGAAGGTATATTCTAGAATGATATCTGAAATACAGGAGATGGGCAATGGAAAAATCATGATCTGGAGGAAATAGCAGGGAAGGTACAATCAGAAAAGAAAGCAAGGTATTCTAAATCTCTTGAACTACTTGGTGCGTAAAATTTTGAGGCGAAATTTCATAAGGAGGGAGATTGTGAGTCCCCGAATTTTATGAAATAAAAGTATTCAATTTTCTTATAATTATTATATTTAGTAAATGGTTAAATTGATAAAAGGTTAAAGTTAAAGGTGATATATGAAAATTTTTTCAAAGTATGCAAGTTGTTATAAAATATTCGTTTGGTGGGGGAATATTCTGGAATAGACGACACAATCATTGGTGGACCCCACAACGGAAGTATTATTGTAGTAAGGAAACAACTGAATTATCTTTTTATAAAAATAACTTGATGAAGTGTTACCGTTAAAAGCTGTTGAACTATTCGGTAGTAAAAATGCGATGTCGTGTGGTTGCATAGTAGCACATGGTATTGATTATTCATGCTTTACGTGAGAAGTCATTCATTTATACTCAATTATTATTACGATAATTCTTTGCATCATATCTCTCGTATTATTGATTAGAGTTATTGTCACGCGATTATTATCTGCATAATATTTTATATATTATTGAATCGATAATTGAGGCGACAAAGTTATTCATATTATTATTTGCAATATTGACATATGTCAGAAGTTACTGTCGATGAGAGGTTTTGTCACCTAATTGCTTGATAAGGAGAAATCCTTATCGGAAAGCCCCCTCTTTCACAGGAGCGACACGATTGTTAAATATTGTGAGTTATAATATTAATGATGAATGTTATAAAAAAAATCGAATTTGAGTTCGGAGTTGAATTTGGAGACGCGGACGCGATATTTGAGTCCGGAACGATGAAATTAGTAGAAATAGACTATAAACACAAAATTTGTCGGGGTTAACTTTTTGGTCAAAAAAGTCAACAGTTGACTTTTTTGAAAAAAGTCAAACTTCAAAATTTCAAAAATAAAATTTTTGGGAAAAATATTTCCATTGTGTTGGTATTGTTAGTGTTAGTGGAAATCAACATTTATTTCGATAATAATTGATGTCTGGAGGTTATATTGACTAATCGGGTAATTAATCGAATAAATGAGCAATTAATTGCTATTAATTCATATGATTATAACTATTTGTTCACATGTGTGTACTATTGATTTACATTCATGTACTATTAGGGGAGGTGGTGCAAGATTGATAATACTTGCATGACTAAGTTAAAAATGGAGGTATAGATGGAGTACTTATCTTGTAATTCGTATTTTCACATGATTATAACTATTGAGTCACATGATTGTACTATTAATTCACATTATTTCCTATTAGGGGAGGTGGTGCAAGTTTGATAATACTTGCAGGACTAAATTAAAAATGAAAGAAAAGTTGAAGGTATATATACTGTAATATTTCGAGCCCCAAAACGTGCAATTATCGAAGCTATATTTTTCTATAAATAAAAGCTCACTCTTCCTTCATTTTTCACTAATTCACTAAAGCTATAGAGCAATTATTATAGAGAGAAAGAAGAAGAGAAGTCTGCTACCTCACTATTCCACTATCCAGTTTTTTCTAAGGTAAGGGGTATTATTCTTTCGTATTCATGAAGAGAGTTATTTTCTTTCAATACTCGTAAGGGTTGTTATTCCATTCTTTATTATTATGTTGGAATAACTTTTATACATCTAAGAAATCCGCATACATGGTGAAATTTTTACATTATTCCATTCTTTATTATTACATTGGAATAACACATCATCTTGACTTCATCGCATGCTGGTGAATTCTGTTGTTATTCTATTCTTTATTATTATATTTGGAATATCGTATGCATGCGGATTACGTATGACTGGTTCCATTCTTTAATATTACATTGGAATATCACATGCATGCGGATTACGCGTGACCTAGTTCCATTCTTTATTATTATGTTGGGAATAACACATGCATGCGGTCTATCGCATACATGGTGAATTCTTACATTATTCCATTCTTTATTATTACATTAGAATAACTTGTCTATCTTGATTCTAGTATGCATGGTGAATGATCCTTGTATTCATTCCTTATTAATATTTATCCTTGTTTTTCGTTTGATTAATGCTTATATCATTGTCATCATCATCATCATGCTTATATTGTGATGAAAGTCATGCTTCGCTTACGTGCAAAGATGGACTGTTGATTATTGATTTTACAATTGTATATCTTTGACTTACGTGGAAAGATGGATTGTTGATTATTGGTTTCTGATTTGTATATCTTTGACTTACGTGCAAAGATGGATTTATTGATTATTAGTTTTCTGATTGTATATCTTTGGCTTACGTGCAAGGATGGACTATTGATTATTAGTTTTCTGATTGTATATCTTTGGCTTACGTGCAAAGATGAACTATTGATTGATGAGTATCTTTGGCTTATATGCATAGATGAACTGTTTATTGGTATGATTATGACCAGGGATCATTCGGTATAATCATGACCCGTAATGTTATAGATGATGTGGTAAAAGTCCTCATTGGCCCGTAGTGCATTGATGGACAATTATTGTATGATTATAACCAGGGATTATTCGGTATAATCATGACCATTGATGATTACATGAATATCTTTGGTTGTAATGCAAGGATGATTCGATGATGTGGATTATTTATTAAGCTGAGTCTCAACAATAAAATATTGATTATACACTTTTAATTCATAAAAGATAGTAGATATCATGCTCTACTTGACTCTTCTAAAATACAGTTGTATGTCTTTGGTCTGTAGTGCAAAGATGAATTCTTAATGAATATCTTTGGCCGTAGTGCAAAGATGAATTTATTAGTATGATTATGAGCAGGAATTATGATTTGGTATAACCATGATTTTTGATGTTTCAGGTGAAGATAGGTGATGAAAATTATCTTCGTCCTGGGTGCGAAGAAGAAGTTAGAATCACAATTATGATTATGAGTTATTCATATGATTGTGGACAGGAATTATTGATTGATGTTACAGGGATAAAACATTATTGGTGGACTTTTAACATGGAGAAGATAATAGATCTGATGGTCTATTTGACTCTTCTAATGGATTGCTCGTTCCACTGCAACTATGGTTGAAAAGTTTTATCATCTACCATATGTTCTAAATCTCTGATTTATTACTGATGAAGACTATTGATGATGTAAATTATCGTTAGTCATAATATTCTTTACTGGGCTAGTTGTGCTCACCCTTTTGCTTCACAATTCCTTTCAGGTAATAAGAGTTTAGCTGGGTCAAGCGGGGGTAACATGAGAATAGAACGGTGGTGTATAGCTGTTGAGGTTCTCCCTAAATAGTATAGAAATAATTTTATTGAGAACTTTAGATAAGTGTGTCGTATTGTATACGTCATTTAATATTTAATTTTGGTGAACCGAATAGGGTGAGTGTGACGCCCCCAAAACAGGTATACATCACCCATCTTGAGTCGCCAAATACATGGTACAAAATTCTAATACAACTTAATTATACAACAGTCGTGTAAAATACGACAAAACATAATCTAAGAGTTTTAATACGTATATTGTCATCTAGACAGTATACAAACTCAATGAAGTCCTCATTACATTTATTATCACACTATTTAACAGAATAGTGAGGACTACTAATGCTATCATCTGGACCGTCACTCCTTTCCCCGACTTATCCCAGCTATATTCTCATTTTCTGAAGAGAACAATGAAAGAAAGGGTGAGCTCAACTAGCCTAGTAAGAAATATTATGACTAAGATAATACAGAATAAATTATCAATAGTCTTCAACAATGTTAAACTGATAAAATACAATAGACATCCAGTTTAACTGCAGCGGAACAAGCAATCCATTAGAAGAGTCAAATAGAGAATAAAATCTACTATCTTCTATGATTTAGAATGTTTTCATCAATTTTCATCGCTGAGACTCAACTTAATAAATAAACCACATCATCGAATCATCCCTACACTACGGGCCAAGGATATTCATTAAATCATCAATGGTCATGACTATATTAGAATAATCCTGGTCATAATCATACCAAAAAGCGTCCATCGATGCACTACAGGCCACTGAGGATTTTTACCATATCATTCGTCACATTACGGTCATGACTATACCAAATAATCCCTGATCATAATCACACTAAGTCCTTCTATGCACGTAAGTCAAAGATGACTTTTATCACAATATAAACATGAGAATGATGACAATGATATAAACATTAATCAAACGAAAATAAGGATAAATATTAAAGACTTTAAATTTATACAAATATTATCAATCACTTAATAAACTCATAATCTAATATTATTAATATTATAACAATATTTTAATCACTTCTTAAACTTATAAACAATTTATTTTAATTATTTACACTTTACCAAATAATGCATTTAATCATTCAAGAATGCCATACTCATAAGATTTCATCACCACTGATCAAATCCATCATCAAAAATTTGTATATACCCTATATAGGATTTTCAAGCCATAAAATTATATTTTCCAATTTTGTTACTTCACATAACATATTTAACTCATTTACTCATAACTAGATTATTTTCATGAAAAATACCAAATCAGTCCCAAAAATATTTTTTTTCTGGGATTTAGCAGAATATAGTCCCATATTGAACATATATTATTCTCGGAATTCTAAAAATTTATTTACTATTTTTCAAAAATCAATTTCTAATTAATTCCTTAAGAAATTAGCTACCTCAAGTTTAACTCCAGAAATTCCCAAATCTTGGCAGGATCTTACACATGTTAACGTGAGCTTCCAGTTTAAATTTCATGGTCATCGGAGTCATCGAAAAAACCTAAATATTGAAATAGTCCTAACTTGCTCATTTTAAGTCGGAATGAGCTCATTTTTGGACAGGAGGTACTTTATACCATATATTTCTATGTCCAAAAAGGCCAGAATTTTTCTCACAAATTAAGTGGCCGAAACAGCACTTTTAAATTTCTGGGCAGTAACTTTTTAGTATTTTGCAGTTTTTGACTCCTTTGCTAAAATCAGTCCACACGAAAATCTACTACACCTTTTTCAGTGATTCCACTTGGATAAGTTAGAAAACTAATAGATCTAACTCTAGAACTTGACCACACTCAAAAACTCGAAATATAATAGGAGATATGGTCAATTGAATTTCATGTTCCATTTTTACCAAAATCTGATTTTCAACCATTTGTGATTTCTAAGAAACTTTCATGTTTTCACATAATAACCAACACAACTCATCATAACACTTACTAATACTACATATATCCATGATTTTCATCAGACCAATGCTTTTATTATGACTTTCATCATAAGCAATAGTTCAATACTTATATTATGACTTTCTAGAAATTTTTGAGGGTCAGAAAAATTACGAAACTGCAAATGGATTTTCACCGTCATGAGGTAATCCACGTAGACAGGTTATTCCAACAGAATAATAAAGAATGGAATAACAGAAGGATTCACCATGCGTTCGATAGACTGCACAGATAGGTTATTCCACCAGAATAATAAATAATGGAACTAGGTCATGCGTAAACGCACCGACAGGATATTCTAACAGAATAATAAAGAATGGAATAACAACAGAAATCACCATGCATGCGATAGACTGCACAGACGAGTTATTCCAACATAATAATAAATAATGGAAACGGAGTTTGGCGTAAGCTTACGTACGGGGATATTAGATAGAATAATAAATAATGGAACCAGGTCCGGCGTAAACACACAGATAGGATATTCCGACAGAATAATAATGAACGGAATAATAGAAGAATTTCACCATGTATGCGGTATTTCGTATAAACAGGTTATTCCAACATAATAATAAAGAATGGAATAACAGAAGAATTTCACCATGTATGCGGTACTTCGCATAAAGTTATTCAACATAATAATAAAGAATGGAATAATGAAGTTCTCTTCATGAATAAGAAAGAAATAATACCCCTTACCTTAGAAGAAAGCTGGATATTGGAATAGAAAGGTAGGCGACTTCTCTTCTTCTTTCTCTCTATAATTTCTCTCTCAAGAGTTTGGTGAATTCGTAAGAAATAATGAAGGAATGAGCTTATTTATAAGAGAATGGTGAATAGTAACTAATTCATGAGCGGTCCAGTTGATTTACTTTTAAGCAGACGGTCCATATTGGTTTACTATTAAAACTTAAAGCAACAAATTCCATCTTGATTTACTATTAAAACTTTAAACCAAATGATCCATATTGATTCACTATTATAAATTTCCACCAGCGGTCCATATTGATTCACTATTATAACTTTCCACCAGCGGTCCATATTGATTAATAACTTCAACCAACGGTCTGTAAAATTAGCACATCTTCTCATGGAATAATATTGTACCCAAAAATGATTTGGACCGAAAATAAATATATTATTCGGGTGAATAGTACTCCGTGAATAGTACTCGTGAATAGTAACTCGTGAATAGTAACTCGACACAAAAAGTGCCCCGAATACCCGATTGAACAATATAACCTCCAGACATCAATTATTATCGAAATAAATGTCGATTTTCACTAACACTAATAATTCCAACACAATGGAACTATCAAATTCATCTTTAATCAACACGAACTTATTCATCATTAATATTATAACTCACAATATTTAACAAACTGTGTTCTCGGAAAAAGGGGCTTTCAATAAGGATTTCTCCTTAGCGCACTTGATTAGGTGACCAAACCTCTCTCGATGTGAACTTCAGACATTGTAAATTTTGTAATTTAATAATATGAATAACTTTTGCCGTCTCAATTATTGATTTAATAATATAACATATTATACAGATGATAGTGTGACAATAATTGAATCAATAATATGAGAGATATGATGCAGCAATTACTATAACAATAATTGAGTATAACTAAGTGACTTTTCACGTAAGCATCAATAATCAATACCGTGTGCTACTATGCAACCACACGTATTATTGTACTTTTACTACCAGGTAGTTCAACAGTTTTAACGGTAACACTCCCGTCGTTATTTTTATAAAAAGATAATTCTGTCATTTTTTAAATACGACAATACTTTCGTTGTGGGGTCCACCAATGATTGTGTCGTCGTACGGATATTCCCCGATAAAAAGAATATTCCCCAACCAATCGAATATTATATAACAACTTGCTTACTTTGCAAAATTTATAAATATTACCCACAACTTTAACATTATATCAAATTCACACCATAATATTAAAAAAAATATTTTGAGAAATTTAAATCTTTATTCATAAAATTTGGGGTCTCACGGTGAGGTGAACTCAACTTTGGAAGGGTGTTTTGCCACTATCATACAAGATGTCTAATGACATACGACCTCGTGTTATCATAAGATGGGGTTGTGCACATCCACTTGCTGAGTATATCTACGAGCACTACCTATATAATCTTGGAGTTTGTTTGAAATATGATTCTCAATTGGAGACAATGGAGATGATTATAAGTCAAGAGAAGACTCACCATTGGAAAGAAGATGATAGCAATCTTCTTGTTTTTCTTTGGAGACTATTGGGTCAACCAAGGATAATTCTGTGGACATATGATATCTATCATAACCTAGACACATGGCCTCCCATGTACGAAGGTTTCCTTGAGTATTTTTCAAAGATTTTAATTTCTAAAACAGTTATTGACTGTACTTTTATTTAAAGTACCATTGTAAGGTTGTGGTCGAGGCACCATGAGAGTTACATACATTTGTATTAAAACTCATGTTTAATTGTGGTCGATACACATTGACGATTCAGCGATTTGTATAAATAAAGTTTGTAAATGATTTTTATAGAGTGATATCTGGCGATTCAGAATAGGTGGACCTATTTTGGGGGCGTCACAATAATGGTATTTAATATCTTTATATTATATCAAATGTCTCTACTGGAAAACAAATATTGAAAAAATTACCCGTTCTATCTTCAGCTTTGTACTATACAAGTATTAGTACAATTGAAGTCAATCTGATAATGAACTAGAAGTTCAATGAACCAAATAATTTTATTATTTGGCATGAATGGAACCCAGTCATCCTGGATCAATAATGATGCAAAAATTATTGAGAATTCACATGGTCATCCATTAAAGAACTAGAAGATTCTTGATTTAAGGAATTCTCATGTGCTGCTTGTTCTCAAGGCAAATTGGTCATTAGACCATTAACAACTAAAATTGGGATTGAATCTCCAAGGTTTTTAGAACGTATTCAAGGAGATATTTGTGGGCTTATTCACCCACCAAATGGACCATTTAGATATTTTATGGTTTTAATAGATCCATCTACAAGATGGTCACATGTAATAACTTATTATCAACTTCATGACTTTGGCGTTTGCGAGATTACTTGCTCAAATTACTAGATTACGAGCACAATTTCTGGATCATACAATCAAGACTATTCATCTTGACAATGCTGGTGAATTTACATCCTAAACATTTAATGATTATTGCATGTCACTTGGGATAAATAATGAACATCCTGTTGCCCATGTTCATACTCAGAATGGTCTTGCAAAATCATTTATTAAACGCCTCTAGTTAATTGCAAGACCATTGCTCATGAGAACAAAAATTCCTGTCTCTGTTTGGGGGCATGCTATTTTACATGCAGCAACACTTATTCGCATTAGACCAACATCATATCATAAACTCTCCCCATTACAATTGGTTTTGGTCATGAGCCAAATATTTCCCATCTAAGAATTTTTGGTTGTGCGGTATATGTTCCAATTTATCCTCCACAACGTACAAAGATGGGTCCTCAAAGGAGACTGGGAATATATATTGGGTTTGAGTCCCCATCAATAATTAAATATCTTGAACCCTTAACAGGTGATTCATTTACGGCACGATTTGCCGACTGTCATTTTGATAAGACTATGTTCCCAGCATTAGGGGAGAGATTAAACAGTTGGATAAAGATATAACTTGGAATGCATTATCATTATTGAATTTTGATCCTCGTACAAAACAATGTGAACAAGAAGTTCAAAAGATACTTCGTTTGTAAAATATAGCAAATCGGCTACCAAATGCATTAACTGACTCAAAAGGAGTAACCAAATCTCATATACCAGCTGTAAATACTCCAGCTCGGATTGAAGTTCCAATAGGACAATCCGCGAAAATTATAGCAAATGAGTCTAATGCACGCCAGAAGCGTGGTAGACCAATCAGTTCGAAAGATAAAAATCCTCGAAAAAGAAAAGAAGTAAATAAACAAGTGGGCATTATTGAGGAGAAAAATATTCATGAGGATGTAGACATAGCTAAAACCCCAGAAGAGGTTCAGGTACCTGAAAACAATAAAAATGATGAGATCTCGATAAGTTATGTCTCTACAAAGAAAATATGGAACCGAAGTGAGATAGTTGTTGACAATATTTTTTCATATAATATATCGTTTGATATAATTAATGAAAACGAGGATTTTGAGCCTAATTATGTCGAAGAATGTAGACGCAGAAATGATTGGCCAAAATGATAAGAAGCAATCCAGGCAGAATTAAATTCACTTGCAAAACGTGAAGTTTTTGGACCTGTAGTCCAAACACCCGAAGGAGTAAAGCCAGTTGAATACAAATGGGTATTTGTGCGAAAAAGAAATGAGAAAAATGAAATCGTAAGATATAAGGCACGACTTGTGGCACAAGTGTGAGATCCCGAATTTTATGAAATAAAATTATTCAATTTTTTCTATTTTGGTAAATAGTTAAATTGATAAAAGTTTAAAGTTAAGGGTGATATGTGAAATTTTTTCAAAGTAAGCAAGTTGTCATAAAATAACCGGTAGTAAAGGTACAGTAATACGCGTGGTTGCATAGTAGCAGACGGTATTAATTATTGATGCTTATGTGAGAAGTCACTCAGATATACTCAATTATTGCTACAGTAATTGTTGCATCATATCTCTCATATTATTGATTCAATTATTGTCACAGTATCATCTGCATAATATGTTATATTATTAAATTAATAATTGAGACGACAAAGTTATTCATATTATTATTTGCAATATTGACAATGTCTAGAAGTTCTATTAAGGAGAGGTTTGGTCACCTAATTGCGCGCCAATAAGGAGAAATCCTTATCGGAAAGCCTCCTCTTTCCTGGGAACGACCTGATTGTTAAATATTGTGTGTTATAATATTAATGATGAATGTTATTAAAAATAGAATTTGAGTTCGGAGTTGAATTTGGAGACGCGGACGTGATATTTGAGTCCGGAACACTGAAGTTAGTAAAAATAAACTATAAACACAAAATTTGTCGGGGTTGACTTTTTGGTCAAAAAAGTCAACAATTGAATTTTTCGGAAAAAGTCAAACTTCGAAATTTCAAAAATGAAATTTTTGAGAAAAATATTTCCATTGTGTTGGGATTGTTAGTGTTAGTGGAAATCAACATTTATTTCGATAGTAATTGATGTCTGGAGGTTATATTGACCAATCGGGTAATTAATCGAATAAATGAGAAATTAATTGCTATTAATTCACATGATTATAACTATTTGTTTACATGTGAGTACTATTGATTCACATTCATTTACTATTAGGGGAGTTGGTGTAAGATTGATATAATACTGCATGATTTCAAGTTAAAATGGAGATATAGATGGAAGTCTTATACTATAATTCGTATTTTTACATGATTATAACTATTAAGTCACATGAATGAACTATTAATTCACATGATTTACTATTAGGGGAGGTGGTGCAAGTTTGATAATACTTGCAGGACTAAATTAAAAATGAAAGAAAAGTTGAAGGTATTGTACTGTAATATTTTGAGCCCCAAAACGTGCAATTATCGAAATTATATTTTCCTATAAATAGAAGCTCATTCTTCCTTCATTTCTCACCAATTCACTAAAGCTTTAGAGCAATTATTATAGAGAGAAATTATAGAGAGAAAGAAGAAGAGAAGTTTGCTACCTTTTTATTCCAGTATCCAGTCTTCTTTTGAGGTAAGGGATATCATTATTGTGTAAGGGGTATTATTTCTTTCGTATTCATGAAGAGAGCTATTGTTATTCCATTCCTTATTATTATGTTAGAATATCACTGCCATCATGCAATCTTGCATACATGGTGAAATTCTTACGTTATTCCATTCTTTATTATTACATTGGAATAACTTTATGCTGTGCGATCTATCGCATGCAGTGAATTCTGTTGTTATTCCATTCTTTATTATTACATTGTAATATCCTCATGCATGCGGTTCTACGCGTGACTGTTGGAATATCCTGTCTCTGCGGTTTACGCATGACACAGTTCCATTCTTTATTATTACATTGAGAATAACTGTCTACATCTTGATCTATCGCATGCATGGTGAATTCTTACATTATTCCATTCTTTATTATTTTGTTGGAATAACTTTGTCTATTTGGATTACCGCATGCATGGTGAATGATCCTTTGTATTCATATGAATAGTATTTTCATTCAAAGGGGTTTCGCGAGGCGATTTTGTAATTTTTCGACCCTAAAAATTACGGAAAAATTTGAAATGATAGTTTGATGAGTTTTCTAGATTGTGTCCAAAAATGGCGATTTTTGGATGATAGATTAAGAGTTATGGATTTTATGGGAAAAGACTATTTTAAAAGTAAACCCTTATAACTCTTTGTGATTAACTCCAAAATTGGCGAATTTTTATTGAGAGTACATGTATATATGAGGTATACCACTGTAAATTTGAAATTTTGGACAAAAGTACAATTTATGATAAATGTCTAAATATTCGCGATTTTGGCTATATGAAAAATAGTAAATGAATTTTAAAATTTCGAGAAAAATATATGTTCAATATGGGACTATATTCTGCTAAGTCCCAGAAAAGAAATACTTTTGGGACTGATTTGGTATTTTTCATGAAAATGAACTAGTTATGAGTAAATGAATTAAATATGTTATGTGAAGTAACAAAATTGGAAAATAGAATTTTATGGCTTGGGAATCTTATATAGAGTATATGCAGATTTTTTAAGATGGATTTGATCATTGGTGATGAAATCTTATGAGTATGGCATTTTTGAATGATTAAATGCATTATTTGGTAAAGTGTAAACAATTGAATAAATTATTTATAAGTTTAAAAAGTGATTAAATATTGTTATAATATTAATAATATTAGATGATGAGTTTATTAAGTGATTGATAATATTTGGATAAATTTAAAGTCTTTAATATTTATCTTTGTTTTCGTTTGATTAATGCTTATATCATTGTCATCATTCTCATGCTTATATTGTGATGAAAGTCATTTTTGGCTTACGTGTATAGATGGACTTGGTATGATTATGACCAGGGATCATTCGGTATAATCATGACCTGTAATGTTATAAATGATGTGGTAAAAGTCCTCAGTGGCCTGTAGTGCATTGATGGATAATTTTTGGTATGATTATGACCAGGGATTATTCAATATAGTCATGACCATTGATGATTTAATGAATATCCTTGGCCCGTAGTGCAGGGATGATTCGATGATGTGGTTTATTTATTAAGTTGAGTCTCAGCGATAAAAATTGATGAAAACATTTTAAAACATAGAAGATAGTAGATACCATGATCTACTTGACTCTTCTAATGGATTGCTTATTCCGCTGCAGTTAAACTTGATGTCTATTGTATTTTATCAGTTTAACATTGTTGAAGACTAAAGATAATTTTTTTTTCTACATTATCTTAGTCATATTATTTTTTACTGGACTAGTTGAGCTCACCCTTTCTTTCATTGTTCTCTTCAGGAAAATGAGAATATAGTTGGGACGAGTCGGGGAACGGATTGACGGTCCAAATGGTTGTTTTAGTAGTCCTCGCTATTCTATAAAATAGTGTGACAATAAATGTAATGAGGACTCCATTGAGTATGGATATTATCTAGATGACAATATTCTTATTAAAACTCTTAGATTATGTTATGTCGTATTTTACACGATTGTTGTATAATTAAGTTGTATTTGAATTTTATGTACCATGTAAGTGGCGACCCAAGATGGGTTATGTATACTTGTTTTGGGGGCGTCACAGTTGGTATCAAAGCTTAGGGATATGATCCCTGACTGAGATGTGAGTCTAGAACTAGGAGGGGAGAGACGGGGAATTCCTTCGCTAGTATGACCTACCTAAGTTTATTTGGTATTTAATTGGTCGGTCAGAATATAGGGATAATATGTTGCATGCCAATTAACCTTTGTTTTGAAGATGTATTCTAGAATGATATATGAAATACAGGAGATGAGAAATGGGAAAGTCATGATAGAGAGGAAATAACCGGGAAGATACAATCCGAAAAGAAAGCATGATATTCTCATCTCTTCGAACTACCAGATACGTAAATTTCGAGGGCGAAATTTCATAAGGAGGGGAGATTGTGAGATCCCGAATTTTATGAAATAAAATTATTCAATTTTTTCTATTTTGGTAAATAGTTAAATTAATTGATAAAAGTTTAAAGTTAAGGGTGATATATAAAAATTTTTCAAAGTAAGCAAGTTGTCATAAAATAACCGGTAGTAAAGGTACAGTAATACACGTGCTTATATAGAAGCAGACGGTATTAATTATTGATGCTTATGTGAGAAGTCACTCAGATATACTCAATTATTGCTACAGTAATTGCTGCATCATATCTCTCATATTATTGATTCAATTATTATCACAGTATCATCTGCATAATATGTTATATTATTAAATTAATAATTGAGACGACAAAGTTATTCATATTATTATTTGCAATATTGACAATGTCTAGAAGTTCTGTTAAGGAGAGGTTTGGTCACCTAATTGCGCGCCAATAAGGAGAAATCCTTATCGAAAAACCTCCTCTTTCCTGGAAACGACCTGGTTGTTAAATATTGTGCGTTATAATATTAATGATGAATGTTATTAAAAATAGAATTTGAGTTCGGAGTTGAATTTGGAGACGCGGACGTGATATTTGAGTCCGGAACAATGAAGTTAGTAGAAATAAACTATAAACACAAAATTTGCCGGGATTGGCTTTTTGGTCAAAAAAGTCAACAGTTGACTCTTTTGGAAAAAGTCAAACTTTGAAATTTCAAAAATGAAATTTTTGAGAAAAATATTTTCATTGTGTTGGGATTGTTAGTGTTAGTGGAAATCGACATATATTTCGATAGTAATTGATGTCTGGAGGTTGTATTGATCAATCGGGTAATTAATCGAATAAATGAGCAATTAATTGCTATTAATTCACATGATTATAACTATTTGTTTACATGTGAGTACTATTGATTCACATTCATTTACTATTAGGGGAGTTGGTACAAGATTGATAATACTTGCATGACTTAGTTAAAAATGGAGATATAGATGGAGGTACTATACTGTAATTCGTATTTTTACATGATTATAACTATTAAGTCACATGAATGAACTATTAATTCACATGATTTACTGTTAGGGGAGGTGGTGCAAGTTTGATAATACTTGCAGGACTAAATTAAAAATGAAAGAAAAGTTGAAGGTATTGTACTGTAATATTTTGAGCCCAAAACGTACAATTATCTAAACTATATTTTCCTATAAATTGAAGCTCATTCTTCCTTCATTTCTCACCAATTCACTAAAGCTTTAGAGCAATTATTATAGAGAGAAATTATAGAGAGAAAGAAGAAGAGAGAAGTTTGCTACCTTTTTATTTCAGTATCCAGTCTTCTTTTGAGGTAAGGGATATCATTATTGTGTAAGGGGTATTATTTCTTTCGTATTCATAAAGAGGGCTATTGTTATTTCATTCCTTATTATTATCTTTGGAATATCACATCATCTGAAGTCTGCATACATGGTGAAATTCTTACATTATTCCATTCTTTATTATTTCCATTGGAATAACCTATCTATCTGATCTATCGCATGCACTGTGAATTTGTTGTTATTCCATTCTTTATTATTACATTCTTTATATCACATGCATGCGGTTTACGATGACACAGTTCCATTCTTTATTATTACATTTGGAATATCCTGTCTCTACGGTTTTCGCATGACTGGTTTCATTCTTTATTTATACATTTGGAATATCACATGCGTGCGATTTACGCATTTGACTGGTTCCATTCTTTATTATTTACATTGAGAATAACTTTTGTCTATGCTTGATCTATCGCATGCATGGTGAATTCTTTTGTTATTCCATTCTTTATTATTCTGTTGGAATAACCTGTCTATTTGGATTACCGTATGTGTGACGCCCCCAAAATAGGTATACATCACCTATTCTGAGTCGCCAAATACATGGTACAAAATACAAATACAATCTTTAAAATACAACAAGAGAGCTGTGAGTTTTAATACAAATGTTGTCTTCTAGACAATATCGACTCTCAGAATAAGTCCTCATTATATTTATTGTCACATTGTTTAACAGAATAGTGAGGACTACTAATACACCATCTAGGACCATCACTTCATTCCCAGGCTCGTCCCAATTTATGTTCTCATTTCACGAAGAGAACGGTGAATGAAAGAAAGGTGAGCTCAACTAGCCCAAAGAAGAAATATTATGACTAAGATAATGCGAGAATAAATTATCATTAGTCTCCAACAATGTTAAGCGATAAAATACAATATACATCAAGTTTAAGCTGCAATGAACAAGCAATCCATTAAAAGAGTCAAGTAGAGAATAGAATCTACTATCTTTTATGATTTAAAAGGTTTTTCATCACTTTTATCGGCGAGACTCATTTCGATAAATAATCCACATCATTAAATCATCCCCTTTTCTACGAGGCCGAAGGATATTCTTTAGTATCACGACCACGAATTATCCATGCACTACGGGCCAAAGATAATCGTGTTTTCATCAACAGTCTGATCATGCCATAAAATAATTCATCTTTGCTCCCTTGGTAGAAGAGAATCCATAGCCATAATCATACCAAAAAGCGTCCATCAATGCACTACGGACGATGAGGACTTTTACCACATCATTTATAACATTACGGTCATGATTATATAGAATAATTCACGGTCATAATCATACCAAGTCCATCTATGCACTACACGGCCACGAGATGACTTTCAACATAATATAAACATGAGGATGATGACAATGATATAAGAATTCAATAAAACAAGTTAACGAATTAATTTGTTCAGGAACCAATAACGTCCAAATTGTCAACATGATACTGCTTTGTAGAGTAAAATTCAAGAATTCTTAGAAGAATATTTCCATGAAAAGATACTGGATAAAGCGCAAATATCAAGGATATTCCACTAATTTTATGGAGTATAGAATTCAAAACTTTAACCAACTGAGTATAATAAAGAATGGAATAACAAAAGAAATCACCATGCATGCGGTACTTCGCATAAATAGGTTATTCCAACAGAATAATAATTACGGAACGGTCAAAGAAATTCGCACTTGCAAGCGAGGATGTTTCAACATAATAATAAAGAATGGAATAACAATGCGAAATCACCATGCATGCAGTACGTCGCATGAGGCAAAGTTATTCCAATGAGAATACTAAATCACGGAACGGTGGAATTGTAAAACACATGCATGGATATTCCAATAGAATAATAATAAAAATGAGAACCCGGTCAGGTGTAAAACACACAGACGGGATATTCCTCTGAGAATAATAATAAAGATGGAACCCGATTAGGTGTGTAAACACACGATGGATATTCCAGCAGAATAATAATAAAGCCGGAACCAGTCAGATGTAAAACAAAATGCAGGATATTCCAGCGAGAATAATAAAGACATAATAATAGAAGAATGTCACCAAGTATAGGGTAGCCAGCGTATCTGAGTTATTCAAGCGAATAATAATGAATAGAATAATGAAGTTCTCTCTTCATGAATACAAAAGAATAATATCCATTACCGTAAAAGAACTGGATATAAGAGTAGGGAAGTAGCAGAATACTTTTCTATAGTTTCTCTATAATTTCTCTCTCTGGAGTTTCAGTGAATTCGTAAGAAATAATGAAAGAATGAGCTTCTATTTATAGGAGAATGGAAGGGCATTGTTCATGGATGAAATAATTCTGCAGATATACGTATCAATGTTTTGATATCACACTAATGCAAAAATTCAATCAACCAACCAATAGGATGCAAGCAAAATTAAAATATAAGACATGTATATATAAACACATGCTAAATATATATATATATATATATATATATATATATATATATATATATATATATATACCACTTAATAATTTTCTCCCCATAACCAACATCAATCTCCCACCCACCAAAAAATCAATTCCACTACACTCTTACACATCACTATCACACTACCACTTTCCCACCATTTTCCACTCACTTTTGCATCACACACCTATCACTTTTCACATATCATTTTCTCCCACCATTTTCCACTCACACTTATAATTTTTATATATACACATCACAATCTTTATATACATAATCTCCCTTCCCTATCGTAACTCTCTCCCACCCCATTTCCAAAATCGGTTTTCAACACATGGGGTTCTACATGTGGGCCCCACCTTTAAATAATTTTTACTGGATTATTTTGAAAAATGGGTAAATGGAGATTCATAAAATAAGCAAAGCTTACACAAATACCTCATAAAAATCACATTAATAATTTTAACAACATTTATCACCTTTATTATAATTCACAATATTAATCGACCAGGTCGTTCCCAGGAAAGAGGGGACTTTCCAATAAGGATTTCTCCCTATTGGCGCGCAATTAGGTGACCAAACCTCTCCTTGGCAGAACTTCTAGACATAGTTAATATTGAAATTTATAATATTAATAACTCTGTCATTTCAATTATTGATTTAATAATATATAAAATATCGACAATAATTGAATCAAATAACGTGAGATACTATGCAACAATTACTATAGCAATAATTGAACAAAACTGAGTGACTTCTCACGTAAGCATTAATAATCAATACCGTGTGCTACTATGCAACCACACATATTATCGTACTTTTACTACCAAGTAGTTCAACAAAGATTAAGCGGTAAAACTTCATTTGTTATTTTCAATAAAATATTTTTGTCGTTTTCTCAATCAGAATAATAATTCCGTTAATGGGGTCCACCAATGATTGTCTTGGTAAATGCACGAATATTTTCCGACACAAAAATATTCCTGACCAATCGAATATAATACAACAACTTGCATACTTTGCAAAATTTATAAATACTACCCACAACTATAACATTATATCAAATCCACATCATAATATTCAAAAAAATATTTTGAGAAATTTAAATCTTTATTTATAAAATTTGGGGTCTCACAGCATGCATGGTGAATGATCTTTTGTATTCATATGAATAGTATTTTCATTCAAAAGGGGTTTCTTCCAGGGGCAGTTTTGTAATTTTTCTTACCCTAAAAAATTCTGGAAAAATTTAAAATGATAATTTGATGAGTTTTCTAGATTGTGTCCAAAAATGGCGATTTTTGGATGTATAGATTAAGAGTTATGGATTTTATGGGAAAAGACTATTTTAAAAGTAAACCCTTATAACTCTTTGTGATTAACTCCAAAATTGGTGAATTTTTATTGAGAGTACATGTATATAACAGGAGTATACCCTGTAAATTTCGGAATTTTTGGACAAAAGTACAATTTATGATAAATGTCTAAATATTCGGCAGTTTTGGCCATATGAAAAATAGTAAATGAATTTTAAAATTTCGAGAAAAATATATGTTCAATATGGGACTATATTCTGCTAAGTCCCAGAAAAGAAATACTTTTGGGACTGATTTGGTATTTTTCATGAAAATGAACTAGTTATGAGTAAATGAATTAAATATGTTATGTGAAGTAACAAAATTGGAAAATAGGATTTTATGGCTTGGGAATCTTATATAGAGTATATGCAGATTTTTTAAGATGGATTTGATCATTGGTGATGAAATCTTATGAGTATGGCATTTTTGAATGATTAAATGCATTATTTGGTAAAGTGTAAACAATTGAATAAATTATTTATAAGTTTAAAAAGTGATTAAATATTGTTATAATATTAATAATATTAGATGATGAGTTTATTAAGTGATTGATAATATTTGGATAAACTTAAAGTCTTTAATATTTATCCTTATTTTCGTTTGATTAATGCTTATATCATTGTCATCATCCTCATGCTTATATTGTGATGAAAGTCATCTTTGGCTTACGTGCATAGATGGACTTGGTATGATTATGACTAGGGATCATTCGGTATAATCATAACCTGTAATGTTATAAATGATGTGGTAAAAGTCCTCAGTGGCCTGTAGTGCATTGATAGACAATTTTTGGTATGATTATGACCAGGGTTTATTTGGTATAGTAATGACCATTGATGATTTAATGAATATCCTTGGCCCGTAGTGCAGGGATGATTCGATGATGTGGTTTATTTATTAAGCCGAGTCTCAGCGATAAAAAAAGATGAAAACATTTTAAAACATAGAAGATAGTAGATATCATGCTCTACTTGACTCTTCTAATGGATTGCTTATTCCACTGCAGTTAAACTTGATGTCTATTTTATTTTATCAGTTTAACATTGTTGAAGACTAATGATAATTTTTTTTCTGCATTATCTTAGTCATAATATTTCTTATTGGGTTAGTTGAGCTCACCCTTTCTTTCTTTCCTTTATTCTCTTGTGAAATGAGAATATAGCTAGGGATTTAGAGTCGGGAGCGGATTGACCGGTCCGGATAGTTGTTTTAGTAGTCCTCATTATTCTATAAAATAGTGTGACAATAAATGTAATGAGGACTCCATTGAGTGTGGATATTGTCAAGATGACAATATTCTTATTAAAACTCTTAGATTATGTTATGTCGTATTTTACACGACTGTTGTATAATTAAGTTGTATTTGAATTTTATGTACCATGTAAGTGGCGACCCAAGATGGGTGATGTATACCTATTTTGGGGGGCGTCACAACAAGGGTTTTCATAAAGACCTGACATTGATTATGATGAAACATATTCTCCTGTGGGAGATGCAATTACATTGCGATATCTTATTAGCCTGGCAACCCATGAAAAACTAGATATGTGTCTAATGGATGTTGTTACAGCCTATTTATATGGGTCAATTGATAATGATTTTTATATAAAAATCTCTGAAGGATTTAAAATGCCTGAAGCATATAATTTAAATCCTCGGGAAGTTTACTCAATCAAGTTACAAAGGTCCCTATATGGGTTAAAGCAATCAGGACGCATGTGGTACAATCGTCTTAGTGAATATCTATTGAAAGAAGGGTATAATAATAATCCTATATGCCCATGTGTTTTTATAAAAAAGTTGAAATCCTGTTTTGCTATTATTGTTGTGTATGTTGATGATTTAAATATTATTGGAACTCATGATGAGATTCCAAAAACAATGAATTATTTAAAGAAAGAATTTGAGATGAAAGATTTAGGGAACACAAAATTTTGTCTCGGCCTGCAAATCGAGCATTTAGCAGATGGAATTTTCATTCATCAGTCAACTTACACAGAGAAGGTCTTTAAAAGATTTTATATGGATAAAGCTCATCCATTGAGTACCCCAATGGTTGTTAGATCACTTGATATGAAAAAGGACCCTTTTAGACCTCGTGAGGATAATGAAAAATTACTTGGTCCTGAAGTACCATACCTCAGTGCAATTGGTGCGTTAATGTATCTTGCTAATAATACACGACCTGATATAGCATTCTCTGTGAACTTATTAGCAAGATATAGTTCTTCTCCTACCCGGAGACATTGGAATGGAGTTAAATATATTTTTCGTTACCTACGGGGAACTATGGATATGAGCTTATTTTATTGAAATAATAATAATCATAAATTAGTTGGATATGCTGATGCAGGATATTTATCTGATCCATATAAAGGTCGATCTCAAACAGGTTATCTCTTTATGTGTGGTGATACTGCTATATCATGGAGATCTACAAAGCAAACGTTAGTTGCCACTTCATCAAATCATGCTGAAATACTTGCAATCCATGAAGCAAGTCGAGAATGTGTATGGTTAAGATCAATGACTCAACATATTCGTGAAACATGCGGTTTATCCTCCAACAAAGGAACTCCAACCATTCTGTATGAAGACAATGCTGCATGTATAGCTCAATTAAAGGGAGGATACATCAAAGGTGATAGAACAAAGCATATCTCACCAAAATTCTTTTTCACACATGACCTTGATAAGTGTGGTGACATTGCTATTCAACAAATTCGATCAAAAGATAATCTAGCAGATTTGTTCACCAAAGCATTACCAACTACAACGTTTGTAGGATTGCGTCGCAATATTGGAATGCAACAGCTGAAGGACTTAAGGATACATTCATGAGGGGGAGCTAATACGCGCTGTACTCTTTTTTCCTTAACCAAGGTTTTTTCCCATTGGGTTTTTCTTGGTAAGGTTTTTAATGAGGCAGCTTTCAATGCGTATGGCTATACAATAGACATCCAAGGGGGAGTGTTATAAAATTATAACATATATATTTATGGATGTCTAGATTTAATTGTAATTATCTTTAGAATTTTGGAACCCCCATGTTCATTAAGTATAAACCCATGTTCATTAAGTATGAAACTCCCATGTTCATTAAATTTTAAACTCATGACTTTTGAGTTTTGAAACTTCCAAATCCATATATCTATAAATAAGAGGATTGTATAAGGGCACTCTATGTTATACAAAACATATTTTATATATATAAGGGCTAATTACATTTCTGTTGAACCAAATATCATTAAATTTATAATTCGACCTCCAAAATATACGGGCTTACAATTTACCACATAAAATACCTAATTTCATACAATGTAGCCCCAAATTCAAATTCTGATTAAAATTGGTCGGAATACCCGACTCGTCCATTCGATTGGGTTTTTGGTTGTTTTACCGTTTGAATGTAAAAATATACGAATTTACTTAATTTAAAAAAAACTAACTAATACTATATATGTTTGAAAAACGGTATTATTAATTATTTATCAAATTTTTTTGAGGATTATTTCCCTTCTCTTTCCATCTCCGATCCCTTTTCAGCTTTGACCAATCAATTTGTGTTGCTGATCAAGCAAATCCCAACAAAATCGTTTTTGTAGATCTACGTAGTCATGTGGAGCTTGAGATTACAAGTGTTCGAGAGTTACTATATACTTTCTTGAAACACCCCACCTCTTTGTTTGAACATTTGTGCAAGTTGAAGAAATAGACGTGAAGAACAAACGGAGACAAAACATTGAATATGCTGGCTTCATTAACTATTATTTTAACATAGAATTAAAAAAAAATCGGAAACAAGAGATATGTCTAAGTTTATATGACTGACCTTAATATGCTTAAAAAAGACTTTGACAAGTGTGAGGTAAGGTTACCGAAATATTGTGTGTATATCCTAAAGTAGTTGTAAAAGGCATTGCTTTGTTTTAGGTTTGTGAAATTTGCACCTTCTGAAAAAAAGACTAATGGTTTTTTTTTTCCTCTCTAATTTTTGTCCGCTAAGACTTAAGATTGTGGTATGAGAATACAAAAAATGAATAAAACGCTTCAGACTTGATTCGTACTCGTTCGACTTAAAATTCGATTTGAGCTCGACTCGAAATATAAACGATTCAAATATGATCAAACTTTAAAATTCAAAAAATTATTTGAACCTCTTCAAATTATAATTTTTATTGATAATCAGATCATATTCATTAAAAAAATTCAAACTGTTCGGCTCGATTCGAGATCGTATTCGACTCAATAACTAAACAAGTCTCAACCAAACTTTATTTCATACTCGATATATTTTATTACTCAATAATAAATAGTAGTGAGAAATAAAATGGTCCTCTTTAATTTCGTAAGCTACTTTGAATTTGGGTACCGTGGAGAAGCATCAAATTATCAATATAAAAATATTTTAATGACATGTCTTTAAAATCATTAAAATAAAGTGTAAAATACACATATAAAGAAAGTAATGTCATGACCTTTTTGGCTAAATATAAATAATTATCCTAAATTATTAACCTTTTTCCATTTCGGAAATTAATCTTTCAGTTTTTTCAATCAGATCATTAAACTATAGACCTGACAATATAGTTAGTTAACTATTGGGTCAAACCATATTAACTAGAACCAAATGGGTTGGTTAACCATTTTTATTTATTCAGGTTGGTTAAAGTTTGGACCCATATTTTTTAAAACAAATATAGTTCTGAACCGATTAATTATTTTTCAACCCATATTCCATTCCAGTTAATTTTGAGGAAGATTGTGTGCCCACCGTACCATCAAATCCCCTAAAATATAGATATTGTTTAGAGATAAAGATTTTTTTTTAAACTACTTACCTTAATTATTATTATTTTTTTTAAAAAAATAGAGAGCAAATTCAACTAAAAGAATACATTAACGCTACAAAAGAAATAAATATTACTAATGGGGATTTCATTAATAAATATTACTAAAGGGGACGTGACAGAGGGATGCTGTCAGGTCAGGCATCATGTGAGAGTATTCAGGCATCATATACATACTAGTATATATGAGTATGATAAATAAATAAATATTAACTTAGAGTAGAACATATTTATTTATTTATTTATTTATGAACGTATTCAGTTTTCTACTTATCTGCATATTCTATAAATTAATATATTTTTATTTTGGATGACTAATGTTGTTCTGTATGTATCAATTTATATAAAGTTTAGTATTCTGGTTACAAAATAATTATAAATATGTTTCAATATTTAAACGACATTCATAAAATTATACTATGGTGTATTTTAGATTCCAACCTTTCTATTAGCAGAGTTAATAATAATTTAAAAAATTATTTAAATATGGAAGAGTATTAATAATTTCAATTTAAAATTTTATTAGTATAGTTTTTAGTATTTTATTATTTATATTAATAATTTGTATATTATATTATTACTTAATTAATTTAATTGTTACTGTCACAATTTTATTTTTCAAAAATTTTATTTAAAAGTCAAAACATCTTAAAATGATTAATATGATTTTGAACCATAACCATATAGTTCCAACCCACATAACCCATATTAAAAATGGTTAATATGGTTTTAGTTCTTAAATGAAACCATAACCATATTTTAAAAACCAAAACCGACCCATAACCATATTTTGCCAGGCATATTAAACTATCAATTGATACTTTATATTAGGACTAAAATTGAAATCTTGTAGAACTTGAAGGGACAATTTTGCAGTTAACTAGCTAGATACACATGTCTATATATTAAGAGAGAGAGAAAAATAACTAATTCTAGAAATTGTGTAACATTTTAACTTCAAAAAAAAAAAATTCTCTTTCCACTTTTTATCAACTTCCTTTAAAGAGATTTTTAGATAGACTATTCTTTTTTTAATTGGATTTAATTTGCACATCAAAATAACAATCTACCTCATTATTTCTTCTAAGATTCTTTTGGATATTTCATTCCCTAAATATGAGTATTAAATATTATTTGATCACCAAGATATTGACTTTAAAAATAATAAAATATTAAATCCTATAAAATAAATAAAACATACTAATTAAATAAACTAATATAATTAAAAGGATAAAATTATGAATTATGTGTCTATCACAAATATTGAGATGTAATTCTTTTAATCCTAAGCATGCAAGATTAAGGATAAATAATGTCTTTTGCTATTCATGTTGTAACGCCCCGAAAATCGAGACCATTTTCCTTCCCGATCTTGTGCGTTAAATACTATATTGTTTCACATTTACATCATAATTTAATGAAATAACACAGCCGAAAATGCGAATAATTAAAACTTTTCTTTCTGTCTTTCATTTGTTCCCTGAATCGCAACCTTTACAATTCTTCTTTATACAAAAATCATATTCATTTTATGATTTACTTAATCTGAGTAAATGTATTAAGAGCTTCAAGTCTTAATACTTAACATCTTTCTTATATGGTAATGTCACTATAACATCTTTTTTATATGGTAATGTCACTATATCACTTTATTTTTATAAAGTATTCATTACAATACATCCAGGATAA
Source organism: Panax ginseng (assembly GCA_020205605.1). Classification (NCBI taxonomy): domain Eukaryota; kingdom Viridiplantae; phylum Streptophyta; class Magnoliopsida; order Apiales; family Araliaceae; genus Panax; species Panax ginseng. The sequence goes on from CM035128.1 coordinate 163,861,544, forward strand.
ATATTCTCTATTGAATATTTTAACCTATACGTAACTGTCAACTACCTATAACAAAACCATTAATCATAGCTTTATACAATTTCTAATTCAAGAAAATGTATTCATTTCGTACATCATTCATCCTTCATCATCCGTATAGCAAATAATATTGCATAACGTCATTAACCTGCAAAAAGTTTGTGTTTGCAAGATTGAGCTCGACAGACCAGTATCATGCTTCACATAGCACACAACTCTATATTCACCACATGCAACATACTCTCTTTGCTATACATATTCTACATGCATCAATAATTATGTGCAATGCATATATTATACATTTCCAATTATCGTGTTACATCATACAACATGTGTTATCACATATCACATATAAATTGAGTTCCATACCCAATTAACTTAGTCATATTTTGACTTTAACAATTCATAGAGCACGATATGTAATTTAGCACATAACCACATTCAATCCACAAAACATAACAGAACTGAAAAACTTGCCTTGATTGAGGATTACCATTATAGTTTACTTTAACTTCTCCTTACGAATCCTACACAATCGTGTTCACATACATGCATATTAGATAACCAATTATGTCACATGTCCTATGCATAGTAAATAATAATATAAGTCATGATCATTAGTTACCATAACCTATAATCTTTTATTCTTATCTTATAACCATTCTCGGTTTCTTTAGAAACTTTGTTCGTTTTAACCTTTCTATGCATAATAAAGTTCTCATAGGACTTTAGTGTATAAATACTTTACATCTCGAAACATAAACCAAAAATATTCCTCTTTTATAGTAAATTTGGAACCATATGGCTTATGAATGGTTTTTACTGCACAAACATTGCTTACTACATCATTTCTTTAATTTTGACAATTTTCATACCTTTTCGATAGTTCATGTGTTAAATCACGTTATCGCCACGTACGTGAATGCTTCGCTTTATTTGTAGTCGCATTTATTTCCGCGAATGACTTACATTTTCGCTTCGCTTGTACTTTAAATTCATACATATAGCATTATATAATTTTGTGTTCAAAATCTTCGTTTCGAACTCCAGACACCTTCGTTTTAACACTTTTATGTCCAATATAATTTAAAACGGTTTCGTGCATTTCATTTAACTTTATACCCGTTTTGCATATTATTTCTCGGCTTACGTTTGCGTAAACATGTAAACTTATGTTTACATTACATGTTTATTGTTTTCCTTACGCTCAAGATGAGTTTTCATGACATAAAGTTGTTATATTACATTTTTACTTTCATTCCGGTGTCTTGCTACATGCCAAATCATTAAAGCCAACCAAGAATCGTGATCGCTGAATCAATAGCCAAACAAAGACAACGTCTGCTAGCAATTTGGGCCTCGCGCGGGCCTCTGGTGGCTTAGCTGAAATGCTCGGCGTTCTGGTCGATCCTTGCTTTGACACTCGTTTTGTGATGTTATATCTTTTAAACCACTCGTTCATATGCTTTGAATTTTGGATATGTTTTAGGTAGTATATTCATCTAATTATAAAAATTATAATCCAAGTATTACAAGCAACCCAGACTGTCAAAACCACGAGCACAAAATCAGTTGGGTGAACTATCCAACACAACGCTGCACGTCGTGCTTTTTGCTGGGCCTCGCGTGCCCAGCTGGGTTGCTGCCCCCCATAACAAAATGCTTAGTTTGTGCATTTAACTTTTCGCTCGTAGATCGGATTGCAACTAAATTTTGATATATTGAAAACACCCTAGTAGACTATATTTTAAAAATATAAGCCACCCATTTCACAAACTTTAAAAGCGTCCAAACAAAGCTCCAAAATGCTCAATCATATCAGCAGTTTTTAATTGTTTTCAACTTGACCCTCATTGGCGCTTAAAACAATCATAACTTCTTCGTTTCAAAACATTTTTGAGCGATTCTTGAGCCCACGCGAAGCTAAATTCCGGGACTACAACTTTTATTCTTTGACCATTTTCAAATTCTAAACACAGAATTCCAGAAAATTCGTGCAAGGGCTGTTTCAAATCTGTTTTTTAGAATTTTGGCAGATTCGACGTGACTACTTTGAACTGTCATAACTCCTTGCTCCGAAGTCGGAATCAGTCCATTCTGGAGTCTATGGAAAGCTTATTCAGTGTACTACACATCCCCAAAAGGCCAGAATTTTCTGGAAAGTCTAGCTTGCCCCGAATTTGTCCTTAGGGTCAGCAGTCTACAACTTTTCGGTTTCTAATATGTTTTACTAAAATTCTTCACTATAATTTCTTTTTAGCTCCTTTTTGATTCATTCCAATGGGATTATTTCCATAACTCATAGAAGCACAACCCACCATTACAAAACTAAAATTTTCAGTTCTATACCCTCATAAGTTTTGGCTCAAGAACAGCCCCCAAAAAACAGTTTTAATTAGTTTGTTTTACATGTTTTACTAGAAAATCCGTCATGATTTCATTACAACGGGTTTTTCCGTCGTTCTAATTGGGTTGTGTTCATAATTCATAAGAGTACCATACATCATCCCGGAACTTAATTTTTCAGTTTCAAAGCGCAACACAAATTGGTTCAAAACAGTCCACTAGTTGTCCAATAGAAACCAAACTTTCACATGTTATAAAGGGTATATCATAGCATTTATTTTTTAAAATACAACTTATCTGTTTCAGACATTTTAGATCAGTCTAACAGAGCCGCCAAACTTCTCTGTTAAGACGATTTCTAGATTGAGAATGAAAATGTTATTCATTCCAAAACAGTTTTCCAATTACTTTAGGCCTACAAAAATCATTTAATTCACCTAGTATAACATGTATAAAGAGTTCTTAACCTCAACCCTCACTTAATTTCATGATTTAAGCTTAACAGTGCTTAAGAGACCTTTTAACAAACATCTTGTGTGCAACCATTTTCGGGACATAATTCACAGAAGTTTAGGTTCGTCTAAACCCATATTTTCTTCCCTTATTGCTCTCCATAACACACACTTAATCTCCTTTTAATTTATAATCCAATCAACAGTTCAATCATAGCTATAAATAACATCTATATAACTTTTGTTACCCAACTTTCTAACAAAATAGTTATGAATGAATAGCTTACCTTATATTTATAACCTTTAAATTTGATGAAGTTCGTTTTCTTGATACCCATTTCTGCAATCTCCCCATTGTTGTTATTGAAATCATCACCCAAACTCGATGCCATTACTTCACCCTTTAATAGAACTCGAGAGCTTTGGTTTTTATGTAGAGTAACAGTGAGAAAGAAGAAATTGAATGGAATGGAGCGGAAAGGAGAAGAATGAATAGAATCTTGAGTGTTTTTGGGTATATTCTCCTTAGGCTCTATCTCTCTCCCATAAACAGATAAAAAAATGCTTAGTGGAAGTTTGCTAGTCTAATGTTAAGCCACCTCTTGCTTAACTTCGTATGACTCAACATTCCACTCCTTGATTCTCAACATGATGTATTAATTAACTATTTAAGGACTCAGCCTTCTTTCCCAATACATATATATATATATAATACATTATTTTATCTTCTTTTTTTCATATATATAAAATTTATGTATTTTATTTACATAAAATTCCAATATTAATCAAAATTGGATATTATTTATTTGCTTTCAGAAATTATTTACGCAATAAATATATTTTAATATATTTATGACGCCACCTTCACACGTACATTATAACGCAGTTATCACATAAACAGTATAATATAAATCAAATACAACAATAATTTGATTTCGTTTCCAACAATAAATTGTTTATAACAATTTACTAAATATAATACTATAAATTATTATATTTACCGTATCACATACATCCACATATTATACCGCACGTAATCACACATACAATGCAATATAATAACTATTAAAATAAAAATTTATTTTACTAAATCTTTATTTTAATATTATCTAAAAATTGATTCTGTCCTCGGAATCACAATACCGAACCTTTCCTACTCGGTTTAAGTCTATTCTTCCTTGATCATGTCAATTAGTGAGATATATTTTTTTTCCACATATCATAACACCTATTAACATAAATATAAACATGTATCTCCAACTATTTAATAGATTCCGCTATTTTATACATAATCTTTTATTACTGTGAAAGGTCCTAAAATTTTCGGACTTAATCTTTCACCTTTTGACCCTCTCCGAAGTCTACCTTCTTTTGTCACTATCTGTGTTTATTTTTGTTATGACACATTACCAGTGTCTAACTTCTTATGACATATCACCCATGTCTATGACACAACATCAGTGTCTAACTTTCTATGACACATCACCAAAGGTTCACTTTCTTTATGCAAAAATCTTTATTTCTCATAACTCTATTTTTTTCCTTCTTCAAGGATTCATAAACTATCGTCGTATTCTACGACCTACTTCCTCTTAAGAAAGTTCATTCTTTTTATACCCAATCTCCAGAATAGAAATTTCCCACAATTGATTAATAATTGTGAAGCAATATGAATAATTCAGGAATTCAAAAGATTCGCTTAAAAAGAGCTTTCTGAATCATAATAAAGTCATAAAGACCATAAACTTTGTTTTTGAAAAGGTTTCAATAGAAATTTATCTACAAATCGGTATATCTTACGGACATATAGGTGATCAGCCTGTTTATGCCCTGTATTGATCAATAATATCGTCACCGTCCCCAGGACGCAATATAAATTTGAACGACATTTACGTTCATCGTCACCGCTATTTAACGCAAACAAAACTTCCTATTTCAAGGATGTTCTGTATTGATCAACACTCTCTTGACGAAACAATTTCTTTCAGTTCCTCTTTGCCGTCCCCAGGACGCAATATAAAATAATCCCATTATAGGGAATTTTTTTTACTCAATCTGGAGTCCATACCAATTAAATTTAGTTGGACAGTTCAAAAGCTTAATATAAGCAATATCTGAATTTGTGTCTAGCCGATGCAAATGGCTTTTGACACTTCTTTATTTATTTAAAATACTAAAAATTATTTTATGACTTTATCATACTACATCATACCATAGTGGGTTGACGATCCTTAGATCACCTCCAACACTTGGTTAAGCTGCATTGATGACTCCATCATTTGTCATATCTACATCATATTAATGATGGATTGATGACTATATAAAATATATTTTGATATTTTCAACTTTGTCTAGCAAAAACAATTAGCATGGACATAAGAGTTAACCGAACTTTTTTTTTTAAAAAAACTTATTGGTTCAACAATTTGACCCAATATATTTTTCAAAACACAATAATGCGATTGTCAGCCCGATTCCAATAAATTTTGAAATCTAGCATAGCTAGATGATTTGGGAATATCCATTTCTTCTTCACCCACTTTAACTATTTCCAAATCTTCACCACACAATTCTATTCATCTCTAACACCATTAACTTCCACTATATTAAAAACAATCAGTTCTAAACAGATACCCTGGAACAGTTCATCAAACTTACCACACATTATGTGTTTAGGAACTTGCTATAAAAATATGAGTTTAGGAACTTGTCCTAGCAATACATAGTCCAAGAACTAATCAGGGACTGTCCATACACTTAGGGGCTCAAAAACATACCATATGATTATGAGTCACAAACTTATCATAAGCATGAGTTTTAAGAACTCGCACCTACTCTTAACATTTTCTAACTATCAAATATAAATATGAGAAAAGAATCACCTTCTCACCATATATACACCGATAGCACGACACCAACATTTCAACGATTATCAGTGTGATAAACTAAGTGGTCGTTAAACCAAGCACAAAACTCCTGCCCATACAAAAGTTTGTACAACTCAGCTACCATATGAGTCCTCAATTGAAATCCCACTTAATCCCATCAAATCCCATCAAATCTTATCTTGTTCTTTGTTCAATACAAATTTTATTTAATTTGTATTTCATCATTCACAACTCTTTTCGAGTTTTATTCCTTGTACTATCTCATAGTACCATTTCCATATAGCCATTCTGCTATAACTTTCAATCATTCGATTGATTATCTGTTCTTCTTTGACTTAATCAGATCACGTCGTGATCATATCTTACAATCGTGTCATATTACGATTTGTTCTCATTCTATGATCGTTTCATTTTTATGATCTTCTATATCATCTACCCAATCATATTTGTTTATATGATTATTAGAATCAGGTGTCCCCTGATCCTTTACTTCTTGTCTTCTAAGATTCTTCTTTAAATCTTTGCGTATTATCTTAACGCATTCTTTATGAATTATTAAATTCATCTTAAGATCATTAAAACCTCATTCGAGTTTATACTTAGCATTTCTTTTCTTTTCATATATCTTGTTTACGGTTATAGCCCAAGGTACACTTACCTAAAGTTTATAACCCATAGCTTTGATACCAATTGTAACGCCCCCAAAATTGGAACCATTTTCCTTCCCGATCTTGTGCGTTAAATACTATATTGTTTCACATTTACATCATAATTTAATGAAATAACACAGCCGAAAATGCGAATAATTAAAACTTTTCTTTCTGTCTTTCATTCGTTCCCTGAATTGCAATCTTTACAATTCTTCTTTATACAAAAATCATATTCATTTTATGATTTACTTAATCTGAGTAAATGTATTAAGAGCTTCAAGTCTCAATACTTAACATCTTTCTTATATGGTAATGTCACTATATCACTTTATTTTTATAAAGTAATCATTACAATACATCCGGGTAAAATATTCTCTATTGAATATTTTAACTATATAATGAATCGCCAACTACTATAACAAAACCATTAATCATAGCTTTATACAATTTCTAATTCAAGAAAATGTATTCATTTCGTACATCATTCATCCTTCATCATCCGTATAGCAAATAATATTGCATAACGTCATTAACCTGCAAAAAGTTTGTGTTTGCAAGATTGAGCTCGACAGCCTAGCAAATTCAACAGTCTATCATGCTTCACATAGCACACAACTCTATATTCACCACATGCAACATACTCTCTTTGCTATACATATTCTACATGCATCAATAATTATGTGCAATGCATATATTATACATTTCCAATTATCGTGTTACATCATACAACATGTGTTATCACATATCACATATAAATTGAGTTCCATACCCAATTAACTTAGTCATATTTTGACTTTAACAATTCATAGAGCACGATATGTAATTTAGCACATAACCACATTCAATCCACAAACATAACAGAACTGAAAAACTTGCCTTGATTGAGGATTACCATTATAGTTTACTTTAACTTCTCCTTACGAATCCTACACAATCGTGTTCACATACATGCATATTAGATAACCAATTATGTCACATGTCTTGTGCATAGTAAATAATAATATAAGTCATGATCATTAGTTACCATAACCTATAATCTTTTATTCTTGTCTTATAACCATTCTCGGTTTCTTTAGAAACTTTATTCGTTTTAACCTTTTTATGCATAATAAAGTTCTCACAGGACTTTAGTTTATAAATACTTTACATCTCGAAACATAAACCAAGAATATTCCTCTTTTATAGTAAATTTGGAACCATATGGCTTATGAATGGTTTTTACTGCACAAACATGGCTTACTACATCATTTCTTTAATTTTGATAATTTTCATACCTTTTCGATAATTCATGTGTTAAATCACGTTATCGCCACGTACGTGAATGCTTCACTTTATTTGTAGTCGCATTTATTCCCGCGAATGACTTATATTTTCGCTTCGCTTGTACTTTAAATTCATACATATAGCATTATGTAATTTTGTGTTCAAAATCTCCGTTTCGAACTCCAGACACCTTCGTTTTAACACTTTTATGTCCAATATAATTTTAAACGGTTTCGTGCATTTCATTTAGCTTTATACTCGTTTTGCATATTATTTCTCGGCTTACGTTTGCGTAAATATGTAAACTTATGTTTACATTACATGTTTATTGTTTTCCTTACGCTCAAGATGAGTTTTTATGACATAAAGTTGTTATATTACATTTTTACTTTCATTCCGGTGTCTTGCTACATGCCAAATCATTAAGCTATTTACTTTCATATTGAGTTAAGTGAAAATTTGGATCACTTTCATAATTATAGATTGTTTTTTCATATACATTTATTTTTGCATATTAGTCTTGTAGATTTCTTTTTCATAGAAGTTTATTTTTTTCAAGCTTAGCATTAGGTATAGACTGACTCCTAACAATCAATAATAAACATAATGACTAGAAGAAATTGGTCGTTTTGATGTTACCTTACTTTTCTTGTGTTTGTAGATGTCATTTATATCTTCATCTCCATCATGCTTCATTTTCTATTATCAAAAGGAAAAATAATTTCTTTAATTATATAAACCAATTAAAATGAGTGTCTGAGATTTGTCTTAGGATCCAGAAATTCAAACAAAAGCTAAAGCTTTGAATTGAGTCTTAATGGAGAATAGCACAGTCGAACCTTCTCATTAATATCAGTTTATTCAAAATTTTAAAAAAATTACTTCAGGTACAGAAAATGGGAGAGAGAAACTTATGACAATAGTCAAATTGAGTAGTTTGTATATCATGTTTATTTTGCTACTATAGGGGTTTGCGACCTTTGACTAAAGAATGTCATGCTGCCAATCTTTTCTCAAAGCATATGAAGGTTGAGGATCAGGTAGTGATATCTTTTCACAAAACTTTTATTAGGACCGAGTACTGGAATAATATATTAGGTGAGGAGGTCTTTCAGAGCATTGCGTTGTTCATAAAGTGACTATGTGTGCGCTCATTTATTTTTTAGATAATTCAGGGTAAAGTAAGAGTTCTTGTGTTTCAGATTTACAGTTGTTTTATTTTGACTCACATATTTCGATAAATTTTATATTTCAAATATTTCAGGTATGCATTGAAGGATACTTGGTGTAAGCTGTAAAGAATACTTGGTGTAAGCTATAAAGTAAAGGGTCTTATGCTCAACATGTTGTTTATCTTTTTTCTGCATGTTTGTATATTTTTGGTTCCATCTTTTGTAAAGTTAACTAATTATACATGGTTATGATGATTTTTGGGTATGGAATGATTGTTTTTTTGGTGGTTTGTATATGTATTGATGATTATAAGTTTTGTAGACAGGTTTAAAATTTTCTGGATATCTATTGTTAAAGGAAACTCTGTCGAATTTTTTTGAAATTAGTACCGACTAGCTTAATGTTTTGGCGGTTGGATATGTGTTGATGATTGAGTATGTATTAATTGTTGTGTTGGTATATGTCTTTAGATAATGTAATATTTTTCATTACGCCGTGCCTTTATGTTGTTATATGTACATTATGTACTGGTATTAATCTAATCTAATTTCAAGATGAATGTTATATGTACATGATGCGTCTAGATTTTGTGTCACTAGAATATAATTCTCCTCTTAGTAGCATGTGTTTGTTAAGAAAGAGCAGTGCAAGTCCCAGATATTACATGTTGCCGAAAAATAACTCTCATTTCAATTTTTTTTGTTCATACTTTATTTTTATTTTTTTGAGAATTATACAGTGCCTTCAGGCACGGGTTATCGCTAGTATGTCTATATATTAAGAGAGAGAGAGAAAAATAACTACTTCTAGAAATTGTGTAACATTTTAACTTCTCCAAAAAAAAAATATTCTCTTCCCACTTTTTATCAACTTCCTTTAAAGAGATTTTTAGATAGATTCTTTTTTAATTAAATTTGATTTGCACATCAAGAATGTTCTACCTCATTCTTTCCCCTAGGATTCTTTTGGATATTTCATTCCCTAAATATGAGTATTAAATATTGTTTGATCACCAAGATATTGACTTTATTATAATAAAATATTAAATTTTACAAAATAAATAAAACATACTAATTAAATAAACTAATATAATTAAAAGAATAGAATTATGAATAATGTGTCTATCACAAATATTGAGATGTAATTCTTTTAATCCTAAGCATGCAAGATTAAGGATAAATAATGTCTTTTGCTATTCATGTCTTCCGTTCTAAGAAAAAAATATAAAAAAAGTAATATGACATAACATTAAAAAAGGAAAAAAAACATTGAGATGTAATTCTTTCAAGAGTAACTAATTCTAGAAAAATAACTAATTCTATATATTAAGAGAGAGAAAAATAACTAATTCTAGAAATTGTGTAACATTTTAACTTCAAAAAAAATAAAATAAAAATTCTCTTCCCACTTTTTATCAACTTCCTTTAAAGAGATTTTTAGATAGACTATTCTTTTTTTAATTGGATTTGATTTGCACATCAAAATTGTTCTACCTCATTATTTCTCCTAAGATTCTTTTGGATATTTCATTCCCTAAATATGAGTATTAAATATTGTTTCATGACCAAGATATTGACTTTATTATAATAAAATATTAAATCTTATAAAATAAACAAAAAATATTAATTAAATAAACTAATATAATCAAAAGAATAAAATTATGAATTATGTGTCTATCACAAATATTGAGATGTAATTCTTTTAATCCTAAGCATGCAAGATTAAGGATAAATAATGTCTTTTGCTATTCATGTCTTCCGTTTTAAGAAAAAAATATAAAAAAAGTAATATGACATAACATTAAAAAAGAAAAAAAAACATTGAGATGTAATTCTTTCAAGAGTAATGCTACAGACACAAGCTATTTTACAAATATTTTACAAACTGCTGATGTTGCATACTCCACCTCAGCATATTGATCAACAAATTGTTTCAATGTAGTCTTTGGCCCCACACACTATGCTGAGGTGGTATATGCCACATCATTAGTTTGTAAAATAATTTGTATCTCTAGCATTATTCAGTATAAAGAAATAAAAATGAAAATCTAATTTACTTGTAGCTTTTTTGTTAATTTTTTTTTATATCAGTAATTTACTAGTAGCTAATTAAACAAGAGTTACATACATAATAGAAGTACTTTCCTTGAATGAATAGTAGAGCTTTTAAAATTTAATTCGTCTTAGAATTTCGAATCCTTTATAAATCATAAGTACTGGTCATAGCAAATTCAACAAGAATTACAAAAAGACCGAAAACTAGGGTTTTAAGTTTATTAGTATTTAGAGTTCGCCATGGAGGTGACAATCCACCAAAACGAAGAAGACGACAACACTTACACAATAAACATAGGCAACAAAACCACCATCCAAACCACTTGGATTCACGCAGATCACTACTCGCCTCAATCCTCAAACTTAGCCGTCAAAAATTGGGTACGCAAAATCACCCAACTTTACTCCAACAAGAAGAAAAAGCAAACCCTAATTATCGGACTCGTCCCGGATCGCAGCACACATTATGCAAATGGAGGCACCTTTGCATATAGGTACAGATACTACGAGAAAGTCAAGGCCCCAGATCATCCGTACGAAATCATTCAACTCTGCATTGGATTCCATTGCCTTATTGTCGAGCTTAAAGTTACATGTTTCCATGGAAATCCAACTCCTCCCAAGGAACTTCGGGACTTTTTGTCGGATCACCGGACGGTGGTGGTGGGGATTGGGATGGAAAAGGTGGCGAAGATGCTTGAGAAGGATTAAAATTACCTGTGGGGCGGGCGGTGGACTTGAGGATTTTGGCGGAGAAGGAGAAGGGTTTTGGAAGGTGTAATAGTTTGGAGAAGTTGAGTAAGGTGGTTTTGGGGGAAGAGTGGGGTGGTGTGGTGAGGCCTCGTAGTATGGATTGGTGGAAGTGGAAGGAGAGCTTGGAGACGCTTTCGGATGATAAGATTAGGTTTGGAACTCTTGATGCTTTTCTTGCTTATGAGATTGGAGTGAAGTTGTTGAAAGATGATCAAGTGGTTGGTTAATAGTTTATCTTAGGTGGTTTTTCAACTATTATTACTTTTTTTTATCGTCATTTCATGACTAGTGAAGTAGAACTAGATTAGGTTATGTTGAAAGCTTGTTTTTTCAATTATAATTATAGTTTATTTCCGTTAATTATGAATTAAGTTTTCTATGTGTTCTGTATCAGTTAATTGACTTTTTGATCACCGTACTAGGGATGGATTTTCATTGTAGTTACCAAATATTTTTTTATAGTAATCAACACGAACCATCCACTAACAACTAGCAACGGACCTCCATATACACAAAAAACCCAAGCAAATCCTTTGACCAACATGAGTTGATAAAGACCATAAATGACAGCTAGAATAGCAATATCAGAAATAACAATCTCTTTTCTCTCGCAGTCATAGTAAAGCGGGCTATGAGGATCATAATGGGAGATCCACCTTTCGTACTTATGCCCGGATACATTGAACACCAAGTATAAAGGAAAACCAATAAGGAGTGTAGAGAGCCATACGAGCACACGACCTGGTGGATTGTTGAGGATTTTGTAGTAGTTTCGGATATTGGACTTGAATCTCGGGACGTAGACCTCATCATTGTCAAGGGATCATTGGGTATTAGCGTGGTGACGACTGTGACTAATTTTCCAAGAGAAATAAGGAACCATTAGAGAAGAATGGACAATTAGGCCCACGAGGTCGTCGACCCATTGGTAGTCACTAAAGGTGTGGTGGTCGCATTCGTGGCCTATGACCCAAGCTCCGGTTAGGACACATCCTTGGATGGCAATGTAGGCGGTCCAGCCCAAGTAGATGAGGGGATGGGGAAGGAACTGGTCGATGTAATTAGTGGCAATGTAGTAGAGGGAGTAGGCCATGAGGAGATCTTGAATGAGGTGACGAGGGATTTTTGGAAGCAATGGGCTGGAATGGCTTCTTTAGGTCGCCAATGGTGAAGGGAGGTTTGTCGTGAGGGGCTCGGCGAAGGACTTTGGCTTGTGTCTTTTTGTTGGCATTAGGGGGAGCTGACTTACGCCCACCTGCACCCATTTTTTGGATATATTGGCCTGCCTGCAATTAGGAAGATGAAAATGTACCATATTAAGCACAGAACATATGTCAGTGTACATTTATAATATGTGCTAAGCTGGATAATAAGATAGAGATATCATAAGAAATTCCAAAAAAAAATAACACAAGTGCATCTTTTTCCTATAGAAACCTATATGAAATTTGTTTTATTTTAACATGTGCAACTTTATTGTGATGATCACTTTATTGCATCACACTCATCTTTCATTGCTGCACTACGATTCGTCCGAGTGGAACTGATTGAGGGGAGCTCTAGCCACTGTGGACAGAGATTATGGAATTCTGAACAAAGTGTTCCATCACATAGCGGATACTCATGTGTTCCACCATTTGATCTATAGCATTCCTCATTATCATGCTCAAGACGCAACTGAGGCAATAAAGCCGGTATTGGGGTATTACTACCATTATGATGGAACTCTATTCTAGAAGGCAATTTGGAGAGAGGCAAAGGAATGTCTGTATGTTGAGGCAGAGGACGGTGACAAGAGCAAAGGTGTTTACTGGTACAAGAACAAGCTTTGAGTTCAATCCATATGAATTATTAAATGTTCTCTTTATAACTAAAAGGGTACTGCCATTGTTTCTAATTTTGTTTGATTTCCAGCCCTTAAAGTGAATGCCTTGTAAATGTAGACAATTTTTTCCTACTCAATGTGTTGATTAATGCATGAAAAAAGCAATTTAAACGTAATGGATAAATGCCTTTGGAATATTTTTGAACTTACTCTACAATAGAGCATGCATATTATTCAAATTACAAAGAAATTCCAAGACATTTCAGGCATCATCTCTTGTTTGCATTTCATCAAACATGTTATGCTCAAAAATCAAAAATAGGTATTTTCTTTGGTATTCCCTACCGAGTGTCATATGAGAAGAGTAAGAGAAATGGGCTTACAGTCGCATAATTTTTTTGAATGTACAGCCGCATATGATTACACCTCCCATTTATTTATTTTATCTATTTTAATCCCCATTTATGTTTAGACTGCTAACTTTTTTTCAAGCTTAAACAATTTTTTTTTTTTGGTATAATGTTAGGGGTGTCAAATTTATCTTAAATAAGAATTTTTTTTTTAATTAATGATATAGCCAATCTCGAGATATTTATCTTATCAATAAAATTTGAGACACTTTTTGAAACAAAAAAAATTAACTTCCTAACATTGTTAGCCACGTTAGTAATAATCTTTTAAACTTAGTAGTAGTAAATACAATAAAATTCGTGAAAGAAATCTATATTGTTATTAAAGTAAAACCAAAAAATATAAAATAAAACAAAATTAACAAAATTAACCTTAATACAATGGACGTTGAACAGACTAGTAGATCAGTAGCTTTGAGGTCAGAAGAACAGCTTCCTTAAGACAATATTTGGTCGTAAGGCAGACAAATTGTCTCCTGTGATACAACAATGCTCAAGCTTAACTCTACCGTGTAGTAAAGATTATCACCGAAAGTAGGAAGGAAGAACAAAGAAGAAAGCTTAAAAACCACACTCTCTACAACATGGGAGAATACTCTTATAACAAGAATTGAGAGAGAACTCCCAAATATCCAATTAATCCATCATCGATGCCCACTATGCCCACTAAGCCTTCATAAAGTAGGCCATCAATTCTCATTCATTATCATCCCCACTAAGCCTTCATAAAGTATGCTCAATCAATATCATCCGCTTTCAACAATCCCCACATGAATGAAAATTGAAAACAAAGGAATTGATGTGGTGATAACTCTCTACAGCTTGATATTAGCAGATGATATGTAGGCATCAACCTCGAACCTTCCTTGTGAAGTATATTTACTTTATCGGGTCGACTAGTAGACGTGATGTCCTTGAACTATTTCTCGCCGCTTGTGTAAACGATGATATACCTCACACAAATACCAACATAACACGGTTTTGGTTCTCATGGTTATGTTCATTACGGTCGTGAACATCTCCCCGTTCGCAAGAATCAAGAGAACTAAACTCATTAATTTTCCAAAGTCAACCCCACTTCATTCTCACATAGGTGATTTTATCTTTTGTTCGACATCGACACACAAGATCAATCATTAAAAGCATAGCTTAACCTTATCCGATTTCATATCATCGCTTATAGATAAGTGGTTAGACCCCTACAATGATAATACATCGTTTCTATGCAATTAGGTTGTCCCATTGAACCTAGATTCGGGATCTCCACCAACAAGGTTGGGTTTTCCTTCACATGTAACCTTTAAATATTTATGGCCTTCAATCCCATTCTTCTTGATGTCGCTTCAACTTGATCTCTGCTTAAACCTTTGGTTACGGATCCGCAATGTTATCCTTTGATTTTACATAATCAATAGAGATAACCTCGTCATGATCGGGTTGCCTAACCAGATTGTGACGACGACGCACGTGTCTCGATTTTTCACCGCTATACATCACGCTCGTGCTCTTTTAATCGATGCTTGATTATCACAATATAAACAAATTGTGTGCATGTGCTTAGCTTAGCCATTCAGAATATCCTCCAAGAAGTTTCAGAACCATTCTGGGCTTTTTTCTCCGGCTTTTATCCAGAGCTACAAACTCGCACTCCATCGTGGATCCGGTTATGATCGCTTGTTTTTGAGGATTTCTGTGACACCGCTTCCTCCTCCGAGAGTGAACACGTATCCACTTGTACCTTTGGAGTTCTTTATATCGTAAATCCAACTAAAGATCGAGAATCCTTCTAATATCGCAGTTCTCTCTCAGAGTAGTGTACCATATAATTACGAAAGTGTATCTTAGATATCAAGTATCCTAACGATAGCTTTTCAGTTGGTTATCCCTCGATTACTCGTATTTGCTTAAACTGCTTACGTGAAAGCAATATCGTGTCTTGTACAAGTCATGAGATACATCGATCGCCTATAATCCTCAAGGCAGATTCTACTTGGTCAACGCTTTCACCTTTGTTTTTACAGAGGTGTCGGTCGATATTCAGAGGAGTTCTAGCTTCACTAGAATCATCCTTGTCAACTTCCCAAGTATCTTGTCCACGTAATGTGATCGGGTTAAATGAAACCATTAGTGAACGCTTGATTTGAATTCCCAAAATCACATCACCCAAATCCCCATATCTTTCATATCAAACTTAGAGTTTAATATATCCTTAGTATTCTTCACCATATTTTCATTACTACCCACAATCAAGATAAATGTCAACATACAAACACGTAATAACATATCCTTTGTTTGTGATTTTGACATAAATACATTTGTCACATTCGCTTATATTATAGCCATTAGCCATCATGACATCATCAAATTTCTTATGCCATTGTTTTGGTGCTTGCTTTAGTCCATATAAGGACTTCACCAATTTTTACACTTTTTTTTTCTCGGCTCGAACTACACAACCTTCAAAGTTGTTCCATGAGATCTCTTCATCAAGATTTCCATTCAAAAAGGTCGTTTTAACGCCCATTTGATGTACTTCGAGATTCCAGAAAAGCATAATAGCAAGTATCATCCTAATAGAGGTTATTCTCTATTAATCGAGGAGAATACGATCAAAGTAATCAAGGCCTTCCTTTGTCTATATCCTTTATAACCAATATGGCCTCAGACTTATCAATTGTTCCATCTCGCTTTCATTTTCCGTGTGAAAATCCATTTAGAACTTAGTGGTTTCGCTCCTGCAGGAAGGTCCACTAATTCCTGTGTATGATTTTGCATAATGGAATCAATTTCACTTCTTATAGCCTCTTTCCATAAAGGACTATCTCGCTGAATTTACAAATACCGACCGTAATTTCGAGGTTCAACCTCAAAGATATAGGTTAGAAAATCCGTCCAAAAGATTTTTCAACCCTTGCCCTTTTACTTCTTCTAGGCTCTACCTTTTCATTTCCTTCTACTTCAACTTCATGTCGAATGTTTTGAATGTCTTCATTAACAATCTCAAGAGATCTTTTCAACCCGATTCAATCTCTTCACGCTTGCATGGAAAATGTGTTCAAAGAATGAAGCATTCTTTGATTCCATGAATGTGTTCTTGTGTATATCGTGATTCTTAGAATCATGAACAAGAAACCGATATATGCGCATCGTGGAAGCGATAACCAATGAAAATACAATCCACCGCCTTTTGGACCTATTTTCATTTTCTTCGCAACGAGCCAAAACTTTTGCAAGGCACCCCACACTTTTAAGTAGTTATAGGAAGGTTTCCTTCCTTTCCATAACTCATATGGTGTCTTGTCTAATTTCTTACGAGGCACCTTATTTAAAAGGTGATTACCGATAAGACAGCTTCCCCCACATGTTCTCGTGGGCAACCCTGTAATCGCTTAAGATCGCATTCATCATCTCTTTTAGAGTACGATTCTCAAGCTCCGCCTACCCCATTAGATCGAGGGGAGTAAGGTGGAGTAACCTCATGAATAATACCATGTCAGAGCAGAACTTACCAAATGGTTCAACGATTCACCACCACGATCACTCCTTACCACCTTAATTTTCTTATTAAGTTGGTTTTCAACTTCCCCGCTTATAAAGAACAAATTTCTAAAGCTTCATCTTTGCTTTTAAGCAAATATACATAGCAATATTTTGTACTATCATCAATGAAAGTGATAAAAATTTATTACCCCCTTGTTTCGATAAATTTTAAATCACATACATCACTATGTATCGATCAAGTGGTTCTCAGTATTTCTTTCAACCGTATGAAATGAAGATCTTGTTAATTTTGATTCAACACAAATTTCACATTTATGTTTACGATCAAGTTGGAATGTTGGAATATGTTGTAAATTAATTAACCCACGTAGGGTATTATAATTTACATGTCCAAGTCTACCATGCCATAAATTAAATGACTCAATGATATAAGTTAGTAAGAAGTATTATTCTTATTATTAATCATTGCATTGGACTTGCTAGAGATGGCATTAATTTTCCACATGCCATTACAAACATACCCCTTTCCCACATACATTCCCCCTTTTGACAAAAACAAACTTGTCCGATTCAAATACCATCCTAAAACCATGAGTGCTTAGGAGGCTACCAGATACAAGATTCTTCCTAATTTCAGGAACATACAGAACATTCTTCAAAGTCACTTCTTTTCCCAAGTCATCTTCGTAATTACACAAGACCACTTCCTCGATCTCGAAGTCGCAAAGATCGCCCATGTAGAGCTTCTCCCCATTCTTGCCGGGAACCAGCTTCAAAGAAAGGAATCTTTTTGTCACAACAGACATGACGTGTGGCACCCAGATCCACCACCATTCCTTGGATTTGAGTCAACAAGGTCGATTTCAGTAAATCACAAAGACATAAGTTGATGTCGACACTTTCTAGCAATTTCTTCCACAACATGTGCTTCATTAGGCTTCAACTTTCTAGCAAAATTTTACAATCAGAGGACTTGTGCCTCAAATTTTTGTTGCAATTGTAGCATTTTCCATTAAATTTTGGTTTCTTGAAATGCCACCCTTAGACCCAATTTGGACACAAATCGAGGCTTTTTGCCTTTCTTCGAGTCTTTATCGACCTCCACCACATTCACCCTAGCCTCGTATGGTGGGCAACGTTGGAAAATTTCTTCTCCGAGCCTTTGTTGTCTTCCTCAATTCAAGTCTAACAATTAGTTCTTCAACTGTCATCTCCTTTCGCTTATGCTTAAGGTAATTTTTGAAGTCTTTCAAACTGTGTGGTAACTTTTCAATAATACAAGCCACTTGAAAAGATTCACTAATTACCATACGCTCAAAGATGAATCCCATGAATAATCATTTGAGTTCTTGAACTTGATTCACAACAGCTTTTGAATCAACCATTTGAAATTCGTGAATCGCTCACTAAAAATTTTTAGCGCCAAGATCTTCTCGATCCAGATTTCATTCAAGGATTCCCAAAGTTCCTTTTTGTTGTCTTAATATCAGATACACTATAAAGTGCATCGCTTAGACTGCTCAAAATATAATTACTAGAAAGGAAATCGATTGTTTCCATGCCTCAATCAGATCAGAAGTGTGACATTATCCACCTCATCATCTCTCGATAACAGGAGGATCATCCTTCAAGCAATTAGCCAAATTCAAAGATAGTAAGGTAAAACAACATCTTCGTTGTTAAGTCTTAAAATTCACACCAAGTGAATTTTTTCGGTTTTTCACCGTGATCGACAGTATAGTTCATGGGAGCCGTAACTGGAAACCAGACTCAGAATAGACCGTAACCAATGTTCGTGAACCAGACACGCTCTGGTCCATCTAAGGTTATTCTCGCGGAACCGTAAACTAGATTGTTCTCGTGGACCATTTGAACAATTTCATTCTCGTGAATATTCATTCGAAAATACAAATGTACTCAAGTTAGTCTAAAAATAACAAACTGCTTTTGAATAGAACAAATTATTATTTAATTATTCCGTAATCTGGCCCAAGTGAATATTAACTCAAAAAATACCCAAATAAGAAAACCAAGTCAAGGTATTCCAAAGCAAAGGTATAACTCGCAACTTAATAAAAGATTAACCAAAACAAAAATATTGTCTTAAGATTGTTAGCCACGTTAGTAATAATAATCTTTTTGCGTATGTAAATACAATAAAATTCAGAAAGAAATCTATATTGTTATTAAAGTAAAACCCAAAATAAAATAAAACAAAATTAACCTTAATACAATGGACGTTGAATGCACTAGTAGATCAGTAGCTTTGAGGATCAGAAGAACAGCTTTCTTAAGACAATATTTGGCCGTAAGGTGACAAATTGTCTCCTGTGATACAACAATGCTCGCTTAACTCTCACCGTGTGTAGAAAGATTATCACTGAGTAGGAAGGAAGAACAAAGAAGAAAGCTTAAAAACCACACTCTCTACAACATGGGAGAATACTCTTATAACAAGAATTGAGAGAGTAACTCCCAAATATCCAATTAATCCATCATTGATGCCCACTATGCCCACTAAGCCTTCATAAAGTAGGCCATCAATTCTCATTCATTATCATCCCCACTAAGCCTTCATAAAGTATGCTCAATCAATATCATCCGCTTCTCAACACAAGTAGTGAAATCAGTCTCCCCTGCAGGTTATATATTCATGTAATCACATCAGAGTTCATTTCTGTACCAGTATACTCCTCTGGTTTCACCTTCATCTTTCTCCACATAAATGCATTCCTTCATTTCTCTATACATAGCCTTAAGAATTGGAGTACCATCATACTGATAATACTCGCCCAATATCGGCTTCATTGCCTCCGTTGCTTCGAGTCCATGATAATGAGGGATCATGGAGAATATATGGTGACAAACATGAGCATTGCACACATTATGGAACACCTTGTTCAAAATCCCGTAATCTCTATCAACGGTGCATAGAGCTCCCCTCAACCAATCCCACTCAGTAGAATCATAGTAAGGCAAAGAAGGATGAGTATGATTAAGTATAGTAATCAACACGAACCATCCGTTAACAACTAGCAACGGACCTCCATATACACAAAAAACCCAAGCAAATCCTTTGACCAACACGAGTTGATAGAGACCATAAATGACAGCTAGAATAGCAATATCAGAAATAACAATCTCTTTTCTCTCACGGTCAGAGTAAAGCGGGCTATGAGGATCATAATGGGAGGTCCACCTTTCGTACTTATGCCCGGATACATTAAACATCAAGTATAAAGGAAAACCAATAAGGAGTGTAGAGAGCCATACGAGCACGCGACCCGGTGGATTATTGAGGATTTTGTAGTAGTTTCGGATATTGGACTTGAATCTCGGGACGTAGACCTCATCATTGTCAAGTGATTGGGTATTGGCGTGGTGACGACGGTGACTAATTTTCCAAGAGAAATAAGGAACCATTAGAGAAGAATGGACAATTAGGCCCACGAGGTCGTCGACCCATTGGTAGTCACTAAAGGCGTGGTGGTCGCATTCGTGGCCTATGACCCAAGCTCCGGTTAGGACACATCCTTGGATGGCAATGTAGGCGGCCCAGCCCAAGTAATTTAGGGGATGGGGAAGGAACTGGTCGATGTAATTAGTGGCAATGTAGTAGAGGGAGTAGGCCATGAGGAGATCTTGAATGAGGTAGCGGAACGAGGTGAAGAGGGATTTTTGGAAGCAATGAGCTGGAATGGCTTTCTTTAGGTCTCCTATGGTGAAGGGCGGTTTGTCGTGAGGGGCTCGGCGAAGGGCTTCGGCTTGTGTCTTTTTGTTGGCATTAGGGGGAGCTGACATACGCCCACCTGCACCCATTTTTTGGATATATTGGCCTGCCTGCAATTAGGAAGATGAAAATGTACCATATTAAGCACAGAACATATGTCATTGTACATTTATATGTGCTAAGCTGGATAATAAGATAGAGATATCATAAGAAATTCCAAAAAAATAATAACAGAGGTGCATCTTTTACCTATAGAAACCTATATGAAATTTGTTTTATTTTAACATGTGCAACTTTATAAAACTTTAGAGAAAAAAGTTGTATCTATACTATTCTTTGTTGGATTTTTTCTAATAATGAATTAGACGAAGAAAAGACTTGAAGCTAACATATTTAGATAATGTTTGATTAGTGTATGAAAATAATACCTGAAAGAGAAGCTTTTGCTGGTCTCTTCCTCTGCCTTTGTTTCTGTGTTATGTTGCTGCTGCTCTTACTATGTTCCCCCACAACTTCACTATTTATATAGAAAGTCTTTCTAAGCTATAAGATGACCCACTAGGTAATGTTTAAAGCAGCTTGAAGCGCTCGCCCGCCAGCCCGCCACTCGGTAGCTGTCTGGACTTTGCACTTAATTTCTTTCTTTTAGTATGTTTCCTAGATGTTTGTTGGTGTTTGGTACTAGTAGTAGTGTAAAATTAGGGCGGGAGCCATTTCTCAGTCCTAAAGGGCTGCTTAAATTGCTAGAATTTCAGTCCATATTGGCGACTACATATTTTAAAAAAATTTCTTTTTCAGCTATTTTAGTCATGCATTGGAGGCTCAACTAATTAGCGATATGGGCAATCTTCTCTTATATGTTGGCTGTTGCACTCAATGATTAGTCCAATTTATTTTTTATTCACCCTCTACCATAATTTTTTTTTATGCAATTTCGAATCAACATTTAAAATTGGCTAGTAGTATTAGATATTTAATTAATTTTATCTAACGTACTAAAGTTCTAACAGTAACATATCACTATTTTATATTGAAAGTCAAGTTGTAACTAAGAAAAATAAAACTAATTAATTAATTTCATCCTTGTTAATTTGAATACTCCAAAATGAAGAATACCACTTTAACATATTTGACACATGGGCCTAATCTCCCAACTGAATAATGTTCCAACAATTTATTTAAAAATCTTATTCTTCAGTCAGGCACTGGCGTGCTCTAGTCTAGTGAATTGTCAGTCAACTTTACTGTACTAATTTGACTGAAGACCCTATTGACTTGGGAAAGTATGTTTGTTAGCATCATTCACTTCAGGCTACCACATATATATAACTACAACCCAAAGTTGTGGAATTCAGCAAATTAATTAAGCCAAACATCTACCAAATCCAGCAACAAACAAAGCTAGAGAGAACTAGCTAGCTAGCTTGTATTTCCACTGAAAAAGCCAAATACATTTAGGCCATTCCACAATGGGTAAAGGTGGCCGTATGCCCATCAGCAACCAGGCGAAGCAAACCCAGAAAAATGACAATAACAACAATAATATTATCTGTCGAGTCCCTCATGAAAAACCACCATTTACTCTCGCCGACATCAAAAAAGCCATTCCACACCATTGCTTCAACCGTTCCCTCCTCCGCTCTTCCTCCTACCTCCTTCTCGACCTCGCTGTTTGCTTCCTCCTCTACTACATTTCCACAACCTACATTCCCCTCCTCCCTAAACCCCTCTCCTATCTCGCTTGGACCGCTTATGTTTATATCCAAGGTTGTTTCCTGTTCGCCGTATGGGTAGTCGCCCACGAATGTGGCCACCATGCCTTTAGCAACTACCACTTGCTAAATGACACCCTTGGCTTCATTCTCCATTCCCTTCTCCTCGTCCCTTATTTCTCTTGGAAAATTAGCCATCGTCGCCACCACGCCAACACCAATTCTCTTGACCGAGATGAAAACCATGTCCCAAGATTCAAGGACACGATAAGATCATATTACCATCACTTCAACAACCCGCTTGGCCGAGCATTCATCATTGCATTCACGCTAACTTTAGGATGGCCTTTGTATTTGATTGTAAACATAGCGGGAAGATCTTATGACCGTCTTGCATCCCATTTTGACCCATATAGTCCGATTTATTCCGACCGTGAGCGGGCTCAAATCTTGTTGTCAGATATTGGTTTTCTTGCCGCAGTTTATGGGCTCTATCGGATTGCACTAGTAAAAGGACTTTCATGGGTAATGCTAGTATACGGAGCTCCGTTACATGTGGTAAATGGGTTTCTTGTGATGATAACTCTACTGCATCACACTCATCTATCGTTGCCTCACTACGATTCGTCTGAGTGGGATTGGTTAAGGGGAGCTCTAGCCACTGTGGACAGAGATTATGGAATTCTAAACAAAGTGTTCCATCACATAGCGGATACTCATGTGCTCCACCATTTGATCTCTAGCATTCCTCATTATCATGCCCAAGAGGCGACTGAGGCGATAAAGCCGGTATTGGGGGATTATTACCATTATGATGGAACTCCATTCTACAAGGCAATGTGGAGAGAGGCAAAGGAATGTCTGTATGTTGAGGCAGAGGAAGGAGAGAAGAGCAAAGGTGTTTACTGGTACAAGAACAAGCTTTGAGTTCAATCCAATCCATATAAATGATTAAATGTTCTCTTTAGAACTAAAAGGGTACGTAGAGACCTTGTAATGGAGAAATCTTACCTTTCACTACATATATATGTTGGAATGATTCAACAACAAGAAGTATTTTCAGAGGCAAGAAGTATTTGCATTTGAGGGTATATTGGTATAATTAATGATCTTACAAAATATGAGCTACACTAGAATACCACTGGTGCGCCGAGGCAAAAATCTCCAAGTTTCGAATGTTATGGAGTCATTTATTTTTTCTATTTTTATTTATTTAAAATAATCACTGTAGAAATTCATAAAATTACCTTTAATTTAATTATTTTAATAGCACGAGCTTCTTTCTATTGAGCTATTTAAGGTGAAAAATTCTATGACCATATAAAACTGTTGTTAATTAAGTGTCAAAAGGGCAACGAAGTAGATTAAATGAACGAATATGTCTTTAAATATTAGCTGAGTTATTTTAAATATTATGAAATTAAATAACATAAATAAATATCTTATAATCCTTATTATACTCTCTGTTACAAAAATAATAAAAATAATATAAAAATAAAATAGTAATCTAAATATAAAACTTAAGATTTTTTTTTTTTTTTTTATAAAATCAGTAGTTACATAAAATAAAACTTATGTTATAATAAACTCAGTAATTAATAACATGAAATAAACATTAATAGGACTCGATCGATCCTAACCTTAATGGTTGGACTTGATTTTTAAAACTTCATAAGGTTAGCGTGGGGTGTGGGATGTAGACAACCAAATTTTAAGTTCCACTACAAAAAATAGTGAGAGATTAGTTGGACAGATATTTCTGTGTAGTGCTGTAAATTATCGGAAAATAGGATATTATTAGTATTTGTTTAAAGCGGATATTATTCGTATTCAATTTAAACGGATATTATTCACATTCGATTAGATATATTCATAAATAAACGGATACAAATACGAATTTTATATCTGTTTAACATCCGTCCACCGACAGATATGCGGTTTATAATTCTTAGCAAAAAAATAGGTTTTATTATAAAATGATAATATTTTTTTAATATCTTTCATAAATATATTTTATTAAATAGAGTGATTGATTTTTATTTCTTTTGAATTTTATAATTTAATCATAAGGTTGATAATTGTGTTATGTTATATTAATATCATAATAGTAATTTTTAAAATTTTTAAATATTTATTTACTATTTAATATACTATATATAATTAGAACAATGACAAACTATTGGCTAAGTTAATTAGGACGTTTTTGGTGAGTCTGGAGTTGACTCAATTAATAATTATTTTTTATTTTTAATACACTATAATAGTTAGCTCTAATTTCATTGCTCTGAGTTATGATTAAGTTCAAACACACATTATCCTAATTATCATTATTAAAGATATATTCTTAATTAAATTTTTAATACATAGAGTATAATTTTTATTTATAATATATTCGAAATATTTATAGACTCCTACATTAATTAAATATTGATTCATTATATACTTATTTTGTATTAAAATTATATTTTTAATTATAATATAAAATAAAATATTCCTCTTTTTTGGTAATGATAATATAAAATATGTCACTTGCAATTAATATTAGTTGGTAAATTAAAGGTACACGAATAATTTCAATTCTCTATTTTACATTTATTATTAGATATCTATTAAGTAGAAGATATACTTTGTAATAAAAAAATATGCATCTTGTTTTGGTAATGATAATATAATATATGCCACTTCAATTAATTCTACTTGCAATTAATATTGGAAACTGATAAATCCACAACAGAAAATAATATTTTCACATCAAAACTATCGTTATACATCCTATAGTGACGGTTTTCACCGTCGCTATACATTTATAGCGACACTTTTCATGTGAAAATATAAATGCACTTTATGTGACATAATATATAAATAAGAGTTCTTCTAGGTGGACATGGAAATTGGACATGATTGTATTTTAATTTTACTTATTTGTATTTTTACCCACCATTAGGGGTCAAAATACAAATAAGTGAAATTGAAATACACTCATGTCTAATTTTCATGTCTAATTTTCATATCCAGATAGAATTTTTGTATACATAAATAAATATAATTTATGTTTTCCTACTTAAAAAAATTATTTCAATTCTGAATTTTACCATTTTACATTTATTAGATATAAAAATCATTAATTAACTCTCCTCCCTCAAGGCTTCTGGCCTGCTAATCCTTAACATATATATATATATATATATATATATATATATATATATATATCTTAGTTAGAGAATTTGGTTACTATTAATCTAATATTACGCACCTACCAAGGCAGCCAGCCTCTGGGCTCTGGTCACACAACCCTACAAACATTAATGGTGTGTTTGTTTGATTGTATGCAGTTTATATTCGTTACTCAAGTATGCCGAAACAGGAGCATTAATTCAATAGAGAAACAAAAGGTATATATTAACTGAGATAATGAAAACTATATAAATTAAAATTAGAAAGATATTCTTGAACAACAGTACAAACTAATAAAGACGTTGTTTTTCAACACTTTTTATCTTACTACAGTGCAACATTAATAATTGAATGAACCAATCTAATTAAACTGCTAGAATTAAGGAAAATTCTTTATCAAGTACGTAGTCACATCAGAATTCATTTCTGTACCAGTACACTCCTCTCGTCTCACCTTCATCTTTCTCAACGTAGATGCATTCCTTCATTTCTCTATACATGGCCTTCACAATTGGAGTTCCATCATATTGATAATAATCACCCAATATCGGCTTCATTGCCTCCGTTGCTTCGAGTCCGTGATAATGAGGGATCATTGAGAATATATGGTGACAAACATGAGCATTGCACACATTATGGAACACCTTGTTCAAAATCCCGTAATCTCTATCAACTGTGCATAGAGCTCCCCTCAACCAATCCCACTCCGTCGAATCATAGTAAGGCAAAGAAGGATGAGTGTGATTAAGTATAGTAATCAACACGAACCATCCGTTAACAACAAGCAACGGACCTCCATACACACAGAAAACCCAAACAAATCCTTTGAGTAACACCACCCGATATAGGCCATAAATCACAGCAAGAATAGCGATATCAGAAATAACAATCTCTTTGCGCTCCCGGTCAGAGTAAAGCGGACTATGGGGATCATAATGGGAAGTCCACCTTCCGTACTTGTGCCCAGATACATTGAACATCAAGTATAAAGGAAAACCAATAAGTAGGGTGGTGAGCCACACGAGAACACGACCCGGTGGATTGTTGAGCATTTTGTAGTAGTTTCGGATATTGGACTTGAATCTCGGGACGTAGACCTCGTCATTGTCAAGGGATTGGGTGTTGGCGTGGTGACGACGGTGACTAATTTTCCAAGAGAAATAAGGGACCATTAGAGAGGAATGGACTATTAGGCCGACGAGGTCGTCGACCCATTGGTAGTCACTAAAGGCGTGGTGGTCGCATTCGTGGCCTATGACCCAAGCTCCGGTTAGTACACAACCTTGGACGGCAATGTAAGCGGCCCAGCCTAAGTAGTTGAGGGGATGGGGAAGGTATTGGTCGATGTAATTGGTGGCAATGTAATAGAGGGAGTAGGCCATGAGGAGATCTTGAATGAGGTAGCGGAATGAGGTGACGAGAGATTTTTGGAAGCAATGGGCTGGAATGGCTTTTTTAAGGTCTCCTATGGTGAAGGGAGGTTTGTCGTGAGGGGCTCGGCGAAGGGCTTCGGCTTGGGTCTTCTTGTTGGCATTAGGGGGAGCTGACATACGCCCACCTGCACCCATTTTCTTTGGTTTATTGGCTTGCCTGCAATTAGGAAAAAAAAATGTGCCATATTAATCACAGAGCTTAATTAAGCGGGCATACGTTTAGATGTATTGTTAAAGATAAAAGGCATCCATAAGAAATTTTGAAAAAAATATCACGTATGGAAATTTTTACTATAGTATGTAGTAGGAAAATATTGCATTTGTCAAAATTATTTTGTTCAAACAGATGCAACTTTCAAAATTGTTATTAAAAAAAGTTACATCCCTACTATATATTTTTCCAAAAATATTTTTGATACATGTAGTTTTATCCATAAATGAAATATTTAAGACTTGAAAAGCTCAAATATATACATAATGTATGATAAATGTAAGAAAATAGTACCTGAAAGAGAAGGGAAGCTTTTTGCTAGTCTCTCTGCTTCTTCCTTTGCCTTTGTTTGTGTGTTATGCTGCTGCTGCACTTGCTATTTATATAGAAAGGTTTTGTAAGTTATGAATGAACCTGCCCGCCACTCGGTTGCTCTTAATTTAATAAAATATACTCCTATTCCTCTTATATCTTGATTGATTGGTGAGAGTCACTGGGACCAAATTCTTTAGTCCTAATGGGCTGCTTAGTGCTTAGGCTTAGGCTTTACTTACTAGTACAATTTTCTCTTGTCAGTCCTCGTAGGCGGCTATTTTTTTATTTAATTTTCTTTCTCAGCTACTTTGGTCATGCCCCACCTCCAGGGATACGAGTTATGACCAATCTTCACTAATATATACTTTTAAACAATTTAATATTAAATACATAAATGAATTATGTTTAAAAATATTACAATAAATTAATTAGCATGTTTTAAATAGGGAGTTTTACTAACAAAGAGTGGAAACACCCAAGTCAGGAGGTGGTTGTCAGGTTCTTTCTATATAAGGCATGATGATTACCAACGTAGACGCCCCCAATTAAAGAATTTGCTATGAAAGTTCGAATCGGATACAGTTACTATGAAGTTAATTTTATGATAAATTACGGAAAGAGATATTATCTTTTAATATACGTGTCGACACTGTATTAGTCAATTGACTAAAATTAACTTCATACTAACCACTCCCGTTCGAATCAATTAATAGTACTTCCTCCGTTCCAAAATAATAGACATTTTAGGGAAAAAATTTATTTTAATTTATTTATTGTTTACAACTTTTTAAGAGAATAAATTATTTATTTTTCTATATTATCTCTAACTTCTCTCTTATATTAGTAGCTTTTAACTTCTCATAAAAAAGAATAATAATAAAATTTTACATAAATTTTTATTGTTAAAAGATAACGTTAGATGATTTTCTTAATCTATATGCATGAAACTATTATTATGAAATTTATTATGGGACGGAGTATTAAAATTCGCTTTGTAATTTACCTTGTAGTATGTACTTGCTCCATTTTGCAAATGATTCTGACTAGTAGACTATCCTAAATTATAAACAAATTTACAGCACACCTAATTTGACTTTAAAATAAATGGCTATTTAATTTTGTAATTGATTAAAAATATATATCTCTAATTTTAAAACAAATAGAGTATATCCAAAACACGAAATTAGTATCATTATATTGATTACAAATAGATGAATATATATCAATTTTAAATTTAAATATCTAAACTTAGTTTTAAAAAGTCAATTAATAGTATTAAAATTGGCTTTGTAATTAAATACTATGTACTTGCTCAATTTTGCAAATGATTCTGACTAGTAGACTATCCTAACTTACAAACAAATTAAGAACACCTAAATTGACTCTCTTTTTTTTTTTAAAAAAATGTATACTTAATTTTATAGTGGAATAAACAAACTTCTCATAATGATAGAAAGAAACTCATCTAAGTGAGAAATCGTGGGTAAAAAAATATATATCTCTAATTTTAGAAATAAATGGAGTATATCCAAAACAAAGGATATAACTTTAAAAATTATAATCACTGTATTGACTGCAATGAGATAAATTTATATCAATTTTATAAATTTAAAAATATTTTAAATTAATTTTAAAAAGTTAATAATAATTTTATAATTTAAAAGGGATGAATAATTAGTTTAAACTTATTTGACACGTGGGCCTGATTTGATCCCAACTGAATAATGTACCAACAAATTATTTGAAATTCTCATTCTTGATTGACGCAATGGCAATGGCAATGGCAATGGCGTGCTCTGGTCAGTCAACTTTGGTGTACTAATTTGACAGGAGAGTCTTTTGAAGTTTGTGAATAAACTCACTCTAACTCAACACACCTACGTAGAAGTAGCAGTAGTCCCTGGCATGGGGTGGTACCATTCACTTCAGTCTTCAGCCTACCACATTTATATATAACACTACAACCCAAAGTGAACTTTAAGCAAATCAAGCCTAACAACAACCAAATCCACCAACAAAACTAGAGAGAACTAGCAAGCTAGCTAGCTTGTATTCCCAAATACAATTACCCCATCCAACAATGGGTAAAGGTGGCCGTATGCCCGTCTGCAACCACGGGAAGCATATCGGCAACATCCCTCGAGTTCCTCATGAAAAACCACCATTTACCCTCGCCGATATCAAAAAAGCTATTCCACCCCATTGCTTCAACCGTTCCCTCCTCCGCTCTTTCTCCTACCTCCTTTTCGACCTCGCGGTTTGCTTCCTCCTCTACTACATTTCCACAACCTACATTCCCCTCCTCCCTAAACCCCTCTCCTACCTCGCTTGGACCGCTTACGTCTACGTCCAAGGTTGTTTCATGTTCGCCGTCTGGGTAGTGGCCCACGAATGCGGCCACCACGCCTTCAGCGACTACCACTTGCTAAACGACACGCTTGGCTTCATTCTCCATTCTCTTCTCCTCGTCCCTTATTTCTCCTGGAAAATTAGCCATCGTCGCCACCACGCCAACACCAATTCTCTTGACCGAGACGAAAACCATGTCCCCAGATTCAAAAACACAATAAGATCATATTACCATCACTTCAACAACCCACTTGGCCGCTTCTTCATTATTGCATTCACTCTAACTTTAGGATGGCCCTTGTACTTGATTGTAAACATAGCCGGACGATCTTATGACCGGTTTGCATCTCATTTTGACCCGTATAGTCCTATTTACTCGCAACGCGAGCGGGCTCAAATCTTGCTGTCGGACGTTGGCTTTCTCGCTGCTGGTTATGGACTATATCGGATTGCACTAGTAAAAGGACTTTCATGGGTAATGCTTGTATATGGAGCTCCATTACATGTGGTAAACGGGTTTCTTGTGATGATCACGCTACTGCATCACACTCATCTTTCGTTGCCTCATTACGATTCGTCTGAGTGGGACTGGTTGAGGGGAGCTCTAGCTACGGTGGATAGGGATTATGGAATTCTAAACAAAGTGTTCCATCACATAGCAGATACTCATGTGCTCCACCATTTGATCTCTAGCATTCCTCATTATCATGCTCAAGAGGCAACTGAGGCTATAAAGCCGGTATTGGGGGATTATTACCATTACGATGGAACTCCATTCTACAAGGCAATGTGGAGAGAGGCAAAGGAGTGTCTCTATGTTGAGGCAGAGGAAGGTGACAAGAGCAAAGGTGTTTACTGGTACAAGAACAAGCTTTGAGTTCAATCCATAGAAATGATCAATGATTTTATCTTCTCTTTAGAACTAAAAGGGTACAGCCCTTTGTTTCTAATTTAATTTGTTTTCCGGCCCTTAAAGTGAAGGCCTTGTAAATGTAGAACAATTTTTTTTGTACTCGTGTTGATGGTAATATTAAAGTTAGGGTAAATTTCACTTTATCACATGAGATTCTAGGCTCCATAAAATATTGTTATGAGTTAGTTTTGGTTTGGGTCTTTAACACTAATATACAATAATTAGAAAGTAATTACACTATTAATTCATCTACAAAATAAATACAAAAATAACGCAATTCACATTAATAAGGAAACCTAAAATCAAGGAGAAATAACTGTCATAATTAATAATTCAAATTCAAATATCTAGGATCTAACAACAAAAAACAAATTCAAATTTAAAATAATAATTCAAATTCAAATCTTTATCTCCCTCACAATAGCCCTCTCCTCCGCTACTCCGCCACGAATCTCCGTTGTCCAAAACGCCAATGAGAAGAAGAAGAAGATTCGCCCTACAAAAAGTTTAAAAATAAATAGATGTAACTCTTACTGTTCTGAAATTTTTTATGACTATTTGGTTACCCAAAAAAACTAAAATGATTACCTTTGTATGAATGGTTGGCTACCAATGGCATCACATTCAAACTAAATTGGTAACTTAATAAAACTGAATTGGTTACCTTGGTCTAAAGGTTTGACAACGTCATCTTCCTCCTCCCCCTTCACCGGTTAGACAGAGCGAGAATCAACCACAAAATGGTTGATGGAATGGAGAAAGTAGGTGGATATTTGATTTTTTACAATTTCTTCATGTCCGGAAATTCCAATTTCAATTTCATGTCCAAAGGAAAATAAGAACATTGCATAGGAAAGAGAAAGATAAGAGAGTGATGTGTAATGTAATGTTGATAACCAAACCTTCGTAACAAGGTAACCAAACTTTTATACCAAGGTAACCAAACCTTTATACAAAGGTAATCAATCTACCTCCACACCTGCAGTATGAATTGGTTACCTTGGTCTGAAAGTTTGGCAACCAACTGCATGAAGGTTTGGCTACCAACTGCATCACATTCAAAATAAATTGGTAACTTAATAAAACTGAATTGGTGACCTTGGTATAAAGGTTTGGATACCCGCTGCATGAAGGTTTGGCTACCAACTACATCACATTCAAAATAAATTGGTAACCTAATAACATTGAATTGGTTACCTTGGTATGAATGTTTGGCTACCAACTGCACTATGAAAAAACTGCAGGTGTGGATGTGGATTGGTTAACTTGGTATGAAGGTTTTGTTACCTTGTTATGAAGGTTTGGTTATCTTGGTGTGAAAGTTTGGTTACCAACTGGACTATGAAAAAACTAAAATCAGTCAGACCCTTTCCAGTAATCACCCCGCCCTCCATTCTCTTCACAGCAATTTTGGTTCCATCATGCAATTCCCCTTTGTAGACAGTCTCAAAGCCTCCTTCCCCTAATATATTTTCTTTACTAAAATTGTTTTTCACATTTTTTAGGACTTGAATGGAAATAACCAGACTTTAAAGACTCCTCAACTTTCAGATATTGATAACAGCTCTAAAGGAAAAACAGACTCGTCATATTCATATATACGAATAAAGAGATGGTGACACATAAAAAGACATTGAACTCTTTGCATTCCATCTATCCAAACTTCATAAACAAAGAAAATAATATTTGAGTTATATTTCTAAAAACTGAAAAAGTGAGAAATCAAAGTTTACATACATTACAATTACATCAAGAAAAAAGTAAAAAAGAATAAACAGCCAAACCAAACCAATAATCAACATCACTATGATTTTCGTACTTTCAATCCGTCATCTTCCATCTACGAATGTGAACGATTCAGCAAATCCATATGGCAGTGTCGGTATGCTTGTGGAAGTATTATCCAAGCTTGCGAGGACTGAAGAAGAAGATGAAGAATCCATGTGGTTTCTACCTTCAAAAGCTTTCCATTTTTTGAGTGCTTGTGGTAAAGACATATCGAGATCAATCCCATATATTCCTCAGAACCAGCCAACGGAGCTCAACATAGTAAACCACTACGGTCTCTACCGGGAAAACCGCCGCCACTTTGGTTTATAGTAGGAAAAAAGAGGATGAAGAAAAAAGAGAGAAAAACAAGAACAGAGATCAAAAATGGGTCTGTTGTGTTTGAATGTATTTAAATAAGAAAATAATAATTAACGGGAAGAGATAAGGGAGATAATCGTAGGCTACGATTAAAGGATACCCAAATGTATTAATTTTGTAAATAAATATGGAAGAATATATTACTTTTATAATTATTTTATCTATGCACCATTATTGTAATTATTTCTAAAAATGTACTAAAATATGTAATTAATCCTTTTGGTTTTGGTTTTGGTTTTGGTTTATAAAATTTGGTTATAGTTTTATTTAAGAACTAAAACTATATTAACTATTTTTAATATGGGTTGTGTGGGTTGGATCCATTAATTATGGTTCAAATATAGGTCAACCCATATTTTAAATTTAAAATTTACCATTATTATGGTCCAATTAAATAAATTATTAAATTTAAATTATTATTAGATATATCCTGTATGTAGAGATCTAAAACATACCTCTTAAATAACTTACCTTTCTTAAATAGCATATCTGTATTAAAATTACGTCGTTTTTAAAATTCTTTTAAAAAAAATAATATTAAAAGAGACTGGTCACACTTGCTTTCCTTTTATTTACAAAAATGTCACTTATGGCCCCACTTGTTTTTTAAGAGAATCTTCAAAACGGCTTAGTTTTAATAAAGTTATGTTATTTAAGAAAAACATGTTATTTAAGAGGTATGTTTTAGATCCGTCCTCCCTATATATATATATATATATATATATATATATATGGAAATGATCCATATAATACGTTAGTCAGAGGGACTGTTTCAACTAACGCTCATCCAGTCGTCCAAAATTAGAGTGAATGACTGAGATGAGGGCTCAGCCGCTACTCCCTCTAGCGGCTAGCTAAATTTTTTTTGTTGGCCGCTACTCCTATAAAACCCCAACTTATTATAAATTAAATTAAATTTTCTCTATCTATTATTTTGAAATAGTAAGGGTTGATTTGATTAATGTGGTTAGTTATGGGTAAAATGCTTAAATATCTTAAATAAGCAAGTGGTTATAAAATATTCATTGTTGTTTGGGAATACAAAGTTCGAGCAAAGTGTTTAATGATCAAGACGCTGTGACTTTTGGGCTTAAATTGGTTATTATGGGAGGAGATTCGTGGAAGGATTTTTCTAATCGCTACTCAGATTAATTCAATGACTCGGAAAGATACAAAATTTATTTGGAGCGAGGAATGCGAGAAGAGTTTTCAAGAGCTTAAGAGGAGACTTTTTTTAGGACCTGTTTTGACAATACCGTCTGGTTCAGATGGATTTTTTTATTTACAACGATGCTTTAGGCAAAGGGTTAGGATGTGTTCTCATGCAACATGGAAAAGTCATAGCCTATGCCTCGCGCCAACTTAAAGAATAGGAGAGGAATTATCCTACTCATGATCTAGAGTTAGCGTGATCATTTTTCTTGCTTAAAGATCCGGAGGCACTTATCTATATGGGGAGAAAGTGGAGATATATTCAGACCATAAATGTAAGACCCCAATTTTTTTTATAAATAAAATGGAATTTCCTTTATGTATTATTTTGAAATAGTAAGGGTTGATTTGATTAATGTGGTTAGTTATGGGTAAAATGTGCAAATTTTACAAAATAAGCAAGTGGTTATAAAATATTCATTGTTGTCGGGGAATATTCGTTTGGTCGTGGAATATTCAAATCTTGTCGGAAATATTAAATACGATACACAAAGACGACCTTGTGTGGGCCCCATAACGGAAAGCGATTGGATGAAGAAAATGATAAGTTTGAGTTGTTTATAAAAGACGGTATCATGCTAATTGCAGATTATCTTGTTGAAATACTAAATTGGTTAAAATACGAGAATACTGGCGTTGTTGCCAAGAAGACACGATATTGCACCAATTATTGATTCTACGTACGGCACTACTCAATAATTGTTACGATGAATTCTTATTCAGTATTTTATTTTATTGATTCAATAATTCTTTGCGTTGATATTTTATATTACTTTGTTGTTTCAATAATTGTCACTACAAGTATTTTCCATTATCAGAGCAATAATTCATATTATCTGAATAATATTATTAGAAAACATTATTGGCAATGTCTAGAAAGTTACGTCTAAGGAGAGGTTTGGTCACCTAATTTGCGGCAGCGATGAAGGAGAAATCTTTATTGAAAGCCCCTCTTCCAGGAAGCGCACGGTTGTCAATAATGTGATTCATAATATTATTTATGAATAATTAATTATTGATATATATGATGAGAAAAATATTGATTTTATGAGGATATAGATGGAGGAAAATTTTAATGTGACAATTGTTGAAAATTAATATTTTATCTTTTACGATAAAATAATTCATTTAAATATATTATTTTAATAATATATTAATGGTGATATTTTTACAATGAATATGGGATATATGAATAAATGAGGAGGAAGAGTATTTTGTTGGATTAAATGTTTAACACATGTTTTGTGTGTTGGTGGACCCATTTCTTGGTTGAAATTTGATTATAGCTGTAAAATCACCCGTTTGTGAATTTGGGCCAATTTACATTTGGAATTTGATAAAACTTTCTTACGCAAAGTTGTAGAGAATTGAATTTCCTATAAAAACGCGAGATTTGAATTTTTACGATAAAAAGGGCTATTTATTATGAATTATTGAAGTTTTGAGTTAGAAATAATTGATTTTTGGGAGTTTTAATTAATTATTTTGAGAAAAGCGTTTTTTGGTGAGTTTGTGAACCTCATGTAACATGTCTTTATGGGTGAAATCAGATTTCAAAGGTGGGCTAAGGAATTTTGTTTATAAATAATATTATTATATTCAATTTTCTACTTTGGTGTTCTAAGCATTTTCCTATAAATAGGGAGCTTAGGTTAGAATTGAAAATCACACCGGCTCAAGTTTTCTCTATTTCTCTCTATATTTTGAGCGTATTCTTGTGAGTATACTTTGAGTGTTGATATACTGATTGCAAGTTCAAGTCATAACCTATATCAGGTGTTTCAACTAAATATTGTCTTTCGAGGTAAGGATGTTATTTCTTCTTAAATGATATTATCTTCTTCAATATCATTATGTCAAAAATATTTTTACGAACTTTTATCAAATTTGAAACTTTTTTATGTCGGAGTTACTATTCATGAGTTACTATTCACGAGTTACTATTCATGAATTACTATTCACGAAGCATGATGATGTTTTTTTTATGAAATTTCTATCTTTTGAGGTCGGAGTTACTATTCACGTATACGACACTATTCACGTATACGGCACTATTCACGAATACGACACTATTCACAGAAAAATTAAATTTTCTTATCTGTGTCCAAGATTATCTGTTATGATTCCTAGCTTTGATTGTATCCATGTTTTGATCATTCTTGAATTTTACTCCACTCTGGTTATTTATGAAGTATTTTTGAACTTAGATTGTTTAAAGTACGAATCCTTAATATTTGTTCTTTTGTTTCACTGGATTCATTTTCTTTAATATATTTTTCATCATCCTCAGTCCTAAATGATGATATTACTGAATATCTTTGGCTTGTAGTGCAAAGATGAATGATTTTATGATGAATATCTTTGGCCCGTAGTGCAAAGATGAACATGTGTTTAGATTAACATGACTAACTGATGAATATCTTTGGCGTAGTCACCAAAGATGAGCAGTGTTTAGATGAACATGACCCACCAGATGAATATCTTTGGCCTGTATTGCAAATATGACTATTTGATTTATGATGTATATTAATTGATGTTACAGGGATAAAAGATCGATGATGGACTTTTAAATTCATAGATGATAGTAGATTTCATTCTCTACTTAACTCTTCTAATGAATTGTTGTTTCCGCTGCAGTTGTTGATCTAAAACTTGTTGTCTATTGTATTCTATCAGATTTTTCCCTGGTGAAGACGAAGGATAATTTGTTTTACATTATCTTAGTCATAATATTCTTTACTGGGCTAGTTGAGCTCACCATTTTCCTTGTTGTTCCATTTTTCTTCTCAGGAGGCGAGATGTAAAGCGAGCAAACGAGCTCTGGGTATGGAGTGATGGTTCTAGAAGTTGTTTTAGTAGTCCTCACCATTTTTATAAAATAATGTATCAATAATTGTGATAAGGATTTATTTGGTTGTGGATATTGTCTAGAAGACAATATTTGTAAATTTAAACTCACAGTTTAAGTGTTGTCGTATTTTGCACGACAAATATATTAATAAAGTTGTAGTTGTTTTCTGTACCATGTATTTGGCGACTCAGAATGGGTTGGATGGAATGGACCTATTTTGGGGGCGTCACAGTTGGTATCAGAGCTTAGGGATATGATCTCTGGCGGAGATCGGGGAATAGAACTAGGAGGGGAGAGACGAGTAAATCCTTCGCTAGTGTGTCCTACCTAAGCTTATTTGTTGGTGGGTGGCCATAATATAAGGGTATATATGTGATTTGTTAATTTGTTTAATTAACCATTGTTTTATGGGGCGATTTGAGAATGGCAACCGAGAGCGTTAACAATAGAGTGAATGAGATTGTGGAGACACCTTTAGTCACCAACCAGTGCTAATGTGATGTCAAAGTGAAGAAGGAATTAGAGATATCCATGTGGTGAGTGAAGAATTGATAGTTTTTTTAGAGATAATCAGCAGAGAGGTAATGGTGAGAGTGAGGAAGAAGAGGTACACGAGGAGAGTTTATTAGAGGTATTATATGATCAAAATGTAGAATTTCAAAATCGTATTCATGAGTTAGAAGAAGCGAAAGTGAAGAACGACGGTGAGGCGTGGAACAAAAGGATGTAACGATTCAAGCTTGTGTTACCCGATATGTGATGCTTGAATGAAGCACTCTTTGGCGAGAATATAAGATGATAAAGTGGAATCGAAAGAAGAAGAAATAACTGAACGAGTGAGAATGAGTGATGCATGGGTAAAAGTTGCACGACGCGTTGATATTGTGGAAATAGATGTCCGATCTAAGAAGAGAAGATTTAACGATGACGGGAAGACGTCGGCAGCAGCACCAGCACCAGCAACAAATTCTAGGGGAAAAGAACGACCGCCAGTTAGATGCTACAAATACGGAGAGGAGGGACATATAAGTCCAAACTGTTCACAGCATTCCAAGGTATGTTATAATTGTGGAAAAGAAGGTCATATCGCTCGAGATTATCCTGTAGCGAAATCAAGTCCAGCTTGGACGATGACACCAAAGGCGGATACGGACAAAACAAAGTCAACAGTTCCTGGAAGGGCGTTTGTCGTGACTGGTCAAAATGCGAGGAACCCGAATGAAGGTATTATGGATTAGTTAATTATAAATTCTTGCGAAGTTTATACCTTATTAGATACCAGTTCTACCAATTCATTTATTTCTCCTGCTTGTGCTCAACGTTTAAACTTGACTCTGGAGAAATTAGACTTTGACCTACCTGTGGAGACTCCGTTAGGAGAAATTTTCATTACATCGACTGTTTATAAATCTTGCTTATTTCAGGTTGGCACTATCACATTACCTGTTGACCTTATTTCTTTAAAGATACTTGCTTTTGATGTGATTTTGGGGATTGATTGATTAACTACTCATCATGCCAAAATTGATTGCTTTCATAAGGTTGTTAGTTTTCATATTCCTAAGCAACCTGTTATTCGAATTCAAGCAACCATACCATTGAAGTCAAACACTTTCATATCAAGCCATAAAGTCATTCGTTTATTAAAAAACGGATGTCAAGTTTTCTTAGCCCATGTTATGGATTTGAATAAAGACACGTCAGATTTGAATAATATTCCTGTTGTTATTGACTTTCCTGACGTATTTCCTGAAGAATTTCCTGGCCTACTCCCAAAGTGTGATATTGAATTTTGTATCGACTTTGAACCAGGTATAAAATCCATTTCTAAAATCTCATGGCTCCTATTGAACTTCAGGAGTTAAAAATTCAACTGTAGAAGTTTTTACCCGAGCCTTTATCTGGTGACTTCCTTTGTGGAATGCACCGAAGCCAGACTCTCCATAGGGGACGCCATATTCGTGCAATAATAAACTGATAGGTGCCATTGTGACGTGCTATCCAAGATTGGGATATGAGTCACAGTTGAGAACAACCTAAGTCGGTAATCGAAATACGTAGCTTTCTAGGCTTAGTTGGTTATTAACGGAGATTCGTGAAAAGATTTTCTCAAATCGTTAGTCCATTAACTCAGCTGACTCATAAAGATACAAAATTCGAATGGAGCAAGGAATGTGGGAAGAGCTTCGAAGAACTCAATAGGAGACTCATTTCGGCACATGTTCTGACCATGCCGTCTTGGAAAAGCAAACGTGGTAGCTGACGTGTTGAGTAAAAGATCGTATACTAGTACGAGTACGATATTATCAAAGACTCATTTCGTATAATTTACAAATATTAGAGATGGAGATAAAAGCCTCAAATATTTCTTCACCCAAAAGGAGCTCAATATGCGACAACGACGTTGACTCGAGCTGTTGAAAGATTACGACTGTAAGACTCCGGATTTTATGAAATAAAAGTATTCAATTTTTCTTATAATTATTATTCAGTAAATGGTTAAATTGATAAAAGTTTAAAGTTAAGGGTGATATACGTAAAATTTTCAAAATACGCAGTGGTTATAAAATACTCATTTCATGCGGGAATATTCGTTTGGTCGTGGAATATTCTTGTTGTTTGGGAATATTAAATGCGATGCCATGATCATTTGTGGGCCCCATAACAGAATAACTGTCGGATGAAGAAAATGACAAGTTTGAATTTTTATAAATAACGACGTAGTTGTTACCGTTAACACTGTTGGAATACCCGGTGGTTAAAATACAGTAATACGCGTGGTTGCATAGTAGCACACGGTATTGCACAGTATTTTTGAATTATTGATTCTTACGTAAGAAGGCACTACTCAATAATTGTTACAATAATTACTGTTCAATATTTTATTTTATTGTTTCAATAATTGTCATTGCATAGTATTTCTCATTATCAGATCAATAATTCATATTATTTGAATAATATTATTAGATAGCATTATTGGCAATGTCTAGAAAGTTCTGTCAAGGAGAGGTTTGGTCACCTAATTGCGGCCAAGAAGGAGAAATCCTTATCGGAAAGCCCCTCTTTCCAGGAGCCATTCGGTTGTCATAATTGTGATTCTGTTATATTATTTGTGAATAATTAATTATTGATTTATATGATAAGGAAATATTTATTTGATGCGGATATAAATGATGGATTTATTTATGCGGTTATAAATGAAGGAATTAATGTTGAGGTGTTTTATCAGTATTTTTGTCGGAAAGGATGTATTAAAAATCAAACCAGTGTTCTTGTGATATATTGCTTGAGTTATAATTTTTAATCCGACCATTGGATCGTTGTGATTTTTGGATATGTTATACATATATAAGTTGAGTATATGTCCACAAATTTTGAACCGTTAAAAATGAACGTATAAATTGTTATGAATTTTAAGAGGTGTATGGTTCAGAAATTGTTGAAGTTTCAGAATTTATCATTTTGGTGGAAAATTCTAGAATGCGTGGGCCCCACCTATGGTTGGTGAAGAAATGTGCTGAAATTCTAATTCAAATGTGGTGGGTGGCAATAGTAGCAGGTAAAGCCATCAGGTAGCAGGTCAAGTCTGCTTCGACGTGCTAACATTTTCTTATAAATAGAGGGCTAAGTTAGAATTAAAAATCACACCAGAAACATAAGCTTTCTCTCTTTCTCTCTCTATATTATCGAGCATATTTTGTGAGTATTTTGATACTTTGAGAGTTGCTAATGAGTGCAAGTTTCCTTCAGCGTCATATTCGATATTCTAGTCAGAAATACTGCTATTTTGAGGTACGAGATTTTAAGGGTTATTATGTTTCTTCAGTTTCGTAATTTTTCTGACCTTCAAAAATTCTTAAAAAATTTGAAATGATATTTTGATGAGTTTTCTCGATTGTGTCCAAAAATGACGATTTTTGGATGTATAGATTAGGAGTTATGGATTTTATGAGAAAAGACTATTTTAAAAATAAATCCTTATAACTCCTTGTGGTTAACTCCAAAATTGGTAAAATTTTCATTAGGAGTACATCTATATAACATCAGTATATTCTATAAATTTTGGAATTTTTGGACAAAAGTACAATTTATGATAAATGTCTAAATATTCGGCAGTTTTGGCCCTATGAAAAATAGTAAATGAATTTTAAAAATTCCGAGAAAAATATATGTTCAATATGGGACTATATTCTGCTAAATCCCAGAAAAGAAAATTTGTTGGTACATATTTGGTATTTTTCATGAAAATGTTCTAGTTATGAGTAAATGAATTAAATATGTTATGTGAAGTAAGAAAGTTGGAAAATATGATTTTATGGCTTGAGAATCATATATGAGGTATATGCAGATTTTTGATGAGGGTTTTGGTTATTGGTGATGAAATTTTATGAGTTTGGCATTTTAGGATAATTAAATGCACTAACTAATAAAGTGTAAACAATTAAAATAAATTGTTTCTAAGTTTAAGAAATGATTAAAATATTGTTGTAATATTAATAATATTAGATTATGAGATTATTAAGTGATTTATAATATTTGGATTAAGGTGTTGTAAATATTGATATGGATATTATTGTGAAACTTTATCTTTTCGTATCGGGGTTACTATTTATGAGTTATTATTCATGAGTTACTATTCACGACAAAATTGGTTTCTTTTTCTGACCAAATTATCGTTGATTTATGAATCTTACTCTTGAAATTAAATCCATATTTTGATCATATTGTTTTTATTATCATATATAACATTTTTATAATCCCGGTGAAGAAATTTCTCTTTGACTTGAGTGTAAAGATGGGTAGATTACTGGTATGATCGTGACTATGGGTTCTCTTTGGCCAGTAGTGCAAAGATGAATTGTTGAATGGTATGATCATGACCTATGAATTTACAATTAAATATTTTTAGCTTAAGTGCAAAGGTGAATTGATCAACATGGTTATAATTATGGTTTTTATAAATTCTGAAATGATTATGTATTTCTTTGAGATATTAATATCTTTGGCCTGTAGTGCAAAGATGAATTATTAATGAATATCTTTGGCCCGTAGTGCAAAGATGACCTGTTGTTGAATATCTTTGGCATGTAGTGCAAAGATGACCTGTTGTTGAATATCTTTGGCATGTACTGCAAAGCTGACTTATTGATGAATATCTTTGGCCCGTAGTGCAAAAATGAATTTATTAGTATGATTATGAACAGGAACTGTGATTTGGTATAACCATGATCTTTGATGTTTCAGGTAAAGACAGGTGATGAAAATTATCTTTGTCCTGGATGAGAAAAGGAATTTGAAACCACAAATATGATTATGAGTTATTCATATGATTGTGGACAAGAACTGTTGATTGATGTTACAGGGATAAAATATTGTTGGTGGACTTTTAACATGGAGAAGATAATAGACTTTATGGTCCATTTGACTCTTCTAATGGATTGCTCATTCCGCTGCAACTATGGTTGAAAAGTTTTATCATCTACCATATGTTCTAAATCTCTGATTTATTACTGATGAAGGCTATTGATAATTTAATTATCTTTAGTCATAATATTCTTTACTGAGCTAGTTGTGCTCACCCTTTTTCTTCACAATTCCTTTAAGGTAATAAGAGTGTTGTCGGGTCGAGCGGGGATAACAGGGGAATAAAACGGTGGTTTATAGCTGTTGAGGTTCTCCCTAAATAGTATGAAAATAATTTTATTGAGAACTTTAGATAAGTGTGTCGTATTGTATACGTCATTTGATATTTAATTTTGGTGAACCAAATAGGGTAAGGTGAACCCAACTTTGGAAGGGTGTTTTGCCACTATCATACAAGATGTCTAATGACCTACGAGTTATCATAAGACAGGGTTGTGCACATCCACTTGCTGAGTATATCTACGAGCACTACCTATATGATCTTGGAGTTTATTTGAAATATAATTTTCAACTGGAGACAGTGGAGATAGTTATATGTCAAGAGAAGACTCACCATTGGAAGGAACATGATAGTAATCTTCTCATTTTTCTTTGGGGTCTATTGGATCAACCAAAGATAATTCTCTGGACATATGATATCTATCATAACTTAGATTCATGGCCTCCTATGTACGAAGGTTTCCTTGAGTACTTCATGGCCTCCTTAATTTTATAAGGAGGGGAGGTTGTAAGACCCCAACTTATTATAAATGAAATTGAATTTTCTCTATTTATTATTTTGAAATAGTAAGGGTTGATTTGATTAATGTGGTTAGTTATGGGTAAAATGCCCAAATATCTTAAATAAGCAAGTGGTTATAAAATATTCATTGTGGTCGTGAAATATTCGATGCGATTGTAAGAACCTTCATGTGGGCCCCATAACGAAAAAGCGATTGGATGAAGAAACGACAAGTATAAGTTTTTTTATAAATAACTGGCAGTAGTTGTTATCGTTATCCTTTGTTGGAATACCCGGTGGTTAAAACACATGTAATGGCGTTGTTGCGCGAAGAAGCACGAAGATTGCACCAATTATTGATTCTTATGTAAGAAGGCACTACTCAATAATTGTTACAAGAATTATCGTTCAATATTTTATTGATTCAATAATTGCTACGTTGATATTTTATATTATTGTTGTTTCAATAATTATCATTGCACAGTATTTGTCATTATTAGATCAATAATTCATATTATTTGAATAATATTATTAGATAACATTATTGGCAATGTCTAAGAAAGTTACATGTCAAGGAGAGGTTTGGTCACTGATCAATTGCGGCGTAATAAGGAGAATTCCTTATTGAAAGCCCCTCTTTCTCGGGAGCGATTTTGGTTGTCATTATTGTGATTCTGTAATATTATTTGTGAATAATTAGTTATTGATTTATATGATAAGGAAAATATTTATTTATGTGGATATTTTATGATAAGGAAAATATTTATTTATGGAGGAATTTTTAGAAAAATGACAATTGTTGAAAATTGATATTTTATCTTTTTTGATAAAATAATTCATTTAAATATATTATTATATTATAATAATATAATAATGGTGATATTTTTATAATGGATGTGTGACGTGAGATCCTGAATTTTATGAAATAAAAGTATTCAATTTTCTTATAATTATTATTTTATTTAGTAAATGGTTAAATTGAGAAAGGGTTAAAGTTAATGGTGATATGTGAAAATTTTACAAAGTAAGCAAGTTGATATAAAATATTCTTTGTGTCGGGGAATATTCGATTGATCGGGGAATATTCATTTTAACAGAGAATATTAGTACGACAACATAATCATTGGTGGACCCCACAACGGAAGTATTGCCGGAGTTAGAAAACGATAGAAAAATCTTTTATAAAAATAACGACGAAAGTTTTACCGTTAAACTATTGAACTACCCGGTAGTAAAAGTACAGTAATACGCGTGGTTGCATAGTAGCACACCGTATAATTATTGATGCTTACATGAGAAGTCACTCAATTATTGCTACAGAAATTGCTGCATAATAGCTCTCATATTATTGATTC
Source organism: Panax ginseng (assembly GCA_020205605.1). NCBI lineage: Eukaryota > Viridiplantae > Streptophyta > Magnoliopsida > Apiales > Araliaceae > Panax > Panax ginseng. The sequence continues at coordinate 163,906,425 of CM035128.1, forward strand.
AATTATTATCACAGTATCATCTGCATAATATTTATTATTATTAAATCAATAATTGAGACGATAAAATTATTCATATTATTATTTGCAATATTGACGATGTCTAGAAAGTTTTGTCGAGGAGAGGTTTGGTCACCTAATTGCGCGCCAATAGAAAAAAATCCTTATCGAAAAGCCCCCTCTTTCTTGGGAATGATCTGGTTGTTAAATATTGTGAGTTATAATATTAATGATGAATATGTTCGTGTTGATTAAAGATAAAATTGATATTTCCATTGTATTGGAATTATTAGTGTTGGTGGAAATCGATAATTATTTCGATAATAATTGATGTTTGGAGGTTATATTGACCAATCGGGTAATTAATCGGATAAATGAGCAATTAATTGCTATTAATTCATATGCTTATAACTATTTGTTCAGATGTGTGTACTATTGATTCACATGCATGTACTATTAGGGGAGGTAGTGCAAGATTTATAATACTTGCATGACTAAATTAAAAATGGAGGTATAGATGAATGTACCATACTGTAATTATTTTTTCACATGTATAGAACTATTGAGTCACATGATTGTACTATTGATTCACATGATGTACTATTAGGGGAAGTGGTGCAAGTTTGATAATATTTGCAGGACTAAATTAAAAATGAAGAAAAAGATGAAGGTATTATACTGTAATATTTCGAGCCCCAAAATGTGCATCTATCAAAACTATATTTTCCTATAAATAAAAGCTCATTCTTCCTTTATTCTCACCAATTCACTAAGACTCACAAGAGCAATTATAGAGAGAGAAGTTATAGAGAGAAAGAAGAAGAAAAGTCTGCTACTTCACTATTCCAAAGATATCAAATTCTTTCTTACGAGGTAAAGGGTATTATTTATTTCATATTCTGAAGAGATTATTTTTCGTATTCGTATGAATATTATTTTCGTTCAATATTCGTAAGAAATATCATCTTCATTCAATATTCGTAGGAATATTATTTTCGTTCAACAGCCGTAAGGGGTATTATTTCTTTCGTATTCGTAAGGGATATCATTATTGTAATAAGGGGTATTATTTATTTCATATTCTGAAGAGATATTATTTTTCATATTCGTATGAATATTATTTTCGATCAATATTCATAAAGAATATTATCTTCGTTCAATATTCATAGGAATATTATCTTCGTTAAATATTCGTTGGAATATTATTTTCATTCAACAGTTGTAAGGGATATTATTTTTGTTCAATATTCGCTTGAAATAATATTTTCTTCCATACTTTGTAGTATGTAAGTAATATTATTTTGTTTCAGTTTTCGAATTCAATACTCATTTTGTTAAAGTTTTGGCTTCCATACTAGATAAAATTAGTAGAATATCCTTGAAATTTGCGTTTCACCCAGTATCGTTTCACAAGGATATTTTTGAACATTCTTGTTAAATTTTAAGCTTTTCATGCCGGAGTACTGTCTATGAGTAATATTCATTTATACGGTACTATTCACAAAAGTACTATTCACGGGTACTATTCACAAAATACTATTTATAAAGTATTATTCACGAAGTACTATTCACGAGTACTATTCATAAAGTACTATTCACGGGGTACTATTCCTGAAATACTATTTACGGGGTACTATTCACCCAAGTACTATTCACCCGGAGTACTAATCATGACAAAAATTGATTTATTTTCGATCCAAATCATTTTTGATACAATAACATTCTTGAATTTTACTCCACAAAGTAGTATCATGTTGACAATTTGGATATTTTTAAACTCTGGATAAATTTAAAGTCTTTAATATTTATCCTTGATTTCGTTTGATTAATGCTTATATCATTGTCATCATCCTCATGCTTATATTGTGATGAAAGTCATCTTTGGCTTACGTGCATAGATGGACTGTTGATTGGTATGATTATGACCAAGGATCATTCGGTATAATCATGACTTGTAATGTTACAAATGATGTGGTAAAAGTCCCTCGCCCCCATAAGTGCATTGATGGACAGTTGTTGGTATGATTATGACCAGGGATTATTCGGTATAATCATGACCATTGATGATTATATGAATATCCTTGGCCCGTAGTGCATGGATGATTCGATGATGTGGTTTATTTATTAAGCTGAGTCTCAGCGATAAAGTTGATGAAAAACTTTTTAAATCATAGAAGATAGTAGATATCATGCTCTACTTGACTCTTCTAATGGATTGTTTATTCCGTTGTAGTTGTTGATCTAAAACTTGTTGTCTATTGTATTCTATTAGTTATTATACTGTTTAAGTCTAAGGATAGTTTATTCTGCATTATCTTAGTCATAATATTTCTTACTGGGCTAGTTGAGCTCACCCTTTTCTTTCACTGTTCTCTTCAAGAAATGAGAATATAGCTGGGACTAGTTTGGGGAACAGAGTGATGGTCCGAGATGGTGTTATAGTAGTCCTCACTATTCTATAAAACAGTGTGACAATAAATGTAATGAAGACTTTATTTGAGTTTGGGTATTGTTTAGAAGACAATATTCGTGTAAAAGCTCATGTTGTATAATTAAGTTTGTATTTGTATTCAGTACCATGTATTTGGCGACCCAAGATGGGTGATGTATACCTGTTTTGGGGGCGTCACATGTGATATATTAATAAATGAGGAGGAACAGTATTTTTGTTACAATAAATGCTAAAAACATGTTAAACATGTTGGTTGGCCCCATTTCTTGACTGAAATTTGATTATAGCCTGTAAAATTGTCCGTATGTGGATTTCGATCAATTTCTGTTTAGAATTTGGAAAAACGTAAACTTACAAAGTTGTAGAAAATTGAATTTCCTATGGAATGGACATAAGATTTGAATTTTTCTTATAAAAGGGCTATTTATTATGAATTATTGAAGTTCCAGAATAATTGATGTTTGAAGTTTTAAATGTTTTTTTAATAAAAACATTTTTTTTCATTTGGTGGCCCCACATGTGTTGTAAACATGATGAAATCAGTTTGTCTAAGGTGGGCGTAAATTTTTTTTAATTATATTAATATTTTATTAAATGTTTTGCTTTGGTGTTCTAAGCATTTTCCTATAAATAATGTGCTTAGGTTAGAATTGAAAATCATACCAGAAACTGAAGTTTTCTCTCTCTATATTATCGAGCGTATTCTTGTGAGTATTTTGATACTTTGAGTGTTGCTATACGGTGCAAGTTCCTTTAGCACTATATCCAGTATTCCAGTCAGAAGTATTGTCTTTTTGAGGGAAGGGATGTTATTTTTTTTGATGATATTATTTCTTTCAATATCATTATGCCGAAATATTGGTAAGATTTTTCTTGTGAAATTCGTGTCTTTTTATGTCGGGTTACTATTCACGTATACGACACTATTCAAAAAAAATTAAATTTTCGTTCTTTGTCCCAGATGTCTATTTTTGTTACTATCTTTAATTATATCCATGTTTTGATATTCATTCTTGAATTTTACTCCACATAGTATATTATGGGGTGTTTTTGAACATGGATAAACCGAAGTACGAATCATTAATATTTGTTCTTTTGTCTCACTGGATTCATTTTCTTTAAAATATTTTTCATCATCCTCACTCCTAAATGATGATATAACTAAATATCTTTGGCCTGTAGTGCAAAGATGAATGATTTTTTGATGAATATCTTTGGCCCGTAGTGCAAAGATGAACAGATGTTGAGATGAACATGACCAACTAATGAATATCTTTGGCCTGTAGTGCAAAGATGAATATCTGATTCAAGATGAATATTGATTTATGTTACAGGGATAAAATATTAATGATGGACTTTTAAATTCATAGATGTTAGTAGATTTCATTCTCTACTTAACTCTTCTAATGAATTGTTATTTTCGCTGTGAATATTGATCTGAAACTTGTTGTCTATTGTGAGATCCCGAATTTTATGAAATAAAAGTATTCAATTTTTCTATTTTGGTAATTAGTTAAATTGATAAAAGTTTAAAGTTAAGAGTGATATTTGAAAATTTTACAAAGTAAACAAGTTGTTATAAAATATTCGTTGTGTTGGGAAATATTCGATTTGTCGGGGAATATTCATTTTAAAAGGAAATATTGGTACGATGGCACAATCATTGGTGAACCCCACAACGGAAGTATTGTCTTAGTTAAAAATGACAGAAATATCTTTTTATAAAAATAACGGCGAAAGTGTTACCGTTAAAAACTGTTGAACTACTTGGTAGTAAAAAATGCGATATCTGGCGTGGTTGCATAGTAGCACACGGTATTGATTATTGATGCTTACGTAAGAAGTCACTCAGTTATACTCAATTATTGCTACGATAATTCTTTGCATCATATCTCTCATAATATTGATTATTATTATTCTTATCATATCATCCGTATAATATGTTATATTATTAAATCAATAATTGAGACGACAAAGTTATTCATATTATTATTTGCAATATTGACAATGTCTAGAAGTTCTGTCAAGGAGAGGTTTGATCACCTAATTGCGTGCCAATAAGGAGAAATTCTTATCGGAAAGCCCCATCTTTCTTGGGAACGATCTGGTCGTTAAATATTGTGAGTTATAATATTAATGATGAATAAGTTCGTGTTGATTAAAGATGAAATTGATAGTTCCATTGTGTGGAAATTATTGGCGTTAGTGGAAATCGACATTTATTTTGATAATAATTGATGTCTAGAGGTTATATTGACCAATCGGGTAATTAAGCGGATAAATGAGCAATTAATTGCTATTAATTCACATGCTTATAACTATGTGTTCACATGTGTGTACTATTGATTCACATGATTTACTATTAGGGGAGTGGGTGCAAGATTGATAATACTTGCATGACTAAATTGAAAATGGAGGTATAGATGAAGGTACTATACTATAATTAATTTTTTCACATGTTTAGAACTATTGAGTCATATGATTTACTATTGATTCACATGATTTACTATTATGGGAGGTGGTGCAAGTTTGATAATACTTGGATGACTAAATTAAAAATGAAGGAAAAGATGAAGGTATTATACTATAATATTTTGAGCCCCAAAATGTGCAATTATTGAAACTATATTTTCCTATAAATAGAAGCTCATTCCTTCATTATTTTCACCAATTCACTAAAGCTATAGAGCAATTATTATAGAGAGAAAGAAGAAGAAAAGTCTGCTACCTCACTATTCCAGTATCCAATCTTCTTCTGAGGTAAGGGATATTATTATTATAGTAAGGGGTATTATTCTTTTGTATTCATGAAGAGAGTTATTTTCTTTCAATACTCGTAGGGGTTGTTATTCCATTCTTTATTATTATATTGGAATAACTTTGTATACATCTGCAATCCGCATACATGGTGAAATTCTTTCTCGTTATTCTATTATTTATTATTCTATTGGAATAACTCGTCGTATTCATCGCATGCACGATAAATTTTGTTGTTATTCCATTCTTTATTATTTCGTTGAAATAACTTTCGTGGGTCTATCGCATGCACGGTGAATTATTCATTATTCCATTCTTTATTATTCTCGTTGGAATATCACATGCTGTAATGCGGATTATGCATGACTGGTTCCATTCTTTATCATTACGTTGGAATATCCTCGCATCGTGCGGATTATCGTGACTGGTTTCATTATTTATTATTCTATTGGAATAACACGTGCGTGCGATTACATATCGCATGCTCGGTTAATTCTTATGTTATTCCATTCTTTATTATTCATTGGAATAACTCGCTCTATGTGGATACTCAGATGCATGGTGAATGATCCTTCGTATTCATTCTTTATTAAATTGTGGAAATGATCGTCTACGTGGATTACTGCATGGCGGGTGAAAATCCATTTGTAGTTTCAGTATATTCTATTATACTGTATGAGATATCATTTCTTTTGTACTTTAAATCATGGAATATCATTTTCTTTGGTATTTTTTTACGAGTTACTATTCACGAGTTACTATTCACCCAGTTACTATTCACTCTAGTATTATTCACTCGAGTATTCGGGGCACTTTTCGTGTCAAAGTACTATTCACAAGTTACTATTCATGGGTTACTATTCACCTAAATTACTATTCATCCGAATATTATTCACTCGGGTATTTGGGGTACTTTCATGCCGGGATACTATGCATGAGGTACTATTCCCGAAGTACTATTCATAGGGTACTATTGCGGGGTACTATTTATCCAAAAAATATATTTCTTTTACATCCCAAATTATTTTTGGTACATGAATATTATTCTTGAATTTTACTCCCAAAGCAAGCGATATCATGTTGACAATTTGGATATTTTTAAACACTGGATAAATTTAAAGTCTTTAATATTTATCCTTGATTTCGTTTGATTAATGCTTATATCATTGTCATCATCCTCATGCTTATATTATGATGAAAGTTATCTTTGGCTTACGTGCATAGATAGACTGTTGATGATTGGTTTTACAATTGTATATCTTTGGCTTACGTGCAAAGACGAATTGTTGATTGAAAGCTTTGGCCCGTAGTGCAAAGATGGACAGGTGTATGACATGATCATGATCACTGGTGATAATAACGAATATCCTTGGCCCGTAGTGCATGGATAATTCGATGATGTGATTAGCAAGATCATGACCATTAGTTAACATTTAAATATCTTTGGCCGTAGTGCACTGGCAGACAGTTGATTGGTATGATCATGACCATTGGTTTTATAGTTGAATATCTTCGGCCCGTAGTGCAAAGGTAGACAACTGATTGGTATGATCATTGTTATTACATTTGAATATCTTTAGCCTTTGGGGTAAAGATATTGAGTAAACGTTCTATTAAGCCTTTGTGGCAAGGAGAAACTGTTAATTTACATGATTATAAATATAAATTATGGATTTAACTATAATCTTTGGTGGTTCAGGTGAAGACAGGTGATAATAAATTTTTTTTGTCTTGGGTATAACAAAGAACTATTGATGAGTATTACATGAATGATATATTAACGATGGACTTTTAATCTAGAGGAGACAGTAGACATTATGTTCCACTTGACTCTTCTAATGGATTGCTTATTCCGCTGCAGTTGTTGATCTAAAACTCATTGTCTATTGTATTCTATCAGTTGTTATACTATTGAAGGCTAAGGATAATTTATTCTTCATTATCTTAGTCATAATATTTTTTTCTGGGCTAGTTGAGCTCACCCTTTTCTTTCACTGTTCTCTTCAGGAAATGAGAATATAGCTGGGACTAGTCGGGGAACGGAGTGATGGTCCGAGGTGGTGGCTATAGTATTCCTCACTATTTTTATAAAATAGTGTGATAATAATTGTAACGAGGACTCCATTGAGTGTGGATATTGTCTAGAAGGCAATATTCGTGTTTAAACTCTCAGCTATGTTTTGTCGTATTTTACACGACAGTTGTATAATTAAGTTGTATTTGAATTTTATAGTGTGTTTTTGGCGACCCAAGATGGGTGATGTATACCTGTTTTGGGGGCGTCACATCTATTATATTGTAAGACCCCGAATTTTATGAAATGAAAGTATTCAATTTTCTTATAATTATTATTTTATTTCGTAAATGGTTAAATTGATAAAAGGTTAAAGTTAAGGGTGATATGTAAAAATTTTGCAAAGTATGCAAGTTGTTATAAAATATTCGTTTGGTCGGAGAATATTCTTTTTGTCGGGGAATATTTGTACGACGTCATAATCATTGGTGGACCCCACAATGGAAGTATTGTCGTAGTTAAAAAATGACAGAATTATCTTTTTATAAAAATAACGACAAAAGTTTTACCGTTAAAACTGTTGAACTACCCGGTAGTAAAAATATAGTAATATGCGTGGTTGCATAGTAGCACACAGTATTGATTATTGATGCTTACGTAAGAAGTCACTCAGTTATACTCAATTATTGCTATAATAATTGTTGCATCATATCTCTCATATTATTGATTCAATTATTGTCACAGTATCATCTGTATAATATGTTATATTATTAAATCAATAATTGAGACGACAAAGTTATTCATATTATTAATTGCAATATTGACAATGTCTAGAAGTTACATCGAGAGAGGTTAGATAATCTAATGCTTGGCGTCAATAGGGAGAAATCCTTATCGGAAAGCCCCCTCTTTCCTGGGAACGACCTAGTTGTTAAATATTGTGAGTTATAATATTAATGATGAATAAGTTCATGTTGATTAAAGATGAAATTTATAGTTCCATTGTGTGGAAATTATTAGTGTTAGTGGAAATTGACATTTATTTCGATAATAATTGATGTCTGGAGGTTATATTGACCAATCGGGTAATTAACCGGATAAATGAGCAATTAATTGCTATTAATTCACATGCTTATAACTATGTGTTCACATGTGTGTACTATTGATTCACATGATTTACTATTAGGGGAGTTGGTGCAAGATTGATAATACTTGCATGACTAAATTAAAAATGGAGGTATAGATAAAGGTTACTGTAATTATTTTTTTTCACATGTATAGAACTATTGAGTCACATGATTTACTATTGATTCACATGATTTACTATTGATTCACATGATTTACTATTAGGGGAGGTGGTGTAAGTTTGATAATACTTGCAGGACTAAATTAAAAATGAAGAAAAAGAGGAAGGTTTTATACTATAATATTTCGAGCCCCAAAATGTGCAATTATTGAAACTATATTTTCCTATAAATAAAAGCTCCTTCTTCCTTCATTTCTCACCAATTCACTAAGTCTCACAAGAGCAATTATTATAGTGAAATTATAGAAAGAAAGAAAGAAGAAGAAGTACATTACCTCACTATTCCAAAGATCGATTTTTTCTAAGATAAGGGGTATTATTTTTTTCGTATACATGAAGAGAGTTACTTTCTTTCAATACTCGAAAGGGTTGTTGTTCCATTCTTTACTATTCTATTAGAATAACCTGTCTATGCGGACTACCGCATGCATGGTGAATTCTTACATTATTCCATTCTTTATTATTACATTGGAATAACCCGCTCACACGCGGACATCTGCATGCATGGTAAATTCTTACGTTATTCCATTCTTTATTATTCTTTGGAATAACTCGCTCACGCGGACTACCGTGATACATGGTGAATTCTTCCGTTATTCCATTCTTTATTATTCTGTTGAAATAACCTGTGTACGCGGACTACCGCATGCCTTGTGAATTCTTCTGTTATTCCATTCTTTATTATTTTGTTGGAATAACCTGTTTACGCGGACTACCGCATGTGTGAGACCCCGAATTTTATGAAATGAAAGTATTCAATTTTTTATAATTATTCTATTTAGTAAATGGTTAAATTGATAAAAGGTTAAAGTTAAGGGTGATATTTGAAATTTTTTCAAAGTAAGCAAGTTGTCATAAAATAATCGGTGATTAAAGTACAGAAATACGCGTGGTTGCATAGTAACACACGGTATTGATTATTGATGCTTACGTGAGAAATCACTCGGTTTTATTCAATTATTGTCATAATATTTTATCTTATTAAATCAATAATTGAGACAACAAAGTTATTCATATTATTATTTGTAATATTGACAATGTCTAGAAGTTCTGTCAAGGAGAGGTTTGGTCACCTAATTGCGCGCCAATAAGGAGAAATCCTTATTAGAAAGCCCCATCTTTTCTGAGAACAACCTGGTTGTTAAATATTGTGAGTTATAATAATAATGATAAATAAGTTCGTGTTGATTAAAGATGAAATTGATAGTTCTATTGTGTTGAAATTATTAGTGTTAGTGAAAATCGACATTTATTTCGATAATAATTGATGTCTGGAAGTTATATTGACCAATCGGGTAATTAATCGGATAATGAATAATTAATTGCTATTAAATCACATGATTATAACTATTTGTTCACATGTGTGTACTATTGATTCACATTTTTGTACTATAAGGGGAGTTAGTGCAAGATTGATAATACTTGCATGACTAAGTTAAAAGTGGAGGTATAGATAGAGGTACTATACTGTAATTCGTATTTTCACATGTTTAGAACTATTGATTCACATGATTTACTATTAGGGGAGGTTGTGCAAGTTTGATAATACTTACATGACTAAATTAAAAATGAAGGAAAAGAGGGAGGTCTTATACTGTAATATTTCGAGCTCCAAAACGTGCAATTATCGAAACTATGTTTTTCTATAAATAGAAGCTCATTCTCCCTTCATTTCTCACCAATTCACTAAAGCTATAGAGCAATTATTATAGAGAGAAATTATAAAGAGAAAGAAGAGAGAGAAGTCCTCTACCTCACTATTCCAAAGATCTTTCTTTTGAGGTAAAGGGTATTATTCTTTTCGTATTCATGAAGAGAGTTATTTTCTTTCAATACTCGTAAGGGTTGTTATTCCATTCTTTATTATTATGTTGGAATAACGCCTATCATGGCACCGCATACATGGTAAAATTCTTCGTTATTCCATTCTTTATTATTACATTGGAATAACTCATGCATCTTGATCTATCGCATGCCTAGTGAATTCTGTTGTTATTCTATTCTTTATTATTCTGTTGAAATATCCTATGACGCCCCCAAAACAGGTATACATCATCCATCTTGGGTCACCAGATATCACACTACAGAACTCAACTACAAACTTAATTATACAACTGTTGTGCAAAATATGACAAAATATAGCTGAGAGTTTGAACACGAATATTGCCTTCTAGACAATATCCACACTCAATGGAGTCCTCATTACAATTATTATCACACTATTTTATAAAATAGTGATGCTTACTAAAGCCACTTATCCTGGACCATCACTCCATTCCCCGACTCGTCCCATCTTTATTCTCATTTCCTGAAGAGAACAATGAAAGAAAAGGGTGAGCTCAACTAGCCCAGTAAGAAATATTATGACTAAGATAATGCAGAATAAATTATCCTTAGCCTTCAACAGTATAACAACTGATAGAATACAATAGACAACAAGTTTTAGATCAACAACTGCAGCGGAATAAGAAATCCATTAAAAGAGTTAAGTAGAGCATGATATCTACTATCTTCTATGATTTAAAAGTTTATCATTAAATTTATCCCTGTAATACCCATCAACAGTTCTTTATTATACCCAAGATAAATAGAACTTTCATCACATGTCTTCACCTGAACCACCAAAGATGTTAGTTAAATTCATAATTCATGTTTATAATAATGTGAATCAATAATTTCTCATTGCCATAAAGGCTTAATAGAACATTTACTCAATATCCTTACCCCAAAGGCTAAAGATATTCAAATGTAATAACAATGATTATACCAATCAGTTGTTTATCTTTGCACTACTGGCCAAAGATATTCAACTATAAAATCAATGGTCATGATCATACCAAGCAATTGCCTGTCAGTGCACTACGGCCAAAGACATTCAACTGTTAACTAATGGTCATGATCTTGCCAATCACATCATCGAATTATCCCTGCACTATGACCAAGGATATTCGTTAATATCACCAGTGGTCATGATCATGTCATACACCTATCCATCTTTGCAAAGACGCAGGCCAAAGCTATCAATCAAGCAGTTCATCTTTGCACTTCACCAAAGATATCAATCAACAGTTCTTCTTTGCACTATAGGCCAAAGACATACAACTATAAAACCAATAATCAACAGTCCATCTATGCACTATGGGCCAAAGATGACTTTTAACGCAATATAAGCATGAGGATCATGACAATGATATAAAGAATCAATCAAATTAGATAAAGGATAAATATGAAACATTTATAATACAATTTATCCAGAGTTCAAGAATATCTAAATTGTCAACATGATCACCAATTATGGAGTAAAATTCAAGAATAATATTTATGTATCAAGAATTAATTTGAACCGAAGAGAAATCAATTTTTTGGGTGAATAGTACCCTGTGAATAGTACTTCGGGAATAGTACCTCATGAATAGTACCTGTGAGACCCCAAATTTTATGAATAAAGATTTAAATTTCTTGAAATACTTTTTTTTTGAATATTGTGGTGTGGATTTGATAGTTATGGGTAATATTTACAAATTTTGCAAAGTAAGCAAGTGGTTATATAATATTCGATTGGTCGGGGAATATCCATTTTAACAGGGAATATTCGTACGACGGCACCATCATTGGTGGACCGCACAACGGAAGTATTGTCGTAGTAAGAAAATGATGTAATTATCTTTTATAAAAATACTTGGCGGAAGTGTTACCGTTAAAAGCGTTGAACTACTCGGTAGTAAAAGTACGATGTCTGGCGTGGTTGCATAGTAGCACACGGTATTGATTATTGATGCTTACGTGAGAAGTCACTCAGTTATTGCTACAGTAATTATTGCATCATATCTCTCATATTATTGATTCAATTATTGTCATAGTATCATCTGCATAAAATAATATATTATTAAATCAATAATTGAGATGAAAAAGTTATTCATATTATTAAATTGCAATATTTACAATGTCTAGAAGTTCTGTCAAGGAGAGGTTTGGTCATCTAATTGCGCGTCAATAAGAAGAAATCCTTATCGGAAAACCCCCTCTTTCCTTGGAACGACCTGGTTGTTAAATATTGTGAGTTATAATATTAATGATGAATAAGTTCGTGTTGATTAAAGATGAATTTGATAGTTCCATTGTGTTGAGATTATTAGTGTTAGTGGAAATCGACATCTATTCTGATGATAATTGATGTCTGGGGTTATATTGATAAATCGGGTAATTAATCGGATAAATGAGCAATTAATTGCTACTAATTCACATGCTTATATAACTATTTGTTCACATGTGTGTACTATTGAATCACATTCTTGTACTATTAGGGGATTTGGTGCAAGATTGATAATACTTGCATGACTAAGTTAAAAATGAAGGTATAGATGGAGGTACTATACTATAATTCATATTTTCACATGATTATAACTATTGATTCACATTATTTACTATTAGGGGAGGTGGTGCAAGTTTGATAATACTTTTAGGACTAAATTAAAAATGAAAAAAAGTTGGAGGTATTGTACTGTAATATTTCGAGCCCCAAAACGTGTAATTATCGAAACTATATTTTCCTATAAATAGAAGCTCATTCTTTCTTCATTTCTCACCAATTCACTAAAGCTATAGAGCAATTATTATAGAGAGAAATTATAGAGAGAAAGAAGAAGAGAAGTCTGCTACCTCTCTACTCTAGTATCCAGTTTCTTTCTAAGGTAAGGAGTATTATTTCTTTCGTATTCATGAAGAGAGCTTCTGTTATTCCATTCTTTATTATTATATTAAAATAACCTGTCTATGCGAAGTACCGCATACATGGTGAAATTCTTCTATTATTCTATTCTTTATTATTCTGTTGGAATATCCTTTCTGTGTGAATTCTATTTAGACACTGGTTCCATTCTTTATTATTCATTGGAATAACTCATTGTGTGGTCTATCGCATGCATGGTGATTTCGTTGTTATTCCATTCTTTATTATTCATTGGAATATCCATTCGGTGCGTATTAAGCGAATTCGGTTCCATTATTTATTATTTTATTGGAATAACACTGCGCATGTATTCCATCGCATGCATTGTGATTTCTGTTGTTATTCCATTATTTATTATTTCATTGGAATATCCCGCTTGCGTATATTACTACCGACACGGTTCCATTATTTATTATTCTATTGGAATAACTTGTCTATTTGGATTACCACATGCATAGTGAATGATCCTTCGTATTCATTCCTTATTAAATTGTGAAAATGATCTATTTACGTGGATTACCGCATAGCGGGTTAAAATCCATTTGCAGTTTCATAATTTTTCAGACATTCAAAAATTCTAGAAATATTTAGGAGGATATTATGATAAGTTTTCTAACATCTCCAAGTGGAATCACTGAAAGAGGAGTTGTAGATTTTTGTATGAACTATTTTTAACAAAACATGAAAAAGCGAAAAAAGAGAAAAAGCTACTGCCCACAATTTTGTATGGGCTGTTTCGGCCACTTAATTTATGAGAAAAATTCTGGCCTTTTGGGACATTGAAATATATGGTATAAAGTACATCCTGTCCAAAAATGAGCTCATTCCGACTTAAAATGTGCAAGTTATGACTATTTTAATATTTAGGTTTTTCAGATAAAAAATACTATAACCGGAGTTCTATAACTCCGATGACCATGAAATTTAAACTAGAAGCTCACGTTAACATGTGTAAGATCCTGCCAAGATTTGGGAATTTATGGAGTTAAACTTGAGGTAGCTAATTTCTTAAGGAATTGATTTTTGAAAAATACTTAATGGAGTTAAAAAATTATAAAAAATACTTGTTGTGTATGAAATATATATATATATATATATATATATATATATATATATATATATATATATGTTTGGACAAAGGATAGAAAAATAATAAGTTGATTTGGTAATTTTTTCATGAAAATAGTTTAGTTACAAACATATAAGTTAAATATGTTATGTGAAGTTGAAGAATTGGTAAATAGGATTTTAGGGCTTGAAAATCCTATATAAGGTATATGCAGATTTTTGATGAGTGATTTGATCATTGGTGATGAAATCTTATGAGTATGGCCTTTTTTAATGATTAAATGCATTATTTGGTAAAGTGTAAATAATTAAATTAAATTGTTTATAAGTTTAAGAAGTGATTAAAATATTATTATAATATTAACAATATTAGATTATGAGTTATTTAAGTGATGGATAATAGTTGGATATATTTAAAATGATCCTTGTTTTCGTTTGATTAATGCTTATATTATTGTCATCATCCTCATGCTTATATTGTGATGAAAGTCATCTTTGGCTTACGTAGAGATGGACTTGGTATGATTATGACCTGTGGATTATTCGGTATAATATGGCCCAAGTAATGTAACGAATGATGTGGTAAAAGTCCTCATTGGCACTGTAGTTCATTGGTGGGATGGTTGTTGGTATGATTATGACCGTGGATTATTCGGTATAATCATGACCATTGATGATTACATGAATATCCTTGGCCGTAGTGCGGGGATGATGTGGTTTATTTATTGTCGAGTCTCAAATGATAAAGTTGATGAAATTTTTTTAAATCATAGAAGATAGTAGATTTTATGCTCTACTTGACTCTTCTAATGGATTGCTTATTCCGCCTACGATTGTTGATCTAAAACTTGTTGTCTATTATATTCTATCAGTTGTTATACTGTTGAAGGCTAAGGATAATTTATTCTGCATTATCTTAGTGATAATATTTCTTACTGGGCTAGTTGAGCTCACCCTTTCTTTTACTGTTTTCTTCAGGAAATGAGAACGTAGCCGTGACTAGTCGGGGAATGGAGTGACGGTCCAGATGATAGCATTAGTAGTCCTCACTATTCTGTTAAATAGTGTGACAATAAATGTAATGAGGACTCCATTGAGTGTGGATATTGACTAGATGACAATATTCTTATTAAAACTCTTAGATTATGTTTTGTCGTATTTTACACATTCGTTGTATAATTAAGTTGTATTTGAATTTTATACCATGTAAGTGGCGACCCAAGATGGGTGATGTATACTGTTTTGGGGCGCCACAGGTTGGTATCAAAGCTTTAGGATATGATCCCGCCGAGATGTGAGACAAGAACTAGGAGGGAGAGAGCGGAAATACCTTCGCATTAATATGACCTACCTAAGTTTATTTGGTATTTAATTGGTCGGTCAGAGTATAGGGATAATATATGATATGTTAATTAACCCTTGTTTTGTGACAGTATTTGAAAATGGCATCTAAAAATGTTGAGATAAGCAATGGAGCATATGTATGTATCGCGAAGACGAGGCTAAGTTCATGAGTTATCCGGTTTGCATCCCATTTGGTCGATAATGAGGAGCGAATGGCGTGAATGTTTCTAAGAGGTTTGAAACCCGATATACGTCAATACCTCATTTCTCATAAACTTTGTTTATATTCAGATGTTGTGAATAGGGCTCAGTTATTGGAGCGCAATAATGAGTTAGCACAACCAAAAGGTAATGACCAACAACACGATAATAATCATACCGGTGGCAACGACCATCGGAACAATGATGACCATCGTGGGGGAAATTATCATGCCAAGAATGGTAACCACTTCGGTGGTAATCATGGCCAAGATAATAGAAGTGGAAATTTCAAGAAGAGAAGGTCATTTAGCTCGATTTTGTCATATAGTGAAGTCAAGTCCAGTTGGGACAGTGGCACCAAAGGTGGATACGGACAAAACAAAGTCGGTGGTTTTAGGAAGAGCGTTTTTTGTGACTTCTCAAAAAGTGAGTAACCCGAATGAAGTTAGCACGTTCTTCCTTCATTTCTCACCAATTCACTAAAGCTATAGAGCAATTATTATAGAGAGAAATTATAGAGAGAAAGAAGAAGAGAAGTCTGCTACCTCACTATTCCAGTATCCAGTCTTCTTTTGAGGTAAGGGGTATTATTCTTTCGTATTCATGAAGAGAGTTATTTTCTTTCAATACTCGTAAGGGTTGTTATTCCATTCTTTATTATTATGTTGAATAACTTTTGTCATAAGCACCGCATACATGGTGAAATTCTTCTGTTATTCAATTCTTTATTATTCTGTTGGAATAACCTGTTTGTGAGGTCTATAGCATGCCTAGTGAATTCTGTTGTTATTCCATTCTTTATTATTCTGTTGGAATATCCTGTGACACCCCCAAAACAGGTATACATCACCCATCTTGGGTCGCCAGATATCACACTACAGAACTCAACTACAAACTTAATTATACAACTGTCGTGCAAAATACGACAAAATATAGCTGAGAGTTTGAACACGAATATTGCCTTCTAGACAATATCCACACTCAATGGAGTCCTCATTATAATTATTATCACACTATTTTATAAAATAGTGAGGACTACTAAAGCCACTTATCCTGGACCATCACTCCATTCCCAGACTCGTCCCATCTATATTCTCATTTCCTGAAGAGAACAATGAAAGAAAAGGGTGAGCTCAACTAGCCCAGTAAGAAATATTATGACTAAGATAATGCAGAATAAATTATCCTTAGTCTTCAACAGTATAACAACTAATAGAATACAATAGACAACAAGTTTTAGATCAACAACTGCAGCGGAATAAGCAATCCATTAGAAGAGTCAAGTAGAGCATGATATCTACTATCTTCTATAATTTAAAAGTTTATCATCAATTTTATCCCTGTACCCATCAACAGTTCTTTATTATGCCCAAGACAAATATAACTTTCATCACATGTCTTCACCTGAACCACCAAAGATGTTAGTTAAATTCATAATTCATGTTTATAATAATGTGAATCAAAAATTTCTCATTGCCACAAAGGCTTAATAGAACATTTATTCAATATTCTTACCCCAAAGGCTAAAGATATTCAAATGTAATAACAATGATCATACCAATCAGTTGTCTATCTTTGCACTACTGGCCAAAGATATTCAACTATAAAATTAATGGTCATGATCATACCAATCAATTGCCTATCAGTGCACTACGGCCAAAGACATTCAACTGTTAACTAATGGTCATGATCCTGCCAATCACATCATCAAATTATCCCTGCACTACGACCAAGGATATTCGTTAGTATCACCAGTGGTCATGATCATGTCATACACCTATCCATCTTTGCACTACGGGCCAAAGCTATCAATCAACAGTTCATCTTTGCACTACGACCAAAGATATCAATCAACAGTTCTTCTTTGCACTATAGGCCAAAGACATACAACTGTAAAACCAATAACCAACAGTCCACCTATGCACTACTGGCCAAAGATGACTTTTAACGCAATATAAACATGAAGATCATGACAATGATATAAAGAATCAATCAAATGAGATAAAAGATAAATATTAAACATTTATAATACAATTTATCCAGAGTTCAAGAATATCTAAATTGTCAACATGATCACCAATTATGGAGTAAAATTCAAGAATAATATTCATGTATCAAAACTTAATTTGAACCGAAAAGAAATCAATTTTTTGGGTGAATAGTACCCTGTGAATAGTACTTCAGGAATAGTACCTCGTGAATAGTACCCCGGCATGAAAAGTGCCCAAAATACCCAAGTGAATAATAATCGGGTGAATAGTAACCCATGAATAGTAACTCATGAATAGTACCCCGACATGAAAAGTGCCCCAAATACCCGAGTGAATAATATTCGAGTGAATAAAAATCGGGTGAATAGTAACTCGTGAATAGTAACCCGTGAATAGTATCCCGACATAAAAAGTGCCCCAAATACCCGAGTGAATATTATTTGAGTGAATAGTAACCGGGTGAATAGTAACCCGTGAATAGTATTCTGGTATAAAAAGATCAATAATTATCAAGAATGCTGAGAATAATATTTCCATAAAAAAATACTGGATGAAGCGCAAATATCAAGGATATTTTACTAATTTCATGGAATATAGAAGCAATACTTCAAAAAAATGAGTGTAGAACTAAGGATACAAAATGAAATAATATAACTTACATACTACAGAGTATGGAAGAAAATATTATTTCATACGAATATTGAAAAAAAATAATATCCCTTATGAATACGAAAGAATTAATACCCCCTTACAACTGTTGAACAAAAATAATATTCCTACGAATATTGAACGAAGATGATATTCCTTATGAATATTAAACGAAAATAATATTCATACGAATACGAAAAATAATATCTCTTCAAAATATGAAATAAATAATACCCCTTACGACTGTTGAACGAAAATAATATTCCTACGAATATTGAACGAAGATGATATTCCTTACGAATATTGAACGAAAATAATATTCATACGAATACGAAAAAATAATATCTCTTCAGAATATGAAATAAATAATACCCCTTAGCTCAGAAGAAGGCTGGATACTGGAATAGTGAAGTAGTAGACTTCTCTTCTTCTTTTTCTCTATAGTTTCTCTCTTTATATTTGCTCTTGTGAGTCTTAGTGAATTGGTGAAAATGAAGGAAGAATGAGCTTCTATTTATAGGAAAATATAGTTTCGATAATTGCACATTTTGGGGCTCAAAATATTACAAGTATAATACCTTCATCTTTTCCTTCATTTTAATTTAGTCCTGCAAGTATTATCAAACTTGCACCACCTCCCCTAATAGTATATCATGTGAATTAATAGTACAATCATGTGAATCAATAGTTCTATACATGTGAAAATAATAATTATAGTATAGTACCTTCATCTATACCTCCATTTTTAATTTAGTCATGCAAGTATTATCAATCTTGCACCACCTCCCCTAATAGTACATGCATGTGAATCAATAGTACACACATGTGAACAAATAGTTATAAGCATATGAATTAATAGCAATTAATTGCTCATTTATCAGATTAATTACCCGATTGGTCAATATAACCTCCAGACATCCATTATTATCGAAATAGATGTCAATTTCCACTAACACTAATAATTCTCACACAATGAAACTATCAATTTCATCTTTAATCAACATGAACTTATTCATCATTAAAATTATAATTCATAATATTTAATAACCAGGTCATTCCCAGGAAAGAGGGGGATTTCCAATAAGGATTTCTCCCTATTGGCGCGCGATTAGGTGACCAAACCTCTCCTTGACAGAACTTTTTAAACATCGTCAATATTACAAATAATAATATGAATAACTTTATCGTCTCAATTATTGATTTAATAATAATAAATATTATACAGATGATACTGTGACAATAATTAAATCAATAATATGAGAGACATTATGCAGCAATTAATATAGCAATAATTGAGTATAACTGAGTGACTTCTCACATAAGCATCAATAATCAATACCGTGTGCTACTATGCAACCACGCCAGACATCGTATTACTGTACTTTTATCACCAATTATTTTATGACAACTTGTTTACTTTGAAAATTTTTCACATATCACCCTTAACTTTAACCTTTTATCAATTTAACCATTTACTAAATAGAATAATAATTATAAGAAAATTGAATACTTTTATTTCATAAAATTTGGGGTGTCACAATCTCCACTCCTTATGAAATTTCGCCCTTGAAATTTGCGTACCTGGTAGTTCGAAGAGATGAGAATACCTTGATTTCTTTTCGGATTATACCTTCCCGGTTATTTCCTCTCTATCATGATTTTCCCATTTCTCATCTCCTGTATTTCAGATATCATTCTAGAATATAGTTTCAAAATAAGGATTAATTGACATGCCACATATTATCTCTATATTCTGACCGACCAATTAAATAACAAATAAACTTAGGTAGGTCATACTAGCGAAGGAATTACCCGTCTCTCCCCTCCAAGTTCTAGCCTCACATCTTAGCCAGGGATCATATCCCTAATCTTTAATACCAACTGTGACGCCCCCAAACCAGGTATACATCACCCATCTTGGGTCGCCAGATATCACACTACAGAACTCAGCTACAAACTTAATTATACAACTGTCGTGCAAAATACGAAAAAACATAGCTGAGAGTTTAAACACGAATATTGCCTTCTAGACAATATCCATACTCAATGGAGTCCTCATTACAATTATTATCACACTATTTTATAAAATAGTGAAGACTACTAAAGCCACTTATCCTGGACCATCACTCCATTCCCCGACTCGTCCCATCTATATTCTCATTTCCTGAAGAGAACAATGAAAGAAAAGGGTGAGCTCAACTAACTCAGTAAGAAATATTATGACTAAGATAATGCAAAATAAATTATCCTTAGCCTTCAATAGTATAATAACTGATAGAATACAATAAACAACAAGTTTTAGATCAACAACTGTAGCATAATAAGCAATCCATTAGAAGAGTCAGGTAGAGCATGATATCTACTATCTTCTATAATTTAAAAGTTTATCATCAATTTTATCCCTGTAATACCCATCAACATTTCTTTATTATACCCAAGACAAATAGAACTTTTATCACATGTCTTCACCTGAACCACCAAAGATGTTAGTTAAATTTATAATTCAAGTTTATAATAATGTGAATCAACAATTTCTCCTTGCCACAAAGGCTTAATAGAACATTTACTCAATATCCTTACCCCAAAGGCTAAAGATATTCAAATGTAATAATAATGATTATACCAATCAGTTGTCTATCTTTGCACTACTGGCCAAAGATATTCAACTATAAAATCAATGGTCATGATCATACCAATCAATTGCCTATCAATGCACTACGGCCAAAGACATTCAACTGTTAACTAATGGTCATGATCCTGCCAATCACATCATCGAATTATCCCTGCACTACGACCAAGGGTATTCATTAGTATCACCAGTGGTCATGATCATGTCATACACCTATCCATCTTTGCACTACGGGCAAAGCTATCAATCAACAGTTCATCTTTGCACTACAACCAAAGATATCAATCAACAGTTCTTCTTTGCCCTATAGGCCAAAGACATACAACTGTAATATCAATAACCAACAGTCCATCTATGCACTACGGGCCAAAGATGACTTTTAACGCAATATAAGCATGAGGATCATGACAATGATATAAAGAATCAATCAAATGAGATAAAGGATAAATATTAAACATTTATAATACAATTTATCCAGTGTTCAAGAATATCTAAATTGTCAACATGATCACCAATTATGGAGTAAAATTCAAGAATAATATTCATGTATCAAAAATTAATTTCAACCGAAAAGAAATCAATTTTTTGGGTGAATAGTACCCCGTGAATAGTACCCTGTGAATAGTACTTCGGGAATAGTACCTCGTGAATAGTACCCCGGCATGAAAAGTGCCCAAAATACCCGAGTGAGTAATATTCGAGTGAATAATAACCGGGTGAATAGTAACCCGTGATAGTAACTCAAGAATAGTACCCCGACATGAAAAATGCCCCAAATACCCGAGTGAATAATATTTGAGTGAATAACAATCGGGTGAATAGTAACCCATGAATAGTAACTCGTGAATAGTACCCCGATATAAAAAGTGCCCCAAATACCCGAGTGAATATTATTTGAGTGAATAGTAACTGGGTGAATAGTAACCCATGAATAGTAACTCATGAATAGTATTCTGGCATGAAAAGATAAATAATTATCAAGAATGCTGAGAATAATATTTCCATAAAAAGATACTGAATGAAGCGTAAATATAAAGGATATTCTACTAATTTCATGGAATATAGAAGCAATACTTCAACAAAATAAGTGTAGAACTAAGGATACAAAATGAAATAATATAACTTACATACTACAGAGTATGGAAGAAAATATTATTTCATACGGATATTGAAAAAAAATAATATCCCTTATGAATACGAAATAATTAATACCCCCTTACGACTGTTGAATGAAAATAATATTCCTACGAATATTAAACGAAGATGATATTCCTTACGAATATTGAACGAAAATAATATTCA
Organism: Panax ginseng; assembly: GCA_020205605.1. Lineage (NCBI taxonomy): Eukaryota > Viridiplantae > Streptophyta > Magnoliopsida > Apiales > Araliaceae > Panax > Panax ginseng. Next base: position 163,928,863 of record CM035128.1, read on the forward strand.
TACGAATAAAAAAAATAATATCTCTTCAGAATATAAAATAAATAATACCCCTTACCTCGGAAGAAAGATCGATATTGGATAATCGGAAAGTGAAGAAGTAGCGAGACTTTTCTTCTTTCTCTTTATAGCTTCTTTCTCTATATTTGCTCTTATAAGTCTTAGTGAATTAGTGAGAATGAAGGAATAATGAGCTTCTATTTATAGGAAAATATAGTTTCGATAATTGCACGTTTTGGGGCTCAAAATATTACAATATAATACCTTCATCTTTTCCTTCATTTTTAATTTAGTCCTGCAAGTATTATCAAACTTGCACCACCTCCCCTAATAGTATATCATGTGAATTAATAGTACAATCATATGAATCAATAGTTCTATACATGTGAAAATAATAATTACAGTATAGTACCTTTGTGAGACCCCAAATTTTATGAATAAAGATTTAAATTTCTCGAAATATTTTTTTCAAAATTATGGTGTGGATTTGATATAATGTTATAGTTGTGGGTAATATTTATAAATTTTGCAAAGTATGCAAGTTGTTATATAATATTCGATTGGTCGGGGAATATTCATTTTAACAGGGAATATTCGTACGACGCCACAATCATTGGTGGACCCCACAATGGAATTATTGTCGTATTGAGAAAACGACAAAAATATTTTTATAAAAATAACGGTAGTAGTTTTACCATTAAAATTGTTGAACTACTCGGTAGTAAAAGTACAGTAATACGTGTGGTTGCATAGTAGCACATGGTATTGATTATTGATGCTAACGTGAGAAGTCACTCAGTTTTGTTCAATTATTGCTTCAGTAATTATTGCATAGTATCTCACGTTATTTGATTCAATTATTGTCGATATTTTATATATTATTAAATCAATAATTGAGATAATAGAGTTATTAATATTATTATTTGTAATATTAACGATATGTCAGAAGTTACGCCAAGGAGAGGTTTGGTCACCTAATTGCTTGCGCCAATAGGGAGAAATCCTTATTCGAAAGCCCCTCTTCCTGGAACGACATTCGGTCGATTAATATTATGAATTATAATAATGATGATAAATGTTGTTAAATATATTGAGGTGTTTTTTTATGAAGTCATGGAAGTTTATATATATATATATGAATTTTGTTTTATTAGTATTATTAATGTAATAAAATGTAAAAGTTTTTATATAAAAATGTAATACTTTTATAAAGTTAGTTATTTTATTAGACTATAAATAGAATATATTATATTCTATTATGTATAGTGTTTTGCATAAGAAAATCTTTTATATAAAAATGTAATACTTTTTATAAAGTTATTTATTTTATTAGACAATAATTAGAATATATTATATTTTATTATGCATAGTATTTCCATAGTGCTCGTGATAGTGTTTTGCATAGTAAAATCTTTTTTATATAAAGCAGAATACTTTTATAAAGTTATTCATTTTATTAGATTATAAATAGAATATATTATATTTTATTTAAAAGATTTTGTTTTATTAGAATATTTTATTAATCTTGCATAGTAAATCAATATGGATTGTCCGTTTAAAAGTAAATCAATCTGGACCGTTCATGAATTAGTTACTATTAGGTCCATTCTCCTATAGATGAAAGCTCATTCCTTCATTATTTCTTACTTAATTCATTGAAACTACAGAGAGAGAAACTATAGAGAGAAAGAAGAAAAGTGTTTTGCTACTTCACTACTCCTATATCCAGTTTCTTCTAAGGTAAGGGGTATTATTTCTTTTGTATTCATGAAGAGAACTTCTATTATTCCATTCTTTATTATTCTATTGGAATAACCTGTATGCGCGGACTACCCTATACTTGGTAAAATTCTTCTGTTATTCCATTCTTTATTATTATGTTGGAATAACATATCTATGCGAAGTACCGCATATATGTTGGAATAACATGTTTATGCGGCTCCTGTCCAAAATGCAGGTGGAAACATCCGCAACTCTCCTGACGGTCACTGCATTAAGCGATTCAAGGCTCGAGACCAACGGAGTTTTTTTGAGAGCCAAAAACACTTAAGGCGGAGACGTTGATAAAGCAGATCTGCAAGATATTTGATGTCTTGGGATGCTCCGAGGAGCAAAAGGTTCCATTTGCCATCTTTATGTTACAATGAGGATGATTCTTTGGTGGGAATCGTAAAAGCGTACTCAACTCCGCCGTGACCAAGATGACTTGGGAGAAGTTCCAAGAACTGTTCAACGACAAGTACTTTCCTAAAAGTATTCGTCACATGAAGGAGGTGGAGTTTATCAAGTTGGAGCAAAATTGTAAAATCCCAAATTTTACGAATAAAGATTTAATTTTTCTCAAAATATTTTTTTTATTATGGTGTGGATTTGATATAATGTTATAATTGTGGGTAATATTTATAAATTTTGCAAAGTATGCTAGTTGTTATATAATATTCGATTGGTCAGAGAATATTCGTTTTAACAGAGAATATTCGTACGACGGAACAATCATTGGTGGACCCCACAACGGAATTATTTTTGGATTGAGAAAACGACAAAAATAGTTTTATGAGAATAACGACAAAAGTTTTACCGTTAATACTGTTGAACTACTCGGTAGTAAAAGTACAGTAATACGCGTGGTTGCATAGTAGCACACGATATTGATTATTGATGCTTACGTGAGAAAACACTCAGTTTTCTTCAATTATTGCTTTAGTAGTTGCTACATAGTATCTCACGTTATTTGATTCAATTATTGTCGATTGTTATATTATATATATAAGTTTTGTTTTATTAGTATTATTAGTGTAATAAAACAGAAAAGCTTTTTATATAAAACAGAATATTTTTATAAAGTTATTCGCTTTATTAGGAAATAATTGGAATGTATTATATTCTATTATGCATAGTATTTTGCATAGTAAAATCTTTTTATATAAAAATGAATACTTTTATAAAGTTATTCGTTTTATTAGGCAATAATTAGAATATATTATATTCTATTATGTATAGTATTTTGCATAGTAAAATCTTTTTATATAAAAATGTAATACTTTTATAAAGTTATTTGTTTTATTAGACAATAATTAGAATATATTATATTTTATTATGCATAGTATTGTATAGTTACACATAGTGTTTTGTATAGTAAAATCATTTTATATAAAAAAGAATACTTTTATAAAGTTATTTGCTTTATTAGACAATAAATAGAATATATTATATTTTATTTAAAAAATTTTGTTTTATTAGAATATTTTATAGTAAACCAATCTTGACTGTTCGTTTAAAAGTAAATCAATATGGACCGTTCATGGATTAGTAACTATTCAGTCAATTCTTCTATAAATAGAAGTTCATTCCTTCATTATTTTTACTTAATTCAATTGAAACTCTAGAGAGAGAAACTGTAGAGAGAATTCTTCTTCTATAATCTGGAGCGTATTTCTTTAGAGTTTAAGAAAGCTTTGAAGCGTAAGTGCAAGTTTCTTCAAGTATATTCCGCCCTACCCGGGTTGAGTACTCTCTTCTTTATAAGGTAAGGATATTGTTTGTTTGTACTTTCGTAAGGGATATTATTTGTTGTACTCGTAAGGGTATTTTTTTCATATTCATGAAGAGAACTTACATTATTCCATTCTTTATTATTCTATTGGAATAACTTTTGTATATGCGGGTCTACCCTATACTTGGTGAAATTCTTACATTATTCCATTATTTATTATTCTTTTTTGAAACACTGTATACATGCCAAGCTACCCTATACTTGGTGAAATTCTTACATTATTCCATTCTTTATTATTCATTTGGAATATATCACATGCATACGCTCTACATTCAGAACTGTTTCATTATTTATTATTCATTGGAATAACTGCTCATCTAATACCGCATTCATGGTGATTTCATTGTTATTATATTCTTTATTATTTTGTTGGAATATCTGTGTATGCGTTTTTCTGTGGGACTGGTTCCGTTATTTATTATTCATTGGAATAACTTTGCATCATCTGGCAATCGCATGCATGGTGATTTCTGTTGTTATTCCATTTTTATTATTCATTTGGAACATCCGTCGGTGTAATTTTGCTCGACTGGTTCCGTTATTTATTATTATGTTGGAATAACTCACATATGTCGAAATACCGCATGTAAGGTGATTTCTTTTGTTATTTCATTCTTTATTATACTCGAGTTGGTTAAAGTTTTGACTTTATACTCCATGAAATTAGTGGAATATCCTTGATATTTGCGCTTCATCCAAAGATCTTTTCATGAAAATATTCTTTTAAGCATTCTTGAATTTTACTCTACAAAGAAGTATCATGTTGACAATTTGGAAGTTATTAGTTCTGGATAATTTAATTCTTGAACTTGTTTTATTGAATTCTTATATCATTGTCATCATCCTCATGTTTATATTTTGTTGAAAGTCATTTGTAATTCATGGTGCATAGATGGACTTGGTATGATTATGACCGAGGATTATTCGGTATAATCATGGCCATAATGTTACAAATGATATGAAAAAAGTCCTCATTGGCCCGTAGTGCATTGATGGACAGTTTTTGTTATGATTATGGCTATGGATTTTATTCGGCCAAGAGAGCAAAGATGAATTATTTTATGGCATGATCAGGACCGTTGATGAAAACACAATTATCTTTGGCCCGTAGTGCATGGATAATTCGTGGTCGTGATACTAAATAATATCCTTGGCCTGTAGTGCAGGGATGAATTGATAATGTGGATTATTTATTAAGTTGAGTCCTAGCGATAAAAGTGATGAAAACTTTTTAAATCATAAAAGATAGTAGATTTTATTCTCTAATTGACTCTTTTAATGGATTTCTTGTTCTGCTGCAGTTAAACTTGATGTCTATTATATTTTATCAGTTTAACATTGTTGAAGACTAATGATAATTTATTCTGCATTATCTTAGTCATAATATTTCTTCTTGGGCTAGTTGAGCTCACCCTTTCCTTTCTTTGTTCTCTTGTGAAATGAGAATATATTTGGGATGAGTCGGAGAGCGGATTGATGATCTGAGATGATAGCATTAATAGTCCTCACTATTCTGTTAAATAGTGTGATAGTAATTGTAATGAGGACTCAATTGAGTGTGGATATTGTCTAGATGACAATATTTGTATTAAAACTCACAGTGTATGTTTTGTCGTATTTTACACGACAGTTGTATTATTAAGTTGTATTTATATATTCAATACCATGTATCTGGCGACCCAAGATGGGTGATGTATACCTATTTTGGGGGCGTCACAAAAATAATATGACCGTGTCGTAATACGAGGCTAAATTTGCGGACTTGTCCCGATTTGCGTCCCATTTGGTTGATAATGAGGGGCGAATGACGTGAATGTTTCTAAGAGGTTTGAAACCCGATATACGTCAATACCTCATTTCTCACAAACTTTGTTTATATTCAGATGTTGTGAATAGGGCTCGATTATTGGGAGCGATAATGAGTCAAAGACAACCAAAAGGCAACAACCAATAACACGATAATAATCATCACCATGGTGCTGGCGCCATCGAACAATGATAACCATCGTGGGGGAAATTATCATGCCAAGAATGGTAACCACTTCGGTGGTAATCATGGCCAAGATAATAGAAGTGGACATTTCAAGAAGATGAGATTCAACAATGATGGAAAGACGTCAGCATCAGCACCCGTTGTTAAAGAAGGAGATCGACTACCTATCATATGTTTCAAATGCGGAGGGGGGGACATATCAGTCCAAACTGTGCGCAGCAGTCCAAAACTTGTTACAATTGCAGAAGAGAGGGTCACCTAGCTCGATTTTGTCGTATGGTGAAGTCAAGTCCAGCTGGGATGGTGACACCAAAGGATACCTCAGACAAGTCAAAGTCGGTAGTTTAAGTGAGAGCGTTTGTCGAGGAACTCGAACGAAGTTATCGCGGGTAAGTTAATCATAAACTTTTGTGAAGTCTATATCTTATTCGATACTGATTCTACCCACTCTTTTATTTCACCTAGTTGTGTTCAATGTTTGAACTTGGCTCTTGAAAAATTAGACTTTGACTTATCTTATAAGACCCCGAATTTTATGAAATAAAAGTATTTAATTTTTCTTATAATTGTTATTCAGTAAATGGTTAAATTGATAAAAAGTTAAAGTTAAGGGTGATATATGAAATTTTTCAAAATACATGATGGTTATAAAATATTCATTTACATTGGGGAATATTCATTTGGTCGTGGAATATTCTTGTTGTGGAGAATATTAAATGCGAAGGCACATCCATTTGTGGGCCCCATAATGAGAATAAGCGTTGGATGAAGAAAAGCGACAAGTTTGAGTTTTTATAAATAACGGCGTAGTTGTTTCTGAATTAACAACTTTGTTGGAATACACGGTGGTTAAAATCTGATGTCTGGCGTGGTAGCAAGATGGCTTTTACGGTAGTATTGCATGAGTATTTTTTTAATTATTGATTCTTACGTGAAGGCACTTTACTCAATAATTATTACGATGAATTCTTATTCAATATTTTATTTTATTGATTCAATAATTGTTGCGTTGATAGTTTATATTATTGTTGTTGTTTAATAATTATCATTACCTGAGTATTCCATTATCGGATCAATAATTTATATTATTTAGATAATATTATTAGATAGCATTATTGGCAATGTCTAGAAAGTTTACATCGAGGAGAGGTTTGGTCACCTAATTGCTTGGCGCATGATAAGGAGAAATCCTTATCTGAAAGCCCTCTTCACGAGGAACCACACGGTTGTCATAATTGTGATTACGTAATATTATTTATGAATAATTAATTATTGATTTATATGATAAGGAAATATTTAATTAATGCGGATATAAATGATGGATTTATTTATGTGGTTATAAATGAAGGAATTAATGTTGAGGTGTTTATCAGTATTTTGTCGGATTAGAGGTATTAAAAGATCAAATCGGTGTTTTTAAAGCTCTATTGCGTGAGTTATAATTTTAAATCTGACCGTTGGATCATTATAATTTTTGGATATGTTATACATATATAAGTTGAACATATGTCCACAAATTTTGAACCGTTAAAAATTAACGTATGATTTGTTATGAATTTTATGAGGTATTAAAAATCATCCGTTTATGGATTTCGGATATTTTCTGTCTGGAATTTGGAAAAACTTTCTTCTGCAAAGTTGTAGAGAATTCGATTTCGTGTGAAATGGACATAAAATTCGTATTTTTCTGATAAACAGGCTATTTTCTATGAATTACTGAAGTTTCAGAAAATAAAATGATTTTTATTAAAATTGTGTGGGACCCACTTTTGGTTGTTGGGGAAGGTGACTGATTTCTGGTGGGCCCCACTGTGGTGGCTGAAGTTTTGATTCAAGGATGGCATGCATAGAAAAAAAAATAATAAATATATTATTTTATTAATTTAGTCTCCTTTGGCGTTCTAGCATTTTCCTATAAATAGGTGCTTATGTTAGAATTGAAAATCACACCAGAAACAAATTTTCTTTCACTCTATATTGTTGAGAGTATTTTAGTGAGTATTTAGATACTTTGAGAGTTTCTATTCAGTGCAAGTTACCTTCAACTTTAAATCCGATATTATGGTAAAAAGAAATCTTGCTCTTTTGAGGTAAAAGGATTTTAAGGGTTATTATGTTTTTCGGTTTGAAATTTTTCGGATCTTCAAATATTTTGGGAAAATTTAAAATGATAATTTGATGAGGTTTATTGATTGTGTCCAAAATGGCGATTTTTGGATGTATAGATTAGGAGTTATGGATTTTATGAGAAAAGACTATTTTAAAAGTAAACTCTTATAACTCCTTGTGGTTAACTCAAAATTGGTGAAATTTTTATTGGGAGTACATCTATATAACATCAGTATATTCAGTAAATTTGAATTTTTGGATAAAAGTATAATTTATGATAAATGTCTAAATATTCGCAATTTTTGGCCATATGAAAAATAGTAAATAAATTTTAAAAATTCGAGAAAAATATATGTTCAATATGGGATTCTATTCTGCTAAATCCCAAAAAAGAAAATTTGTTTGTACTGATTTGGTATTTTTCATGAAAATGTTCTAGTTATGAATAAATGAATTAAATATGTTATGTGAAGTAAGAAAATTGGAAAATATGATTTTATGGCTTGAGAATCATATATGAGGTATTTGCAGATTTTTGATGAGGGTTTTGGTTATTGGTGATGAAATCTTATGAGTTTGGCATTTTAAGATGATTAAATGTATTAATTAGTAAAGGGTAAACAATTGGAATAAATTGTTTATAAGTTTAAGAAAAGATTAAAATATTGTTGTAATATTAATAATATTAGATTATAAGATTATTAAGTGATTTATAATATTTGGGTTAAGGTGTTATAAATATTGATATGGATTTTATTGTGAAAGTTTATTTTTTTGTGTCGGGGTACTATTCACGATAAAATTGATCCTTTTTCTGACCAAATTATCGTTGTTTTATGAATCTTACTCTTGAGATTAAATCTATATTTTGATCATATTGTTTTTATTATCATATATAACATTTTTATAATCCTGGTGAAGAAATTTCTCTTTGACTTGAGTGTAAAGATGGGTAGATTATTGGTATGATCGTGACTATGGGTTCTCTTTGGTGGCGGTAGTGCAAAGTTGAATCGTTATTTGGTATGATCATGACCATTGAATTACAATGAATGAATATTTTTAGCTTAAGTGCAAAAGGTGAATTGATCAACATGATTATAATTATGGTTTATATAAACTACGAAATGATTATGTATTTCTTTGAGATATTAATATCTTTGGCACGTAGTGCAAAGATGAATTATTGATGAATATCTTTGGCACCGTAGTGCAAAGATGATCTATTGTTGAATATCTTTGGCCGTAGTGTAAAAGATGACTTTGTTGTTGAATATCTTTGGCTGTAGTGCAAAGATGAACTGTTAATGAGTATCTTTGGCCCGTAGTGCAAAGATGAACTTATTAGTATGATTATGAACAGGAACTGTGATATGGTATAACCATGATCTTTGATGTTTCAAGTAAAGACATGTGATGAAAAATATCTTCGTCTTGATGATGAGAAGAAAATTAGAACTACAATTATGATTATGAGTTATTCATATGATTGTGAACATGATCTCATTGATTAATGTTCTGAGGTTAAAGCATTGTTGGTGGAATTTTAACATAGAGAAGATAATAGACATTATGGTATATTTGACTCTTTTAACGGATTGCTCGTTCCGCTGCAACTATGGTTGAAAACTTTTATCATCTACCATATGTTCTAAATCTACGATTTATTCTTGATGAAGGCTATTGATAATTTAATTATCTTTAGTCATGATATTCTTTACTGAGCTATTTGTGCTAACCCTTTTACTTCACAATTCCTTTCAGGTAATAAGAGTGTTGTCGGGTCGAGCGGGGATAATAGGGGAATAGAACGGTGGTCTATAGCGATTGAGGTTCTTCTTAAATAGTATAGAAATAATTGTATTGAGGACCTAAGATGTGTGTGTTGTATATATTACGTCACTTAATAATTGATTTTGGTGAACAACAATAGGGTGAGGCGAACCCAACGTTGGAAGGGTGTTTTGCTACTATCAGACAAGATGTCTAATGACATACAAACTCGTGTTATCATAAGGCGGGGTTATGCGCATCCTCTTCTTTGAGTATATCTACGATCACTACCTATATGATCTTGGAATTGGGTTGAAACATAATGTTCAATCGCAGACGGTGGAGATAGTTATATGTCAAGAAAAGACTCACCATTGGAAGGAACATGATAGTAATCTTCTCATTTTTCTTTGGGGTCTATTGGATCAACCAAGGATAATTCTCTGGACATATGATATCTATCATAACTTAGATTCATGGCCTCCCATGTACGAAGGTTTTCTTGAGCACTTCCCAAAATTTTAATTTCTAAAAGCAGATTCTAGATTGTACCTTTATGTAAGGTATCTTTGTGAGGTGTTGTCCATAGTTGGGACATGAGTCACATTGGTATATATTGGTATTAAAACTCACAGTATCTGTGTTGTTGTATTTTTCACGACAATTGTAGTAATAAAGTTGTATTTATTTTCTGTACCATGTATTTGGCAACTCATAATAGGTTGGATGGATTGGATCTATTTTGGGGGCGTCACAGTTGGTATCAGAGCTTAGGGATATGATCTCTGACGAAGATCCGGGATTAGAACTAGGAAGGGAGAGACGAGTAATATCCTTCGCTAGTGTGTGTCCTACCTAAGCTGAATTTTCTTACTTAAGTTAACAAATTGTGATATGTCAATTAACCTTTGTTTTGAAGCTGTATTCTAGAATGATATCTGAAATACAGGAGATGAGCAATGGAGAAATCATGATGACAAGGAAGATGGAATCTGAAATGAAAGCAAGGTATTCTCAACTTTTTGAAATACCAGGTACGTAAATTTCGGAGACGAAATTTCATAAGGAGGGGAGATTGTAAGACCCTGAATTTTATGAAAAAAAGTATTTAATTTTTCTTATAATTGTTATTCAGTAAATGGTTATATTGATAAAAAGTTAAAGTTAAGGGTGATATATGAAATTTTTCAAAATACGCAAGTGGTTATAAAATATTCATTTCTGTCGGGGAATATTCGTTTGGTCGTGGAATATTCTTGTTGTCGGAGAATGTTCATACGACGGCACATCCATTTGTGGGCCCCATAACAGAATAACTGTCGGATGAAGAAAATAACAAGTTTGAGTTTTTATAAATAACTTGGTAGCGATTGTTATTCAGATTAACACCTTTGTTGGAATACACAGTGGTTAAAATCTGATGTCTGGCGTGGTATAAAGATAGCACGCGGTATTGCAGATATTTTTTTAATTATTGATTCTTACGTAAGAAGGAACTACTCAATAATTGTTACAGTAATTACTGTTCAATATTTTATTTTATTGATTCAATAATTGTTGTATTGATAGTTTATATTATTGTTGTTGCAATAATTGTCATTGCACGGTATTCCCATTATCAGATCAATAATTTATATTATTTGGATAATATTATTAGATAGCATTATTGGCAATGTCTAGAAAGTTCTGTCAAGGAGAGGTTTGGTCACCTAATTGCGGCGCTTGAGAAGGAGAAATCCTTATCGAAAGCCCTCTCTCACGAGAACCGCTGGTTGTCATAATTGTGATTCTGTAATATTATTTATGAATAATTAATTATTGATTTATATGATAAGGAAATATTTAATTAATGCGGATATAAATGATGGATTTATTTATGTGGTTATAAATGAAGGAATTAATGTTGAGGTGTTTATCAGTATTTTATCGGATTAGAGGTATTAAAGGATCAAATCGGTGTTTTTAAAGCTCTATTGCGTGAGTTATAAGTTTTAATCTGACTGTTGGATCGTTGTGATTTTTGGATATGTTATACATATATAAGTTGAACATATGTCCACAAATTTTGAACCGTTAAAAATTAACGTATGATTTGTTATGAATTTTATGAGGTATTAAAAATCATCCGTTTATGGATTTCGGATATTTTCTGTCTGGAATTTGGAAAAACTTTCTTCTGCAAAGTTGTAGAGAATTCGATTTCGTGTGAAATGGACATAAAATTCGTATTTTTCTGATAAACGGGCTATTTTCTATGAATTACTGAAGTTTCAGAAAATAAAATGATTTTATTAAAATTGTGTGGGACCCACTTTTGGTTGTTGGGGAAGGTGGTGATGATTGGTGGGCCCACTGTGGTGGCTGAAGTTTTGATTCAAGGATGGCATGCATAGAAAAAAAATAATAAATATATTATTTTATTAATTTAGTCTCCTTTGGCGTTCTAGCATTTTCCTATAAATAGGTGCTTATGTTAGAATTGAAAATCACACCAGAAACAAATTTTCTTTCACTCTATATTGTTGAGAGTATTTTAGTGAGTATTTAGATACTTTGAGAGTTTCTATTCAGTGCAAGTTACCTTCAACTTTAAATCCGATATTATGGTCAGAAGTACTGCTCTTTTGAGGTAAGGGATTTTTAAGGGTTATTATGTTTTTCAGTTTCGAAATTTTTCTGGATCTTCAAATATTTTGGGAAAATTTAAAATGATAATTTGATGAGGTTTATTGATTGTGTCCAAAAATGGCGATTTTTGGATGTATAGATTAGGAGTTATGGATTTTATGAGAAAAGACTATTTTAAAAGTAAACTCTTATAACTCCTTGTGGTTAACTCCAAAATTGGTGAAATTTTTATTGGGAGTACATCTATATAACATCAGTATATTCTGTAAATTTCGGAATTTTTGGATAAAAGTATAATTTATGATAAATGTCTAAATATTCGGCAATTTTGGCCATATGAAAAATAGTAAATAAATTTTAAAAATTCTGAGAAAAATATATGTTCAATATGGGATTCTATTCTGCTAAATCCCAAAAAAGAAAATTTGTTTGTACTGATTTGGTATTTTTCATGAAAATGTTCTAGTTATGAATAAATGAATTAAATATGTTATGTGAAGTAAGAAAATTGGAAAATATGATTTTATGGCTTGAGAATCATATATATGAGGTATATCTTGATTTTTTGATGAGGGTTTTGGTTATTGGTGATGAAATCTTATGAGTTTGGCATTTTAAGATGATTAAATGTATTAATTAGTAAAGGGTAAACAATTGGAATAAATTGTTTATAAGTTTAAGAAAAGATTAAAATATTGTTGTAATATTAATAATATTAGATTATAAGATTATTAAGTGATTTATAACATTTGGGTTAAGGTGTTATAAATATTGATATGGATTTTATTGTGAAAGTTTATTTTTTTGTGTCGGGGTACTATTCACGATAAAATTGATCATTTTTCTGACCAAATTATCGTTGTTTTATGAATCTTACTCTTGAGATTAAATCTATATTTTGATCATATTGTTTTTATTATCATATATAACACTTTTATAATCCTGGTGAAGAAATTTCTCTTTGACTTGAGTGTAAAGATGGGTAGATTATTGGCATGATCGTGACTATGGGTTCTCTTTGGCCGGTAGTGCAAAGTTGAATCGTTGACTGGTATGATCATGACCATTGAATTTACAATTGAATATTTTTAGCTTAAGTGCAAAGGTGAATTGATCAACATGATTATAATTATGGTTTATATAAACTCTGAAATGATTATGTATTTCTTTGAGATATTAATATCTTTGGCCTGTAGTGCAAAGATGAATTATTGATGAATATCTTTGGCCTGTAGTGCAAAGATGATCTATTGTTGAATATCTTTGGCCCGTAGTGTAAAGATGACCTGTTGTTGAATATCTTTGGCCTGTAGTGCAAAGATGAACTGTTAATGAGTATCTTTGGCCCGTAGTGCAAAGATGAACTTATTAGTATGATTATGAACAGGAACTGTGATATGGTATAACCATGATCTTTGATGTTTCAAGTAAAGACATGTGATGAAAAATATCTTCGTCTTGGATGAGAAGAGAAAATTAGAACTACAATTATGATTATGAGTTATTCACATGACTGTGAACATGATCTGTTGATTAATGTTACAGGGTTAAAGCATTGTTGGTGGAATTTTAACATAGAGAAGATAATAGACATTATGGTATATTTGACTCTTTTAACGGATTGCTCGTTCCGCTGCAACTATGGTTGAAAACTTTTATCATCTACCATATGTTCTAAATCTCTGATTTATTACTGATGAAGGCTATTGATAATTTAATTATCTTTAGTCATGATATTCTTTACTGAGCTATTTGTGCTAACCCTTTTACTTCATAATTCCTTTCAGGTAATAAGAGTGTTGTCGGGTCGAGCGGGGATAACAGGGGAATAGAACGGTGGTCTATAGCGATTGAGGTTCTTCTTAAATAGTATAGAAATAATTGTATTGAGGACCTAAGATGTGTGTGTTGTATATATTACGTCACTTAATAATTGATTTTGGTGAACAACAATAGGGTGAGGCGAACCCAACGTTGGAAGGGTGTTTTGCTACTATCAGACAAGATGTCTAATGACATACAAACTCGTGTTATCATAAGACAGGGTTGTGCGCATCCTCTTGCTGAGTATATCTACGAGCACTACCAATATGATCTTGGAGTTGGGTTGAAACATAATGTTCAATCGTAGACGGTGGAGATAGTTATATGTCAAGAAAACACTCACCATTGGAAGGAACATGATAGTAATCTTCTCGTTTTTCTTTGGGATCTATTGGATCAACCAAGGATAATTCTCTGGACATATGATATCTATCATAACTTAGATTCATGGCCTCCTATGTACGAAGGTTTCTTTGAGCACTTCCCAAAAATTTTAATTTTTAAAACAATTCTAGATTGTACCTTTATGTAAGGTATCACTGTGAGGTGTTTTCCATAGTTGGGACATGAGTCACAGTTGGTATTAAAACTCACAGTATATGTATTGTTGTATTTTGCACGACAATTGTAGTAATAAAGTTGTAGTTATTTTCTGTACCATGTATTTGGCAACTCAGAATAGGTTGGATGGATTGGACCTATTTTGGGGGCGTCACATATCTGTTGAAATTCTGTTAGTAGAAACCTTTGTTACCTCCATTGTTTATAAATCTTGTTTGATTCAAATCGACACTTTCACGTTACCTATCGATCTTATCTCTTTGAAAATACTTACCTTTGATGTCATTTTTAGGAATCGATTGGTTAACTACTCATCATGCTTTTCGTAAGGTTGTTAGCTTTCATATTCCTAACCAACCTGTTATGCGAATTCAAGCAACCAAACCACTAAAGTCAATCATTGTCATATCAAGCCATAAGTAAAGAGCCCCAAACCTTTCGTTGGTGACTTCCTTGTGTGGAATGCACCTAAGCCAGACTTTCTATAGGGGACGTCGTGAATAACGGTGGCAAATTGATAGGTATCAATGTGATGTGCTATCCAAGTCTTGGATGAGGGTCACCGTTTTTAATGATATTTCTATCGTTAATAAATTTCTTGATATATTCTTGAAGACTTCTTGGCCTACCCCAAAGCGTGAAATCGAATTTTGTATTGACCCCAGTACAAAACCTATTTCTTCAACCCTTAAATATTTCTTCAGCCAAAATGAACGTATAATGCGCCAAAGACGTTGGCTCAAGCTGTTGAAGATTACGATCATACCATTCAATATCATTGTGGAAGGGAGAACGTGGTAGCTGACGCGTTGAGTAGAAGATCGTATGTGTTTATGAGTGCGACGTTGTTAACACAAAAACCCATTTCGTATAACTTACAAATGATAAAGATAGAGTTAAAGACTCTAGGGACCCATGTGAAGATAACAAATATACGATTAGAATAGACTTTAATCGATAAAGTTAAAGCCGCTCAAGCTACATACTCAAAGCTGATGAATGTGAAGAAGAAGGTTCAAGAGGGAATTATTCTAGAAGCAAAAATCGATGAAGAGAGAAAATCTCAACCCTCAATTTTATTGGCCCATTTAAAATCCTTGATCGAGTAGGAACTGTGGCCTATAGACTCGTTTTACCGCCAAGTATGTCGCGTGTTCATAACATTTTTCACGTATCGATGTTACGTAAATATGTGGATGACCTGAACCACGTTATTAAATTAGAACTAGACGAGATAGCAAAAGATTTAATGTATGAGGAGATACGAAGGATCGTATTCAACACTCAAGGGTTATACCTCAAGAGTTAGAATTTGAAATGAAGTCAAGGTATCCTCACCTCTTCGGCATACCAGGTACGTACATAAATTTCGAGGGCGAAATTTCATAAGGAGGGGAGATTGTGAGACCCCAAATTTTATGAATAAAGATTTAAATTTCTCGAAATATTTTTTTCAAAATTATGGTGTGGATTTGAAATAATGTTATAGTTGTGGGTAATATTTTTAAACTTTGCAAAGTATGCAAGTTGTTATATAATATTCAATTGGTCAGGGAATATTCGTACGATGGCACAATCATTGGTGGACCCACAACGGAATTATTGTCAGATTGAGAAAAAGACAAAAATATTTTTATGAAAATAACGGTGGAAGTTTTACCGTTAAAACTGTTGAACTACTCGGTAGTAAAAGTACAGTAATATGCGTGGTTGAATAGTAGCACACGATATTCATTATTGATGCTTACGTGAGAAGTCACTCTGTTTTGTTCAATTATTGCTTCAGTAATTGTTGCATAGTATCACACGTTATTTGATTCAATTATTTTAGATATTTTATATATTATTAAATCAATAATTGAGATAGCGAGAGATATTAATATTATTATTTGCAATATTAACGATGTCTAGAAGTTACGCGAGGAGAGGTTTGGTCACCTAATTCAATTGGCTTGATAGGGAGAAATCCTTATTGAAAGCCCCCTTTCACAGGAACTACATGGTCGATTAATATTGTGAATTATAATAATGATGATAAATATTGTTAAATATATTGAGGTGTTTTTTATGAAGTCACGAAAGTTTATATATATATATATATATATATATATATATATATATATATATATATATATATATGTATGTATGTATATAAATTTTGTTTTATTAGTATTATTAATGTATTAAAAGCAGAAAAGCTTTTTATATAAAATAGAATACTTTTATAAAGTTATTTGTTTTATTAGACTATAAATAGAATATATTATATTTTATTAGGTATAATGTTTTGCATAGTAAAATCTTTTTATATAAAATAGAATACTTTTATAAATTTATTTGTTTTATTAAACAATAATTAGAATATATTATATTTTATTATGCATAGTGTTTGTATAAGGCTCTGCATAGTGTTTTGCATAGTAAATTTTTTTTATATAAAATATACTACTTTTATAAAGTTATTCGTTTTATTAGATTATAAATAGAATATATTATATTTTATTTAAAAGATTTTGTTTTATTAAAATATTTTATTAATCTTTGATAGTAAATTAATATGGACCGTCCGTTTAAAAAATAAATCAATGGAATAGTTCATGAATTAGTTACTATTCAGTCCATTCTCCTATAAATAGAAGCTCATTCCTTCATTATTTCTTATGAAATCACTAAAACTCTAGAGAGAGAAACTATAGAGAGAAAGAAGAAAAGTGTTCTGCTACTTCACTACTCCTATATCCAATTTCTTTTAAGATAAGGGGTATTATTCTTTTGTATTCATGAAGAGAACTTCTGTTATTCCATTCTTTATTATTCTGTTGGAATAACCTGTATACGCGGACTACCCTATACTTGGTGAAATTCTTCTGTTATTCCATTCTTTATTATTATGTTGGAATAACATGTCTATGCGAAGTACAGCATACATGGTGAAATTCTTCTGTTATTTCATTCTTTATTATTCTGTTGGAACATCCTGTCTGTGCATTTACGCATGACCTGGTTCCGTTATTTATTATTCTGTTGGAATATCCTATTAGTGCGTATTACGCCTGACCTGGTTCCATTAATTATTATTCTGTTGGAATAACCTGTCTGTGCGGTCTATCGCATTCCTGGTGATTTCTTTTGTTATTCAATTCTTTATTATACTCAGTTGGTTAAAGTTTTTGCTTTTATACTCCATGAAATTAGTGGAATATCTTTGATATTTGCGCTTCATCCAGTATTTTTTCATGGAAATATTCTTCTGAGCATTCTTGAATTTGCGCTTCATCCAGTTTATTGACATATCACATATTATCCCTATACTCTGACCGACTAATTAAATACCAAATAAACTTAGGCAGGTCATACTAGCGAAGAAATTTCCCGTCTCTCCCCTCCTAGTTCTTATCTCACATCTCAGCCAGGGATCATATCCCTAAGCTTTGATACCAACTGTGATGCCCCCAAAATAGGTATTCATCACCCATCTTGAGTCGCCAGATATATGGTACATAAATTCAAATACAACTTAATTATACAACAGTCGTGTAAAATACGACGAAACATAATCTAAGAGTTTTAATACGTATATTGTCATCTAGACAATATACAAACTCAATGGAGTCCTCATTACATTTATTGTCACACTATTTAACAGAATAGTGAGGACTACTAATGCTATCATCTGGACTGTCACTCCGTTTCCCGACTCGTCCCAGCTATATTCTCATTTCCTGAAGAGAACAGTGAAAGAAAGGGTGAGCTCAACTAGCCCAGTAAGAAATATTATGACTAAGATAATGCAGAATAAATTATCGTTAGTCTTCAACAATGTTAAACTGATAAAATACAATAGACATCAAGTTTAACTGCAGCGGAACAAATAATCCATTAGAAAAGTCAAGTAGAGAATAAAATCTACTATCTTCTATGATTTAAAAAGGTTTTTCATCAATTTTTATCGCTGAGACTCGGCTTAATAAATAAACCACATCTTTGAATCATTCCTGTACCACGGGCCAAGGATATTCATTAAATCATCAATGGTCCTGACTATACTGAATAATCCTTAGTCATAATCATACCAAGTTCATCTCTGCAAGTAAGCTAAAGATATACAACTATAAAACCAACAACCAACAGTCCATCTTTGCACGTAAGCCAAAGATATACAATTCAATAATCCACAGTCAATCTTTGCATGTAAGCCAATGTGACGCCCCCAAAATATGTATACAACACCCATTCTGAGTCGCCAAATACATGGTACAGAAAGCAAACTACAACATCAATAATACAATTGTCGTGCAAAATACGACAACACATACTGTGAGTTTAAATACAAATATTGCTAAAACATCTTTCTAGAACCATCACTCCATACCCCGACTCGATCCTGCTATGTTCTCACCTCCTAAGAAGAAAAATAGAACAAAAAGGAAAAGGGTGAGCTCAACTAGCCCAGTAAAGATTATTATGACTAAGATAATATACAACAAATTATCATTAGTCTTCAACAGGGAAATATCTGATAGAATATAATAGACAACAAGTTTTAGATCAATATTCTGCAGTGGAAACAACAATCCATTAGAAGAGTCACGTAGAGAATGAATTCTACTATCTTCTAAGATTTAAAAGTTAATCATCAATATTTTATCCACAGAATAACAATCAATATACATCTTTAACCAAATATTCATCTTTGCACCATGTGCCAAAGATATTCATTTGATATCACCATTGGTCATGTTCATCTCAACACTGTTCATCTTTGCACTCTGGGCCAAAGATATTCATCGATTAATCATTCATCTTTGCACTCTGGGCCAAAGATATTCAGTAATATCATCATTTAAGACTGAGGATGATGAAAAATATTTTAAAGAAAACGAATCTAGTGAGACAGAAGGACAAATATTAGGGATTTGTTTAACAGTTTATCCAAGATCAATAATACTACATAATAACCAATTTTGAAGCAGGATTTAAAAATAAAGATCAAAACATGAATACAATCAAAGATAGTAACCATAATAGACATCTTGGACAAAAAGGAAAATTTTCATTTTTTGATGAATAAAGGTCAGATTCGTGAATAAAGTCAGTATCACGTGAATAGTAACCCCGAGCACAAAAAAGTTCCAAATTTGATTAAAAGTTCAAACCAATATTTTAAGATAATGATATTGAAGAAAATAATATCATTTAAGAAGAAAATAACATCCCCTTACCTCAAAGAAAGCAGTGATTGGAATGAAAGGTCGGAAGTGATCTTTGAATGAAACTTATCTTGACAAAGAACTCTCAAAGTATTTAGATACTCATAAAATACGCTCGATAATATAAAGAGAGAAAGAGAGAAAGCTTTTATTTCTGGTGTGATTTTCAATTCTAACTTAGCCCTCTATTTATAGGAAAATGTTAGCACGCCGAAGCAGACTTGACCTGCTACCTGATGGCTTTACCTGCTACTATTGCCACCCACCATATTTGAAATAAAATTCAGCACATTTCTTCACCAACCACAAGTGAGTCCCACTCAATTCTAGAATTTTCCACCAAAATCATTTATAAACCTAATTTCTGAATCAGTCACCTCTTAAAATTCATAACAAATCATTCGTTCATTTTTAACGGTTCAAAATTTGTGGACATATACTCAACTTATATATGTATAACATATCCAAAAATCACAACGATCCAACGGTCGGATTAAAAATTATAACTCACGTAATATATCGTAAAAATACTGATTTGATTTTTAATACCTTCATTCCAACAAAAATACTGATAAAACACCTCAACATTAATTCCTTCAATTATAACCACATAAAATAAATAAATCCATCATTTATATCCGCATCAAATAAATATTTTCTTATCATATAAATCAATAATTAATTATTCACAAATAATATTACAGAATCACAATTATGACAACCAGGCCATTCCCAGGAAAGAGGGGGCTTTCCGATAAGGATTTTTTTCCTTCTTGGTAGCCGCAATTAGGTGACCAAACCTCTCTCGATGTGAACTTTCTAGACATTGCCAATAATGCTATCTAATAATATTATTCAAATAATATGAATTATTGATCTGATAATGGGAAATACTATGCAGTGACAATTATTGAAACAACAATAATATAAAATATCAACGCAGCAATTATTGAATTAATAAAATAAAATATTGAATAAAGAACTCACCGTAACAATTATTGAGTAGTGACTTCTTACGTACGAATCAATAATTCAACAATACTGTGCAATACCGTGTGCTACTCTGCAATCACGCGTTTTATTGTATTTTAACCACCAGGTATTCCAACAGTGTTAACGGTAACAATTACGCCGTTATTTAGAAAACTCAAACTTTGTCATTTTCTTCATCTGATAGTTATTCCGTTATGGGTCCCACAATTGACTGCACCATCGTACGGATATTCCCGACAAAAAGAATATTCCACGACCAAACGAATATTCCCCGACAAAAGAAATATTTTATAACCACTTGCTTATTTTGAAAAATTTGCACATTTCACCCATAACCAAAGTATTATATCAAATTAACAGCTTATTAATTTAGAATAATTAATAGAAAAATTCAATTTTATTTATAATAAGTTGGGGTCTTACAACCTCCCCTCCTTATAAAATTTCGTCCTCGAAATTGACATACGTACCTGGTGTTTCAAAAAGGTGAGGGTACCTCGCTTTCATTTCCGATTCCAACTCCCAGGTCATTTCTTTAATAGCATGGTTCCTCCACAAAACCTTAACTTGTGGTAAAACCTTTGTGCGTATGACATGTTCTTTCCAATCCAAGATCTTGACAGGTACCTCCTCGTACGTTAAATCTTCGGCTATCTCGTCTGGTTCTAACGCAATAATGTGGTTTGGATCGTCCACATATTTATGTAACATCGATACGTGAAAAATGTTATGAACACACGACATACTTAGCGTTAAGGCGAGTCTATAGTCCACAGTTCCTACTCGATCCAGGATTTCAAATAAATCGAAGGTTTGAGCTTTTTTCTCTTCATCAACTCTTACTTCTAGAATAATGCCTTCTTGTACCTTATTTTTTATATTCATCAGCTCCAAATCTGTAGTTTGAGCGGCTTTAACGTTATCGATTAAAGTCGATTCTACTCGTATATCATCACGTGGGTCCCTAGAGTCTTTAACTCTATATCCATCGTTTATAAATTATACAAAATAGGTCTTTGTGTTCAACAATATCGCACTCGTACTTGCGTATGATCTTTTACTCAAACATTACTACCACGCTCGCTTTTCGGGATGGTATGGTTAGAACAAGTCTTTGAAATGAGTCGCCTCTTGAACTCTTGGAAAATCTTCTCGCATTCCTCGCTCTATACGAATTTTGTATCTTTCTGAGTCAGCTATGTTAACGGAGTAGCGATTCAAGAAGTCCTTCCACGAATCTTCGATAGTAACCAATTAAGCCTAGAAAGCTAGATATTTCGATTACTGACTTAAGTTGCTCTCATATATGATTCATATCCCAATCTTGGATTGCACATCAAAATGGCACCTATCGTTTTACCACCACACAAATATAGAGTTCCCTATGGAGAGTCTGGCTTTGGTGCATTCCACAAAGGAAGTCACCAGATAGAGGCTCGGGTACTAACTTTTGTACTTGGGGTTTTAACTCCTGAAGTTCAATAGGAGCCATTTGATAAAAGATTTTAGAAATAGGTTTTGTACCGGGTTCAAGGTCGATACAAAATTCAATATCACACTCTGGGGGTAGGCCAGGAAATTCTTCAGGAAATACGTCAGGAAATTCACTAACAACAAAAATTTTATTCAAATCTGACGTGTCTTTATTCAAATCTATAACATGGGCTAAGAAAGCTTGACATCCATTTTTCAATAAACGAATGGCTTTATGGTTTGATATGAAAGTGTTTGACTTCAATGGTTTGGTTGCTTGAGTTCACATAACAGGTTGGTTAGGAATATGAAAACTAACAACCATACGAAAACAATCAATTTTGGCATGATGAGTGGTTAACCAATCAATTCCTAAAATCACGTTAAATGCAAGTATCTATAAAGAGATAAGATCAACAGGTAATGTCATTGTGCCAACTTGGATTAAACAAGATTTATAAACAGTGAATGTGATAAAGGTTTCTCCTAACGGAGTCTCCACAGATAGGTCAAAGTCTAATTTCTCCGGAGTCAAGTTTAAACGTTGAGCACAAGAAGGAGAGATAAATGAATGGGTAGAACCGGTATCTAGTAAGGTATAAACTTCGCAAGAATTTATGACTAGCTTACCCGTGATACCTTAGTTCGGTTCTCGCTTTTAAGCGCCACGACAAACGCTTCTTCCGTAAATCGCCGACTTTGTTTTGTCCGTATCCACCTTTGGTGCCACCGTCCCAGCTAGACTTAATTTCGCTACAAGACAAAATCGAGCTATGTGACCGTCTTTTCCACAATTAAAACACACCTTGGAGGGCTGTGAACAATTTGGACTTATGTGTCCCTCCTCTCCGCATTTGTAGAATCTAACCGGCGGTCGTTCTCCTCCCCTAGAATTTGTTTTTGGTGTTGGTGTTGCTGCCAACGTCTTCCCGTCATCGTTAAATCTCCTCTTTCTGAAATTTCCACTTGACTCACCTCTCCTATTATCATGGCCACAATTACCACCCGAGTGGTTACCGCTTTTGTCCGTATTTTTCCTCCTCGCTGGTTATCATCGCTCCGATGACTGCTGTCACTGGTATGGCCCTGGTTGTGGTCCCTCGGTTGAGTATACTCATTATCTCGCTCTAATAATTGAGCCCTATTGACAACATCTGAATACAGAGAAAATTTATGAGAGATAAGGTATTACGGAATCTCGGGTTTTAGACCTCTCGAAACATCCGCGTCATACGTTCCTCATTCTCTACCAAATGAGGTGCAAACATGGATAACTCATAAACTTTGCCTCGCATCTTTGAGACACAATCATGTTGTTACGTTCGAAGATAATAAACTCTACCTCCTTCATATGAATAATACTTCGAGGAAAGTACTTGTCATTGAACAGATTTAGAAATCTTTCCCAAGACATGTTGAGTGCGGCTGGTTGGGTACGCTTCACAGATTCCCACAAGTAATCTGCCTCTCCACGGAACATAAAGGTGGCGAATGGAACCTTTTGTTCCTCCGTGCATCCCAAGACATCGAATATCTTGGTAATTTGCTTGACCCACGTTTCCGCCTTAATCGGATTGGGCTTTCCCTAGAAATTTGGTGGTCCCAACTCTTTGAACTGCTTGGTTGTGATAGACCGCGCGTTGCTATCACTTCCACCCATATTTTGTACACGAGTCTCCCTCGTCTGATTTTGCATGAACTACAAAAAGCTCCTAAACATTCCATCATTCATCGTTTGCTCAAGTGAGTGTTGTTTATGGGAGGAATATTGTCTTCTCGCTGCACGTTCTCCGGTTTGTGACTAAAGGTTGTTCCACGATCGATACACTCCATTGTTAACGTTCTCGTGACCATTCTTAAATCATCGCCATAAAACAAGGGTTAATTAAACAAATTAACATATCACATAATATCCCTATATTATAATGACCAACAAATAAGCTTAGATAGGACACACTAATGAAGGATTTACTCATCTCTCCTCCTAGTTCTATTCCCGATCTCGCTTGGAGACCATATCCCTAAGCTTTGATCCCAATTGTGGCGCCCCAAAAATAGGTATACAACACCCATTACGAGTCGCCAAATACATGGTATGAAAGCAAACTACAACCTCAATAATACAATTGTAGGTGCAAAATACGACAACACATACTTTGAGTTTAAATACAAATATTGTCTTCTAGACAATATCCACACTCAAATAAGTCCTCATTACAATTATTCATACACTATTTTATAAAAATAGTGAGGACTGCTAAAACATCTTTCTAGAACCATCCACTACTAGAAATTCGACATATAGCAACGAAGCTATAGCGATTGGTCAAAGACGGAACCCTCGCTATAGGATATATATAGCTTGACGGTCGTAAATCGTCAGCTTCGGTATAGATATTTTTTTTTTAAAGTAAAACCATCCCATTTTTTCCCAAATCATTTCGCTTTTCCCCAATCTTCTTCCTCTCAAGTCCTCTCCTCCTCGATCGCCTCTAATGTTCCCCCCTTTATCCCAAGCTTGTCGGTGGAAGACTAATGTCGGACCTACGCAATAAAGCTCTTTGGTAAGACGATTCACGGAGATTGCGCTTTACGCTTCAGAGATTTGGTGGCGTTAATCCATTTATTCTTCCGAAGCTCGTCTACATGACGCTCTTAGTGAAGATCGTTCTTCATCATCTAATTCGTCATTTGGAGGAACACAACTCGCATAAGAGTCGGTGGTGACCAAGAAGCACTGAAGAAGGTATGAATTGGATTCATTAATTTGGAGTATAATAAATATGACCGCCCATTTTTGTCAAAGGAATAATGGGTTGATGAATTTTATTGTGACATAAAACCACGTATTTCGGGATTTTGGGTGTAATTTCGGTTTCGGGTGTAGTAGTTTTCATTAATTTAAAACTTTAGTTACGGATAATTTTGAGATTTGAGTTTGGATAACTCCAAGTTTTTCAAAACTTTAGTTCGGATAATTTATGTGGGTGAGGAGTCCAGATCACGTATGTTGACATTTTTAATCTTAAGGATATGGAGTCTTCAAAGCAGGTTGAACTAAGTTACAATTTCTTCAACATACTAGATTGTATTATTTTGATAGTTTACATTTGAATTATGTTGTTATCTATTTATTTTGACTTGTGTAGTTAATATAATTTTCTAGTAACCTACTTTTTTTAGTGAGTGTTTCAACTTGTAGTAGAGATACCCCTTTCTAAGAATATTACAATAGGATGGTTTTGTTTGGATTCTATGTCCATAAGTTTACAGGTAATTTGTTGTGGTTTTCCTAGTGTTGGATTATAAATTTTGATCAAGCTGATAAGCTAGATGATTTTATGATCAATGATAAGCTAGACTGCGGATAAACTGCAGCTAATGCATAATAAGTGACGACTTTAATTTTGTTTCATTTATAATTGCTCTTGAGCTACATGGTTTTGGTATTATTTTAGAGTATTGGATATGCTAGTTTAGCAAAACTTGATCCTCAATATGGCTTAGTTTGTAGGCATTTAGTGTGTGGTCTGGTGAGACTATGATGACTTTTCGTGGCCACTATAAAAATGTAAATTGTTGTTGGTATAATGTGCAGGATCAGGTACAACCTCTTTCCTCTTTCTCTGCAAGATGGTTCTCTATGTAAATGTATTCTATATACTATACTTCCAGTGACTATGCTTGAAAATGCTTTTTTTTTATTCTTTTTTTTTGAACTTATAGGACATTTAAAATCAGATGGGATGCTTAGTGTTTACTTTTTGGCTATATGATATCAAACTAGAAGACATTTCCCTCACAGTTGTATAGTCTCATAATTATCCTTTACTAGACCTTGTGCTTTAAGATTTTAAAAACCTATAGTTTTCAACTATGGAATACAACAACAATACTTAAAAGTTGAATAGGTGTTCCAGGTGATGATGTATATGTTCAATCTATGTTAAGATAATTAGTTAATTATGCTCCTGGTAGTTAGTCAGTTGTTCTCATAGTGGAGCTCACTTCAGAATTTTTACTCGGCAATTTGTTCCCCCCAAATAACTTATATCTAGCATTGACATAAATTGTATCTAGCATCAACATTTGACCTACATCTTTGAAATTGAAGTTGTGAAGACAGCTACGGTGGCAAAGTTGAAGAAGTCAGGATATCAGCTCCAAGATATATTAGTAAGCCATCTCCCTTATAATTAGCTCATTTTACTTAATAAGAAGGATAAGCAAACTTTAATTTCATTTTCGTGTGTTCATGTAGGTGTCATGTGTGGGGGCACTTTTTCTTATGCTATGACGGTCAGAATCTCATTAAAGACAGTGATTATATTGGAGATTATGATACCAGGGATGGTGATCAAGTTAGTATTGTGCTTTCTAAATATTTATGTTATACAAAGATAATGATCTCAAGTTGAATGTAATTTATCCCTTTCATTACATACACCTCAAAGATATATGAATCCTTGTATGCTTGTATGAATCCCTTTCTAAACAGTACACTACTAGAAATTTAATCTATAGCGACGAGCTATAGCTTGTCTAATAAAAACATCTATTCATTAGCTATAGCTATAGCTTGTTTTTATTCCATCTCTGGCTTGGTTCTATTTTCATTTCTTATTGGAAATATGCAGGTTTGTCTAATAAAAACATCTATTCATTAGGCTAATTGAACTATATATTATGTACACAATGAAAAAAAAAATTAGAACTCAAACTATTATCTGCTGAGGTGAAACTGTTTCACTTTGAGATTGATTTACAATAAGGTGGATGGTAGAAGTATCAATTCCATCGGTAAATTATTGATGAGAAGTATCAATTCCATCGGTACATTATTGTTCTACATTCTTGTTACAGGTTTATGTCTTAGTGTTGTTGAATTATCCCGGAATTAATTGTGTTTGTTGGGGTTGGGGCTTATCTGCAGGTGTTGGGGGAATATGTTGTTATTATGGATTGATTCCTTGATTCATCTACTTAGTTTTTCTTTCTGTTCTATATGAGATGATATACTCTTGTCTTGTATCTTGTGCAGCTGCGGTGAAGAAGGAAATTTTCGATGAGACTAATCGAGAGACTGGACGATCCAAAGCAATATCCACTATACCAATATATCTTAGTATATATTCTCCTAATGGTGAGATGAAATTTCTGGTTATGTATCATTATCATTGTCATTCATAGTCCTTGTAGTTTTATGCGTGAATTTCCTGTATGGTAGTATGTTCCTATTTCATCAACCGTCTAGTTATTATGGACTGAGTTTAAGCATTAATAATTGGTTTGTATGGTGTTCTAAATTATTCATGTAGTGGTTTTCTTTTCATCTGGGGTAAGATTTATATGAAAAAGGGTTCACTTAACTCTTAAGAAGTGAAATCTTGAGTTGACGCCATGCTGATGATCTTTTTTTCTTCTTTTTTGTCAATACTAATTTTTTTTATGAAAACCACAAAATTCTAAGAAATGCTTGTAATGTACTTGATTGTTGCTTATGCCAATATCTTTTTATTTGGTTAAAAGCGAGATATTCGATTTTTTATTCTTCCATTATCTCTTATGTTGAGTGTATTAGCTAATTCTTAGTTATGGTATCTCATTATATGATTCTTTGGTATTGCGATTGTGAACTTAACAATGATCGATCTTCCGGGCTTACAAAAGTAGGCGTGGGTGAGTTTTAGCATTGCTCGATTTGGTTTATAAATGACTATGAATATTCTTGTTGCCATTGTTCCATAAAGTCGCTTAGTGTTGTTTTGTCATCTCTTTTATATGTTGTTTCTACTGAATTGATTAATTGAGATTATATTAAGCGATAATTGTAGAGGGGCGGCCGAGAGTATTGTGCGGGGATATTGAAAACATGGTTCGCTTCATATTTTCCATTTGCTTGGGGTGCCATCTTACATATGTGGCATACTTGGACAATTCGTCCCTTATTTTTAAATGATACTCAATGAATTCTTTCATGTTATTTATGCAACTAAATAATTTTGTGGGATGGAATCCTAATAAATCCAAATGTTATATATCCATTTTGTTTCTTGCATGTTATTTGTCCCTTATAAGCGATGTCTTTCACTTTTAAATGTCCTTATTCATTTTTAAATGCTTTCCATTTATGCAGCCTTTAACAAAGACTTGAGGAGCATTCTCATGGCGAGAAAATGAATCATTACATCTTTTGTACTAATTGTAATGATGTAATGTGAATGATTTTAAATGATGTATATAATATTTTTATATTTTATTTTATAATGTATTTGTGTTTGTTGAATAAATTTGCATTATTAATTATTATTTTTTAAATATAAAAAGGCTATATAATGACGGTCATCGAATCGTAGCTATAGTATTCTATAAGCATGAGCCTATAGCGACGGTTCTTTGGCGTCGCTTATGTACATCTAAACACGATTTTGGCATGACCTATAGCGATGGTGGTCGTCGTCGTCGCTATAGTTAAAAAGACCGTCGCTATATAGCCTATAACGACGGTCTTTTGGTTTATAGCGACGATCGTCACGACCGTAGCTATAGGTCGATTTTCTAGTAGTGATCACTCCATACCCCGACTCGATCCTGCTATGTTCTCACCTCCTGAGAAGAAAAATAGAACAAAAAGGAAAAGGGTGAGCTCAACTAGCCCAAGAAAGATTATTATGACTAAGATAATATACAACAAATTATCATTAGTCTTCAACAGGAAATATCGATAGATAATATAATAGACAACAAGTTTTAGATCAATATTCGCAGTGGAAACAACAATCCATTAGAAGAGTCACGTGAGAGAATGAATTCTACTATCTTCTAAGATTTAAAAGTTCATCATCAATATTTTATCCTCAGAACAACAATCAATATACATCTTTAATCAAATATTCATCTTTGCACACAGCCAAAGATATTCATTCATATAACCGATTAGTCATGTTCATCTCAACACCGGTTCATCTTTTTGCACTACGGCCAAAGATATTCATTAGTTAATCATTCATCTTGCACTACTGTGCCAAAGATATTCAAGAATATCATCATTTAAGACCGAGGATGATGAAAAATATTTTAAAGAAAACGAATCTAGTGAGACAGAAGGACAAATATTAGGGATTCGTTTAACAGTTTATCCAAGATCAATAATACTCCATAATAACCAATTTTGAAGCAGGATTTAAAAATAAAGATCAAAATATGGATACAATCAAAGATAGTAACCATAATAGACATCTTGGACAAAAGGAAAATTTTCATTTTTGGTGAATAATGCAGTATATGTGAATAAGGTCGATATCGTGAATAGTAACCCACATAAAAAGTTCTAAATTTGATTAAAAAGTTCAAACCAATATTTTAAGATAATGATATTGAAGAAAATAATACCATTTAAGAAGAAAATAACATCCCTTACCTCAAAGAAAGCAGAGATTTCTTGAATGAAAGGCTCAAGTGATCTTTGAATGAAACTTGTGTAATTGAACAAACAACTCTCAAAGTATTTAGATACTCACAAAATATGCTCGATAATATAGAGAGAGAAAGCTTATGTTTCTGGTGTGATTTTTAATTCTAACTTAGCCCTCTATTTATAGGAAAATGTTAGCACGCCGAAGCAGACTTGACCTGCTACCTGATGGCTTTACCTGCTACTATTTCCACCCATCACATTTAAAATAAAATTCAGCACATTTCTTCACCAACCACAAGTGGGTCCCACTCAATTCTAGAATTTTCCACCAAAATCATTTATAAACCTAATTTCTGAATCAGTCACCTCTTAAAATTCATAACAAATCATTCGTTCATTTTTAACGGTTCTAAATTTGTGGACATATACTCAACTTATATATGTATAACATATCCAAAAATCACAACGATCCAACGGTCGGATTAAAAATTATAACTCACGTAATATATCGTAAAAATACTGATTTGATTTTTAATACCTTCATTCCGACAAAAATACTGATAAAACACCTCAACATTAATTCCTTCAATTATATCCACATAAAATAAATAAATCCATCATTTATATCCACATCAAATAAATATTTCCTTATCATATAAATCAATAATTAATTATTCACAAATAATATTACGTAATCACAATTATGACAACCACTGCTTGGTTCCGGAAAGGGGGCTTTCGATAAGGATTTCTCCTTCTTTGCCGCAATTAGGACCAAACCTCTCCTCGATGTAACTTTCTAGACATTGCCAATAATGCTATCTAATAATATTATTCAAATAATATGAATTATTGATCCGATAATGGGAAATCTTCGTGCGGTGACAATTATTAAAACAACAATAATATAAAATATCAACGCAACAATTATTGAATCAATAAAATAAAATAATGAGCAAGAATTCTCGTGTAACAATTATTGAGTAGTGGCTTTTACGCATTTAATCAATAATTCAACATTATCATCCAATACTGGTGTCTTCTTGTGCAACCACGATATTATCGTATTTTAACCACTGTGTATTCCAGCGATTGTTAAGCAGCAACAATTATGCCATTATTTATGAAACTCAAACTTTGTCGTTTTCTTCATCAATGAAAGAATTTCATTATGGGGCCCACAATTGATCATAGCATTGGTCGCACGGATATTCCCGAAAAAAAGAATATTCCACGACCAAACAAATATTCCCCGACAAAAGGAATATTTTATAACCATTTGTTTATTTTGTAAAATTTGCACATTTCACCCATAACCAAAGTATTATATCAAATTATATTAATTTAGAATAATTAATAGAAAAATTCAATTTTATTTATAATAAGTTGGGGTCTTACAGCCAAGATAACTTTTATCACCATATAAGCATGAGGATGATGACAATGATATAAACATTAATCAACTGAAAACAAGGATAAATATTAAAGACTTTAAATTTATCCAAATATTATCAATCACATAATAAATTCATAATCTAATATTATTAATATCATAACAATATTTTAATCACATCTTAAACTTATAAATAATTTATTTCAATTGTTTATACTTTACCAAATAAATATCACCATATAAGCATGAGGATGATGACAATGATATAAACATTAATCAACTGAAAACAAGGATAAATATTAAAGACTTTAAATTTATTCAAATATTATCAATCACATAATAAATTCATAATCTAATATTATTAATATCATAATAATATTTAAATCACGTCTTAAACTTATAAACAATTTATTTCAATTGTTTATACTTTACCAAATAATGCATTTAATCATTCAAAAATGCCATACTAATAAGATTTCATCACCAATGATCAAATCCCTTATCAAAAATCTACATATACCTTATATAGGATTTTCAAGCCATAAAATCCTATTTTCCAACTTTGTTACTTCACATAACTTATTTAACTCATATATTCGTAACTAAATAATTTTCATGAAAAATATCAAATCAGTCCCAAAAATATTTCTTTTCTGGGATTTAGCACAATATAGTACCATAATGAACATATATTTTTCTCAAAATTTTTAAAATTCATTTACTATTTTTCAAAAATCAATTTCTAATAAATTCCTTAAGAAATTAGCTACCTCAAGTTTAACTCCAAAAATTTCCAAATCTTGGCAGAATCTTATACATGTTAACGTGAGCTTCCAGTTTGAATTTCATGGTCATCAGAGTTATAGAACTCCGATTATAGCGTTTTTCATCGAAAAAACCTAAATATTAAAATGGTCATAACTTGCTCATTTTAAGTCAGAATAAGCTCATTTTTGGACAGGATGTTCTTTATACCATATACTTTCATGTCCCAAAAGGCCGAAACTTTTCTCATAAATTAAGTGGCCAAAACTACCACTTTAAAAATCTGGGCAGTATCATTTTCTGTATTTGTAGCTTTTGACTCCTTTGCTAAAATCAGTCCACACGAAAATCTACAATACCTTTTACAGTGATTCCACTTGGAGATGCTACAAAACTCATAGATCTAACTCTAGAACTTGACCACACTCAAAAATTTGAAATATAATAGGAGATATGATCAATTGAATTTCATGTTCCATTTTCACCAAAATCTAATTTTTCAACCCTTTGTGATTTCTAAGAAACTTTAATGTTTTCACATAATAACCAACATAACTCATCATAACACTTACTAGTACTTCATATAACAATGATTTTCATCAGTTCAATGCTTTTATTATGACTCTCATCATAATCAACGTAACCAGATTATTTTCACAATTTAATAAGGAATGAATACGAAGGATCATTCACCATGCATGTGGTAATCCACTTATACAGGTTATTCCAACAGAATAATAAAAATGGAATAACAGAAGGATTCACCATGCATGCGATAGAGACCGCACAGACAGGTTATTCCCAACATAATAATAAAAAGATTTTAGGTCCAGTCCAACAGAAAACGCATGCGAGCAGTGATATTCCAATAGAATAATAAAGAATGGAATAACAACAGAAATCACCATGCATGCGGTACATCGCATGGACAAGTTATTCCAACAGAATAATAAATAACGAAACTAGGTCAGGTGAAATTCGCACCGACAGGATGTCCCAACAGAATAATAAAGAATGGAATAACAACAAAAATCACCATGCATGCAGATTGCATGTAGATGAGTTATTCCAATGAGAATAATAAATGATGGAACCAAGTCCGGCATAAATCGCACAGATGAGGATATTACGACGAGAATAATAAATGCAGAATAATAAATAATGGAACCGAGGTCGAGGCAAAATTAAGACCGGCTGTGATATTCCAAATGTAATAATAAAG
This sequence comes from Panax ginseng, assembly GCA_020205605.1. NCBI lineage: Eukaryota > Viridiplantae > Streptophyta > Magnoliopsida > Apiales > Araliaceae > Panax > Panax ginseng. Next base: position 163,961,774 of record CM035128.1, read on the forward strand.
AATGGAATAATAGAAGAATTTCACCATGTATGCGGACTTAGATAAGCAAAAGTTATTCAACATAATAATAAAGAATGGAATAATGGAAGAATTTCACCATGTATGCAAGATTAGATATAACAAAGTTATTCCAACATAATAATGAAATAATGGAATAACAACTCTTACGAGTATTGAAAGAAAGTAATTCTCTTCATGAATACGAAAGAATAATACCCCTTACAGGTACAACAAATAACACAATTTTGAATTGTTGCATCTCTTTGCTCTACAATCGCCTGTCGTTCTTCTGCCTGCTCTTCTAACTCATGAATACGATTTTGTAATTCTAAATTTTGATCATAAAATTCTTCTAATAAATTTTCCTTAGGTTCCTCTTCTTCCTCACTCTCAGTTACTACCTCTGCAACTAGCTCAAATTGCAACTATTAGTTCTTCACTCACCACGTAGATATCTCTAATTTCTTCTTAAATCCGACATCACATTAACTGGTTAGTGATTAAAGGTGTCTCAATGGTCTCATTCACTCCATTGCTAACATTTTCAGCTGCCATTTTTAAACACTGCCACAAAACAAGAGTTTATTGACATATCACATATTATCCCTATACTCTGACCGACTAATTAAATACCAAATAAACTTAGGTAGGTCATACTAGCGAAGAAATTTCCCGTCTCTCCCCTCCTAGTTCTTATCTCACATCTCAGCCAGGGATCATATCCCTAAGCTTTGATACCAACTGTGATGCCCCCAAAATAGGTATTCATCACCCATCTTGAGTCGCCAGATATATGGTACATAAATTCAAATACAACTTAATTATACAACGATTCGTGTAAAAATCTGACGAAACATAATCTAAGAGTTTTAATATGTATATTGTCATCTAGGCGACAAAGATACAAACTCAATGGAGTCCTCATTACATTTATTGTCACACTATTTAATGAGAATAGTGAGGACTACTAATGCTATCATCCGGGACCGTCACTCCGGTTTCCCGACTCGTCCAAATTTATATTCTCATTTCAAGAGAACGGTGAAAGAAAGGTGAGCTCAACTAGCCCAAGAAGAAATATTATGACTAAGATAATGCGAGAATAAATTATCGTTAGTCTTCAACAATGTTAAACCGATAAAATACAATAGACATCAAGTTTAAGCTGCGGTAATGAACAAATAATCCATTAAAAAGTCAAGTATAGAATAAAATCTACTGTCTTCTATGATTTAAAAAGGTTTTTCATTAATTTTTATCGCTGAGACTCAGCTTAATAAATAAACTACATCTTTGAATCATTCCTGTACCACGGGCCAAGGATATTCATTAAATCATCAATGGTCCTGACTATACTGAATAATCCCTAGTCATAATCATACCAAGTCCATCTCTGCACGTAAGCCAAAGATATACAACTATAAAACCAACCACCAACAGTCCATCTTTGCACGTAAGCCAAAGATATACAATTCAATAATTCACAGTCCATCTTTGCATGTAAGCCAATATAACTTTTATCACCATATAAGCATGAGGATGATGACAATGATATAAACATTAATCAACTGAAAACAAGGATAAATATTAAAGACTTTAAATTTATCCAAATATTATCCATCACATAATAAATTCATAATCTAATATTATTAATATCATAACAATATTTTAATCACGTCTTAAACTTATAAACAATTTATTTCAATTGTTTATACTTTACCAAATAAATATCATCATATAAGCATGAGGATGATGACAATGATATAAACAATAATCAACTAAAAACAAGGATAAATATTAAAGACTTTAAATTTATCCAAATATTATCAATCACATAATACATTCATAATCTAATATTATTAATATCATAATAATATTTTAATCACGTCTTAAACTTATAAACAATTTATTTTAATTGTTTATACTTTACCAAATAATGTATTTAATCATTTAAAAATACCATACTAATAAAATTTCATCACCAATGATCAAATCCCTTATCAAAAATCTACATATACCTTAAATAGGATTTCCAAGCCATAAAATCCTATTTTCCAACTTTGTTACTTCACATAACTTATTTAACTCATATATTCGTAACTAAATAATTTTTATGAAAATACCAAATCAGTCCCAAAAATATTTCTTTTCTAGGATTTAGTAGAATATAGTCCCATAATGAACATATATTTTTTCTCGGAATTTTTAAAATTCATTTACTATTTTTCAAAAATCAATTTCTAATTAATTCTTTAAGAAATTAGCTACCTCAACTTTAACTCCAAAAATTCCCAAATCTTGGCAGAATCTTACACATGTTAACGTGAGCTTCCAGTTTAAATTTCATGGTCATCGGAGTTATAGAACTCCGGTTATAGCATTTTTCGTTAGAAAAACTTAAATATTGAAATGGTCATAACTTGCTCATTTTAAGTCGGAATGAGCTCATTTTTGGATAGGATGTTCTTTATACCATATAATTTCATTTCCCAAAAGGCTGAAATTTTTCTCACAAATTAATTGGCCGAAACTGCCCTTTTAAAAATCTGGGCAGTAGCGTTTTCAGTATTTGCAGCTTTTGACTCCTTTGCTAAAATCAGTCCACACGAAAATCTACAATACCTTTTACAGTGATTCCACTTGGAGATGCTACAAAACTCATAGATCTAACTCTAGAACTTGACCACACTCAAAAATTCAAAATATAATAGGAGATATGATCAATTGAATTTCATGTTCCATTTTCACCAAAATCTAATTTTTCAACCCTTTGTGACTTCTAAGAAACTTTCATGTTTTCATATAATAACCAACATAACTCATCATAACACTTACTAATACTTCATATAACCATGATTTTCATCAGTTCAATGCTTTTATTATGACTCTCATCATAATTGACGTAACCAGATTATTTCCACAATTTAATAAGGAATGAATACGAAGGATCATTCACAATGCATGTGGTAATCCACTTATACAGGTTATTCCAATAGAATAATAAAAATGGAATAACAAAAGGATTCACCATGCATGCGATAGAGACCACACAGATAGGTTATTCCCAACAGAACAATAAAGACGGATCCAGGTCCGGCGTAAAACGTACAGACAGGATATTCCTACAAAATAATAAAGAATGGAATAACAACATAAATCACCATGCATGCAGACGTCAGCATGTAACGAGTTATTCAATAGAATAATAAATAATAGAACTAAGTCAAAGTGAAATTATGACCGACTGGATGTCCCAACAAGAATAATAAAGAATGGAATAACAAATGAAATCACCATGCATGCAGTACTTGATGTAAGCGAGTTATTCAATGAATAATAAAAGATGGAACCAGGTCTAGCGTAAAATGCACAGACAGGATATTCTAACAGAATAATAAATGAGGAATAATAAATAATGGAACCAGGTCAGGTAAAATTCACACCGACAGGATATTTCAACAGAATAATAAAGAATAGAATAGTAGAAGAATTTCACCATGTATGTGGTACTTCGCATAAACAGGTTATTCCAACATAATAATAAAGAATGAAATAACAGAAGAATTTCACCATGTATGCGGTACTTCGCATAAACAGATTATTCCAACATAATAATGAAGAATGGAATAACAACTCTTACGAGTATTGAAAGAAAGTAATTCTCTTCATGAATACGAAAGAATAATACCCCTTACAGATACAACAAATAATATCCCTTACCTTAAAATGAGTCGATTTGGATCTTTGGAATAGAAATGTAGCAGACTTTCTTCTTCTTCTTTCTCTATAATTTCTCTCTATAATAATGGCTCTAAAGCTTTAGTTAATTGGTGAGAAATGAAGGAAGAATGAGCTTCTATTTATAGGAAAATATAGTTTCGATAATTGCACGTTTTGGGGCTCGAAATATTACAGTACAATACCTCCAACTTTTCTTTCATTTTTAATTTAGTCCTGCAAGTATTATCAATCTTGCACTAACTCCCCTAATAGTAAATCATGTGAATCAATAGTAAAATCATGTGACTCAATAGTTCTAAACATGTGAAAAAATTAATTACAATATAGTACCTCCATCTTTAACTTAGTCATGCAAGTATCATCAATCTTGCACCAACTCCCCTAATAGTAAGTGAATGTGACTCAATAGTAACTCGTGAATAGTAACTCATAAATAGTAACTCATGAATAATAACTCATGAATAGTAACTCGTGAATAGTACTCCGATAAGAGGAGGCTTTCCAATAAGAATTTCTCCCTATTGGCGCGCAATTAGGTGACCAAACCTCTCCTTGACAAAACTTCTAGACATTATAAATATTGTAATTTAATAATATGAATAACTTTGTCGTCTCAATTATTGATTTAATAATATATAAAATATTATGCAGATGATACTATGACAATAACTGAATCAATAATATGAGAGATATGATGCAGCAATCATTGTAGCAATAATTGAGTATAACTGAGTGACTTATTATATAAGCATCAATAACCAATACCGTGTGCTATTACGCAACCACGTGTATTACTGTACTTTTACTACCGAGTAGTTCAACAGTTTTAATGGTAAAACTTTCGCGGTTATTTTCATAAAAATAATTATGTCGTTTTATTACTACGACAATACTTCCGTTGTAGGTTAACCAATGATTGTGCCGTCGTACGAATATTTCCTGTTAAAACGAATATTCCTAGACTAATCGAATATTATATAACAACTTACGTACTTTGTAAAATTTATAAATATTACCCACAACTATAACGTTATCTCAAATCCACACCAAAATTTTGAAAAAAAATATTTCGAGAAAATTAAATCTTTATTCGTAAAATCTGGGGTCTCACATGTAGTGTATAGATGGACTTGGTATGATTATGACCAGGGATTAATCGGTATAATCATGACCGTAATGTTACAAATGATGTGGTAAAAGTCCTCATTGGCCCGTAGTGCATTGATGGACAGTTATTGGCATGATCATGACTATTAATGAATACACAAATATCTTTGGCCCGTAGTGCATGGATAATTTGTGGTTGTGATACTAATGAATATCCTTGGCCGTAGTGCAGGGATGATGTGGTTTATTTATTAAGCTGAGTCTCAGCAATAAAAGTGATGAAAAACCTTTTAAATCATAGAAGATAGTAGATTTTATTCTCTACTTGACTCTTTTAATGGATTGCTTATTCCGCTGCAGTTAAACTTGATGTTTGTTATATTTTATCAGTTTAACATTATTGAAGACTAATGATAATTTATTCTACATTATCTTAGTAATAATATTTCTTACTGGGCTAGTTGAGCTCACCTTTTTCTCTCTTTGTTCTCTTCAGAAATGAGAACTAGCTAAGCGGGACTAGTCGGGGGGAGCGGGTGAGCGGTCCGGATGATAGTATTAGTAGTCCTCACTATTACGTTAAATAGTGTGAAAATAAATGTAATGAGGACTCCTTTGAGTGTGGATATTGTCTAGATGACAATATTCTTATTAAAACTCTCAGTTTATGTTTTATCGTATTTTACACGACAGTTGTATTATTAAGTTGTATTTGAATTTTTGTACCATGTATTTGGCGACTCAAGATGGGTGATGTATACCTATTTTGGGGGCGTCAAAACCTTCATCTATACCTCCATTTTTAATTTAGTCATGCAAGTATAATCAATCTTACACCACCTCCCCTAAAAGTACATACATGTGAATCAATAGTACACAAATGTGAACAAATAGTTATAAGCATGTGAATTAATAGCAATTAATTGCTCATTTATCCGATTAATTACCCGATTGGTCAATATAACCTCCAGACATCCATTATTATCGAAATAGATGTTAATTTTCACTAACACTAATAATTCCCACACAATGGAACTATCAATTTCATCTTTAATCAACACGAACGTATTCATCATTAATATTATAATTCACAATATTTAATAACCAGGTCATTCCCAGGAAAGAGGGGGCTTTTCAATAAGGATTTCTCCCTATTGGCGCGTAATTAGGTGACCAAACCTCTCCTCGATAGAACTTTCTAGACATCGTCAATATAACAAATAATAATATGAATAACTTTGTCGTCTCAATTATGTATTTAATAATAATAAATATTATGCAGATGATACTATGACAATAATTGAATCAATAATATGAGAGACATTATGCAGTAATTACTGTAGCAATAATTGAGTATAACTGAGTGACTTCTCATGTAAACATCAATAATCAATACTTTGTGCTACTATGCAACCATGCGTATTACTGTACTTTTATCACCGATTATTTTATGACAACTTGTTTACTTTGAAAAAATTTCACATATCACCCTTAACTTTAACCTTTTATCAATTTAACCATTTACTAAATAGAATAATAATTATAAAAAAATTGAATACTTTCATTTCATAAAATTCGGGGTGTCACATATCCTGTCTGTGCAGATTACGCATGACCTGGTTCAGTTCTTTATTATTCTGTTGGAATAACATGTCTATGTGGATTACCGCATGCATGGTGAATTCTTCTGTTATTCCATTCTTTATTATTCTATTGGAATAACATGTCTATATGGATTACCGCATGCGTGGTGAATGATCATTCGTATTCATTCTTTATTAAATTGTGGAAATGATCTGTCTACGTGGATTACCGCATGGCGGGTGAAAATCCATTTGCAATTTCGTATATTCTATTATACTAATCTGGGATATCATTTCTTTTGTACTCATCATGAAATATCATTTTCTTTGGTATTTTTCTGTTACGAGTTACTTATTCACGGAGTTACTATTCACCCGATTACTATTCACTCTAGTATTATTCATTCACCGGGTATTAGGGCACTTTTTCGTGTTGGAGTACTATTCACAAGTTACTATTCACGGAAGATTCGCGCTCAATTGATTACTATTCACTCTAGTATCATTCACTCGGGTATTCGGGACACTTTTTGTGTGTGGGGTACTATTCATGTGGTACTATTTCAAGTACTTATTCACGGGATACTATTCACCGAAAAATATATTTCTTTTCTATCAAATTATTTTTGGTACATGAATATTATTCTTTAATTTTACTCTACAAAGCGGTATCATGTTGATAATTTGGATATTTTAAACTCTCGATAAATTTAAAGTCTTTAATATTTATCCTTGATTTTGTTTTGATTTGATTTGGTTGATTATTGCTTATATCATTGTCATCATCCTCATGCTTATATTGTGATGAAAGTCATCTTTGGCTTACGTGCATAGATGGACTTGGTATGATTATGACCATGGATTATTCGGTATAATCATGACCGTAATATAACGAATGATGTGGTAAAAGTCCTCATTGGCCTGTAGTTCATTGATGGACAGTTGTTGGTATGATTATAACCAGGGATTATTCGGTATAATCATGACCATTGATGATTACATGAATATCCTTGGTTTTTGATTTTATTTATTAAGCTGAGTCTCAGCGATAAAGTTGATGAAAAACTTTTTAAATCATAGAAGATAGTTGATTTTATGCTCTACTTGACTCTTTTAATGGATTGCTTATTTCCGCTGCAGTTATTAATCTAAAACTTGTTTTCTATTGTATCCTATCAGTTGTTATACTATTGAAGGCTAAGGATAATTTTTTTCTACATTATCTTAGTCATAATATTTTTACTGGGCTAGTTGAGCTCACCCTTTTCTTTCACTGTTCTCTTCAGGAAATAAGAACATAGATGGGATGAGTCAGGAAATTGAGTGATGGTCCAGATGGTTGCATTAGTAGTCCTCACTATTCTGTGAAATAGTGCGATAATAATTGTAATGAGTACTCCATTGAGTGTGGATATTGTCTAGAAGGCAATATTCTTGTTTAAACTCTCAGCTATGTTTTGTCGTATATTACCCGACAGTTGTATAATTAAGTTTGTAGTTGAGTTCTGTACCATGTATCTGGTGACTCAAGATGGGTGATGTATACTGCTTTGGGGGCGTCACAGTTAGTATCAAAGCTTAGGATATGATCCACGATCGAGATGTGAGACAAGAACTAGGAGGAGAGCGAGGAATTCTTCGCTAGTATGACCTACCTAAGTTTATTTGGTATTTAATTGGTCGGTCAGAATATAGGGATAATATGTGATATGTCAATTAACCCTTATTTTGAAACTATATTCTAGAATGATATCTGAAATACAGGAGATGAGAAATGGAAAAATCATGATAGAGAGGAAATAGCAAGGGAAGGTACAATCAAGAAAGAAAGCAAGGTATTCTCATCTCTTGAACTACCAGATACGTAAATTTCGAGGGCAAAATTTTATAAGGAGGGGAGATTGTGAGACCCCGAATTTTATGAAATGAAAGTATTCATTTTTCTTATAATTATTCTATTTAGTAAATGGTTAAATTGATAAAAGGTTAAAGTTAAGGGTGATATTTGAAATTTTTTCAAAGTAAGCAAGTTGTCATAAAATAATCGGTGATAAAAGTACAGTAATATGCGTGGTTGCATAGTAGCACACGGTATTGATTATTGATGCTTACGTGAGAAGTCACTCGGTTTTATTCAATTATTGTCACAATATTTTATATTATTAAATCAATAATTGAGACGATAAAGTTATTCATATTATTATTTATAATATTGACAATGTCTAGAAGTTCTGTCAAGAAGAGGTTTGGTCAACTAATTGCGCGCCAATAAGGAGAAATCCTTATCGGAAAGCCCCTTCTTTCCTGGGAACGACCTGGTTGTTAAATATTGTGAGTTATAATAATAATGATAAATAAGTTCATGTTGATTAAAGATGAAATTGATAGTTCTATTGTGTTGGAATTATTAGTGTTAGTGAAAATCGATATTTATTTCGATAATAATTGATGTCTGGAAGTTATATTGACCAATCGAGTAATTAATCGGATAAATGAATAATTAATTGCTATTAATTCACATGATTATAATTATTTGTTCACATGTGTGTACTATTGATTCACATTCTTGTACTATTAGGGGAGTTAGTGCAAGATTGATAATACTTGCATGACTAAGTTAAAAATAGAGGTATAGATGGAAGTCTTATACTATAATTCAGTATTTTCACATGTACAGAACTATTGATTCACATGATTTACTATTGATTCACATGATTTACTATTAGGGAAGTAGTGCAAGTTTGATAATACTTGCATGACTAAATTAAAAATGAAAGAAAAGAGGAGGTATTATACTGTAATATTTTGAGCCCCAAAACGTACAATTATTGAAACTATATTTTCCTATAAATAGAAGCTCATTCTTCCATCATTTCTCACCAATTCACTAGTTATAGAGCAATTATTATAAAGAGAAATTATAGAGAGAAAGAAGAAGAGAGGTGCATTACCTCATTTTATTCCAAAAGATTGATCTTCTTTTTGAGATAAGGTATTATTCTTTCGTATTCATGAAGAGAGTTTTTTTTAATACTCGTAAGGTTTGTTATTCCATTCTTTATTATTATGTTGGAATAACTTTGTCATGGCGCTAATCACCGTATACATGGTGAAATTCTTACATTATTTCATTCTTTATTATTACATTGGAATAACATGTATGTATGATTTCATCGCATGCCCAGTGAATTCTGTTGTTATTCCATTCTTTATTATTTTTTGGAATATCTTGTGCATGCGGATTACGCATGACCTGGTTCCGTTCTTTATTATTCATTGGAATATCCCATCTACATGCGGACACGTGCATGACCAGTTCCATTCTTTATTATTCTGTTGGAATAACATGTATATGTGGATTACCGCATGCATGTTGAATTCTTCTGTTATTCTATTCTTTATTATTCTATTGGAATAACCTGTCTATATGGATTACCGTTGTGACAACCATAATTTTGTAATTTAATTTTAATATTTATTTGATTGAATAAATATTTTTTGATGAGTTAATTATTAGATTAAATAATTAATTGATGAAGTTGTGGTAGATTAATTTAATTATATGTGTTACATTTATTAATTTAATGTGGAGAATTTTTATTATTCGAAGTATGTGATTATGTGAGCTTATTGAATTAAAAGAAATATTTAATAAGCCTATGTTATTTTAATTAATTTAATTATTAGTTAGAGATTTAATAATTTGACATTATTAATCAAAGAGAAATTGAATTATGTGACTATCTGTATTAATGAGAAATTATTATATTTTATTTAAAGTAAATTAAATAAGATATTAGATTTATTTATATGGATGTGACATTTTTTTAAACTATATGATATGGTTTTATTAAAATAATGGGTTTTGAAACCTAGTATGCTAGCCAAACATGGACTTAATGGGAGTTGAGGGAAGTTACCCATGACTTGGTAACTGACCACAACGCGTCAGTTGATTTTCTTTATTACGCCTTCTTCTTCATTTTTCCTAAGTCTAGAAAAATAGAAACAGAGAGAGTTTCAGAGAGAGATTGAGAAGTGTTGAGGGAGAATTGTGATTGAAGAAGAGTTTAGAAGGAATTCATTCACACACTAATCTACGCTTTTACGCTTGGGTAATTCTCTTCTTCAAATTTTTATTTTACGTCTTTTAAAGTTTTCATGAATATGGCTTTCATTTATTACGTAAGTCTCTGTAAATTGGGAAAAGGTGTTGTTATAGGGATATGTGTAATGATTCGAGTAGTATAGCATGTTTTAATATATATTATATGGGTTTCCATATCTTGATTTCATGAAATTATATAGTAAAAGATTTTGAGTATGTGATATGGCCATATATGGCCCTTATAATATTTTTTTAATATGTTAACCATAAATTTTTCTACAAAATTCATAATGGTATATGATTATGCATGTTAAAATGAACAAAATGAAACTTGAATGGTTGGATTTGGCTTTATAATGAATCCGTAGCATTAAAATCCATGTTTTTGTTCAAGAACTTCAAGAACATCAAGAACTTCAAGAACATCAAGAACAGTATAATTTGCACGTTGAATTCTATAATTATATGTTTTTATAGGTGAAAATCACTCTATATATGTTGGGTAATGGTTATGTATAAATTCTAGCATGTGGGTATGTTTAATTTAGTGAAATTTATAATTATGTAGAGTTTATTTATTTGAATTACGTGTTCTTCATAATCTGAAATTGAGAATCTGGAGTGTCATGCCATGGCTCAACTCGAACACGAGACTCAATGGCCATGGCCACCGTAAATAGCAAATATTATTCATATACCTTGTGCTAAGAATGCGCCATGGCTACAAATATGAACAAGACATAATATAAAAAGTGGCCTTGCAACGCCACTTAGCGAGAATGGTTAATTAAGTTTTAAAAGTGTACAAGTATAGAAACGAGTTAGCAACTTAGTCTAATGATTATAAAGACTTGTTAGACCTATAATGAGATGTTAAAATAAATTCTTAACATGTCCATAACACAATTACGTGTGGATTGAATGATCGAATGCATAATTAGTTTATTTTTCGTGAAGTCTTAATTTTACACTAAGTGTAATAATTGACTAAGTATAGTCATGAACTCGAGTTAGACAAAGAATAAACTTGTGATGTTTATTACTTGATAATTGATTGGTGTTGTGAACATGAATGATATGTAGGATTTAAATCAAAGAACGAGTTTTATTAACGTGTAATCTACGCACGAGGCAAGTTTCTAAACCTTATCTTGTTACATTGAGCAAGTTTTCTAACTCTACATTTACGTTGAGCAAGTTTCTTACCCTAAACTTTCGTTGAGCAAGTTTCCTAACCCTACTTGTTATTGTTATATAAGTTGATTAATTCATCTTTCGATATTGAGCAAGTTCTCATTATTATTGATCAAGCCTGTCTTATATATTAAAGTTTATTAATCTTCAAGCATGATATTGTTATATAATAATTATTCTATTGTATACCTTTTTAGATGTTATTCAAGTTAAATATTCATTCACTGTTAAACCTTGTTAGACTAGCGAACCCTTATTGATTCGACTAGTCCATAGTTGATGAGCGTTCTAAATTTCAGAATCCCTTGATGAATTATCCAAACCAAACTTCCTTTAGTGCGGACTCGAATGTCAAAGCGAGATGAACAACCTCATATAGGGATTATTTACGCCTAGCATTAAGATATTGTGCACGATTATGGTACTAAGGGTGATCCCTTAAGAAATGCGAGAAGAAGAGTCCATAGTCTTATGATTTGTTGAAGGTTTCAAGTAAAAACACTTGACAAACTAGGACATAGTTCAAGGTCTTATGACCCTCAGAATTTCTTTTGATTCTTGTTATTCATTCTTGATTCAAAAGTTGAGCTTTATATCAGAAGTATTTATTTCTCTCGCATGTTATTATTCATTGTTATATTGTTATACTTGTGGACAATCGTGTTCACTCTTGCGTAATAATAACATTGCATTTAAGAACGAAAGAGCAGACGAGCCTTCCACTAGTAAGGGCAAGGGCAAGATTAGCAAGTAATGAAGACTGCTTTATTATTGTGGTTATGTAATGATGATTAGAATTGATGTTACTTAAGACTCATTTGTTTATATTTTTGGCACAGATGATTTAAGGTTAGAGTAACCTGGGATTTATTTATTATGTAGTTGCTGTAACCCCCTAAGGGGAGAGATTTTATTATTTATTTCCATCTATTGCATGGTTTGCATTTATTTATGGGTAGATAGATAGATGATGTTTGTACAGTGAACACCAAATCCTATGGAAATAGAAGTACCGGATTTGGGGGTGTCACAACCGCATGCATGGTGAATGATCCTTCGTATTCATTCTTTATTAAATTGTGGAAATGATCTGTCTACGTGGATTACCGCATGGCGGGTGAAAATCCATTTGCAATTTCGTATATTCTATTATACTAATCTGGGATATCATTTCTTTTGTACTCGTCATGAAATATCATTTTCTTTGGTATTTTTCTGTTATGAGTTACTATTCATGGGTTACTATTCACCCAATTACTATTCACTCTAGTATTATTCACTCGGGTATTCGGGGCACTTTTCGTGCCGGAGTACTATTCACGAGTTACTGTTCACGGGTTACTATTCACCCGATTAGTATTCACTATAGTACATTCACTCGGGTATTCGGGACACTTTTTGTGTCGGGGTACTATTCATGGGATACTATTCCTGAAGTACTATTCACAAGGTACTATTCACCCAAAAAATATATTTCTTTTCTGTCCAAATTATTTTTCGTACATGAATATAATCTTGAATTTTACTCTACAAAGCAGTATCATGTTGACAATTTGGATATTTTTAAACTCTCGATAAATTTAAAGTCTTTAATATTTATCCTTGATTTTGTTTGATTTGATTTTGGTTGATTATTGCTTATATCATTGTCATCATCCTCATGCTTATATTGTGATGAAAGTCATTTTTGGCTTACGTGCATAGATGGACTTGGTATAATTATGACCAGGGATTATTCGGTATAATCATGACCGTAATGTAACGAATGATGTGGTAAAAGTCCTCATTGGCCTGTAGTTCATTGATGGACAATTTTTGGTATGATTATAACCAGGGATTATTCGGTATAATCATGACCATTGATGATTACATGAATATCCTTGGTCATGGTGTAGGGATGATTCGATTTTATTTATTAAGCTGAGTCTCAGCGATAAAGTTGATGAAAAACTTTTTAAATCATAGATGATAGTAGATTTTATGCTCTACTTGACTCTTCTAATGGATTGCTTATTTCCGCTGCAGTTGTTGATCTAAAACTTATTGTCTATTGTATTCTATTAGTTGTTATACTGTTGAATGATAAGGATAATTTTTTTCTGCATTATCTTAGTCATAATATTTCTTACTGGGCTAGTTGAGCTCACCATTTGCTTTCATTGTTCTCTTCAGGAAATGAGATATAGCTGGGACTAGTCGGGGAACGGAGTGACGGTCCAGATGGTTGCATTAGTAGTCCTCACTATTATGTGAAATAGTGTGATAATAAATGTAATGAGGACTCCATTGAGAGTGGATATTGTCTAGAAGGCAATATTCTTATTTAAACTCTCAGCTATGTTTTGCCGTGTATTACCCGACAGTTGTATAATTAAGTTTGTATTTGATTTATGTACCATGTATTTGGCGACTCAAGATGGGTGATGTATACCTGTTTTGGGGGCGTCACAGCATGCCTGATGAATTCTTTTGTTATTCCATTCTTTAATATTCTGTTGGAATAACCTGTCTACGCGGACTACCGCATGCATGGTGAATTCTTCTGTTATTCCATTCTTTATTATTCTATTGGAATAACCTGTCTACGCGGATTACCGCATGCATGGTGAATTACCCTTCGTATTTATTCTTTATTAAATTGTTAAAATGATCTGTCTACGTGGATTACCGCATGGTGGGTGAAAATCCATTTGCAGTTTCATATATTCTATTATACTCATTTGGTTAAAGTTTTGGCTTCTATACTCTATGAAATTAGTAGAATATCCTTGATATTTGAGCTTCATCCAGTATCTTTTCATGGAAATATTCTTCTGAGCATTCTTGAATTTTACTCCACAAAGCAGTATCATGTTGACAATTTGAACGTTATTGAATTCTGGATAAATTAAATTATAAATCTTTAAAATTTATCCTTGAACTTGTTTATTGAATTATTATGTCATTGTCATCATCCTCATGCTTATAATGTGATGAAAGTCATCTTTGGCTTACGTGCATAGATGGACTTGGTATGATTATGACCAGGGATTATTCGGTATAATCATGACCGTAATATAACGAATGATGTGGTAAAAGTCCTCATTGGCCTGTAGCTCATTGATGGACAGTTGTTGGTATGATTATGACCAGGGATTATTCGGTATAATCATGACCATTGATGATTACATGAATATCCTTGGTCGTGGTGCAGGGATGATTCAATTTTATTTATTAAGTTGAGTCTCAGCGATAAAGTTGATGAAAAACTTATTAAATCATAGAAGATAGTAGATTTTATGCTCTACTTGACTCTTCTAATGGATTTCTTATTCCGCTACAGTTGTTGATCTAAAACTTGTTGTCTATTGTATTCTATCAGTGGTTATACTGTTGAAGGCTAAGGATAATTTATTCTACATTATCTTAGTCATAATATTTCTTACCGGGCTAGTTGAGCTCACCCTTTTCTTTCACTATTCTCTTCACGAAATGAGAATATAGCTGGGACTGGTCGGGGAACGGATTGACGGTCCAGATGGTTGTTTTAGTAGTCCTCACTATTCTGTGAAATAGTGTCATTATATTTGTAATGGGGACTTCATTGAGAGTGGATATTGTCTAGAAGGCAATATTCTTGTTTAAACTCTTAGCTATATTTTATCGTATATTACCCGACAGTTGTATAATTAAGTTTGTATTTGATTTATGTACCATGTATTTGGCGACTAAGAATGGGTGATGTATACCTATTTTGGGGGCGTCACATATATTCTTTCAGATTTTTCCCTATTGAGGACTAACGATAATTTGTTTTATATTATCTTAGTCATAATATTCTTTATTGGGCTAGTTGAGCTCACCTTTTTCCTTTTTGTTCCATTTTTCTTCTCAGGAGGCGAGAATGTAACGAGTACTAGTCGGGGTATGGAATGATGGTTCTAGAAAGTTATTTTAGTAGTCCTCACTATTTTTGTAAAATAATGCATCAATAATTGTAATGAGGACTTATTTGAGTGTGGATATTGTCTAGAAGACAATATTTGTATTTAAGCTCATGATTTATGTGTTTGTCGTATTTGCACGACAATTGTATTAATAAAGTTGTAGTTATTTACGTACCATGTATTTGGTGACTCAGAATGGGTGATGTATACCTATTTTAGGCGTCACAACTCCTCTAATGGTCGATTAAAGCATCAGTGTTTTGATTTGGCCATTAGAGGAGTATACCAACAAAAAAATTGGCTTAATTCATCGATTATCCTCAGTACATAATACTTATTAATCACTAAAATAAAATAATAAAAAATTATAAGTATAATCAGTAATTATCCTTATACTTGTTAATAAAATAAGTATGTATAAGGATAATTAATAATTATCGTCTTATAATTTTTAATTATAATAGGAAATAGTGATTGAATTTATATTATATTCCTACTCAAATATATAAACTCAATCACTATTTCTTATTTATAATTAAAAATCATAAAACGATAATCGATAATTATTCTTATACATACTTATTTTGTTAATAAGTAGAAGAATAAGTATAAAGATAATTACCGATTATCCTTATAATTTTTATTATTTTATTTTCTTGATTAATAAGTAATATGTATAAGGATAATCTGTTAATAAGTATAAGAATAAGTATAAAGATAATTATTGATTATTCTTATAATTATCTTTATAATTTTTTATTATTTTATTTTACTAATTAATAAGTAGTATGTACGAGGATAATCAGTAATTAAGCCAAAAAAAAAATTGTTGTCAAGCTTCTCCTCTAATGGCCACCAAAACATCTGATCGTTTTGATTGGCCGCTAGAGGAAGAATGATCGGGCCCTCATCTCAGCCATTCACTCTAATTTTGGACGGCTAGATGAGCGTTAGTTCTGGCTAACGTATTTTATGAATCATTTCCCATATATATATATATATATATATATATATGTGTGTGTGTGTGTGTGTGTGTGTGTGTGTGTGTGTGTGTGTATAACTTGTGTCTATACTCTCTAAGCATTTTATTATGTTTTGACTTTTTAGTAGAACTTTTAAAAAATGAAATTGTGATCGTCACAATTAAATTAATTAAGTAATAATATGGTAAAAAAAATTATTAATATAAATGATAAAATACTAAAAAATTATACTAATAAATTTTTAAATTGAATTTATTAATACCCTTCCATATTTAAATAATTTCACTCCATCTTAATTTTTTCACTGAGAATTAACCGTTTCAGCATATATAAATCATAAAAAAATTATAATTCTATCTCTCAAAATACACCATAGTCTTCTTGAAAAACACCATAGTCCTGCTATGCTAATACACTAGTCCTATATATCAGCCCTGCTAATAGGAAAAGTTGGATAAATTCAAAATACACCATAGTCCTGCTAATAAGTAGGTTGAATAACATTCAAAGACTTTTGAACACCTAAACCAATGTTTTAAAAGGCGCTAGGCGGGAGGCGGACGGCGGGGGGCCTAGGCGAGGTTTTTTTATTTTAAACTAATTTTAATATTTTATCTTATATTTATCCAAACAAAACAATAATACAAAGCAAAACAATCTATAATAAAGATAATATATAAAAGCTTTTGTTTAAGTTCAAACACATATCTATACTGCTAATGTCAAAATTCAAATACAAACATGCAATTGTTCAAAGTTCAAACAGATTTTTAACATATTAATTTTATTCATAAACAAGATTGTTATTGAATAATAAAATTTAAAATTTTAAGAATTTAATTCAATATTAAAACTTAAGAAACTAAACATAATTTTAAGAATTATATTGAATTAAACTAAATATTAACAATGTATCATCATTTATATAATTTGAAGTTGGTATAAGTACAAAAAATTATAACTATAATAAAATTATCCATTTTGACCAGATATTGTTCACACTTCTTGTTGTGATTTGATATGCTACAACTTGTAATATGAATATGATAAGTCATTAGAAAAATAAATATATCAAGATCTGATTTGGGTAGTTATTAAAATAAATAAAAAAAACTCTCCGCCAAGACCCTGCCTAGGCCCCGCCTAATTTCCTGGAAGATTTTTTTTGCCGCCTTGGGCCTAGGTGAGGCTCTAGGGGGGCCTTGCGCCTAGGCAAGGCGCCAAGGGGTCCTGGCGCCTAGGCAGACCTAGGTGGAGATTTTTAGAACACTGACCTAGACAGACCCGTTAGGAACAGATGAAGTCTGCAACCCATAAATAGCTTAAACAATCAGCACAACAACACATCCAGTACTATAAGATGCCATGAAACCAGCCACAAGCACTCCCAATGTTTTAGCAGACAGACAAACCCAATAGACAATGAGAAAGCTATGATTTGGAGCTAAAGAAAAGCAAAGAACATACTGACCTCAAAAACATCATTTGATCTATCATATCAGAGGACAAGCAAAATTCACCTCATTACAAAGACCGTAAAGCTTCAACCCAAAGATGCAGACTAAATGAGACATAAACTTAAGTCCTTTACTATAGAAACCGTTATTTTATAACTTGAATACTAGAACAACAATGTAAGTGAATAAATGATCAAATTCTCCTATAAATACTTCACTAGACCTATGTTGATCGATTTCGCAATCAATAAATACGTGCAAGTATACACGGTCAACAAGTAATAAAGTGAAAGTAGAGTATCGTTCCCACGAGGAATTATTTAATAAAAATTACCAAGTACTAACTCTTAACCAAATCAATTTTATTTAAACAATCGCAAATTGTGATTTTTCTAATTAAGAAAACTAAATTAAAACAATTAAAAGAGATTATTCTAAAAGAAAGCAAATAAACAACTAAAATTTGAATGAATTCAGATAAATAAGGATTAAGACTTCAATATCCCCAATTATGAATTATAAATCAATTATTCAACTATTCCAATTATTATGTCTACTGAATTGTTAACAAGAATTCTCAAATGCCAAAAGCCCTCTCTCGAGTGATCAATTGCCTTCTATTTAATCCAGATTAATTTTGCTATATCTCTATGCAAAACAATTGAATTAAACTAGTTACAATCCCAATTCCTTATGTGTTACATGCGGCAAATAGATATTCTCATTCTATTCACAAACCTAATTATTTACTGTGCAAATAACTAAGTCACATGTCACCATGCCCAGTTCTAACCCTAGAATTCCTTTCTCAATTCCTTCTAAAGTAACAAGGTAATTACTGATTAGATAATTAATCAATAAGCACAAAGCAAGATGAACAATTCACTTCAACATAAATAATTAGAATAAATCAAATAATCAATACATAATCATAAAAAGTTCAATTGAAATCTTAATGAAAGAGTTAGTTCATAATTAATGAATTAAAATCAAGAATCCACAATTGAATAGACATTAAAAGATAAAAGTAATAGAAGAGAAGAGAATATAATCTATTGTCAGTAGCCTTGAGACTCCTCTTTCGCTCCTGCTTTGAATCTTCAATAGCCTCCAAGTTGCTTCAATCCCCAAAACTAATAAGAACTAGGGTTATGTTCTAATCTAAAGGAGTGTTTAATCTAGTCTAATCTATGTAATCTCCTCTTTATTTTATATCTTACATCATGTATTTATAGGTTACAAGTCCAATTTTGAGTTTAGGAACAAACCCAATCCAATTTGGAGTGAAAAAGGTGTCAAAATTCGCCCAAAACGCGTCCAGGCCATCACCAAGCCCTTCCCCGCCTTGCCTCAATTGCTAGGGGCGACTTCGACATCGCCTTATAGCGCCCTCTTGCTACTGGAAAATGAACTAAGAATAGCGCCCCGGCGCTGTTACAAGTTCTGACATTTTCTGCTCCGACGTCCTTTGGGAAAATGGTCATAACTTCTTCGTCCGAACTCCGCTTTTGATGATTCAAGATGATACGGAAAGAGGAAAAGTAGATCTACAACTTTCATTCTTTGAGTTTTTCGAAATAATGTCCGGAGCTATAGTCAAATTGGCTCTGAAGTGACTGTTGTGTAAATGACAAACCGAAAACGCGAATCTAGCCACCTCAAACGTCGATCCAAGTAACTTTTGTCCCAATTCCTACAAAACAATATAAAACATGCATGAATAGACACAAACACATAAAAACATCCTAAAAGACTTGAGAATAATAATAAATTAAGCCCGAATGTATCCAATTCATGTGTATAAAACTCACTCATCAAATACCCCCAAACTTAAACCTTTGCTTGTCCTCGAGCAAAAACACAAAAGAACTAAAATAAACAAAATAACTCAACTAAATGAATGCATATGCATAATCTACTTCCTAATATACCCTCTGAACCGAGTAATAAATCGATATGATATATAGCAGAGGCCTCAAAGATACCATTGGTACTCAAACAATATATCAATCAAGTCAAAGTCCATAACTTAACCAATTAGTCAACCCAAACTGTCATCACCCATGTTGTGTGTGTGTGCTTGTTAACCATTCTAACCAACCCGATTCAAGATAATCACATAACAAACTTCTTATAAGGAAAATTTTGGGCCCAATTCAATTACTTTTGTGAACATGACAACTCGATTAAAACTAAGCAATTACCAAATCTAAGGGTAAATACAGATTTATTTATACTTTTATTCAACCACGAGGGCATTTTTTCTCTTTCTCGTGTTTTTTTTTTCATGGTGCATGCAATGTCTCATTCCATTAGGCTAATGATTGCCACCCCTTAGCGAGCTTTCAACCAACGACTCCCAAACCATATAAGACCTTAGAGTATTTAGGTGTTAAGACACCCCTTGAGCGCATTTTGCTCAAGTAACAAAGGCCCAGAAACAAAACTAACTACGGTTTTTCTCTTCTTTTTTTTTCTGGATTTTCTATTTTTTTTTTTCTCTTCATCAATTTTTTTTAGTATATATATCCCATAGATTTCCCCAAACTCAAGCTTTTACGTCATTCCAACCTTTACTGCTTGATTCACTAATTTCCTTCAATTTTAACAAAGATTTTCCCTCGTAAACAAATTATGAAACCCTTGAACCAAGTGGATTAAAGCAGTTAAACTTTAAGTCTTAAGCAGGTTACATAAGTTTCAGAACGAGGCTCAGATTATCATCATGATTAAAATTAGAACTCATCATCAATTATCAACTTTATTCGAGTTAACATGCAAAACCAATCTTATCATAAAGTAGAGCTAAGACCACACCAACCTATCACACAGATTCATGCAAAAATAAAAAAAATGCAATTATATTACATGAACACATATATGAAGATGCAAAAAAAAAAATACCATGTATTATATGCAACCTAAAAAAAACATAATGCTAACAGATAAAAAATAAATAAACTACTATGCAGATAACTAACTATATGCAGTACGACACTAAAATGCCCCCAAACTTAAACTAGACATTGTCCTCAATGGCTACAATAGAAAAAATTAAAGCAGAGGACTTCCCTAAAAATATAGCAATCTTCCTCCTTGTCCGCTAAGTTTGGAGAATAAATTCGCAAGCACATGGAACAAATTGGGCACCACACTTGAATTTGACTTGAATAACCTATAAAACCATGATAGAAGTAATTTTATTAAATCCTAAATAAATGCAAATTCAAAACTACTAATATAAAACTTAATAAAAACTAAAATAAAAATTGAACTTGGGTTACCTCCCAATAAGCGCTTGTTTTATAGTCTCGGCTGACTTCTTCAATTTCTATCCAATTCCCTACGAAAATTGAGGAACCTCCATCCATCGAAGCAATGTCTCTTTTGGGAGGTTCCCATTAGCAAAAACCCTTGAATTGAAGTCACCTAGCATGCTCTTTGTAGATAGGATCCCCATTAAGAAGCGGCAAACCACTAGGTGTTTCCTCCATTATGTCGATGATCGATTAGGGCATTGAAGCTTAATAAACATAATGGAATCTTCCTCTATCTTCTCCTTTTCATCCCACCATGACTCCATTAACCTGCATACTAGCTCTTACGTCACTAAGAGCTTTGTAAGCGACATGACTTCCAATTGGGCATGGTTTTGCAAAATTGCGGATTATTGAACTTTGGTGGAGGAGGCACATGGGATACTAATGAAATTGGCTCATCTTCGTTGGTACTCAAAGTTAGATCTTTGCCGATCTCTTTTCTTGGTCCCCAAGTCTTTCCTCTCTTTCAACATCTATATCATTTGGCACATCCAGGTTGTGATTTGGTTAAGCTCACCATCGGTCTCGAGAATTCATGTCATAGAGCAAGTGTATTGAGGACAATTGTTCAACGCATGTGCTATCTACCCCAATTGATTTTCCAGATTCTTTATCGACGCACCTTGGCTTTGCAAATTCAGCTCTATTTGATTAAATTTTTTCTCATTTTCCTCGTTCTTTTTTTCAGAAGCTCTAATAAGTTTTTCCAAGGCTTCTTCAAAACTTGATTTCTGATCTGGTTGTTGTGTCTGATTTTGAAATTCGGTTGTATTTTGTTGTCTCGGCGCTTGAGCTTGATTGTTACTCCATGAAAAAACTGTGTGATACCCCCAATCCTGATGATAGTTGTTGGTATAGACATAATTGTTGGGGTAATCACCACTATACCGTACCGGCTCGAAATTGATGGCGCATTGATGACTCATATGATTTTCAGCACAATAATCACAAGTAACCGCCACACTTTGATGACGTTGAGCTTCAAAAGCTTCAAACATCCTCGAAAGTGTCTCCATCTGTGCTGATAATGCAGAAAGTTTCTCGAGTCTATCAATCTCTGCTCCCCTTGGTTGACTCATGTTCGTGTATGGCCATTGATCATGAAAGTCATCCATGGTACCTAAAAAGAGAAATATAGGAGAGAGAATAAAAAATAAAATAAAAATAAAAATGTTTAAATTAAGACTAATTTGATTGAAATTAATATTGGTAAATAATTATTAAATTAATTCCCCGGCAACGGCGCTAAAAACTTGTTGATCGATTTCGCAATCAATGAATCACGCATAAGTATACGATCAACAAGTAATAAAGTGAAAGTAGAGTATCGTTCCCACGAGGAATTATTTAATAAAAATTACCAAGTACTAACTCTTAACCAAATCAATTTTATTTAACACAATCGCAAATTGTGATTTTTCTAATTAAGAAAACTAAATTAAAACAATTAAAAGAGATTATTCTAAAAGAAAGCAAATAAACAACTAAAATTTGAATGAATTCAGATAAATAAGGATTAAGACTACAATATCCCCAATTATGAATTATAAATCAATTATTCAACTATTCCAATTATTATGTCTCTTTGAATTGTTAATGAGGAATTCTCAAATGCCAAAAGCCCTCTCTCGAGTGATCAATTGCCTTCTATTTAACCCAGATTAATTTTGCTATATCTCTATGCAAAACAATTGAATTAAACTCGTTACAATCCCAATTCTTTGTGTTAGATGCGACAAATAGATATTCTCATTCTATTCACAAACCTAATTATTCACTGTGCAAATAACTAAATCACATGTCATCATCCCAGTTCTAACCCTAAAATTCCTTTCTCAATTCCTTCTAGAGCAACAAGGTAATTACTGATCAGATAATTAATCAATAAGCACAAAGCAAGATGAACAATTCACTTCAACATAAATAATTAGAATAAATCAATTCATAATCATAAAAAGTTCAATTGAAATCTTAATGAAAGAGTTAGTTCATAATTAATGAATTAAAATCAAGAATACACAATTGAATAGACATTAAAAGATAAAAGTAATAGAAGAGAAGAGAATATAATCTATTGTCAGTAGCCTTGAGACTCCTCTTTCGCTCCTGCTTTGAATCTTCAATGGTCTCCAAGTTGCTTCAATCCCCAAAACTAATAAGTGTTTAATCTAGTCTAATCTATGTAATCTCCTCTTTATTTTATGTCTTACATCATGTACTTATAGGTTACAAGTCCAATTTTGAGTTTAGGAACAAACCCAATCCAATTTGGAGTCAAAAAGGTGTCAAAATTCGCCCAAAACGCGTCCAGACCATCACCAAGCCCTTCCTCGGCGCCCAGTAGCTGAGAACGACGCTCAGACAACGCTTATAGCGCCCGCCTTTGCGGAAAATGAACTAAGAATAGCGCCCAAGATCGTTACAAGTTCGACATTTTCGCTCAAGCGTCCTTTGGGAAAATGGTCATAACTTCTTCGTCCGAACTCCGATTTTGATGATTCAAGATGATCCGAAAAGAGGAAAATTAGATCTACAACTTTCATTCTTTGAGTTTTTCGAAATAATATCCGGAGATATAGTCAAATTGGCTCTGAAGGGACTGCTGTGTAAATAGCAAACCGAAAACGCGAATCTAGCCACCCCAAACGTCGATCCAAGTAACTTTTGTCCCAATTCCTACAAAACAATATAAAACATGCATGAATAGACACAAACACATAAAAACACCCTAAAAGACTTGAGAAAAACAATAAATTAAGCCCGAATGTATCCAATTCATGTGTATAAAACTCACTCATCAACCTAATTTTTATCCCACCATAAAAAATCATTTTAACCCAATGCAAATAATAAAGAAAGTAGGCCTAAAAAGCACCTACATCGCAGAGCACAAAGCCAAAAAAGTGGAATAAAAAAGGGGCCTTTTTCATGCCTAATGCACATGTACAGACATACCCAGAACTAAAACTCAAAAAACATTTCAATAAACCAACGACCAACCCTTCTTAAGAAAGACATTTATTCGTCTAGTCTTCCATTACCATTTGTTTCAGAGCATTACACATTTATGTATTAAAAAATTAAAAAATTAAAAATTAAAATTTAACAGATGGGCAGATACAGAACATCAGTAGTGTATGTGACAAATCAACGGCAACCAATAATAAATACCGAAAGGAACTAACAAATTTACATAAAAGAAAGCAAAATAACAAGATCAAATATAGTATACATGCTTTAAATAATATAATTGCTCACCGAAATTGTGTAACGTTCTTAATCCACCCTACTTTTCATGGTATCAAGTCCAACAACTATAAGCTCGATGTCAATAATTAATTCTTCTTTTTCTTCCTCTTCCTCTTTTTCTTTATCATGTTCGGTGGCTATATTTAAAAAAAATCAAAATCAACAACTAAAGAAAGTAAAAATAACAAAATTTTAACATTTAACTTAGTCAAGTTTTAAGATTTACCATCTGATCCATACAACCAATTCCGAGTACATAATAAAGCTTTCGCATTCTCAGGGGTGATTGAGCTACGATACTTGGTTATAATATGTCCTTCAATGCTAAAAGATGACTCTGAAGCAACAGTAGTAATCGGAATACTAAGAATGCCTCGTGTCATAATTGATAGCACTGAGTATCTAGTTCCATTTGCTTTCCAATAACTAAGAACAGCCAAATGCATCTTTCGGTTAAGATTACTATCTTCCAAGTAAGATTCCAATTGTGACTTACCTCGATGAAAACCATATTTTTGACTTAGAAAAGAATCAAACTCCTACATAATTTTTACAATCGGTAAAAATAAACAAATAAGCATATATATGTAGATATATAAACATATATCATCTTCATAAGAAAATAAAAAATACTTACACCCATATCATCAATATCATCTTCATTATCTCCATAAAAAGTTGGACGAGATGAACCGGATGTAGAAGAATAAATTGAAAAACAACAATAATCCTTATGAAGGTCATTCAACTTATCACGAACATATTTCACTCTTTCATTGTATGTCCCTAGATATAGTTTCTTAAAAATAAATTCCACAAACTCCAACTTGAAACGAGGATCCAAGATGACGTACGACAAATGACAACACTAATTAAACTACACTCCCAATATTTTTCAAACTTCGCATTCATTTCAATTGCCATATAATATAAAATGCTACTTGAATCATCCATCTCCTCGTAAATAAGGGATCGTATCTTCCATACCCCCATGAAAATAAAGATTAGATGTAGGGTATTGAGTTCCTAAGAAAAGAATAGTGATATCATGGAATGATTTAAAAATTGAGCTATCTTTTCAACCGTTTTCAATTCTTCCTCTGTTGCACAATCCTTAAAATTTGAGTCAACTAAATGTAACTGATAAAATGCAAGTTTGTATGTCAAAGTACTATCAAGCATTAATTAAGTTGAATTCCATCTTGTTGAAACATCTTGGCGAAGTTTCTTATTACACTTCAACGAGAGTTGAGAAAAACATTCAACAAATTTTATCAATCTTCCTTTTGTCCCTTTCACATATTTCACATTTTCTCTAATTTTGTTAACACATTTTTCAATCACCTTAAGACCATTTTGAACAATTAAATTCAAAATATGTGCACCACAACACACATGAAAAAAATTTCCCTTGGGAGTAATGTATCGGTCGAATTCAAATGACTCTTTACAACATCTACCAAGCCATTATTTGTCGATGCATTATTTAGAGGGGTTAAATGCAAAGTCGACCACTGAACTTTTCTGATATTTGGGTATTGGGCCCCTTTCTTCCGGTCAACGCAAACTGAGCCCCTTTCTATTCTAAAATTTGGACTTTGAACCCCCAGGCGCCACATGTGCGTTGACCTGCTGACGTGACACACGTGGCACCTACGTGGCACACGTGATAGGTCTGACAGGTCTGACGTATTATTTTAATATTGTAATTTGACATATGTTAGCTGATGATGTGACATCTATTAAATTTTTTCCACAAAACTGCCTCTCCTCATATTCAACTAATAATCATAAACTAGTATACATAATTTGGGTTTCCTTACTTATTCGAGACGATGACGAGTGTAACTCTCAAAGCTATAATTCCAGAATATTAAGAAACCTCTTTTACTTAATCATATAGAATTTAAGTTTTTTTAAAAAAAATAATATTTAAAAATCGCAAGCATAAAGAAAAATAAATGTTAATAATAATATCATCTCCGAAACATTGTAAAATTTATTTATAAAAATGATCCAGCTAGCATTGTTTGGAATGTATAAAGTTTTTTTGGAATGTACAAGTTTAAATAGGTTTTTGGGCAATTTATAGTGTTAGTAACATTGAAAACCAATGAACTTTATTATTATTATTATTATTATTATTATTATTATTATTATTATTATTATTATTATTATTATTATTATTATTATTATTATTGTAGTATATATATCTCATGTTTTAATATAAATATTTATCCTTGCAATATTCTTTGAGGCATATTATAACTAAAATACAGAAATATTATTTATTAAGAATATATATTACTCACATATTTTTATATCAGAAAAATGGGATTTGATGGGGCATTCGATTTATCTATGGGTTCAGAGAGAAGATAAGATGGGATTTGATTCATATGAATCTATGATGAACACGATTTCTAGTACATGACTTTTAGATTTTTCTTTAGTTCTGTTTATTAATTAATTAGGATACATGTTCATTTGTTTATGGTGGGTATGTTTAAATTATTATTTGTTTGTTGTACTATTTATTTAATTTGTTTAATTAATTAATTTAAATTGTTTGTTATGTTTAATTAGTTCAATTTATCTTTTATATAGTTGTTTGTTGTGAAAAAGGTTTGGTTTAATATAATTTAATATCAAACTCAATTTCTCTCCTCGTCAACATACTATTATAATTATTACTATTGTTATTATTATTTTATTTTTTTTTTTTATTATTAGTATTATTATAATTATTATTACTATTATTATAATTATTTTTATAATTAGTATTATTATTATTATTACTAATATTATTATTAATATTATTATTATTATTGGAGTATTATTATAATTACTATTATTATAATTATTATTATTACTATTACTATTATTATTACTATTATAATTATTACTATTATTATAATTATTATTATTATTACTATTACTATTATTATTATTGTTATTATTATTATGATTATTATTATTATTATTAGTATTAGTATTAGTATTATAACTATTATTATTATAATAATAATACTAAAAATATTCGTTTGTTGTCAAATTAGGTTAATAAATATATATTATTGATAATTTTTAAACAAATATTATATATTATGTAATATTGTGGATTAACTTTCATAATTTGGTAAAATCGTAATGTGTAGTATTTTAATTTTTTGGGAGAAATCTCATATTTTGATGTAAATATTAATCCTCGCAAGATATTAACAGATGACTTGTAGTGCTCCAGTAGTCATATAACCAATGTTCCAAACAAGAGGTTGCAAGTCTGAATATTAGGAGAAGTAGTTTTTTGGAAAAAAATTTAACAGACGCCACGTCAGCAGCTAACACATGTCAAATTACAATATTAAAATACCACGTCAGACTTGCCACGTGTGCCTATCGTCGGAGGTCCAACGCATTACGTGTAGCGCCGGAGGTTCAAAGTCCAAATTAGAAAAAGGCTGGGTTTGCGTTGGCCAGGAAGAAAGAACAATACCCAAATATTAGAAAAAATTCGATAATTAGATTTTTCAGATTTAACCCTTATTTAGAGTAATGGTGAGCACTTTTCTCTCAATCCCTCACTTTCTTAACAAACCAATTACCTTCTCAGCTAATAAAGGTCCACTATGTAGAGGAGCCAAAAACTTTAAATTTAAAATTATTGCTTCCAGTATCCAATTCTCATCCACATAATGCAGTAAAAGACAAATACTCATCCAAAGTAATAGAAGACCATAAGTCAGATGTTAAACATATCCTACCAGGAACAAATTCTAGAGCATACTTAAGACTATCAAAATCCAAAGCCTCAACCTATTTTCACAGTCAAATAAGACCCAAACTCATTACAAACTACCAACAAGTGATTATGCTTATAAGGATATCATCAAAGCTAGCAGAATATTTGTACAGACTCGTAACAGAGCATAACATCTGCAGATTTGCAGATTGCTAGTATTACTAACACAACTAACATAATCAAAGTGGCAGAACTTGTTGAAGACTTTTTAGCAGAAATTGCTACTGACAAAGATCTTAAAAAGAGCACATTTATATCTCTTGCAGATATGGTTGTGGCAGCATCACTAGAAACACAAGAAGCTTTGATGGTATTTAAGGCCTATTCGGGAATGACTTATTTTAAATGACTTATAAGTTAAAATATAAGTTGTCTTATAAATTTTTTAAGTTGTGACTTATAAGTAAAAGTGTTCCGTATCAATTTGACTTGTATATCAGAAATTAAGTTAAAATAAGTTATGAAGATATTCGGCTCATAACTTATAAGTTAAAATCAAATGGAAGATTATTAAAAAGGATATTAATAAAAAGAGGGGTAAAATAGACATTACATTTGGTCAAACTAACTTATTTTAAACTAACTCATTCTCGAATAGGCTCTTACAGGGCAATAAGTATGTATTTAGACAAGCACACATTTAACATAATCCGAAAAGAAGAGGTATGCAGGGTTTTTGACTTGAACAAGATGTCCCCATAAGCTATTAAGTTATTAAGTTACAAATAAAAGTCCACAAACCCAAAAGCACTAATCTACGGATATTAAGTTAAAAGCATAAAACTATTGGTAACTTTGGGAGTTAATTTCTCATTCATTATCCCATGAATTTGAGCTTTCAAATACTTAATTTTAATATCATAATGGAGTAGAACTCATTGATATGTGGATTCACTTCAAATGATTAATAAAACCCACTACAAATTAATTGGCTCAAATTCTAACAATTTTAAATTTTAAAATTGATACTAGTCCATCTAACTTTAGCATTACAATTATAAATATTATAAAGTATTTAAAATGAATTATTAATTAGAAGATTTAATATTTTCAAAAACAAAAGTGATTCATGTCAAAAAATTGAAAATTTGAAAATTTGTGAAAGTCATTATTAATCTTATATTGTCAAACAAACGGAGGAAGTATTACATTAATCTTAATTTAAGATTTCATAAATTAAATTATGGTGTGAAATGAGAATATATATATATATATATATATATATATATATATATATATATATATATATTATAGATTTGAACACATAAAATTGTACTCTACTTATATGGAGTGAACAAATTGTATGCCCTGGTTTATTTGGGTATCTAATAAGATAATGTTGCCTCCATTTAATTTCAATAGCATGATCACAAAGTTTACAACAGTTGGCTAAAAAAAAAAATTGCTTCATGATCATGAAAAGATGAGATATAAAAGTTCAACAATCATAATCATCCTAACATACCCTTTCACAGCTAAGATTGTTCTCCCTTACAATGTTTACTTGATGAAGACATACCTTCTAATCAGGTGTAAATAAACCGAGTCGAGTATTGAGTTGTTCAGATTTGGTTTGCAAAATTTATTGAGTATAAAATAATGTTTGATCGAGGCTCATTTAACTACCGAGTCGAGCACGATCTCGAATCGAGCTCGAGCCATTTGAATATTTCGAACAAATATGATTCGAGTATCAATAGAAAATTGTAATTTGAGTAGGTTCGAGTAATTTATCAAACTTTAAAATTTGCTCATATTTGAATTATTTATATTTCGAGTTGAGCTCGAATCGAATTTTTAGTCGAGCGAGTACGAATCAAGATCGAACTATTTGCTCATTTTACAGCCTAACCTTCTAATCAACAAAAGTTAAAAAGTTTAGTGGAAGCAATGTATCAAACACCTTGTGTGCAACACTTAAAACACTAATTTTCTAATGAATAAATTGAAAACAAGAAGATGTCACATGCAAAGCATTTACTTACCATTTTCCGATCGAGCGGTTGGAACAAATTTGGGAATCCAAATCTTAATATTTCTTTAATCTTAGCGAGAGATGTTAGGAAATGATACGATAGATTGAAGAAATGTAAAGAAATTTGATTTCACCTCCGTCACAGACATTGAAAGAGTACAAGTTTGATTTTAATAAATTTGAAAATATAGCCTTTTTGGCCTACCTTAATTAATCTCATGTATGGGCGTAAATAAATTGAATCTCAACAAACATCTTAATACTCAGATTTGGTTCGACTCAAAAAAATTGAACTCGAATTCGATAAGGAATTTCTAATTTTGCGTCAGATTCAACTCGGATAATTACTCGGACCTACTCGGCTCGTAAGTACTCAACTCGTTTACAAAACGAGTTACTCATGAGCCTTGAAATCGAGTTTCGAATATGAAACATTTCACTTAATATTGAACCACTACATACTAAATTGATTATTGAATTAATATTTATATATAAAAGTTTTTACTTTTATTTATGTAAAGAAATTACAAAGAATGTAATACAAATGGACAATCAATTGATTGATTTATTCAAGTACAAGTTTACACAATTTAATACGACACTTTATAAACTATAAAGATTGATACAAATATCACGTATTTAGCTTGTTAGTATGAATCAGACCAGTATTTGAATATGTTCCATCAGGCAGGTATCGAGTATGGTTCGAGAAAAAATGAAATATTCATCGAACCCTAATCTGAGTGAACATTGATATGCTCAAATTCGACTCGTGTATCATTAAACAGAAAACGAATATGGATCAGATTCGATTCGAATCAACTTCAAATTCGAGTTTTGAATCATATTTTCGAACCGATCTCGAGTCGAGTACCGAGCACTGAGCTATTTGACTCGACTTACACCCCTAATCACTTGACTAACCACTAAAATAAATTCATACTTAAAGGGCAGGGCGAGCCGCACTCGAACCTCTATTAGTCTTTGATCACAAAAAAGCTTTAATACATTAAATGAGACCTCAAAGCGGGTAGCCTACAAGAGACAAAGGTTGCAAAAATGGTAATATTGTTTCTCCATTCATCAAGAATTTCGATTGGATCTCTTTCCATTCTTATCTGACAATTGTCGTAACGATTTTATTTTGACTTTTAAAATTTGAGTGATGATGTGAGAAACCTATAAATCTCATCTTTATTTTTAGAGAATTGATATTTACACAAACAAAAGTGATGATTTCACAAGTTCTCTCACATAAATAGGTAATGGGTCTCATACTTATGTGAGAGGAATTTTGTGAAAATATCAATTTTTACTTGTGAAAATAACAATTTCCTATTTTTATTTTTTGTTAGTTGAGTACTTGTGTGGAACAATTACAATTACCTGACAATCATATTGAGACGACGGAGATTCGTATTAAGAAATTGATCGAGGTACAAACCTAAGGTTTATAATAATAGGTTTACCAAGTACCGCTCGGCCGGCGGCTTGGCCTTGGTCTAGATTCATTGGTTTCGACCAAGTATTCTTAGGTTTGTGGAAGTAATTCTACTGAACCACTGTTATATTTTTCTTATGATGCCAAGAATAAAGTGATGACACTACCTTTTGGCACAAAGAATGGAAACTGTTACTATTATTATATACTCCTCTTCTTTTGTTTGATCCACTGATAAGGGAAGTGGATTCATAAGTAAAATGTGTCCTCTTACATTAATTGCATGGTATGCAACTATCATGTTAAACCCATTAGTAATTGCACGATCTTCTTTCTATTGAGTTATTTAAGGTGAAAAATTCTATGACCATGCACAGCAAATGACATTGAATTGTTAGAAAGATATTCTTGAACAACACAACAATTGACATTGAATTGTTGTTTTTCAACATTTTTATCTTATAATACAACGTTGAATGAAACAATCTAAAATGCTAGAAGGAAAATTCATTATCACACTCCCCTCCCTCCAGGTTATATATGCATGCATGTAATCACAAATCAGAATTCATTTCTGTACCAATATACGCCTCTGCTCTCACCTTCATCTTTCTCCACATAAATGCATTCCTTAACTTCTCTATACATGGCCTTCAGAATTGGAGTTCCATCATACTGATAATAATCACCCAGTATCGGTTTCATTGCCTCTGTCGCCTCGAGTCCATGATAATGCGGGATCATAGAGAATATATGGTGACAAACATGAGCATTACACACGTTATGGAACACCTTGTTCAAAATTCCGTAATCTCTATCAACGGTGCATAGAGCTCCTCTCAACCAATCCCACTCCGTAGAATCATAGTAAGGCAAAGAAGGATGAGTGTGATTAAGTATGGTAATCAACACGAACCATCCGTTAACAACAAGCAAAGGACCTTCATACACACAGAAAACCCAAGCAAATCCTTTGAGTAACACGAGCCGATATAGACCATATATGACGGCAAGAATAGCAATATCAGAAATAACAATTTCCTTGCGCTCGCGATCAGAGTAAAGCGGGCTATGAGGATCATAATGGGAAGTCCACCTTCCGTACTTGTGCCCAGATACATTGAACATCAAGTATAAAGGAAAACCAATAAGAAGGGTGGTGAGCCACACGAGCACGCGGCCCGGAGGATTGTTGAAGATTTTGTAGTAGTTTCGAATATTGGACTTAAACCTCGGGACATAAGACTTCGTCATTGTCAAGAGATTGAGTATTGGCGTGGTGACGACGGTGACTAATTTTCCAAGAGAAATAAGGGACCAATAGGGACGAATGGACTATTAGGCCCACAAGGTCGTCGACCCATTGATAGTCACTAAAGGCGTGGTGGTCGCATTCGTGGCCTATGACCCAAGCCCCAGTTAGGACACAACCTTGGACGGCAATGTAGGCAGCCCAACCCAAGTAGTTGAGGGGATGGGGAAGGAATTGGTCAATGTAATTAGTGGCAATGTAGTAGAGAGAGTAGGACATGAGGAGATCTTGAATGAGGTAGCGGAATGAGGTGACGAGGGATTTTTGGAAGCAATGGGCTGGAATGGCTTTTTTAAGGTCTCCTATGGTGAAGGGAGGTTTGTCGTGAGGGGCGCGGCGAAGGGCTTCAGCTTGGGTCTTCTTGTTGTCATTAGGGGGAGCTGACATACGCCCACCTGCACCCATTTTCTTGGGTTTATTGGCTTGCCTGAAATTAGGAAAATAAAAATTTACCATATTAATCACGGAGCTTAATTAAGCGGGTATACGTTTATATGTGCTATTAAAGATAGAGGCACTCAAAGAAATTTTTAAAAAATAGCACACATGCAAAGTTTAACGATGGTGCATAATAGGAAAAAGTTGCATATGTCGAACTTGTTTTGTTCCAACGGATGCAACTTTCAAAGATTTTATTAAGAAAAGTTGCATCAGTACATAGTATTGTTCCAAAATTTCTTCTTGTACATGTAGTTTTATCCATACATGAAATTAATAAAATATATGTCTTGAAAAGCTCAAATATATATATATATATATATATATATATATATTATATATAATATATAATTAAGAAAATAGTACCTGAAGGAGAAGCTTTTTGCTGGTCTCTCTCTCAGCCTCTTCCTTTGTCCTTGTTTCTGTGTAATATTGCTTCTGCATTTATTAAGATCCCCACAACTTCACTACTATTTATATAGAAAGTTTTTGTAAGCTGTAAGTCGACCCACTAGGTGATGATGACTAATGAATAAATGAATGAATGAAAAGCCAAAGCGCCCGCCATCCCGCCACTCAGTTGCTGTGTGTTACCAAATAATATAATTTACTACTATAATATCCACTTTTCAGTCCTCATTGGTGGCTACTTGTTTATTATTTTTTAATTTCTTTCTCAGCTACTTTGGTCATGGTCATGGTCATGCATTGGGGGTGTAATGGAATTGCACCATCCATCCCGGATCAAATCATTAATGAATCCACGATACTTATTAATTTATTTATACTTATACTCTAAAATTTATTTATGTAGGATTCATGTGAAATATCTCAACAATCTCCACCTTACCCAACAATCTCCATCATACTTAACGCATCAATCCAATAAATATGTTGGACTACTTACTTCCCTAAAGAATTTATATCTCATGTGAATCCCAACAGGGGGTTCCACCTCTGGGGATTTGGTCAATCTTCACTCATTTAGTGCATCCGAATTTCAAAGCTCCAAAATAAATGTTTACATAAATTTATATATATATATATGGGGTAAAAATGGAGATACATAATATATATAACTTTTAATTAGTTATACGATTACTTTTTTTTTAGAGTGATTTCATTCTACGATCGTCGAAAATAATCCAACATAGTAGAGTTAATTCACAAATCGTGGAGTTTTTACTCTACAATCGTAAAGTTAAATCACTTTCTATAAATCGTAGCAGTGTAATTTTAAAAATTTACATTTTGTCAAGCACTCAATATTTACCTATATATATATA
This sequence comes from Panax ginseng, assembly GCA_020205605.1. Classification (NCBI taxonomy): domain Eukaryota; kingdom Viridiplantae; phylum Streptophyta; class Magnoliopsida; order Apiales; family Araliaceae; genus Panax; species Panax ginseng. The sequence goes on from CM035128.1 coordinate 163,996,696, forward strand.
TATATATATATATATTCATAAATTTGTTAGTAATCGAATCTCTCTTTTTTTCTTTTTAAATTTCGGCTATGTTGGAATTCGGAAAAACACGAACGAAAATGAAAGTAAAACAAAAATAATCTTAATGCACGCTTTTTCTTTTTACGCTATCCAAAAATAAATTAATTAGGATGTTTTAAATAAAGTTTGGGTGCATGAGATCTTACGATCCATTTCTGCTGCAAGTAGAAATGTTAAATTCCAGTCAAATATAGCAAAAAAAAAAATGTCAATAGTGGTGGTTGTCAGCCTCTTTCTATATAAGGCATGCATGATTACCAACGATTAAAGAATTTTCTATGAAAGTTCGAATCAACTAATAGTATTAAAATTGGCTTTGTAATTGAATACTATTCGCTAGTATGTACTTGCTCCATTTTGCAAATGATTCTGACTAGTAGAAACTTAATACACAAATTAAGAAGAACACCTAAATTGACTCTTTTTTTAAATGTATACTTAATTTTGTAACATATTTAATATATATATATATAGTTCGCTTCTGATTCGCATGTGTACCATCTTTAGCGACGGACAAAATTATCTCTAAACTCGTCGTCATAGAATCTGAACCGGGCTATAGCGACGGTTTTAGGCTATGACGACGGTTCATACCCTATGACGATGGTTTTAGCGACAATTTTGTCCGTCGTTAAAGGTGGTCCGCATACGAACACCCGCATAGAAAGTTCTCTGTATATATATATGGGAAAATGTATATACTGGATACAATTGTGTAGCGCTATAATGACTATAGCTTTTTTTTCGGTATATATATGGTGGTGAACTGTCGTTAGAATAATAAAACAATCGTTATATACGACGTGTATATACATATAGACTATATGAAAAAAAAAAAAATATATATATATATATATATATATATATATATATATATATATATATATATATAGGGAGGCCGGATCAGTGATCTCGATCACTTTCTTATTAAAATCTGGACCTTTTTTTTTTTTTTTTTTTTTTTTAAAAAACAACTAAAATAAATAAATAAAAATTATGGAATTGAAAATAAGGTGTGTTATACAGCACAAAAAGTGGTGATGATGTATTCACCACTTTTAGTATAAATATTCAAAACACATGTATCAGATTAAAAAAATTTCAATTCCATATATATTTATATATATATATATATATATATATATATATATACTGATCTATGTCTATATATATATATATATATATATATATATATATATATATATATATATATATATATATATCCAAAACATAGGATACAACTTTAAAAATTACTATCATTATATTAACTACAAATAGATGAAATTTATAATAATTTTAAATTTTAAAATATCTCGAATTAATTTTTTTTTTAAATAATAATAATTTTATAATTTTAATGGATGAATTATTAGTTTGAACTTATTTCACACGTGGACCTGATCTCCCAACTGAATAATGTTCCAACAAATTATTTGATTGAGGGCAATGGCGTGCTCCAGTACTGCATGGTCAGTTAACTTTGTTGTACTAATTTGACCGGGGAGTCTTTTGAAGTTTGTGAGTAAACTCACTCTCCACTCAACACATGCAGGTAGAAGTCATATATATAACTATATAACTATATATATATAACTACAACTCAAAGTTGTGAACTTCAAATTAAGCCTAACATCAACCAACTCCAGCAACAAACGTAGAGAGAACTAGCTATCTAGCTAGCTAGCTTGTATTTCCTCAAACAAAGCCAAATATAATTATCCCATCCAACAATGGGGAAAGGTGGCCGTATGTCCGTCGGCAACCACCACAAGCATACAGAGAAAAATGACAATAACAACAATAATATTATCCGTCGAGTTCCTCATGAAAAACCACCATTTACTCTCGCCGATATCAAAAAAGCTATTCCACCCCATTGCTTCAACCGTTCCCTCCTCCGCTCTTTCTCCTACCTCCTTTTCGACCTCGCGGTTTGCTTCCTCCTCTACTACATATCCACAACCTACATTCCCCTCCTCCCTAAACCCCTCTCCTACCTCGCTTGGTCCGCCTACGTCTACGTCCAAGGTTGTTTCATGTTCGCCGTCTGGGTAGTGGCCCACGAATGCGGCCACCACGCCTTCAGCGACTACCACTTGCTAAACGACTCGCTTGGCTTCATTCTCCATTCTCTTCTCCTCGTCCCTTATTTCTCCTGGAAAATTAGCCATCGTCGCCACCACGCCAACACCAATTCTCTTGACCGAGACGAAAACCATGTCCCCAGATTCAAAAACACAATAAGATCATATTACCATCACTTCAACAACCCACTTGGCCGCTTCTTCATTATTGCATTCACTCTAACTTTAGGATGGCCCTTGTACTTGATTGTAAACATAGCCGGACGATCTTATGACCGGTTTGCATCTCATTTTGACCCGTATAGTCCTATTTACTCGCAACGCGAGCAGGCTCAAATCTTGCTGTCGGACGTTGGTTTTCTTGTTGCTGGTTATGGACTATATCGGATTGCACTAGTAAAAGGACTTTCATGGGTAATGCTTGTATATGGAGCTCCATTACATGTGGTAAACGGGTTTCTTGTGATGATCACGCTACTGCATCACACTCATCTTTCGTTGCCTCACTACGATTCGTCTGAGTGGGACTGGTTGAGGGGAGCTCTAGCTACGGTGGATAGGGATTATGGAATTCTAAACAAAGTGTTCCATCACATAGCAGATACTCATGTGCTCCACCATTTGATCTCTAGCATTCCTCATTATCATGCTCAAGAGGCAACTGAGGCTATAAAGCCCGTATTGGGGGATTATTACCATTATGATGGAACTCCATTCTACAAGGCAATGTGGAGAGAGGCAAAGGAGTGTCTCTATGTTGAGGCAGAGGAAGGTGACAAGAGCAAAGGTGTTTACTGGTACAAGAACAAGCTCTGACTTCAATCCTTTAGAAATGATCAATGATACTAGGTTCTCTTTTATAAGTTACAACTAAAGGTTGCCTGTTTTCCTAGTTTGGTTTATTTCAGCCCTTCTCCATAAAGTGGAGGCCTTGTAAATGTGAAACAATTTTTTTGGACCATGTGTTGATTATGATATTAAATTTGCAGTTCCTGAGTAAACTTGTGAAGTTCAACAAAGGTAATTGCATCTAATGCTCTCTTCCTAATAAATGATACTCTATTATAAAGGAGAATACCTCACAATCTGCCCAGAATCAAATTTAGCTATCCTCAAAAGCTGTAGCCAAAGAAATGCACAGCCACAGAAAACACTTCTTGGCCCAGATCCTTTAAGAAAGTCTCTGCAATTGATTGAGCCTGAGCCTAAACCTGACACGAAGAAGAGATTCCTTTTAACACCAGAGATCTAACTACCTGTGCACCAGCCAACCAAATATAGAAGTAAACACAGAGGAAACAAATGATTTGGAGACTAACAGCGCTTTCAACAAAATGAACTAAGGAATCCCACTATGAGTTCTATACACAAATTCCTCATTTTCCAGAAGGCCATTTACCAGCGATCTCCCTCCAGAGAGCTGCACTTGCGTATGCACCATCTTTTGTGCATTCATATATTTAATCTTCAATTTACTCTAAGAAAGGAGTACTCTGCCAACAGGAGATGATCATAAAATTTGGTTAGGCACCAGGTTTCACAATCTCTAATAAGCAAGGGCCAACCCAAACACCAAACTAACATTCACCTGATAGTACAAATGCAAATTCCACGAGCAAAAAAAAATAAGGATGAATTGAAAAGAAAAAAAAAAGAGAAAAGGGCTTCTGCACTTTGATACTTCTCACATATAGTTGAGAAAGTGCAAAGCCCATCATAAAAATAGGTCTAGGTCACACAATAACTATGCTGCCAAAGTAATAAGTATCGTTGAAAGTTCGAAATGTCATTGAAACAAGTGTAAAAATATTTCTAAATGTATATTTACCCTGGCAGTATAATAAAAATTGCTCTGGCAATATAAATTGCATAAAAACAACTCGATTATAACCCAATGACTTGGTTTCACTGAAACCTCCCCTGATCATTCATCTACATTTTTCATTAGTTTTAGTAAACTTCCATGAAATACTTTCTTATCAATTTCAGCTAGTTCTTCTTTCAATAAAAATGAATCAACTACCAGTCTACCATGCAGTAGCATTGTGGATAAACAAGATAGCAAGTCAAAAACTGGATAAGTTAACGTCACTATCATTTTACAATAATTATCCTTTTTCTATACAAATCTCTGCGTACTAGGCTGCCTGACATCAGTAGCAATTTTAGCAAAATGTGCATCCTTGCCTTTTCTTTCTTAAAATCTAAGCCTCCTGTACAGAAGAAACCCGACTTCCGGCACTGTCGGTAATGTTTTTCATCACAATTCGACAGCAGGACAAGAGTTGAAGATGCCAATGGGATTTGCCATACAACCAACACCTTCCTCTAGATTCTGTCTGGAGCAAAGGGACTATGGAAGTATATATGATATACAACAATTTGAGGAAAGCATGCTTCTAGAGACTTTGTAGCATCAACAAGCAACTGGGATGTCTAACTTCAGTTGCAGGTCATCTGAGCTTGCCAGCAACTGACTCTTCTGGAACTCATTTCTTAGCTGCCCGCAAGCTGCACTTGCATCTAGACCTCGGGTCTGACGTACACTGGTAGTTATTTTACGGGATTCTAGAATAGCTGTAAATGCAATCACCTGTAAAATCAACTAAAAGATCATATTCCTTCATATTTAGAACAACATTGAACCATAAAATGAATTTTATATATATATATATATATATATATATATATATATATATATATATATATAGAGAGAGAGAGAGAGAGAGAATGTATATTTTTGTTAAAATAGGCTACAAAACCATAAATAATGGTCCACTGAATAGCCGCTATTGATGTAGGACGGGGTAGGAAGAAGTAATAAGAGTACCTATCTCCACAGAGAATCGGTAAAGAAACACACACAAAAGCACACAGCTTTAATCTCAAATCAATATATCCAATAATCTCTCAAAATAATGAAGTATTACAATGCTTAAATACAAAACCCAATACTTGAGGATTAAGTAAAAACCCTAATTTAGAAAGGAAACAATCTCCTAACTAAAATCTACTACTATAATAAACTCTCCTAACTGAAATCTACTACTACAATTAAAACTCTCCTAATGAAAAGCTATTACTATAATATCCTACTAAATAATTTCATTAATAACACATATATCTCTAAATAAAAATACAAAATTAATAATAAATTTATTGAATTTCTTCTTCCGTACCGCATCGACTATACTCAATATCTAGGACTTTGAATGAACTGAGTCGAGCCACGCTCGCTCATTTATAGGTGGAGCCTGAGCTGAGCTTACCTCGAAGCCAGCTGAACTGGAGTTGTTCCGAGTTCAGTTAATAAAATTTTAAAAATTTATAGAGTTATGAAAAAGTTTGAGAAGTTAATATTTTGACATAAATTTAATGCAAGTAGCCCTAATGACAAAAGCAATTAGATTAAGGTTGTGTTTGTTTACATCTGAATAGCTCTTAATGAGTATGCATCCGGTCAGAGGCAAAACTTGTTTGGTAAAAAAAAATTTACCTCTTAATGCCTCTTAATCAGTAAGATATGAAATTAAATCTATACTATTCAAAGGTAGGTTTGAACCATATTAACTATTTTTTGGACAAAAATGACCTCTTCAATATTACAAAATCCCTCTGCTCCCTCTTCCTCCCCTAACCATCGTTGCTCCTGCTCCCTCATCGGTCCAATCTTCCCTCATCATCTTCTCCGAATAGGGTTATCAGTTGTTTGAGAAATCGGAGGCGGCGGATCACCTCTTGTTTAGGTAGATTGAGCAAGTCGATTTTTTGTTCATCAGTTAGGATTTTGGAAGCTGAAGCAACTGTAGATTCAGATCTGGAATTGGGGATTTCGGAGGAGGAACTAGGGTTTGATGAGGAATTGGGATCCGCGTTTGAATTATGTTGTTGCAGCTTCTGGCGAAGAGATTTGGCTTTTGCCTCGCGCCTCTCTTCTTCACGAAACTTCTGGATTTGGAAATCAGTAGCTCAAAAAGTAGAGAGAAATTGTGCCTCTTGAAACAAAGAAGAATTTTTTGGGATTTTGATGTGATTTTTGGAATAATATAGAAGGTGATGGAAAGAGAGAAAATAAAAGGTTTGGGGAACAGGGAGCAAATGTTGAGACTTGAAAAAAGAACATTGTTGCAACTATTGAAATCTGCTCAGATGCAGCACGAGAAAGAAAAAAAAGTTCAAAGATAATATGGTAAAATATTGTTATTAAGACATTTGAAAAAATTAATTATCAAACAATATTTTTCATTCAGATACAATTCTATTCAGATGCTCTACATTATTCAGGTGTCTAAATTGTGCAGATCTTAACATTCAGTTTTATCAAACACCACCTAAATCACATAAAATATAATACAGCTAAAATAAAATTAATTCACATAAATAAAATCTTTAAAAAGACGCACTTTAATGTACAAGATAATTACAATTCAAAATGAACAAATAACATTATTTTTTAAAACAAATTTGTACAACACAAAGTTGATAATAATATCTACAGATTCTTTTGATTATGTAAACATTTTATTCGTGCAAAAAAAATATTTTGACAAATATAAACATATTAAACAAGTCCAATATATCGACCTGAGTTTTAAATTGTCCAAGCTTGGCTTTACACGAGTACCAAGATTGAGTTAAAAGTCGGCTTTAAAATATAATTAAAAAAAATTAATTTTATGTAAAATAAAATTAATTCACATAAATAAAATCTTCAAAAAGACGCACTTTAATGTACAAGATAATTACAATTCAAAATGAACAAAAAACATTATTTTTTAAAACAAATTTGTACAACACAAAGTTGATAATAATATCTACAGATTCTTTTGATTATGTAAACATTTTATTCGTGCAAAAAAAATATATTTTGACAAATATAAACATATTAAACAAGTCCAATATATCGACCTGAGTTTTAAGATGTCCAAGCTTGGCTTTACACGAGTACCAAGATTGAGTTAAAAGCAGTGTTCTAAAAATTCCCGCCTAGGTCCGCCTAGGCGCTAGGCCCCTCGGCGCCTCGCTTAGGTCTTTAGCTCCCTCTTGGCGCGCTTTAAGCGCTTAGGCACCCCTTAGCGCCTCGCTGAGACACACTAGGCCTCCCGACGCCTCACCTAGGCCAAAGCGGCAAAAAAATCCCTCCAAGAAATTAAGCGGGCCTAAAGTGAGAGTTTTTTTTTAATAACTACCCAAACCATATCTTGATATATTTATTTTTCTAATGATTTACCATACTCATTATACATGTCAGAAAGCATATCAAATCACAACAAGAAGTGAACAATATCAAGTCGAAATGGATAATTTTATTATAGTTGTAATTTTTGAACTTGTACCAACCTCAAATTATATAAATGATGATACATTTGTAATATTTAGTTTAATTCAATATAATTCTTAAATTTATATTTAGTTTCTTAAGTTTTAATATTGAATTAAATTATTGAAATTTTAAATTTTATTATTTAATTAATAACAATCTTGTTTATGAATAAAACTAATACGTTAAAAATATGTTTGAACTTTGAACAATTGCATGTTTGTGTTTGAACTTTAAGATTAGCAATATGGATGTGTTTGAACTTTAAGCAAAAGCCTTTATTATCTTTATTATATATTGTTTTGCTTTATATTATTGTTTTGTTTGGATAAATGTAAGATAAAATATTAAAATTGGCTTAAAATAAAAAATTCCGCCTAGGCCCCCTAGGCGCTAAGCCCCCCTCGGCCGCCCGCCTCCCGCCTTTTAGAACATTGGTTAAAAGTCAGCTTGTTTACATAACGAATGAGCTCGAGAGATCCAACTGAGCTGAAGACTGAGTTGTTCATGAACAGCTCAGCTTTAGTTCATTTGCAGCCCTGGTTACGCATGCAACATATGGTAGCTTACCCTTTACCATTAAAAAAACTAACAAAAGAACAAACCACAACCAAACATGTCTTAATTTACAGTCATGCACTCAGCAAGAGGAAATAGGATAGCATACTGCTTTATTATATGGACGTCGATACTCAGAGCCTTCTATCGGATTGAAAGGAATCAGGTTCACATGATGACCACGTCCCCATTCATTTAGTAGTTCTGCAAGTTCTTTGGCATGCTCAACTGAATCATTAACTCCAGCTGTACAAAAGGGTCGGATCATTTTTCATGTGGTTAGAACAAGTTTTTCAGTAAATGAAAGGAGCAAAATGATTGCAGGCAAGATTTGTCAATACCTAAAAGTGTGTACTCAAATGACACCCGTCGCTTGGTTTCCACAAAGTAATCCCTACAATCCTTCATAATTGCATTCAACGGGTAGGACTTGGCACTCGGCACAATTTGTTCTCTTAGTTTCTGGTTTGGAGCATGAAGGCTGAAGTCCAAGAACAGCAGAGGTGAGAAAATGGAAAAACAAAGGGGACAAAATCATGACCTGAAACAATACTAAAACATATGCAAAAAGATAAAAATAAAAGGGAGTGCTTTGCTATTAGGAATTCTAAAACTTTGAAAGAAGACCCCTTGAGGAACCAATGACGATACTAAGAACCTAATAGTTCGAGAAGAAGAATACTCCCTCCTTTCCAAAATAGAAGATCACTTGCCTAAACAATCCTAGCTTCTGAGCTTAACTCCAACTTTAGGTATTATATGCTACTTTCAGAGTATTTGGTAATTTTCAACGACGTACGAGCCATCTAGTCTCTCTATATTTATCCTCTCCGACATAGAAGATACAAAATCAGGTTTCTTTTGAAGCAAATACTTAATCAAACTTGAAAACCTGATCCACAGTCCATGCCAAATAATTAAGTAACACTAGCGGTACAACTTAAAGGCAACGGACATAAAGAAGAAAGAATATCCATAACAATATACCTAAGAGCCAATGTAGACTGAAGTTTATGAGAAGCCAGCTTCTTAATGGTGTTGGGAACTCCAACAGTGGATATTGTCATCATCCTTTGCCCTATTTGCACATCCTTAAAACAAATAGATCACAAAACATGTAAAACGTGACTCAGGAATCGAAAAAGTTACAGTCACCATATTTTTTATTGCTTTTTTTTTTTTTTTCTTTTTTTTTAACTATAACATTGGGAAATAACATGAGTCCCTCT